>OZ024742.1:150468332-150520832 GCA_964016885.1 Eledone cirrhosa | reverse complement strand
GTCCTTCATCAGTGATCTTCCAACAATCATAGGTATTTCATCGCTTTAAAGACCATATACCTCCGGTTGGTGCGAGCAACGGCTAAAAAAAGTCGTTGGGACACGTAAATAAAGGGGACGCGGAAATGCCTATGAGGGTTGGAAGATCACTGATGAAGGACAAACTTTTTTCATATGTAACCCATTTGCAACTCCGCAGCGCCCTTATTATCATATTTACACATATTTTTTCCTCTGCTGCTACCCGTCTTTTTCATTCTATGTATCTTTACCCTTTCTAGCAGCCTCTCTCTCTGTTAGCCTCTTCCTCACCCTTCACTCACTCATTCTCTGTCACTACCTCTCCTCCTCCTCTTTCTTCCCGTTTGACCTGTGTGTAATTCTTTTCTCTCGCACGTTCGACCAAGCTGGTATGAATTTTTTCTCTCTCTCGTCTACGATTTCACAGAACTTATGTTTACCGAATTCGCAGACCAGACCCCTTCTTCCTCCCATTAGACCTGTGCGAAATTCCTTCCTTGCCCACATTTCAACCAGGTTTGATGGTCTTTATTCTCTCGTTCACGATTTCACCGAATTTAAATTCATAGAAATCTGGGACTTGTCGCTTTCTTCCTCACTTTCTGTTGCTTCACCATTTTGTTTGTTTACCCTCACGTCCCCTTTATTTACGTGTCCCAACGACTTTTTTTAGTCGTTGCTCGTACCAACCGGAGGTATATGGTCTTTAAAGCGATGAAATGACTATGATAGTTGGAAGATCACTGATGAAGGACAAACTTTTTCATATATATATATTGAAAACGAAGAATCAGTGATGAATTACATATATTACATATAATGTATTATGACAATAGAAGGGTGTTGATATAAGTATAATAAAAACTGGTGTGTGGATTAATGTATATATTAGGTTTTCATGGTTGAAAAACTACAAATGATTACTAGATATTAATTTTGGCAGTATCGGTAGAGGGTCGGACGCCATGCTTTCCAGCATAGTTACGTCCCTTTACGGTCTGAGTTCAAATCCCGCCTAGGTTGACTTTGCCTTTCATCCTTACGGAGTCGATAAAATAAAGTACCAGTAATGCACTGGGTAATTGCTGGCCTTGTGCCTAAAATAGAAACAATTAATTGTAGTTAAACTCTAGAGAATATGTTTCACAAGGATTTTGTTCTCGATGATGAATTCTTCTTACCACTCTTTTTTTAGAGATCTTCAGCATCTTGCATTTATTCAAAACTATATTTTCGTATTTACATGATAATTGTAAAAGAAAAAAACAAAAAAAAACAAGAACAACAAACAAAAAGACAGTATCTTCACGTTAAGTCAAATTACGACATTTAAATAACTAAAAATATCAAATTGTCCTATATTTCGTATACACACATCCTAGGTAGGTGTTGAATTTACAGGTTCGTTAGACCGTATGACAGAATATTTTGTGGTATTCGTTCTAGCTTCTGCATTCTGAATTCAAATACCACCGAAACCAACATTGTCTGTCGTCCTTTCCGGGTCGAGAAATAAAGATCGATTCTTCTTCTTCTTCTTCTTCTTCTTCTTCTTCTTCTTCTTCTCTCTTTGACACTTTCTCTTTTCCTTGGAAGAAATCAGCTGTGCTCCGGCCGAGCGAGAAATGGACTCCACCAGGTTTAAATGCCCATGACAGTAAATGTGAAAATATATTTCACGTTACGGCAAATTTTCTGGAACGGAGCAGCCTCTAGGATTCTGTTGAGATTTAGAGGTTCAGTGACATTGATTGTGATATCCTCAATGTACATGATGGTCGCGTTGAGGTTTTAATTATTTCTTGGGTTATTTACATAATAGAAGCACAGCTCTGTCGTATTCAAAAAGTGTCGATGATGATATGAAGTTGTATTAGGTTATTTCCCTTATAGCAATTATTAGACCTCTTTTTTATGTTTGAATTAATCGAAATTTAATTAGCTTGGTGTGAAGTTCAGTGTTAGTTATATAGTTGATCCTATCTGCAACTATTCTTTTAAAATATTATTTTGGAAAATTATCCTTCCTATATCAACGTTCCAAATATATTTATTGGTTCGCCGCGTTTTGCAAATTCTTGACAAAATATTTAATCGTGCTTAATGCTGCTTTTAAATTTTATTTTCGTTAGTAGGTGAGTCTATTGATGGTATTAATGGTCATTAGTTAGGCCTCGTGTTTGATTATATTGGCCAAATAATATTCCAATACTGATTAAATCTGAAGTCAAGGCATACCCTCTGCTACAGAAGCATTGCATTCCTGAAAATCCTGGCGTAACATGAAACCTATTTTCCCATTGCGTTGCAAGTCATAAATTAAGATGCGTCTTAATGCAGGTCTTTTGAGAAAAAAGTTTAATTAAAAAATTTTATGCATGAAAATAGTTTTTAAACTCATACAGTACAGTATGTGTACAAAATAAACAATTGAAGGGAAATATATTAGAATATATTAGTGATTAAAGAATCGTAATTCCGCAATAGGGTAAGTTCTCACGGGAAAGGGTGTATGTGGAAAGAAGAAGTACAAATGGAGTTACTGGGTGCCTGAAGGTTACTATCGTCTTTCCTATAATTCGTTACCATCAATATCTGGTTGAGTAAAGAACTTATCCCAAATTGTTTTTGCGTTTACGGCGCACCATCGTAGGGCAGGAACAAAGTTCATTGTGAGCTTTTCTTGCTACATTCATAATTAAAACCGTTATCAACAAAAGCTTACAGACCCTTCTCTATGAGTGCTAACGGTTTAGCAATATCCTTCGAAGACAACTTAAGTGGAGTAGGCGCAGCTCCTATGTCCTCTTCTTGACACGTTGCTTGCTCTTGTTCTAACAGCATTAACTTCTTACTAGAAAAACTTTCTTTGTCACAGTCTAGCAACTCAAACACAACATCTACGATTTCTTCAAACTCTACAGCAATTTATAGTGTCACAATATCTTGCCGAATTTGTTCAGACGTTCAGAGGGTGAAAATATTTTAATGTTATAGATGCTGTCTGGCTATATGTGTTTTTCAAACACCATTCGTAGGCGAAAGTTTCCCTTTATCCGATTATTCGACTATTTTATCCACAACATCTATAAAGTTTAACTGTTTATAGAAGTCTTTAATTGTAGAATTATCTTCTCATTGACTGGTTTTATCTTGTTTCAAAATTCGTCTTCGAAAATATGCTTTGAAGAAGAAAAGATCGCTATAGGTGGAAATAGCCGGAAGAAGGGGAGAAAATCAGCTAGGAGAAGTACGGAAAACAGGAATAGCAGATCGAGAAAAGGAGGTTTTTGGTTACAGTTAAGTCAACAAAATATTTACTCAAAGTATAACAAACAACACATTCTACAAACACACAGAAAAATACACGATTTTACAAGGAAAATAACAATGACATCAACAATAACCTCGGCAAAGATACGAACATGAAGTACCTATGTTATCTCATTTCCCAAAGTTACTAACTCATACAGAATAAATTTTAGAATAAACATTTCACATGCACACGCACTCAAAAATCTAAATCTAAAAATTTCTGTATTCCAAAATGAACGGCAATATAAACACCTTTATAGAAATAAAAGACTTTATAACAACATGTGATAGTCGCAGAGTTGCCAACCTCTAAAAGCCCAAACAGGGAGTATCAGGAAAAAAACGGGGAGAAATGAGGCAAAATGGGGAAAATTTACATAATGAAAGCTATACCCATTTTCACAAGCGAAGACATCTCTCATCCATCCAAAGTGGATGGGAGATCTCCCCGTTGGACGGAAAGAGTTGACAGGTGTGCATTCGTATAGCGATAATAAAAAAAAAAGTATGCTTACTAATAAAACACATCTCCCCAGGATTTAAAATTACACTAAAATCAGATAAAATGGATATTTCAGAATGGAGGCAAACTAAGTGCAAATGAAAAAAAAAAAAAATGTATTCTGACTCAATCTAGAGTTTGGCTTCACGCTAACAAGATTTAGTTTAGCTCAAAATATTACGATTATATATATTACGATTATAAATATTACGTAAAATATTACCTTGAAAATGAATATAAAATGCAATAAATACGATTCTACAGTGGTATCTTACGGTCAATATTTTTGCTAAGAGATCTCAAAATATAAAATCAAATGGATGAAAGTATAATTGAATGAAAAATCCTAAAAGGAACCTTAGAAATGATTTAACTAGTGAATAATTAATGTTGAACCATTTTAAATTAGCCATTAAATCCAGCATAACTGTTATATGTTAACGCGGAAATAATTTAGCTATTAAATAATTAAATCGGTAAATTTTATAATAAGAAATTGAAAAATAGGTTTTTCAAATTGGATAACAATGAAAGCTATTACTATTTAGTGAACGCTGTTGAATAGCGGCATGTATTTTTAAGTTGATGAACAAAAACAATTGTACTGGAATTTGGGAAAACAATTAATCAGTCAAATCACAAATAAGCTCACTAAGTTAATAAATAATGATTTTTACTTTAGGCATAAGGCATAAGGTATTTTGAAGGGGAGGGAAAAGTCAACTAAATCGACCCCAGTACATTACTGGTGCTTTATCTTATCGACCCCGCAAGGATGAAAGGCAAAGCTAAACACAGCAAGATTTGAACTCAGAACGTAAAGGACCATAACTCTATACGACTACGCATACTGTCCGATGCTCTACCGATTCTGCCAATCCTCTACCTTTAACTATAACTAAAATAATGATTTCTACTTTAGGCATAAGGCTAGTAATTTGGGGGGAGGGGACAGTCGATTAAATCGACCCAGTACGTTACTGGTGCTTTATTTTATCGACCGCGTAAGGATGAAAGGCAAAGTTAACCTTCGCGGGGTTTGAACTCAGATCATAAAGGGCCGTAACTCTATGCTGCAAAACATGGTGTCCGATCCTCTACCGATACTGCCAATCCACATTAGGACCCCGTAAGGATGAAAGGACTATAACTAAAATAATTGTTTCTACGTTAGGCACAAGACCAGCAATTACCCAGTGTATTACTGGTACTTTATTTTATCGACCCCGTAAGGATGAAAGGCAAAGTTAATGGTTATTGATAATTAAACATTTAAATGGGGAAAATAAAATTGGAAGTAGAGCATGACTAATCCATAATAAAGTGTAGAGTGGTATACTCAAATACTGGATAAGATTATAAGAGAAGCATAGGTTTATATAATAGATTAAGAGATAGGTGGGCGATAATGAAATAGTGTGCATAATAAAGAAAATAGATAAAAATGTGTGCACAACAAATAGTGAACTAGGATACTTATTAACTGTCGTGGATTGGCAGTATCGGTAGAGGGTCGGACGCCATGCTTTCCAGCATAGTTACGTCCCTTTACGATCTGAGTTCAAATCCCGCCGAGGTTGACTTTGCCTTTCATCCTTACGGGGTCGATAAAATAAAGTACCAGTAATGCACTGGGTAATTGCTGAAACAATTATACATGAGATTCAAAATAATTCCTATTTTTCTATCAACGAAGATATTGTATAAAAAACAATTTTTTATATTATCAGCTAAAAATCTATTAATGTGTTCATCATACCATCATGGCAAACACTGTTACTCTACCAGTCATTTATTTATCGATACTGATCCGTTTATCTGATCTTTTGGAAAGAGTTATTAATCCTGGCCTTATAAGCATTGCTTCTCCGGTCAGTTAAAGAGGCTATCGGTCTCTGATGTGATCCCTTTGTAAGGATAGAGACCGATCCAGCTGATCCTACTTTTTATGTTCACGAGTATAGAAAACAAGTTGTTTACATCCAAAAGTCATTTATTAGGAAGCCAGCAAAAACTAATAAAGTTGGACAGTTTTCTATGAATAAATATTTCAAAGAGAGAAAAAAGAAAAAAACCATAGATTCTGAGAAACAGGGGAAGGGATGAGCAGACTCTAAACACTTAGCTAGGTGGTATATCTCAGTTGGATGACAAGATGGCGAAAGCATTACAGTAGAGACCAGCCAGCGACGCTCGCTGCATTAATCACTCCAGCTCACAGGACCCCTTTCTCAGGCAGGTTGCACTCCTTTAAATTTTGCCAAGGAAAACGGCAGTCCAGAATCATAGGATACAAGGGATCTCGACGGCAACCAACACAAAAAGGAAGCGGCCTGTCAAGTCCCAGTATTTGACTAATTTCCCCTCCACTACGTTAAGGAAGGGCAGTGCACGAGTTAGTGGCCGAAGCGACACTGTTGGTGCCGGAAAACGTATCACAGCGCGTGGCGTCCCAAATTATTGATTTATCTCCCTCGATCAAGAAAAGGGTCATCCCGTCTGAGTGCTCACAGTTTCCACTGTCAAAGTCGGCAGGCTCCAGTTGTGATAGGAAAACAAGCGCATCAATTGGAGAAGGGCAAGATGAACTCACTCAGAGCTGGGCAGTTACCACTTCTTTGTAGTCATTTATTGCTGCCGGTCGCAGAAAACAGCTACGTTAGTAAATAAATGCAAACAATTCAGACTATTTTTCTGTGAAGCCTTTTGTCAAAGTGATTGTTACTGAATGTTATTAAGGGTGTTTTGTATTGACTTGTATTAATGTGTTCCTGCCTAAGATGATTGTCTGATATATATAGATTTTCCTTATATAGCACTTTTCAAGATGTAATTGCTGCGCCAGTTATACCTCTCCTACAACATCCAATGATATCACACACACATCTCTCTCTCCCTCTCCCTCTCTCTCTCTCTCTCTCTCTCTCTCTCTCTCTATATATATATATATATATATATATATATATATATATATATATATCTGACGAAGGACTATTTTTATCATATGTAACCCATGTGCAACCACGCAGTATTCTTCTTTCTTCTCATGTTTATATATATATATATATATATATATATATATATAGTATTAGATATACTATTTATGGTTATGTAAACACAAAACCTTAAGCAGTTGTAAGTATTTTACACACACCCTAAATAGTGGTAGGCAGTAATGTATTACTACCTTATTACCAGTAAGTTAAGTAGCTCAATGTAAAAACATCAGATGATTTACAGCCTTGCGGCCCGTAAAACCATAATCACCTTCGAGGACCAACTATGGACACGCAAGGATACGCACAACAACTTCGACATAACCATGGGATCTAGTGACTCGGCGCAGGTCACCGATTTGGTCGGCCTATACCTCCTCAATGAAATCCATAAAGACCTCCCTTACCTCAACGGTGGTTTGTACCGCGATGATGCACTTCTACTCATAGAATATAAAAAATTTAATATAGAAAGAACTAGAAAACAACTGCATAAGACATTCAAAAACTTTAACCTTAGTATCACCATGGACAAAAACACTAAAAATGTTAACTTCCTAGACGCCACACTATACCTAGACTCAAAAATATATACACCTTTCCATAAGCCTAATGAGAAACTTATTTACGTAGATACCAAGTCTAATCACCCTAGATCAATATTAAACTCTATCTCTAAGGGGGTGTCCAATAGAATCTCTAGTCTGTCCTATGACGCAAACATATTTAGCAAAAACTCACAATATTACAATCAAGCATTAGCTAGCTCCGGCCATAATATAGAAATTGAGTTCCTACCTAAGAAAACACATAGCTACAACATCATCTCGCACAACATGTCCATGAGGAAATCTAATAATAGGAATAGCAACCACAAGTACACCAAAGCGGAGGGTGCCACCGGAAGTAACCATTACCATGGAAACTACTGTGAGGCCTTAGGAGGAAGCAACACACCAAACACTAAAAGCAAAAATAGAAGAAGAAATAATACATTTTTCAACCCTCCTTTCAACCTAAATGTCTCCACCAACATACCTAGGGCTTTCTTCTCACTACTAGATAAAAACTTCCCTCTAGGACACAAGTACCACAACCTCTTAAACAAAAACACCATTAAAATCTCATACTCTACGACGCCTAACTTAGCATAGCACATAGCTAGCAGCAATAATAGTAAAATTAGTTCTTACTTCCAACAAACAAAATCACAACGGGATGCAAACCCTCTAAATACCACTGTAGCAAGCAACAATAGCAACGGCAGTAACAATAGAAATAACACTAGTATAAGTAATAACACCAGGGTTGTCAACCCGAACACCCAAAATCCTATATCCACCACACAGACTTCCGCATTGCATTATAACCAGCGGACTAACGCACAGAATAATTGTAACTGTAGAGCTAATAGAACCTGCCCTTTAGATAAAAAATGCCTAACCAAGGATGTCATATACTCATGCACAGTCACGACTAATAACTCTTCAGAAACCTATGTAGGCTCCACTTCTAACTGCTTCAAAATCAGATATAACTCGCACATCCACTCGTTCAAAAAGCACAGCCTAGCCAACTCCACCTCACTTTCTAGCTACATACACTATCTAAAATCTAAAAATAAACCATACACACTCAAATGGGAAGTGATAGGAAGCGCGACCTCGTACAAACCACCTAATAAATTCTGTAACCTCTGTATACTAGAGACACACAATATTATCTTCTCCAACTGTAACCTACTTAACAAAAAATCTGAGGTGTTTGCAACTTGCCAGCACCGCCTCAGACATTCCTTCCAAAACTTTAAGCCCTATATATAGCAATGTCGGACTGGAACCTAACACCACATCTAGCATCAAACACCAGAGACACACCCTATACTACATACCCAACACTAGCTGATCCATTATAACACAAACAACGACATCCCTCTGGAACCCTTCGCAGGGAAAATACCCATTTATACCTCTACGGCAGGTGTGACAACATCCACCCACTTGGACGGCACTACACCGCTCTAGGGGTAATTTAATTTGAGCATGAATTGATCGGTTGGATGGTGTTGGGCAGAGGAAACACCTTCCTTAGACAGATGTAAAATGATTTAATCGAGTAGCGCTGTTGACCAGTAGGACCGGGCTGCTGAGCGCAGTGAGTGAATGCAATGCAACTGCCGTGCGGGTTGTACGTATATGGATGATCTGACGGTCAGAGAGGGGTCGCGAGGACTGCGGATTGACCTTTGGCCTGCCTGGGGACGATTATCTTTCGACATCCAATGTAGCAAGTGATGACCCAGATCTTACCAGAGATCATTGGGTCCTGAAGCAATCCTGCAATCACCGCGCCTGGTCATATGAGCAGACTACAACCACAGAGATCATTAATTTAGAATCCTCGCTCATCATCTATAATTTCCATTTGTAGCACCTTATGATGGGTTAATCCACCTTAATAATAATATGATCACCTTCAGCATAATTTAGTTAAACTACTCTATAGTTAGTACACTTTATGCTTTAAAAGTCTCTCTTGGAAGGTGCACCTCACCATAGAATTTAGGGTCTATACTGGGACACATTTTAATGGCTAGATATAGAAACCCCAGAGTTACCTCCCCGCATGCATTAACTCCCCTTAGCCACACACACACTTCCGGTATTCAATGGCGTTTCTCGAAACGTAACAACCTCCTGTATCGAACTAAAGAACACCAGACTACGATCTCTAACTGGATTGTCGTGGATTATGTGAAAGGCATATAATCGAAATATACACTCCCTTGACCATGAAAATGCCGAAGTACATGAATTACTTGACATCCCTGCGCTGTGCATCTCCAATACTTATAACACTTTTAATGCTTGCACTATCTTTAATGCTTATAATATTTCTCCACACACAGACTATATCAATCATATAAAGACTTTGCCACCAGATCTACCAACCTAACACTCTTATTTACCTACCTAAGTGCCTCTACCACACATATCTCTCTGCCACACTATATAAACAAGACGCACATGCGTGCCACACATATAACATTTGCACTATATAACCACTTATCTTCATGTTGTACTTTAACCTATATCTTTGATTTTTGATTGTACCTATTAATATAAATGTAATCTCGAAGTGTGTACTGCCACTCTAAATTCTGTAATGAATGTTGACCCACAATGTTTGAATATGTGTTGGTATGTCTCTCGGCTGAAAAGGAGGTCATATAACTGTCCATGCATTAATAAATTGCTCCGAAGAATCCAAACCTCGGTTTGGAGGAAACAGCTGTAAGCACAATAATGTTTTGAACAGTTCTTTGATTCTTATATTTCATATATATATATATATAAATATATATATATATATATATACGTGGATCGGCTGAAAAGTTCATAGGCTGACCAAGATACTCTCATGGAATGTGACCAAATGAAGTTTATCTTTTATTTCACAGCTGTAGAAATGGGTTGCGTCGTCACTTGTGCCAAGCTGTATCTGTCTTAACCTTTGTGTCTGTACTTTCTGAATTCAAATCTCACTCAGGTCAACTTTGAATTTCTTTTTTCCGAAGCTGAGAAAATGAAGTACCAGTCTGCTATTTGGGTCGATGTAATCGACACCCCCGCCAGCAAAGTTTAACCACGTATCTAAATTAGATATAATTTTGAGGGGTGGGATCAGATTTATTGAGATATTGTGGTGGAGCATGGAATAAGAATTACTAATAATCACTGACGTAGTTAGTGGCTACCAGTTTCTCTGTACACTTGTAGTTTGTTTTGGTGGACAGAGTGGAGACGGAGTTGATGAACTAGGTCAGAGCGTGACAGTTACTGTTTCTGTTTCTCTGTACATATTTATTTCTGGCGGTTGCTGAGAACTGTTGTGTGAGCAGATAAATTTAAACAATTCAATGGTTACTTTTCTGTGAGACTTCTCATCCGAGTGACTGGTTCTGGATGACATTAAAGATGTTTGATTTTTTGTATTTCTTTCTTTTTATTCTTATAATGAATTCTGTTATCAGGAGTTAGGGACACAGCCTTTCATGCAATTTCAATTATAACACAAAACAACATGGCATTAGTTATTTCCGACAAAGGGTGCTTCAGTTGATTTAATCAGAAGAACTACTACATAGAGAAATTAACGCGTGGTGGAAGCATTTCTGAATTTTTTTTCGGGGGTGCAAATTTGGACAATCTAGTTGTAATGATTAGTTTAGGTCTTTGCACTCGAAATGGTAAGAAGACTACGATATGCGATAAACATAATATGTACATAAATTGTGGCGCGTATCCAAATAGATGTGTGTTTTGGTAGTTTGGAGAGAAAATATAATTATTGGAGGGGTGTACGTCCCCCTCACTAGTTTCACCGCCACTTTATATATATATGATTAACAGCAAATTATGCTCTGTGCCCTTTCCTAAGGGGTTAATATATCCAGCTTCTTCGCAGTTGGTAAGAAATATATATAGTTATATATATATATATATATATATATATATATATATATATATATATATATATATATATATATATATATATATATATATATATATATATATATATATATATATATATATATATATATGCAAAAGTTTTATTTAAAATTGTTGGGTTACAACAATAAATATTTTATAACTGATATAAAGCACTCGACAAGTTTTTGGAGTAGATATACGATATTAAACAAATGGAAAATATATTTATAAAACCATATTTATTTCATTATACATATTTCAGGGATACCATATTAAAAATATGGCATGCCTTCGTCAGATAAAATACAATATATAAACAGTTTTATAAATAATTTTGACGTACCATAATATAAGCGACCATTAAATTAGGAGGCTGCCTTGGTAGTGATGTGTTTATACTTATTTAGTTATAGTGTTAAGCACAGTTTTCTTTTTAAACCTTCTTCATAAATATAAACAAAGATGTAATTAAACTACTCTAAAATGTATATGCTCCCAATGTATTAAATAAATTTTACGCAAGATAAATTTCTATACTAAATATAAGGGCATCCGTAGAATCACTGGGTCTTCTAAATCTTTTAAATAATTTTTGTTAAATAATTTTTGTTTTTTATTTGCTTTTTGACTCTGATTGCAATATATTGTCTGAAAAATTGGAAGGATAGATTTCTGTAGTAAATATATGAAGCATATTGTTTTTGGCCTGAGATACTCTATAGTGTGTTGAAAATATTTTAGCGTTTTGATGTTTCTGTGCTGATATATTGATATTTGATTATCTCTATACAAAGGCCATATGTGTATTAACATGCATATAGAAGGCTTATAGAGTTTATTTTATGTGTTCATGTGTCTGTATGTGTGCATAGAGATGCTGGAATACTCACGCAGATATCTTGTATATACATATATATATATATATATATATATATATAGGTATAGTCCTGTATATGTTACAGATATGCATAATATTAAATACATGAACGGTAATCATGTGTGAGGACATGAATATTAATCGTATATTTTTTTATGTATATGTATACTGAAATTTGTTATGACACAAGAAATTCTTTTTATGACACAAGAAATTATAGGGTTGATCAGGTAAAGTCATGTGTATGTCTATATTATTGACTAGAGTTAGACATAACTTTCTCTTTTTCTTTTTTCAGAAAGTACATATACGTGTATATATATATATATATATATTTCCGTATTTTTATAAATAGGGTAATTTTTTGAAGGTTTATCTCAGATTTTGGTACATTGACCTCAGAGTTTTAAACTAAACATATGGTCATTATTGAACAAAGTTATTTTCTCATATTATATATCTATGTCTCATTCATGAATATTGATATTTACATTCTATTATCCATTTCATATAAATTGATCATTCAAATTGATATGACATGACGTAAAGATGTAACTGTATCCTTCTCTCTATATATATAGCTCTTTCTCCTCTCTCTTGTGCTTATCTTTATATTGATGAAGTATTATGTATCTGTCGCTTTTGTTTTGCCTCTCATATTTCTCTCTTATTTCTCTCTTGTTTTTTTCACTTGCCCCTATCTAGTTATATTTTCTCTCTCTCTCTTCCCCCCCTCTCTCTCTCCGTTTTCTCTTTATCTCCATTTTTTCTTTCTCTCGTTCTTTCTCTAACTGTGCTTAACACTATAACTAAATAATTACTGTCCTCTCTCTCTATATAGTACTCCCTCTCTCTTGAATCTCTCTATTTGTATGGTGAATTATTATTATTTATCTGTTGCTTTCGGTTGCCTCTCTTTTTTCACCTCCTCCTTTTTTCTCTCTCCACTCTCTCTCTCTGTTTTTCTTTACTTCCGTTTCTTCTTTTTCTCCGTCTTTTTTCTAACTGTGCTTAACACTATAACTAAATAATTATAAACACATCACTACCAAGGCAGCCTCCTAATTTAATGGTCGCTTATATTATGGTACGTCAAAATTATTTATAAAACTGTTTATATATTGTATTTTATCTGACGAAGGCATACCATATTTTTAATATGGTATCCCTGAAATATGTATAATGAAATAAATATGGTTTTATAAATATAGTTTCCATTTGTTTAATATCGTATATATATATATATATATATATATAATGTATATATGTATATATATATATATATATATATAATGTATATATATATATATATATATATATATTTATATATATATTAGAATTGGAGCTCTGAAATAGCAATATATATATGGATGTATATATAATGTATTTTGCAATACACTTTATGCTTAATTAAAAGCATTTTGAAGACCGTAAGCTATTGTTTGAAAATAGTGACAAATTCACTTACTTTGATCTCAGCAAACAGGGGAGATAAGCCGACAAGGCCTTGTTTCGCTTTTGTTGAAGCTTATCAAGGCTAACTACTCCCTCCTGTCTACCGAGATCACTGATGTTATATTCTAATAGAATTCTAGTAAATAATCAGGAACTGATTATACAGAGCGGTTGTTGGTCAGACAGTAATTAAAAATTAGAATTGGAGCTCTGAAATAGCAATATATATATGGATGTATATATAATGTATTTTGCAATACACTTTATGCTTAATTAAAAGCCTTTTGAAGACCGTAAGCTATTGTTTGAAAGTAGTGACAAATTCACTTACTTTGATCTCAGCAAACAGGGGAGATAAGCCGACAAGGTCTTGTTTCGCTTTTGTTGAAGCTTATCAAGGCTAACTACTCCCTCCTGTCTACCGAGATCACTGATGTTATATTCTTATAGAATTCTAGTAAATAATCAGGAACTGATTATACAGAGCGGTTGTTGGTCAAGCAGAAATTAAAAATTAGAATTGGAGCTCTGAAATAGCAATATATATATGGATGTATATATAATGTATTTTGCAATACACTTTATGCTTAATTAAAAGCATTTTGAAGACCGTAAGCTATTGTTTGAAAGTAGTGACAAATTCACTTACTTTGATCTCAGCAAACAGGGGAGATAAGCCGACAAGGCCTTGTTTCGCTTTTGTTGAAGCTTATCAAGGCTAACTACTCCCTCCTGTCTACCGAGATCACTGATGTTATATTCTTATAGAATTCTAGTAAATAATCAGGAACTGATTATACAGAGCGGTTGTTGGTCAGGCAGAAATTAAAAATTAGAATTGGAGCTCTGAAATAGCAATATATATATGGATGTATATATAATGTATTTTGCAATACACTTTATGCTTAATTAAAAGAATTTTGAAGACCGCTCTGTATAATCAGTTCCTGATTATTTACTAGAATTCTATAAGAATATACATCAGTGATCTCGGTAGACAGGAGGGAGTAGTTAGCCTTGATAAGCTTCAACAAAAGCGAAACAAGGCCTTATCGGCTTATCTCCCCTGTTTGCTGAGATCAAAGTAAGTGAATTTGTCACTACTTTAAAACAATAGCTTACGGTCTTCAAAATGCTTTTAATTAAGCATAAAGTTTTATTGCAAAATACATTATATATACATCCATATATATATATATATATATACACATACATATATATATAAATATATATATATATTAATTTGAACAACGTCAGTATTCCGTGTCATAATTCTCGATTATCATTGGTTCATAGGTTTCAAATGACTCCGCCCACCTCAACGACGTCAAACTGAAATTAATATGCATAATGCCAATGAAGGAGTGAAAGGGGAGAGTGTGAACGCTGTGTTCAATAACTATTAACATGTGTGCGTGTGTATGTATGTGCGCGTATGTTTATGTGTGTATGCGTGCGTGCAGGGCTCCACAGAAAGTAAAAACTATCAACATATGTGAGTGTGTGCGTGTGCGCGTTTCCATGCGTGTATGTGTGTGCACGTGGGGCGTTCCACAATCGCCACGCAGTTTTTCTGTCTGTGTGACTGCCTGTCAGTCTAACATACACAGAGTTGTGAAGGGAGTAAATAGGGACCTTTCTTTACATTGACGGACATCTTTTATATTTATTATTGTCATTTTTTGATAATTGCTCGAAATGAAAACTGATAATAAAAGCAATTCGACGGACTCTCCTCATACTGTAACCAGACAAACATCCAATACAGTCATTTTATCTTTTACCTGTCTTATCTTACCATCTGTTTACCCGGGCGAAGCTGGGTACGTCAGCTAGACTATATATTAATTTCAACAATGTCAGTATTCCGTGTGTCATAATTCTCGATTATCATTGGTTCATAGGTTTCAAACGACTCCGCCCACCTCAAAGACGCCAAACTTAAATTAATATGCATAATGCCAATGAGTGAGTGAGAGGGGAGAGTAAGAAACAGAGAGGCAAAGTGTTGGATACACTATGTATATTTGTCAGTGTAGAGACATGTGTGTGTGATGCGTATGGAAATAAGAGGGGAAGGAAAGCAATAACTATTAACATGTGTGCGCGTGTGTGTACGTGAGCGTATGTTTATGTGTGTCTGCGTGCAGCGTTCCACAGAAAGTAAAAACTATCAACATGTGTGAGTGTGTGTGCATGTGTGTAAGTGCCACCAAACTCTCCTCCCTTCTATGTTTATCACACAAATCTCTCTTTTAATCCCCCTCTCTGTATCTACTAAACCAAACTCTACCCCTCTCTATATCTACAACGACACCGCCCCTATTATCCCACTCTCTATAGCTAAGACTAATACACTCTCTCTATAAATATCTACACTTATCTCTCCCAACCCCCTCTGTATATCAAACACTCAGCCTCTCTATATCTACTACACGGCAGTCTCCTATTATTCCTCTCTATATATCTACAACTACCAAACTCTCCCTCTCTCTATATCTACTACATGTAACTCTCTTCCAATCCCCCTCTCTATAAAAATTAACACCAAACTCTCCCCCTCTCTATCTACTACATGGAACTCTCTTCCAATACCCCTCTCTATATCAATTAACACCAAACTTTCTCCCTCTTTATATTTACTACACGGAACTCTCTTCCAATGCCCCTCTCTATATCAATTAGCACCAAACTCTCCCCTCTCTATATTTATTACAAGGAACTCTCTTCCAATACCCCTCATTATATCAATAAACATCAATCTCTCCTCCTCGTTATATCTAATATACAACACACACTCCCAACATCCCTCGCTATATGAATTACCACCAAACTATTCCCCTCTATGTATCTACCATACAACACTCTCTCTCATTCCCTCTCACCCTATCAATCACTACTAAATTCTCCTCTCTATCTACCATACAACACACTTTCCCAAACCCCCACACTATATCAATTACCACCAAATTGTCCCCCTCTCTATCCATCACTACCAAACTCCCACCCCTCTCTACATCAACCATACAACACTCTCTCCCAATCCCCTCTCTATATTAATCAACAGCAAATTCTCCCCCTCTCTATATCTACTACACGTAACTCTCTTCCAATATCCCTCTCTATATCAATTAACGCCAAACTTTCTTCCTCTCTTTATCTACTACACGGAACTCTCTCCCAATACCCCTATCTATATCAATTAACGCCAAACTATTCCCTCTGTATATCTACTTCACGAAACTCTCTTCAAATTCCTCTCTAAACATCAATATCTCCCTCTCTCTATATCTAATATACATCACATTCTCCTAACCTTCCTCTCTATATCAATTACCACCAAACTTTGCCCCTCTCTAAATCTATATCTCTCTCTCCTGTCTGTCTGTACATAACTTGTACATAAATTGTAGCGCATATACAAATAGATACAGAATCATATGAAAATGAGATTAATTACCTCATTTACACAGACGAAAAAAACTATATTTATTTTCGCCTGTTTTCAAAGACCGGCAGTTGCAAGAGCGAGTGAGATCGTCCTGACGAGAACCAGTTGAGTTCTATATGCATCGACGATTGTCCCCCTTGTTTCTGCCGGGAACCGCCTGGTGATTATAGCTGCCAGTATATTATTCATAGCTATGGCTTTCTAAATGTTTATTTATAAATATACCGTATTTCTTTAGAAATACGAAATTCAAATAAATAGATTCTGTTTTGGTAGTTTTGGTGAGGAAATATAATTATTAGGGGTTCATGGCCCTCTTGCCCCCCCCCCCCGAATTCCACCGCCCCTGGTAATTAGCTGAGCTTTCCAGAGACATTTTCATCCTTAACTTAGTTTTCATGGAGATTCAATGTATAAGGATAGCTCCGTGAATTAGAATTATAGCTCATTTTTGCCAGGCTAGTGGAAATAATAGGTCTAACTCAAGAGCACAACGCGCCGCCCGGTCGGAGAATCTAACTGTCAACATTAAGATCATGAACCCAACATCGTTATCACTACGCCTCATGTCTCCATAGGAAATAGTCCATAAAAAAATTGTAAATAACCCCCCTCCCTAATTTCTTATCCAAGTATATGCCATTTTTGTCCTAGTCCACCCTCCACTAAATCAAAATCTGTAAATTCAACTATTAAATAACAAGAAGGAGCTTGTAAATTGTGGCTTCAGCCCTTTAATCTAGCGATCTAACCTTCCTTAATAAATTTTCTCCTGCATATATACTGTGGGTAACACGATATAAATCTTAACCAATATATATACAGTTGTCCTCCGGTATTCACGGGGTTTACGCTCCTAGAGCACTAGCGAAGAGTAAAAACCAAGAATATTGGACGTGGTGCATAAATTGCCTATAAACGTCAAAACATAACGTAAAATATAGGCCGGCAAATACGGCATATTGTTATTAATAATTTAACGTTAAAAAGCGTGAAACCCCCCCCCCCCACACACACACATATATATATATGTGTGTGTGTGTGTGTGTGTGTGTGTGTGTGTTCGTATGTGTGAATATAATATTTACAACCACTCCTTGTAGCATTATTTCTAACTAATGTTTCCGATATACTGAAAAATAAACTAAAAAAATCTTTTAAGCTTCAATGCCAACATTATAGACAACACATTGTAATAGATATATTATTAACTATAAACATAATTTTACGTCTCAAAGACGCTAAATTGAATAAATAGTAGTCTGTTTACTTACATTGTATATTTGATAAAGCAGTTTTAAAAAAAATTTAAGCATTTCAAAAAAGCAGATTGTAATTACTTATTCCCCGTTTAATATGCAAGGAGAAATAAAAGTTTTTCTTAGCTTTGTAACAAAAATATACATATCATAAATACGTTAAAAACAAAATCTATATACAAATATACACACAAAATGACCAACAGAATGTCTGTTCGATCTGCATTGCTTGAAATGCTGAATGCTTAGGTCTTGGTGGTTAAGTTGAACACTTTACGGTCATAAGTGGGTTCGTTTCCCGGCGGTGCGATATGTTCTTGAACACAACAATAAATTTTACGCTGCTACAGTTCACTCAGATAGCAGACATAAGTTGCACCTGTAATTCAAATTATTCCAGTGAGCAGCTTCCACATTAGTGAAAGACATGATATTGGTCCATAATCATCCACGGTATTCCTTTTTGATATGTTTTTCAGACACAGCACTATTCAACCGATCATCAGTCACTCAAGAATTTCCTCATTTTTATTGACCAACCTATTAAGTTGTTCCGCAATCCTGGCATTTAGTCAGCTTCTTTATCCTAAATTCTTATACGACATCAGGACCAGCAGATTTCCAATTACTCATTTTTATGCTTACTCGCCGAACATGCTCTTCTTCAATCACACTATCCTACTTCTGAGGATAAGAGCTCTGGTCCCTCAAAATTTTCAACCACTATTACTGTATTGTGTTTCTCTTTCTTGCTCCATATTTCACTTTAAAATTGGACACATATTCCAGTATCTGGTATCAATCTTTCATTGAATTTTCTAGGTTGATTTCTTCTGGTCGATTTGAAACAATCTACTTTGCTTGTAATGTTTGATCCTTCGAACGTATCTTGTTATTTCCCCCTATTAGCTACACTCCCTGTTTCAGCTCTTCTATTACATCATTCAGTCTTTATGTCGATGAACTTTTCATAGTTTACCCACTTCTTTTCCTTTCCGGCACTGTCACCTCATCAGCAAGATTATCTAAATTTCCCAATATCTGTCTTTTCCACCACATGTATTTGTGCTGACTGTCTTCTCGCCTCTTTGCTTTTTGGATCTATTTTCAATCATAGATTTTATGTTACAACCTTATTTGCTGCTTTCAATAACTTGTTGGTTTCCATATGGTGTGTGTTTCTATACATGACAATATTTTATTAATTTCCCCTGTTTTCTGCTTCAATTTCCATTAATCCACCTCCTTGAAGTCACACACAGCGTCAACATTCTATAGACTCACCAGTTCTATCAATCAAACAGTGGTTCTTTGGTATTTCTTCTATGAATCCTTCAACTTCTTCCAAATTCACTTATCGAAGGGATATCGTTTTAATTGGAATAGCTTTGTTTCTGATACTGTTGTCTAATCATAAATCATGTGCATTACATCTACTCAAGCCAGCTTCGTTTCATGCGTCCTAATCATTACTTTTTTTCCCTTTTAATGGTGAGTGAAAAGGAAGGACTCCGACTGGTTCCCCACCAACAGCGGGATCAGAAACGGCTGCGTAGCCGCTCTCGACATCTTCAACTATTCCACCGACTACATGATGGCCAAGGACTGTGAGTGAATGACTAGCGTTATCTTGGGGAACTACCACCTTGCCAACCTGGAGTACGCAGACGATAATACGTTGTTCAGCAACTCGATCAGCCAGCTCAAGAACGCACTGCCCTCATACCAGGAGGAATCAGCAAAGCTTGGTCTTCAGGTGAGTTAGGCGAATACCAATTTGATGCATGTCGGAGATGGCCTTCATCATCTCCCGCTCCACATTGACCCCGTCAGCTCCTTCATCTACCTGGACTCCACAACCACCAACAATGGAGACCTGACCAAGGAGATCAATCGCAGATGTGATCTGGCCCCCGGAGCCATACACTCACCATGAAAGCCCCTTTTGTACCACCAGTCTATCTCCTAGAAGACAAAGCGCTCCGCATCAAAAATGCTTCGGTCCTCTCTGTTCTTTATGGTGCAGAAGCGTGGCCCCTCACGAAGATCCTAGCAGAAAGGCTCGACTGCTTCGACAGCAAAGTCTTGAGGATCATCAAGAATATTAGATGGTACCATCTCATCTCCAACGAAAGTTACGTGCATGTACGCATCAGCCCGTAGCTTCCTGTCTCATCCGCTGGTACAGATATGTTCTCCGGCTCCCGCCAGATCATCCTACAAGGGTCTTACTTTCGTTCGGCGCAGCAGTGGCAGGTTGTAAGAGACCCTGCAGCAGCCCCCCCCTCCCACCACCACCAGATGGCTGGACGGAAAATCCCCAGAGTCTTGACGTCACCTTAAAGGACGCAGAGGGGCTGGCACAGAACCACCAGTAATAAGGTCTCTTTCTCTCTCTCTCTCTCTCTCTCTTTCTCTCTCTCTCTCTCTCTCTCTCTCTCTGTATATATATATATATATATATATATATATATATATATATATATATACTAACAAAATTGAATTAAAGATGTCATGTCTCAGAATATCAGAAACATGCGCCATATCACCTGTAGAATAAGCTCAAAGAAGTTTGATATGTTTATTTTATATAAATATGTCAATTGACTTTTAATTTAATTTTAATTTTATATATATATATGAAGCATTTCCGTAGAAAAGGTAAAGGAAGGCAGAGTGCTCTATGTATAGTACAGAGTTATTTAATTATGTAATAAACAATACAATATAATTATTCCATTAACCAAAGGTTTCACGAAGACAGGCGACCACATCCGAGGTGTCCGAAGTCGTTCATCAGAAAGGAAAATGTAACCTTTCTGATGAACGACTTCGGACACCTCGGTTGAGGTCGCCTGTCTTCGTGAAACCTTTGGTAAATGGAATAATTGTATTGTGTTGTTTATTACATAATTATATATATATATATATATATGTTTGTATGTATGTATTTATGTATGTATATATGTATGTACGAGGTGGGTCAGAAAAGTTCCAGGGTCACAAGATTTAATTCAAACCAAAACTTCACACTAAGAGTTTTCTCCTTCACAGTAATCCCCTTGGAGTATGTAACTGTAATATTAGCTCTCTGCAGCGATCAAACATTTTTCTTCATAATTTTATATACATGTCCTCTGTTTCAGGTCGTCAAACAATGAACACAGAGCAACGAACAAACTTGAAAACTTCGCCAGAAGCACTGGGATTGGTGCAGCAAGTGTATGGAGATGAGACGATGTCACGCTCACGTGTTTTTGAGTGGTGCAAGAGGTTTAAAGAAGGAGGCGAGGACGTGGAAGGTGACCCCAGGAGCGGAAGGCCCTCAACAACCAGGACTGAGGTCAACGTTGAGCGCGTCAGGCAGATGGTGCGTAGCGATCGTCGGCTGACTGTTCAACTGATGGCAAGTGAGCTGGGCATGAATCGGGACAGCGTCTGGAAGATTCTCACTGAAGATTTGGATATCCGGAAATTCTGCGTGAAGATGGTGCCAAAACTACTGAACGATGACCAGAAGGGTCGACGCATGCAAGTGTGCCAGGACATCCTCGAACGTCTTTTAACCGAACCAGACTTGCTAGGGACAGTCATCACCGGTGATGAGTCAAGAATCTTCGAGTACGACCCGGAGGGGCCCGTTTTGAAGACGTGGACGACATCAAAAAGGCCGTGACGACGGAACTGCGGAGGATCCCGGAAGAATCCTTCCAGGGGTGCATGCAAGCGTGGCAGAAAAGGATGGAAAAGTGCATTAGACTCCAGGGGGATTACCTTGAAGGAGAAAACTCTTAGTGTGAAGTTTGGGTTTGAAATAAATCTTTTGTGACATCAGTCCTGGAACTTTTCTGACCCACCTCGTATGTGTGTGGTGTATGTGTGTATGTGTGCATGTGTGCGTGTGTACGTGTGTGTGTGTGTGTATGTGTGTGTGTGTGTACGTGTGTGTGTGTGTGTGTGTGTGTGTGTGTGTGTGTGTGTGTGTGTGTGTGTGTGTGTGTGTGCGTGTGTGTGTGTGTGTGTGTGTGTGCGCGCGCGCGTGCGCGTGCGCGTTGGTAGACAGAGTGAGGTTGTAAGGTGAGAAACCGAAACAAGTATGCAAAATACAATATCTTCCACTTTAATTCTCAGCATTCTCATTACAAACTTTCGTATTCGGTGTATATGTGTGTGTGTATGTGTGTGTGTGTGTGTGTGTATGTGTGTGTATATGTGTGTGTGTGTTAAGTGTGTGTGTCTTATAAAGTATAAATAATTCATTCTCTTTCCCTCTCTATAATATATACATATATATCCAGGGTCTCCCCCAAAAATATATGCACATATTTATTAGAATGCTGTTGAAGCGTGTATACACTTTTTGGGACACCCTGTACACACACACACACACACACATATATATATATATATATATATGAATATATATTACGTAGGTATATGAGAATATAATGGCAGCTTTAATTGTAGGTTCAATCGTGTACTTAGAATAAAAATATATAGGATACTAATGAGATTGGGTGAATGGATGTGTGGCTGCATATTTGGTTCATGTGATTGTCCAATTCCAAGTCACCTTCGCTATCGATAAATTGATCCATTACACGAACTGAATATGTATCCACATATGCAATCAGCCTATGTCATTATTATATTCTATTATATCATGTTATGTAATATTATATAATCTTATATAATAACTTTGCCTTTCTTCCTAACGGGGGTCGATAAAATAAAGTACCAGTAATACACTGGGATAATTGCTGGCCTTGTGCCTATTGTAGAAACAATTATATAATCTTATATTACATTATAGCGGTGGACTGACTGTGGACTGGTGGGAGTGCGATGGACAAAATGACACGTGGATACCGCCGAGGTCAATTTTGCTTCCTTCTAGGATTGATAAAATAAAATACCAGCCAAATCGAATTCCTCCTGCCTCCAAAATTGTTGGTTTTGTGCCAGCATTTGAAATCATTATGGTATAAAATGTATATTATACAGTATTATTATATTGTGGATTGGCAGTATCGGTAGAGGGTCGGACACCATGCTTTGTAGCATAGAGTTACGCCCCTTTACGATCTGAGTTCAAATCCCGCCGAGGTTAACTTTGTCTTTCATCCATACGGGGTCGATAAAATAAAGGACCAGTAATGCAAAAGTAGAAACAATTATTATATGATACAATATTATGCAGTTTAGCTCATTTTTCGAGTTACCATGGTTTCTAAATTGTAACCCGTTTATATTTAACACGTAGTGGATTTCTCTTATCAAGTTAACCGGTCGCATGAAAGAGGAGGTTCGGCTAGCGGTGTAGGAATAGCAAGTGAATATGCTATGTTTAACCCAACCAAAACGTCTCAGTCTTTTTGAATTTTGAATTAAATTCGTCTTCATTCTCGTGTCCCGAAAACAATCTTGTTCCACTTTGCAAATTTTCTCTCAAAATCTCTGCCAGTCTTCAGCAGCATTGAAGGACTGTTGTCTTATTTTTCACTCTCATACACTCATCACATATTTTTTCTTCAAGTTTTCTGAAGTTAACGTATTTTTACCCATTAGATAACAATGGATAAAAGATATATAAAAAGTGAGAATGTCTATCTTTAAAAAAAGCGAAAATTTATAACTTATAAGAAAAAAAAAAATATCTATAAGAAAAAAAAGTATCTTGAAATAATTATAGATACGAATGCAGAGGAAGAAAGTAAGAATAGGAATGCTTTTTTGAAATAAACGAAGTAACAATACAGGCCATTTTAAGATAAGCTGATGATTATAAGTAAATGAACAGCTGATTTCCTCTTCAACAGCTAGACAATCTACTCGAAATCGATATGAGAAGATGATTGAATTGGAATTTTTGTTACTGATATGGTTCGAAAATTACAATTAGAAACTCATTTAGTATGCTATTAAAAGAAATGTTTTAAGTCTTTTTCTCCATTTTGAAAAGCAGTAGGTGAAAATGATTTTATAAGTAACTCAGGCTGGACTGATTTGGATGGTTTAAGAAGCGCCCTGAATTGCACAATGTAAGAATTTAAGGTGATCAAGAGACTACAAAATAAATAAATAAATAAATAAATAATATACAAGAATTTTTTTTTAAATAGTAGAAGAATGAAACTATAATGACAAGCAACTAGTTCATGTTGACAAAAACTACCTCATTTTCGAAGTGTATGTTTCCAAAAACTTTCCTCGCAGAAGAAGAAGAAAAAAAAACGGTTCGTATTTATAAGGTACTAAGACAGAATCATGATTTTAATGGGTGGAAATTTTGAAGGTGATTAAAAACAAAAAACAAAAGACAAAACGGTTATAAACCGTACTCAAAATTATAGAGTGCCCATGTCATTTAGCACACAAGTATAAAATCGAGGGTAACATTACTTTTCAAAGAATGGTTCAAGACCTATTTCTGTCCAGTAATAACAATTGTGAATAAAATAATCTTAACCGGTGCTAGAGCGCCTTCGGTGTTAAATGTTTCCTAACATTTATCCCTCTCCGTTAATAATTTCCTAGCTCTATCCCCCTCTATGGACGCAGTGACTCCATATGTCGTTGTACGGCCGTTTGGGGTTGTACAGCCATAACAACATATCCTAAGTTCCGCAGTATCTCTTACAGCTATACCACCGACATGACACAGGGTAACGATAATGTTCACCACCGTTTCCCTACATAGCTTTCCCACTCTTTCTACTTTATATGTACACAGAAGTAAATTTGCATTTACATGTGTACGTTTGAATATGAACATACAAACATATTTACGCATATATACTTCTACCGAACTTGTCATCCACTGTCACTTATGGCGTTGGTCAGCTCCCGTGAGTGCGTTTAAAACAACGTTTTTACTCGCATCTCCACTCCTTCAGGAATCCTGATATAAGAACCAGCACGGCCCCGGCAAAAAAGGTCTGGCAATTAAAAGACAAAGGAGTTCCACATAAGATTACTTCGAAGACACTTGAAAGATTCAGACCTTAAACAAATGGTACCAAGCGATGTCGTTTCTGCCTTAGTGAGAAATTTAGAATATTGCAAGATTTGTCATCTCTGAATAATAATTATTTAATCTCAAAGAAAAGCATTTTTAGAGAATGCCTCTGTTTCAAAAGCCAACTCCTTCCGAAGTGGAAATACTCAACAAATTCAACTGATTTTCAACTTCCTTAATTTGATTTGTATACGTTTTTAATATCTTTTCTTTTTCACTTTCTTTTTCCACATGTAATACAGTACACCTTCTATACCTCACCACTCCATTCTGGACCATACCCACTCCAAACCACTTCTACTCTCCGTCACAACCACCACATAATACCATACATCTGCTATAGTGCACGAATACTACGCGTGTACAAATCCTTGGCTATTTCAAATTTACATATTTGTGTTATTTCCTTTTGTTACAATACGTTTTTCGTAAACTATCGTTTTAACGCGCTCTCGTTTAAGCGCCTTTAGGTCACAGTGTAGTTACTCTTACAATCTGGAGATATGGTCATAGAAAAAGGGAAGAGGAATGTTGTCTGTATCAAAACATTGGAATTATAATAGGGAGTGGGAGAATGGAGCGGTTGTACTCTATCACAACTATATAAAAGTAGGTGACTACACAATAAAAAGGACTATTCAACACGATTCGTAATATAATCGGCTTGTCTCCCCACAGCCCCGGCGGACAGAATGGAGAAGGCGTTTCCCCGGAGGATGTCAAGGGAGAGGCGCTGGAAAATACACAGTGGTGCCTGGAGGCCGCACGAAAACAGGCAAGGTGGTGCTGGTCGAGCTGGCGCGTGAGCCTGTCTGAAGCTAGGCTGCTCTGGATGGCATCCCAAGTGGTTTGAGGAGACTTGACGTCAGCAGGGGAAGAATGAGGAGGGACGTCTACTGGGCTAAGTCCCAGCCGGTCCCACGTCTCACAGTCGGCCTCACGTTCTCTGAACACAGAGGGTTCTGTTGTGTTTTGGAGACCCCTTCTGACGAGGACGCGGCATGAGGTTACCGACGAAAGAAACGCCGGCAAAGCCAGTGAGATCGGGGACCGGAGGCCAAGGCCGCCATACCTGACAGGTAAAGTGGCTTGTTGCCATCCAATGTCGTCAAACCTGACGTTGCATATCTCCTCGGCTGCTGCTCGGATATAAGTATCGAGGTCAGCGAGGAGAGATGCGTGGGTGTAGCACGGACCGCTGCGAAGGGTATAGAGGAGCTTCGGCATGGTGAAGTAGTTCTTCAACAGAAAGAGAGCTGGGTGGCCGTCGATCAAGCCCAGTCGGCTCATGAGGGCCTGGAGTTGTTGAAGCCTGGACTTGATGGTGGAGCAGATGGCCGGCGAGTGGATCGGTGACCAGAGGATGAGGATATCCTCTTTGGGGGTCACCTGTACCTGGTGGAGAATGGACCGCACGTCCGAGACGGAGACTGCAAAGCTTTCAGCATTGTGGCTGACTTGGCCGAGTTGACCTGGGGGCCGATTCCCGCCAGGGCAGGAACCACCGATTGTAGGTTATGGCAGACAATCTGTACGGGCCCGCCCAACGTAGAATCATCCAGATACCAAACGTTGAGAGGGGCCGTGATACTCCAGGCGATGTGGTCTAGACCAAGGGAAAACAGGAGAGGGCCCAAAGGGTCACCTTGTTGAACCCCAGTGGCCGAAGGTATGACCGTATCAGCAGCAAGGAGCATGTTCGGGGCTCCATGCGACAGATAGGCCAGCGAGTAGGAAGATGGGGCTCGGCTGAGGCAGGCATCGATCAGATGGTCCCGGCGTAAGCAGTTAAAGGCATTCCTCATGTCAAGCTTGACAATGAGGTTCCTGGAGTCCCTGAATACCGGTTCCGGTGGGAAGCTGTTGAAGAACTGCCTGGTTGCATGTGCAGCCCCCTCACAGCCGCCGACACCCAGTTGCACCGGACTGAACTCCTCACCCAGTTCGTGTTATGGACCTGCAGACCACCTTGGCAGCCAGCCTCCGGAAGATATTGCTCACAGCGATGGGGCGTATGCCACCCTCTTTCTTCCTGAGAGCAGTTAGGCTAGCCGAAAAAAAGAAGCCTCGGAGTGAGGGTCCAGGGCGCCATGGGTAAGCTTATTGGTGAGTGAGACAATTGCACTCAGAAGGCGGCGCCCAGCCGGCCTCGGCGGAGAGGGTGGATAACAACTCCTTGAGGTGGCCTGGTCGGAGACCATCAGAACCTCCGCTGCTGCTAGCTGGGAAGGACTTGATGGCGGACATGATGTCTGCGTCGGAAGCCACAAGTAGCAAGTGAAGATCGGGTGGGGGTATGGGTCTGAGATCAGCGTACTATATGGTCATTATTTGGCCATGAAACCTTAGGTATCGCTTTTGTTCTGTGTATGAACTTAAATAAATAATATAATATATCAGCTCTCATCCCTGATTGAGCACTGTTTATATTTTCTCCACCTACGGATATTTTCTACACACACACACACACATACACACACACACACACACACACACACACACACACACACACACACACACACACACACACACACACACACACACACACACACACACACACACACACACACACTCACTCACTCACATGTATATAAAAGTGAGTTTGAAAAATTGGTGGATGAACTACAATATTTTATATGTATATTATATTTGATTACAACAATTTCGGCATTTTGCAATATTAAAATCAAAATGTTTCCAAATTGTCTGTCCATTTCAAGAAAATGTGTTAATGAGTAGAGGCTTGGATGTGAGGTTAAGAAGTTTGCTTCACCATCGCGTAGCTTTGAAACTGGATCCCGCTGTGTTCCACATTGGGATTGGCATTTATACATGTTTGTGACCCTGGCGTTGTTTCATAATTCTGATGAAGAAGATCTTTTGAAAATGGTCCTAGTAAGAGACAATGTTTGGGTCAGAATATGTCCTTATACTGTAGATGGTGATGCTCTTCACTTGTAGATGATGATAGTCAGGATCACTGTCATTATTTTCCCACCTCTTCTGAACAATATATTAATTTTTTCGCAACTGCCAACATTTAAAATGTGAACGGAATGTCTTAAAATTTTCAAAATCCAAATCAAGTTCAGTTTTGTTTGTTTTTTAGCCATTTGTAAATGTCGTAATCTACATCTCTGAACAAACTGCAATGTGTGGACTTAGTCGTAGGTTCTAAATTTCTATCACACCCTCTGAATCTTTCTGTTTCTTCTTCATCCTTCAGCGCCACTAATATTTCTTCCTGTGAAACTGTATTCCGTCATCGACAAGAGAGTTTTTCCTTGTATCTAATTTCATGATAGATATCAAGAATGAAGATAGGTTATCTTTGGTTCTGATCATCGTGACTTTAATCCACGATTAGGGAACAGAATGAAATGCTTTCAGCTATACTGTAAGCAACCTGTTGCTATGTTGCCTCATCTCTGACATCACAGTTTTGTTAATTAGAAGTTGCTCAGACTTTCCCAAACTACTTTCTATCTAAGTGCTGTGGTGATGTTATTTTCACAGAAATGCTAAAGGAAAAGTTTCCAAAAGGCTATATACATTTTGTAGATCAAATTCTGGTATGCAATCGGTCAGCAGTTTTTCTCCAAGTGAGTTTCTTTTTTATTTTATATCAGTTTCTTTTTCCGCCAACACCAATTTGCTTATATATTTCAATTTGCAGCTTAATTATAGAGGTTTATGAGATAACTATAATAGAAGGTTGATTTCTAGTACTATTAGCTGGCAATGGAATATCTTTTTAGTGTTTTCTTATCCTGAAATTTTCTCATCACAGTCCTAAGGGCATCATCATTGATGATAAAAATTGGCGTAATGCAAAAACAATACTACCTTCGGATATCTTCTAAACACATTCCATCTTCATTAAACTATTTTTCCTCACCTGATATTTTTTTTCCATAACGAACCCGACTATTGTGTGTATGTATGTATGTATGTATGTATGTATGTATGTATGTATGTATGTATGTATGTATGTATGTATGTATGTACAACCTGTCGCATGGTCGGGTCGTCGGCGACTAAACCGGCAACCCCACCAAGTTTACTTGGTGAGGAGGGTGATTTTGGACACCCTGCAGGACAAAAAACAAAACCTGACAAAGGGCGGAAGATCTCACAAGAGTCAACGGCCATCCAAAAGTGTGTAAATATGTATATACACATGTACATATGTATGTATATGTATATGTGTATATGCATGGGTGCATGTGTATGTACATGCGCGGGGACATAGAAATAATCGGGCTGGACAATCGATCGCGCGGTTAAACCACTGGGAGTGAAGGACCCCTAGCCTTTGTCAGGGCATTCTTCTAGGAGAAGGCAACTCAGGAAACTGGGATAACTCCGATATAAAACCAGCGGCTCAGTAGTTACCGATGATGTTGATATTTTCTTCTTTTCGGGTTATAGCTACTGTCGCTCAGAGAGTGGGATTGGCTCAGTGCACAGTCTTTCCTCATTTAAAAAAATATCTTCATGCACAGGCATTGCATGATAGAATTAATTAATAATTATTAATAATGGTATATCGTGCAATGGCCATACTCGATAACGAGGGGGCAGCCATCATGTATGTATGTATGTATGTATGTATGTATGTATGTATATATGTTTATCTCTTTCTCTTAATTTCGAGTATATTTTTGTCCGGCCACCTTCCTGGTGGCAAGGTTGTAAAAGAAAAGAAATTATCATCCCTTCAATCGCAAGAATGTTTTGCAAATTTTGAAGGTGCCAGCTATCACAGCCATTTGTAGACTATGAATTAGGGAGCTGCGCTCTTTGTCCGCAAATCCAAGTTCAGTCATACTTTGGTCCAAGCGGGTTGGTAAATAACCCGTAGCTCCAATAATGATGGGTATGAAGCTAAAGGTGTATCTTGGATACTGGATTTGTAAACTCCTCATCAATGGTCCGTAGATGTCCTCCTTCTCCTGTATTTTTCTGACAACGTTTACATCAAGTGGGCAGCTGATCTCCACAACAGAACACGTTTTCAATGTGTGGTCCCAAACAACAATATCAGGCCGGTTGTGCTTTAATTTGGTGGCAGTTTTTATTTTCAGGTTCCACCAGTATTCCTTAGTGCCATCTGTCTCAATATATTCTTCCTCGTTTGTTTTTAATTTTGTTTTCCGAAGTGCGTTCCAGATCGTTCTAGCTATCCCATCGTGTCTCATGGGGAGGTAGTAGGAAGATGACATTCTTTCGCGGCTGGCAACAATGTGGCTTACATCTTCGATCTTTGTTTTACATAGCCTACATTTATTATCAGCTGATGGCCCTCCTCTTTTGTGCAGCAGATATTTGGTAGGCAGTTCTTGTTCTTGTATTGCATAGAGATATCCCTCAAGGTGTGATGTCATAAACTTGTCGGAACTCCATGCCAGGCTTTTTGAGTGGTTTATCCCCTCTATGGTCTGTGTCTTACGTCTCAAGTATCCACGCATCACTTTTTCTGTAAATTGGTCAATTTTTTCATCTTGTTTGCACATTGAATAGGATCTTCCGATTTCTCTGGGTGAGAGATTTATATCAGGCTTTATTCCATATCTCTCCTCCAGATCAGTGGCTATCCTAATGATATTTTTTTCTTCATGCTCATAGACCTGGGTAAGATGGTTGCCAACCTTTTTCCTCTGTTGAAGATGTTGCTTCAGTGTTACTATCCGGGTCTCATATGATGTTAATATGCGGCCACCTTCCTTGTGTGAGAAGTATATAGCCTATCCACATCACCATTGATGTTAAAGTTCCCAGAAACACTGAGAAGTTTGCGAGTTCTAACATCCAACTCACTTAGTTCTTGCAATGTCCAGTTCAGCAGGCCAAATGTTGGCGTTAGAATTGGCACAGCATAAGTATTGTGGGCAATGTATTTGTTGTACGCTGACAGTTCTGATGACCATATTTTCTTTACTCTTCTGAGGTATTCAGTTCTGGTTCTCTCCTTATTTATGGGTCCATCGTATCTGACATTCTCATCCTGTCCAAGATATCTGTAGTTGTCACCTGACTGTAGAAGTTGTATTATCAGGCCGTTCATCTCCAGATGTCTAGAGGAGGGCACAGCTCTTCCATGTTTTACTGCCAAATATGCACACATGGACTCACCAAATTTCATTTTGATATCTGTTGAAAATTGTGTAATGAGGTCCAATTGTTTCTTGATGTCATTGATATTTGGCCCATACAACTTCAGGTCATCAACAAAGAAAAGATGGGAGATACTTCTGGACCCAGTTTTTTGTCCACCTTGTTTCCTGAGTAGGTAAGATAGTGGATTTAGTGAGAGAACGAAGAGTAGCACTGACAAGCTATCACCCTGAAAGATGCCCTTCTGGTAATGTATCTTATCAGTCTTAACTTGCTCCTTCTCACCTCTAAGGATCAAATTGGTGTACCAGTTTTTAGTCAGACGTTCAACAGCAGCTACCAGTGGTCAGTGGTTGTTGAACTTTGGCTAACTGTAAAGCCTTAACAATCCACCCATGAGGTACACTATCAAATGCTTTTTAATAGTCCAGCCCCACCACAGTCATGTTTCTGCGATTCTTTGATGTTTTTTCTTGAATCATTTTATTAGTTAGTAGGTGATCTATGCAACCCCACACCTCCCTCTTTCCACCAGCTTGCTCAGGTGTTATGATGTTGTTGGTAGCACAGTGGTCCTGGAAGAATAGATTAAGGCACCCAGTATATAATTTATACATGATGTTTTGGCAGGCTATTGGGCGGTAATTTTTAGCAAGGGAGGTTTGGCTATTTTGGGGAATGAGGAGAGTAACCATCTGGGCAGTTCTTGTGTGCCTTTAATGGTTTCTGTAAACAGCCGTATGAGATCTTGCCGATAGAAAGTGAAATTCTTCAACCAGTATCCTGTAATGAGGTCTGGGCCTGCTGATTTCCTATTCGACATTTTCTGTAGAGCTATTTCCAGTATTGACCCATCTATGTCATATTGTTTTGTCTGGACATGTTGGCAGTAGTCCTGTTCCAGTTCTTTTAGCCAATTAGTTTGTCTGTTGAATCCGTCATCCGTTTCCCATACATATCTCCAGTAGCTCTCGACCTGTTCTTTTGAAGGGGTGTCATTAAGCTTTTGCCACCGAAGCTGCGATAAACTGATTTAGGATCTCTGGCAAACAATCTATTTAGCACTTGTCGTTTATGTGCTGTTGACTTATATTTTAGTCTTTCTGTTGCAGCTGTGAGTTGCTGTTTCAACTGGTGTAATTTGGAGTTTAAAGTTTTAAACTTTGTATCTCCAAATCGTCTCTCTAACTTTTTTTAGGTCTTCCTGGTGTCGTGTGAAGTTGCTCTCTGTGTTGCATTTCATAACGACTGCGATATGTGAGATATTTCGTCTCAAGGACAAAAGTTTGCTTTTTAAATTTCGCATCCACGCTGTTCAGGCTTTTTGTTTGTATCTTGACTGCGTGGTTTTAGATGCTTGTTATATGATAGCAATGTAACAGCTGAAACATATAACAAAATGTTAAGCGTTTCAATGTCGTTTCTATGTATGTATGTATGTATGTATGTATGTATGTATGTATGTATGTATGTATGTATGTATGTATGTATGTATGTATGTATGTATGTATGCATGTGTATGTATATATGTATTATGTATGTATATATACATTCATATGCATACATACATACATAAACACATATATACACGTATACACACACACACACTTACACACACACACATACACATATACACATATGTATAATGGCAGCTACATCGCGCTCGAGTACAACAGCCACTTGAATTTTAAAAGTGCTTCTGTATATGTATAGCACGTATGTGATTTTTTAGGCCAACAAGAGTCCTACATTCTCTGGCACAGATGTTACAGACATGGCCTTTGGCAAAATTATAGTTGGCTGGTTACGTTTCAAGTATCCTGCTGATTAGAAGATTTTACCGCATTGATGACAGGTTGTTACGCACCAAAGTAATCTGCGTCATTCCGTTGTACATGGCTCTTTTGTGACATTTTAATCAACTTTGCTGAAGCAGACACTCTCACACTCATTGTATGCCAACTCTCTGTAGTTTCACACATTTTCTGACAGTACCACTTTCAAGCCTCATTTAACCTCTTCCTTACATCCCTTTTAATATTTAATAATTTCTTTCCTTCATATATAATTTCTCTCCAATGAATTCTATCATTGGCTGCTTATGCTCAGTCTTCATGGGAGATGCCAGCTTTCATTAAAACTGTTTTCACAGTCTTTAACCTCATTGTAGGTTTATGAGGTAGACGTTTGCTATCCCTCGTCTATTTATAAAGGAGTTGCTTGGGTAACTTACCACATGTCCTGCTCATCAGAGACAGTGATGCAAGATGGTCACTCGATACTCTGATAGTGAATTCTTTTAAGGACCTCAACATCACTCACAGACATCGTTCAGTATAAATCCAAGATTCGACGAAGTCACTGCTGGTGAGAGCAGTCCATCTGTTTCACACGCTTCCTGTAAGTAACCCACGTTCCACAAATGTCCAAAACAAATGACAATACACAAATCACGTAGACTTTAACTTTAATATCAACAGAGATGCTCCACTAGGACCATGGTAACTTTTTCTAACGTTCCGAAAGCATCACTAGTTTTGCTGATTTTTAATATTTCATTGTCAAGGATATATGGTATACTTAAGATATGCTGAGATACACAAACCTGTCCAATACCTGGGATTTCTGACCATCAACACTTATGTCTACGTATGGTTTTCCTGGTGCCGTCTTGTACATGGCCACAGTCCTTTTGGACGCTATTCCTTACAGCAATAGGTTCTGATATTTTTCCACCAATATTCTTCCAGGCTTTCAAGTTATGAAATTGGCGCAGGACTGCCAAGAATTTGTCCGGGTATCCAAAATTCCAATAATTTTTGAATGGTCTTCCTTATTAACTATGCCTTTGTCAGGTCAACGAACACTTGTTTTACACACTTTTCCTGAAGTCGTCTAAAACCACATTGAGATCCCGAAAGAACATCGTCAGCAATGTGTAACATTAATCTGTCAAGCATAACCTTGCACAAAACTTTTCCAGCCACTCACAGCAACACTATTCCTCTATAGTTGCCAAAGTCATCCTTTCCACCATCTCCCTTACACAGGACAACCAAGAAAAAAGAGATACACTTCATGTGGATCAGCGAATAATCTTGAAAAATGTAAATATAGATGACAAACTTACATGGTTCAGACAGAAGAACAAGTATAAGGGGATCTAGTTGCACCCACGTTCACGAAATTAGTATATTATTGACTATATGGTTGTATAATGTAACGATTTGCGGAATTTCAAATATAACCGTTGTATGAGAGGAGTGGAATGTTTGGCGGACCACTGTCTCCTAAAATCAACTCTCCGTGTTCATATCTCACAATTGGCCTGGCCTGCTCAGAAAAATGAAAGAATCTTCAAGAAGCAGTTCAACAAATCGAAGTCACCAACAGTGATGATGCATGTCTATCTTTCAGCAAATAACTTTATGAGGCAGCGGTCAGCACTTTGAGATATGCAGAGAAAACACGAGGAGAGATTTACTGCAAATGAACCTCGAGTGGAAAACCTTCTAAGGGAACAGTAAACATGTTTGGATAAATTCTTGTTATGCTCAAACGAAATTGCAGAAAAGTTTCGACTGAGGAAGAATGTAAAGCTTGGGTACAGCACGAACTCCGAGCAGCAAAAGATTCATGGTTGCACGATAAAGCGCATCACATACAAGCTTCGACAGAAAGATGATATGCTAAATCATTATATCACAAACTGCGCACAGTCTTTGCGGTCAAAGAATGGAAACGAATTGTTGAGTAAGCCTGATGAAATCAGACAAGATGACACGAACACTTAAACGACCTCCTAAGACAAGGATTTTCCGTTAATGCCGACGTTATTGAGGCTATGATACTCCCACATTGGAAGAGGTTAAGACTACAGTGAGACAAATGAACGCTGATAAAGCAACTGGGAAAGACGGTATAGTGACTGAAATAGTGCAACAAAATTGTCGTAAAGTAAACGATCTGTTCATAACGTATACAACCAGGTATGGTTGAAGGATGCAGCCCCACAGGATCGGAAGAATGCCATTCTCGTCTCCGTCTTCAAGAACGAGCTCAAAAATGTTTGTGACAACTAACGTGAGATCTCTTTACTATCTTTGGCAGGATTCTTCTTGATCGTCTGCTGATACACATTGGATCTATCATTCTGCCGGAATCTCAGTGTGGCTTCCGTCCATATCGGAACACTGTAGATATGATCTTCACTGCGCGGCAGATGTGGGAGAAGTGTAAACAACAACACATTGATCTGTATAATTGCTTTACTGATCTCACGAAGACTTTTGACACAGTCAATAGGCAGGTATTTTGTAGTATACTCTTCAAACTGGGAACCCCTGAAATGTTTATGGAGCGTTTACATTAATTGCCTTTTGACATTAGGGCGTGTGTTTTCGCCAATGGTGAGACCTTAAAACTATTCACAGTTGAAACGCTCCGACTTTCGCATCATTTGTTTTGTAAAAAGCATTCACCAACACCGATGTTGACATATATATACGTTATCGAACAAGAAGGCTTTTTAACATCCAATGTTTCCTTGCTGCATCAAAAACATACATTACACTTATACGCGATCTTCCTTATACAGACGACTGTGGTCGTGTTAGCCTCACTGCAGAAGAACTTCAAATTCTGATGGACTACTTCTCGGCAGCGTGTGATGAACTTAAGCTGACAACCAGCCTGGGAAAGACAGTCGTGGTGCAACCGGAAAGCCATATATTTCACCATCCATATCTGTAAAAGAGGAAATATTGAAGGTTGTAGATAAGTTCGTCTAGCTGGGTAGTACTACCTCTCTAGAACCAGCACACTTGATGAAGTGGTAAGCCACCGGCTCTCTAAAGCTTTCAATGCCTTTGTTGAGATGGGGAAGCAACTATGGTCAGAGTCAGATACTTGTGTACGTACTAAAATTTAAGAGTATCTTTGTGCCTAAATTAGAAATCATTGTTTCTTAATGTCTTGTCAGTTAGACAATGCAAGAGTCAAGCGGTGGGGACCATAGTTGGGCAGTGATGAAGGCATTAGTTAACCTTAATCTGGCCCCACTTCCAGCCTTTCCCTTACCAGTAGTTGGAGGTTAAGGGTTAAAAGTAAAGCCCAGCACACGACTAATTGATTGGGTATTGGAAGTAAAGCAACAATACGATATTATGATGTATATATATATATATATATATATATATATATATATATATATATATATATATATATATATGTTGTATATATGTATGTATATATATGTTGTATATATGTATGTATATATGTATGTATATATGTCAAGTCACTCTTCAGTGCTACTGGAAACATGTAACCCAGTATAACCTGTCGCATGGTCGGGTCGTCGGCGACTAAACCGGCAACCCCACCAAGTTTACTTGGTGAGGAGGGGGATTTTGGACACTCTGCAGGACAAAAAACAAAACCTGACAAAGGGCGGAAGAACTCATAAGAGTCAACGGCCATCCAAAAGTGTGTAACTATGTATATATATATACACATGTACATATGTATGTATATGTATATGTGTATATACATGGGTATGTATATGCGCGGGGACATAGAAATAGTCGGGCTGGACACCCGATCGCGCGGTTAAACCACTGGGAGTGAAGGATCCCTAGCCTTTGTCAGGGCCTTCTTCTAAGAGAAGGTAACTCAGGAAACTAGGATAACTCCGATATAAAACCTGCGGCTCAGTAGTTACCGATTATGTTGATTTCTTCTTTTCGGGTTATAACTACTGTCGCTCAGAGAGTGGGATTGGCTCAGTGCACAGTCTTTCCTCACTTTAAAAAATATCTTCACGCACAGGCATTGCACGATAGAATTAATTGATAATTATTAATAATGGTATATCGTGCAATGGCCATACTCGATAACGAGGGGGCAGCCATTATGTATGTATGTAATGATACACATACACGCGCATATATATATATATATATATATATATATATATATATATATATATATATATATATACACCGCTACATTTACATATTTATACGCATATATACATATACATCCGCATCCACACATATACATACCTGCGAGTGAATGTGTGTTGTATCTGTATTGTTTTTTGTTTTTTTTATAATCGCTCACAATTGCCGCTAGGTTTTTATTTTCTTTCTCTAACTAAGCGAGAAATATCACTTAATTAAGAATTGTTTGTATTCGTTAGTCCTTTCTTCAGCTTTTAAGTTAATTATCCAATTTCGTGCTATAGGTCTATTCTATTTATTTCTCATTTTACTTGCTATCATAGATATGCACAATGTGTTTAATAAAAATTAGTGTAACCACATTATAAGTGAAATATAGGTGACAGAAATTGTCACCTAGATTAGAAATGCATCGATAAGCAAATTAGCTGATTACAGATAATCGATTAATCGGTCATTACTTATCGGTCTACACCAATTAATCGACCGCCGATTATCAATAATGTAATTACACATTGTGACGTGAAAATGCGTATTATAATTAATTGTAATCTATATATATAAAACTGAGGATGTCTGTCTGTGTGTGTGTGTGAGTTCGAATCCCTAAAACTCGAGAACCACCAAACCGACTGTTTTCAAACTTTACACATATAATACTTAGGTTTCAGGGAGTGTTCTGAGCAAAAAAGATTTCAAATTTTCAATGCCCTAGGGACGACATTAAGCGATTTAGCGATCTCTCTCAATAATTCTTAGTCTTTCTCATTTTAGATAGATACATACATATAACGTCGTGCCCTTATAATATCTGTCTGTATGTCTGGCTGTCTGCATCGCACTCGGCGCGTCAATGTATGGCTGTTAAAGGGGCCGCGAATGCTACCAGTGGAAGCAACCGTAACACCCTCCTCCAAATGTCAGAGAACGCAGTCAAAGTCACTATTAAGGGCTACAAGTGAACGTTCACATGGCCCTTTTTAGGGTCACCACTTGAAATTGTTGATGGTTACCCCTCCTTACTGGAGTGTCAGTGAACGGCTTACAAGGCAACTTTTAAGGGCACTTGAAATAACTGATGGCGACGCGTTCGTTTAGGGCTGCCAGTGAACACGCACACGCCTCGGGGCCCATTTTATTGCACCATTCCTTTTTAAATTTGTTAAATTATACGCACAGTTTGGTAAACGTTTGTCCAGTTCCGTTTACTTACTAAGGTGCGGTGGACTCCTTCGAGAAGACTCCACATGCTGTCCCATTGCACGTCATATCTTGCTCAAGCATTGCAGACTTCCCTCTGACATAAGTAGTGACATCTGTCCTGCTGACTCATGCCACTTTATTAAAGTACAAAAGCACCAAGCCGATTTTCTCCACGTGGAAAGAGAAGCATACCTAATACTAATTGCATCAGAGCATTCGGTTTATTTTATTTTCATATTGTCCAGGCATGCAGTTTTTTCTCGATTAGGTCTGTTGGCGGCCCGCGTTCCAAAATACCTTATCCCGTGCAACGCCGGGTACCACTGCTAGTTTATTATATTTCATAGTGCATCGCAATTAAGGAGCTTCCAGTTGAAAGTACATGATGACAGAATCAGGCTGATTTTACGGGGTCTGATATATATATATATATATATATATACATATATATATATATATATTATAGTGGAGACAGTAAACAAAAAACAAAAAGACAACGTAGAAGCGAAGAGGCAGTACAAATGTTAATATTAGTTTCACGCTTGAGAGTAGGGGGGGGGGGTGATATATATATATATATATATATCAGACCTGCCAACCTCTAAAACCCGAAACAGAGAGAAATGAGGAAAATGGAGAGGTTTTACATAATTGTTTCTACTTTAGGCACAAGGCCAGCAATCACCCAGTGCATTACTGGTACTTTATTTTATCGACCCCGTAAGGATGAAAGGCAAAGTCAACCTCGGCGGGATTTGAACTCAGATCATAAAGGGACGTAACTATGCTGGAAAGCATGGCGTCCGACCCTCTACCGATACTGCCAATCCACCGCCCTAAATGTCTTCATCACTAAAGAGAGGTTTTACATAATGAAAGCTATACCTATTTTCACAAGAGAAGACATTTCTCACCTACCCAAAGGCTATTGTAAATATTTATGGAAGAACATCAGTAATGGTTTCAAATGAAATTTTATGAATAAAGTCTTTCAAATGAAACTAAGAGTTTCAGTTACAAATAAAAAAAAAAGCAAAACTAACAAAAGATATCCTGTTGCAAATGAATAGTCCTTTTTTTATTTTATGATGTCGATGATTAATGTTTATCGTTGTATGTTTTTGTAGCTTTCTTTGCTGAATCGACATCTTGAGGGGGAACCCACTTGAGACAGGGTGTTTCGCTCTCAGGAACAAATGTCTTCATCACTAAAATGTTGGATAAAGTTCCGTCAGGTTTCAGAGATGAGCGGGAATCAGTTTTATTTTTTCTCACCTTGCTGAACAATCGCTTTGCTTCAGCGTTGCTGTGAGAAATAACCAAAACAATTTCTACAAGAGATTCTTAAAGCGTTTCATTTCAGTTTCAACTACATGCATTTCACCTATGTGCCACCATAAAACATAGATCCGAAAATGAAAGACTTCATTTTACTCCTCACCTACTCCGTCCACAATTTTAGCCACCGCCTAAGTAATTTCACTGAACTCATTGTCTTTTATAGTCTGGTTATTGCATAATTCATCATATAAATCCTTGGTGTTTCTAGTGGACGATACAGATTTGTACTTAGTAAAGAAAAACTCAACTTTTTCCCATGTGGCATCGTTTCGCTTCATAACATCTACCCAGACACTATTCGTTATAATTTCATAATTCAATGGAATTTTATTTTGAATGTGACGTAAAGATTCTTTGAAATATCCTTCTACTGCTTTGTGAAATACTACATTTTCCTCCTCTGTGGTACTTCCATCATTTAAAGGTCTATTTAAAGAGCCTTTGGTCACCCCTTCCATATATATAAATTGAGGATCTTTAAATAGGTCATCGTTATCAGTATCAATGTCACTTATGGAAGAAATCTCCTTGATTACATAGAGGTATACGACCCGTTGTGCTAGTTTCTTCCCAAGATTTTCCATGGATGACTTGAGTAAATGAATTGTAGGCCCTTCCCGCTGCAACAATAGGAGTTTGTAAAGAGTGATATGACAGAACTGTGAAATAAAAAAGCAGATTTGCAAATCAGGTTTGAAGCCTTTTAGAATATTCATCACTTCAACTTTCACTCAGAAATTAAGACTTCAAACTTGCACATTTTTTCAAAATTTGGTTTAAAAAAACGTTCTAATGACAACCAGCGAACTGACAAATGTTTTAGGACCTGGTGGTATTCCTGGTCTTCTTATAAGAAAATGTATATTTGAAACTTCCTGAAAACGCGGTCTTTTTCTTCTTCGGCTGCATTTCAGTCTCATTATCGTTATATATTTCTACTTCAGAAATGTCGTTATCCGCTTCCTTTGACATCATAGAGAATAGACCACAACATTCTTTCAAAACAAAACTAAAGCAAAGAATTTCACAACACACTGAAGTGTAATTTCTTTACTACACACATGGTCTCACGTAATTGGTTGAAATCGTTCGTTTTTATTATTCAAAGCTAAGTTTCACCAAAATAATCTTCGTCTCGTCTGTTATTTCTTGCCTCGTTTGAATAAATGTGATAAACATCTTTTCTTTTATCTCCTCTATATTATCGAATAAACAAATATCTTTTAAAAAGAATGTCTGGAATAAGCAGTTGCAAAACACAAAGAAAATAGAAATACTTCAAAATATTCGGAATTGGAAGTTTTCATGGGGAGATTTTGTAAGTTTGTCAAAAATGGGGAGATTTTATGTCCTAACGGGGAACGGGGGAAAATGAGCCAAAACGGGAAGATCTCCTCGCCGGATGAGGAGAGTTGACAGGTCTGATCTGAGATATATATATATATATACGATATACCCGTTCATCTATGAGGGTATGCGCGTGTTGTCTTACAGTGTGTGTGTGGGGTACGGATTCATGCATCTTTTCTTAAACCTAGAACACACGGTCATAGAAATCCCTATATACTCCACCCATCGACACTAAACATACTCTCATCCCAATATACACCACAGAGAAACGACAAACTTCTTGGAGTCTGAATGCGGCGCTGGCAGCTGTGAAAATAAATAAATAAATTTAGCCTAATTATTTAACCCATGTAAATTGTAGCGACTGAGCTTAGTACAATGACCTCTCCCAGCCTAACAATATACCGTAGTATCTCCCACACCTTGCTTGCCTAAAGCCATAGTTCTGTACCTCATAAGCATGCTTGTAGCCGGACTGCTACTATCATGTTCCAAACTTTTGTGAGTATATCAAAAACAAAATGTACTACAGCTTAACACCTGTCTGATGATAACATATTAAAGCTTTATTATACAATAACTTTGATGTCTTCGAAATGCACATAACTGGATTATATAATAAACAGGATGTATACATTAAACCGCCTCTCTTCTTCATAATAGTGTTTCTACTTTTGGCACAAGGCCAGCAATTACTCCAGTACATTACTGGTACTTTATTTTATCGACCCCATAAGGATGAAAGGCAAAGTTAACCTCGGCGTCTTTTGAACTCAGAACGTAAAGGGATGTACTCTATGCTGGAAAGCATGGCGTCCGACTCTCTACTGATACTGCCAACCCACCGTCATCGCTTCTTCATAATATTGACACTTCGTCTGATACCTTAAGGGAGCCATGTCGTAGAGTGCTTACGACTATTTACACAACAGACGGTCGTTTCTTTATTTGAATTATACATACATATATATATATATACATGCACACACAAACATATATACAAATACACATATCAGCCTTTTTCCGTCTTTAAGTGTCTTTACCCTATTTTATAAGCTTTTATGTGACATCTCCGCGCGTGAGCACACCATTCTATATATATATATATATATTTATTATATATATATATATATATATATATATATATATATATATATATATATATATATATATATATATATATATACATACACATATATATATATATATATAAAACATGAGAAGAAAGAGGAATACTGCGTGGTTGCACATGGGTTACATATTATAAAATTTGTTCCTCGTCAGTGATTTGCCAACCATCATTGGTATTTCATCGCATTAAAAATCAGATACCTCAGGTTGGTGCGAGCAATAACTAAAAAAAGCTATTGGGACAAGTGAGTCGCGTAAAGCGAGTGAGACAAGTAAACAACATAGAAGGATAAAAGCAAACCGAAGATAGGAAAAAAACAAGCAACATGGTTATCCGGTCAGCATAAGCTGGGTGAATTTCATGAGCGATCAGAATACAGACCGTCCGTCGTGAGTGAGATGTGAGCAAGAAAGGACCCCACTATTAACCAAACGGGAGGAAGTGAGAAGGGGAGAAACAGAGAGTGAGTGAGTGGAAGTGCGAGGAAGAGGTCAGTCGAGAGAAAGTGTAACTGACAGAAGGGGCGAAAGAAGGTGAGAGAAAAAGAGAGAACGGGGGAGCAGTAAGAGAGAAAGAGAGAAACAGACAAACGCAGCCGAGGTAAATATGTATAAAAAACATGAGAAGAAAGAGGAATACTGCGTGGTTGCACATATATATACACACACACACACACACACACACACACATATATATATATATATATATATATATATGTTATCCATGTGCAACCTGCAGTATTCTTCTCCCCATTTTTTCACATATATTTACCTAAACTGCGATTCTGTTTTTTTCTCTCTCTCTTACTGCTCCCTCGTTCTCTCTGTTTCTCCTACTTTCTTTCGCCCCCTCTGTCATGTCAGTAAACCCTTCCTCACACTTCCACTCACTCACTCACCGTTTCTCCCCTTCTTACTTCACCCCGTTCGCGACGAAAACAAATTCTTTCTTTCTCACATTTGGATTCAGCCCGAAAGGTCTTTTTTCTAAGCGCTCATATATTCACCTAGCTGATGCTAACAGAATAACTATGTAGCTCTACGGTTAGCTCTCCTCTTTGTTGTTATCATGTCTCACTCGCTTTACGCGTTTTAATTGTCCTAATAACTTAATTTAGTTATTATTGCACCGACGTGAGGTATATGATTTTTAATGCAATGAAATATCTATGATCGTCGGCAAATCACTGATGAGGGACTCATTTTATTACATGTTATCCATGTGCAACCTGCAGTATTCTTCTCCCCATTTTTTCACATATATTTACCTAAACTGAGATTCTGTTTTTTTCTCTCTCTCTCTCTTACTGCTCCCTCGTTCTCTCTGTTTCTCCTACTTTCGTTCTCCCCCTCTGTCATGTCAGTTAACTCTTCCTCACACTTCCACTCACTCACTCACTGTTTCTCCCCTTCTTACTTCACCCCGTTCGCGACGAAAACAAATTCTTTCTTTCTCACATTTGGATTCAGCCCGAAAGGTCTTTTTTCTAAACGCTCATATATTCACCTAGCTTATGCTAACAGAATAACTATGTAGCTTGTTCCCTTCCTCTCTACGGTTAGCTCTCCTCTTTGTTGTTATCTTGTCTCACTCGCTTTACGCGTTTTAATTGTCCTAATAACTTAATTTAGTTATTATTGCACCGACGTGAGGTTTATGATTTTTAATGCAATGAAATATCTATGATCGTCGGCAAATCACTGATGAGGGACTCATTTTATTACATGTTATCCATGTGCAACCTGCAGTATTCTTCTCCCCATTTTTTCATATATATATATATATATATATATATACGCATATCCATGCCAACTTTACATGAGTATGTAATATGTAAAAGAGAAAGAGAGGCGGAGATAAAACAGAGAGAGATAGAAAAAATAAGAGACTGGAGATGCTTGCACACGATAATGATGTATGTGGCTTCGTGTGTGTGTGTGTGTGTTACTTGTTTGTGTGTGTTACTTGTTTGTGTGCGTGTTTCTACAGGTGTTTGAGTGGAGGGCAAGAAGATAGAGGAGTGAGCCGTGTCTATTTATCGTTGTTGTATAAAGACAGGTCAACCCTGACCCAGAAAATCATATTATCAAAGGCTCTCTAGCTGTAATCACCCGGCACTCATTGTGGGTATGTTAGTTTACTTTATCTAATAATTTTACACTTTTAGAGATAGCAGTAAATGATTCGAACCAGATTTAGCTGCTTTTTTCTCGTAAATCGAGTGACCATGTAGAGGCTCTCTTCTTCGCCCGGCTGGAAATGGTAATCATAGAGGTGGTGGTGGTGGTAATAGTGGTAGAGATGGTGGTGTCATTGGTGGTGATGGTGGCAGGGAAGGTGGCAGGGAGAGTGGCAGGGATGATGGTGGTGGCTGAGTGAATTAAAAGGTGTGATAATAGAAGTGGGAATGGTAGCGATAGAGGTGATACTAGATAGCGTTGGTGTCGATATTTGTTGTGGTGTGATAGTTGTGGTAGTAGTGGTAGTAGTGTTGGTGATGGTGATTGTAGTAGTGGGGCTGTTGGTGTGATAGGAGTAGTGTTGGGGGTAGCGGTATTTATAGTGGTGGTCATGGAAGTAATCGTGGAAGAGATGGAGGTAACAGTAGTTGTAGGGTAGTGTCAGTGGTGTTGGTAGTAGTAGTATCAGGACCGGATTTAATACAGCGAAAGGAGGAAATGGCCCCGAGGCATCGCAGCTTCGAGTTTCACTAGCCACAGTCGTAGAAATTTATTGCCCACCTGTACACACAATGAGACATTAAAAGTAAGTGTGGTGAGAGATCAAGAGGTTACAGTGTTTATCAATCAAATGGAGACAATATAGTGTTTAAGGGAAGTTTTTAATCTGACTGAACATGTGACGACCTTTCTAGTACTAGTTACACGATAAAATGCACTCAATACATCATGTAAATTGTTAGTGTTAGTGCCTTAATAAAATATACCTAGTCAACTGTGTAAAGTGGTTGTCCTGTATCGCAAAAACAATGCACCCAGCAAAAACTCTAAAGTGGAAGCATCCAGCCATAGAAACCATGCCAAATATGTAATGTATGAGCAAGATGTGGTCACTCCGATATGTCTGGTCTCGAACTGTGACACCCCGTCCAACACGTGCCAGAGTAGAAACTGGACGTGAAAATGAGGATGGTTAATTTTTTTCAAATTTAATACCTGTATGGATAACTTTTCAATTCCAATTACTTGTACCAAGCCGACTTTGATATGTAAAATTGGGGGTTTGCTGTGTATTCTAAATTTTTGTGTATACCTCCCTCCCCCCACCAAACCTGAAGCCCCCCCCCCGATCTAAATCCGGCCTTAGGTAGTAGTAGTGGTGGTGATGGGGTTAGTGTTGTCAGTAGTAGAGTAATGGTGTTCGTGAGTTTTGTGAGGTAGATTACTGTTGTGTCGTCATGTATGTATGTGTGTATATGTATGTGGTGATGCGTGTGTGTATGTGTGATGATGTGTGTATGTGAATATATGTGCGTATATGCAGTGGCGGACTGACCAGGGTGCCAGGTTGCCCAATGTCAAGTATTATTGCAAGAGCTCACAGTAGCATTGCAGGGCGAACTGTAGTATTTTAGGGGCCAATGCTTTGCTTTAAAAAAATACCAGAAATCTAAGAAAAAGAATAAAAAGAATAAGGTAAATCCAAATCATAGAAGATTCAAATATCACAGAGAGAAAGTGAGTGAGAGAGAAAGAGAGAGAGAGAGGGGGGGCTGAGAGGGAGAGAGTGATTGAGAGAGAGGGGGTGGAATGAGGTGCAACAGAAAGGAAACATGGATTACAAGTTAAAATGTAGTCTAGATAGATATGAAACAAAACGAGGATGTAGTTTACGGAACACCCAAATGATTTTGAAGTCGACCTTAAGTAGGCACAATAACATTAAGAAAGTTTTCGTAGTTGTCTCTGTAGCCTAGCGGTAGGTACTAGAAACGGCGGAGATCCTAGCCTTGGGTTCAATCCTGGTCAAGAGGTACATGTAGCCTTTTTCCGTTTATATTTTACAACCAATAGAAAAAACTGAAAAGGTTTACCGGGAACCTTACTCCCGACCAGAATCACCACCGTCTATGATTCCGCCAACTAGGCCGCCGAGACAGCTACAAAAGTATAATGAAAATTGATAATTATAAACTTACTTTCAAAATCAAAGTTATAAAGATGTGGTGTCGTTCATGGCTTTCCTGGAGCTATGAGTAATATTTAGGGTCGACTTGTCAATCTTCTGGCTCTTTGGTAACAACCTTATTATTTCTATGTGTGTTTAACTGTTGAATTAATTTAATTTGATTATATTAGCAAACAAATAATATATATATATATATATATATATATATATATTATTTGTTTGCTAATATAATCAAATTAAATTAATTCAACAATTAAACACACATAGAAATAATAAGGTTGTTACCAAAGGGCCAGAAGATTGATTACCAACAAATTAAATATCCCTTTTGCTTATATATTTGCTTATATGTTGGTAATTCAACAAATATATATGTTTATAACTGATTTGAAGCACTCAACAGTTTTCTGGAGTATAATATTCAATGATATTAATAATATCATTGTATATATATATATATATATATATATATATATATATATATATGAATGAAGTTAGTCCTTCATCAGTGATCTTCCAACCATCATCGATATTTCATCGCTTTAAAGACCATATACCTCCGGTTGGTGCGAGCAACGGCTAAAAAAAGTCGTTGGGACACGTAAATAAAGGGGACACGAGAGTGTAAACAAACAAAGATGGTGAAGCAACGAAAAGTGAGGAAGAAGGAGTCAAGTCCCAAATTTCCATGAATATAAGTTCGGTGAAATCGTGAACGAGAGAGAATAAAGACCATCAAACCTGGTTGGAATGTGAGCAAGGAAGGAATTCCGTACAGGTCTAACGGGAGGAAGAAGGGATCTAGTCTGTGAATTCGGTGAACATAAGTTCTGTGAAATCGTAGACGAGAGAGAGAAAAAAAGCGACCTGCCTGACCAAGGGTGCGAAAGAAAAGAATTACGCACATGTCAAACGGGAAGCAGGAGGAGGAGGAGAGGTAGTAACAGAGAGTGAGTGAATGGTGAGGAAGAGGCTAACAGAGAGAGTGACTGTTAGAGAGGGTAAAGATACAGAGAAAGAGGAAGCAGTAAGATATATATATGTGTGTGTGTGTGTGTGTGTCTTTCTTAATGTTATTGCTCCTACTTAAGGTCGACTACATCCTCGTTTTGTTTCACATCTATCTAGAATATATTTTAACCTGTAGTCCATGTTTCATTTCTGTTGCACCTCATTTCTCCCCCCTCTCTTTCTCTCTGTGATATTTGAATGTACTATGTACTATGATTTGGGTTTACTTTATTCATATATATATATATATGTTTTTGCATGTCAGATTCAAACTTACAATGATTGGCATTATATATATATATATATATATGCCAATCATTGTAAGTTTGAATCTGACATGCAAAAACATATATATATATATATATATGAATAAAGCAAGCTCAAATCATAGTACATAGTACATTCAAATATCATAGAGAGAAAGAGAGGGGGGAGAAATGAGGTGCAACAGAAATGAAACATGGACTACAGGTTAAAATATATTCTAGATAGATGTGAAACAAAACGAGGATGTAGTTTATGGAACACCCAAATGATTTAGAAGTCGACCTTAAGTAGGAGCAATAACATTAAGAAAGACATGAACGACACCACAACACTTTGTTTTGAAAATTTTGGAAGTAGGTTTATAAGTATGAATTTTCATAAGATTTTCGTTGGTGTCTCTGTGGCCTAGCGGTAGATACTAAAGACGGTGGAGATCCTGGCGTCGTGTTCAATCCTGGTCAGTTTTTATTTTACAACTAATAGAAAAAAACTGAAATGGTTTACTGGGAACTCTACTCCCGACCTAGATGGAGCTTCAAACCAAGATCACCACCGTCTATGATTCCTCCAACTAGGCTACCGAGACAGCTACAAAAATATAATGAAAATTGATCATTATAAACCTACTTTCAAAATCAAAGTTAAAAAGATGTGGTGTCGTTCATGGCTTTCCTAAAACTATTAGTAATAGTTAGGGTCGACTTCTAGTTGGATTGGTAGTATCGGTAGAGGGTCGGACGCCATCCTTTGCCGCATGGAGTTACGGCCCTTTACTATCTGAGTTAAAACCCCGCCGAGGTTAACTTTGTCTTTCATCCTTACGGGGTCGATAAAATAAAGTACCAGTAATGCACTGGTATAATTGCTGGCCTTGTGCCAAAAGTAGAAACAATTATTGAAAGTCTCTGGATTTCGCAAAATACATATTTTTTATTAGAGAAGGTTAGATATTTTTCGCAAAAATTTGATTGCACTGTTTTGTTTCCACTTATATATTTTTGAACATGCTATTTATTTATTATAAAAATTAAATGATAGTATTCTATATGTAGGTGGGTCCCCTTCATCTCCTGGCAACCAATATTTTTAGACCCAGTCCACCAGTCAGCAATTATCCCAGGTGCTTTATTTTATCGACCTCGTAAGGATGAAAGGCAAAAGTTAACCTCGTCAGGATTTGAACTCAGAACGTAAAGGGCCATAACTCTCTGCCGTAAAGCATGGTGTCTGACGCTCTACCGATACTGCCAATCCGGGATGTGTGTACGTGTGTGTATATGTGTGTGTGGTGATACGTGCAGGTGTGTGGTGATGTGCGTATGTGAGTATTGATAAGTATACGTGTATTTGGTGATGCATGTGTGTATGTGTGTATGTATGTACGTGTGTGTTGATGTGTCTTTGTATGTGTATGGTGATGTTTATATGTGTATATGTCTGAGGTGATGTGTATGTGTGTTTATGGTGGGGTTTCCCTGTCTCTGTATATGTCAGTAGATTATCTGACTGTTGTCTTGCTCCAGGCTATCCTTGACAAGGTAGAGTCTAACTGGTAGAACAATTATTTATATAAAAGACATTCCATCCGTGAGAAAGTCAAAGTTATTTTAGACATAATGTGATTGGCCTCCGTCCGTTCTCATGACGAGTGTTCCATCTGTTCGAACAACGAAACAGCCAGCTTGTGAAATTAACATGCAAGTGAGTGGGCATTCTACTGCTGCGGGCACCTTTAACGTAGTTCTCAGGGAGATTCGGTGCGACACAGTATGTGACAAGGCTGGCTTTTTGAATTACAGTTGCAACTCTTATTTTTGAAAATTGAGCGTTCTAGAACAACGTGAAATAAAGTGTCTTGCTCAACGACACACTCATTACCTTTCCATTCTGAGCCGAACACCTCAACCACTAAGTTATGCGCCTTCACAGGCATAGGATTACACCTGCCAAACTCTCCTTAACCGAGGTTAACTTTGCCTTACGACGTCGATAAAATAAAGTACCAATCACGCACTGGGGTCGATTTAATCGACTTCCCCTCCCCCCAAATTGCTGGTCTTGTGCCTATATAAGAAACCATTTGTTTTAAAGATGGTAGGGCTTAAATTAAAGAAGATTTGATTGTTATTTCTAGCAGAATAAGGGACCGAGCAGAGGTCCTATTATTGTTGTGTGTGTATACGTGGTGACAGTATATCGCCATACCAGTGTGAGTTATTGTATGTATGCATATGTGTATGTGTGTGTGTGTGTATGAGTGTGTGTGTTTGTGTGTGTGTCTGTGTTAAGTGTGAGAATGTATACAGGTGTATATGCGTGAGGTATTATATGTATGTGTGTGTCTATCTGTGTGTCTATCTGTGTCTGGGTGTGAATGTGTCTGTGTATGTGTGTGTATGTGAATGTGTGTGAATATGATGTGAGTGTGAATGTGTGTGTGTGAGTGCCACTTGTGGCGTGCTTTGTGCGTGAATGAATGAGTCAGTATGTACGTCTCTTTCAACGCGCGCTATTGAGAAAGTTTTGAGGAAGTTAATGTTAGGTAGGGTGATAGCTGAAAGTAAAGTAAATGGACCTCTGTCAGTTCTAAAGATGAGTTTTCTAGTTGTTCAATCACGAGATCTACGTTCTCATTGTATTAGTGGTAGTGGTAGTGGTAGGGTATTTCACAGAAATCTGTACCTAATTCTCAGAGAGATGTACTGTGAAACAGTGTGACAAGGATGGCCGTTTGAATTAGCAGGTGAAGTCCACCCGACAAGCTTCCAAACAGTTTTTGTCCTAGCCTTTAAACCTTTCGAAGTCGATGAAAAAGTATCTCTTTCTCACTTACTATCTCCGTTTCTCTCCCTTTCTTTCTTTCACTCTCTCGTTTTCTGGAAGAAATCGACTGTAATCAGACTTGATAAGAGGATGGGCGCTGCCAGATTTAAAATGACCTCGAAACTCCTGAGATCAGCTTTTCCTTCACTCCTTCAATGTTGATAAATAAGTACCAGTCCAGTTGAAAGTCAATTCTTCCTTAAGAAACGGCATCAGTGTGGGGTGGAGGAAGAAAGATACGGAGACAAGGACTTAACGTATTAGAAGCATATACATTTCTGTATATATTTCAGTGCAGAAGTAACTCTTTCTCTAATATCTTTAATCCCCTTTTCTTTCTCTGGAAGAATCCGGCTGTTAAAGGGATGGGTTCCGTAGCGTTTAAAATACTAAGACATGCTGTAGATTGCTATATAACCACTACAACTACACCAGAAGTTACGGATACACACATACATATATACGTACATACATACATACATACATATACACATACACATGATGGCTGCCCCCTCGTCATCGAGTATGGCCATTGCACGATATAACGTTATTAATTGTTTCTACTTTAGGCACAAGGCCAACAATTACCCAGTGCATTACTGGTACTTAATTTTATCGACCCTGTAAGGATGAAAGGCAAAGTCAACCTCGGCGGGATTTGAACTCAGATCGAATTATTAATTAATTCTCGGTGGATTGGCAATATCGGTAGAGGGTCGGGCGCCATGCTTTCCAGCATAGTTACGTCCCTTTACGATCTGAGTTCAAATCCCGCCGAGGTTGACTTTGCCTTTTATCCTTACGGGGTCGATAAAATAAAGTACCAGTAATGCACTGGATAATTGCTGGCCTTGTGCCTAAAGTAGAAACATAATTAATTCTATCGTGCAATGCCTGTGCGTGAAGATATTTTTTAAAGTGAGGAAAGACTGTGCACTGAGCCAATCCCACTCTCTGAGCGACAGTAGCTATAACCCGAAAAGAAGAAAAGATCAACATCATCGGTAACTACTGAGCCGCAGGTTTTATATCGGAGTTATCCCAGTTTCCTGAGTTACCTTCTCCTAGAAGAATGTCCTGACAAAGGCTGGGGATCCTTCACTTCCAGTAGATTAACCGCGCGATCGGGTGTCCAGCCCGACTATTTCTATGTCTCTGCGCATATACATACACATGCACCTATGTATATATACATATGTGTGTACATATGTATATACACATGTACATATTTATGTATATGTATATATACATATACATATCACATCACCATCACTCGTCGACTATTGTCGAGATGATGGATCTCACTCTCATGCCCCAGAATCCCCTGTCCCCCATCGCTGCCCCAGGTCCTGTCTGCTGATTCCCGTTTCCCTAGAGATAACGTCAGGGAATGACAGCTTCCTACGCCTAGTCAGGCTGCAGTCAGGGTTCCAGATCAAGAGAGCGGATTTGATTTCATTGCTGGCCGTTGACTCTTATGAGTTCTTTCGCCCTTTGTCAGGTTTTGTTTTTTGTCCTGCATGGTTTCCAAAATCACCCTCCACATACATACGCACATACATACATACATACATACATACATACATACATACATACATACATACATACATACATACATACATACATACATACATACATCTGCTCAAGAAATGTGAGGGATACATCATTGGCTCACAGTAGGACAGAAATACGAACTTAACTCATAATTTCTTTGTGGACGATCTGAAACTCTATGCCAAGAACATGGATGGGATGAAGAA
>OZ024742.1:150460832-150463332 GCA_964016885.1 Eledone cirrhosa | reverse complement strand
GGGCTCCCTACAAGTGATATGGAACGATATGTTTCAAGAGATACACAGCCTTAATGTGAGTGACAGACCATACAACACTAGAGTCAGTAAAGAACCCACTAAATTGGAATTGGAAGCGGTGAACGAAATAGCTGGCAATTATCTGAAGGCTATACGATCTAAAGGTGTAGAAACGACATTTGAAACGCTTAATGTCTTGTTATATGTTTCAGCTGTCACATTGCTATCATATAACACACATCTAAAACCACGCAATCAAGATACAAACAGAAAGCCTGAACCAGCGTGGATGCGAAATTTAAAAACCAAAATTTTGTCCCTGAGACGAAGTATCTCACACATTGCAGTCGTTATGAAATGCAACATAGAGAGCAACTTCACACAACACCAGGAAGACCTAAAGAAAAAGTTAGAGAGAAGATTTGGAGATACAAAATTTAAAACTTTGAACTCCAAATTACACCAGTTGAAACAACAACTCACAGCTACAACAGAAAGACTAAAATATAAGTCAACAGCACATAAACGACAAGTACTAAATAGATTGTTTGCCAGAGATCCTAAATCAGTTTATCGCAGCTTCGGTGGCAAAAGCTCAATCTCTGTAAATGACACCCCTTCAAAAGAACAGGTTGAGAGCTACTGGAGATATGTATGGGAAACAGATGACGGATTCAACAGACAAGCTAATTGGCTAAAAGAACTGGAACAGGACTACTGCCAACATGTCCAGACAAAACAATATGACATAGATGGGTCAATACTGGAAACAGCTCTACAGAAAATGTCGAATAGGAAATCGCCAGGCCCAGACCTCATTACAGGATACTGGTTGAAGAATTTCACTTTCTATCGGCAAGATCTCATACGGCTGTTTACAGAAACCATTAAGGGCACACAAGAACTGCCCAGATGGTTATCGACTACCTCTACTCTCCTCATTCCCCAAAATAGCCAAACCACCCTTGCTAAAAATTACCGCCCAATTGCCTGCCAAAACATCATGTATAAATTATATACTGGGTGCCTTAACCTGTTCTTACAGGATCACTGTGCTACCAACAACATCATAACACCTGAGCAAGCTGGTGGAAAGAGGGAGGTGTGGGGTTGCATAGATCACCTACTAACTAACAAAATGATTCAGGAAAAAACAACAAAGAATCGCAGAAACATGACTGTCGTGTGGCTGGACTATCAAAAAGCATTTGATAGTGTACCTCATGGGTGGATTGTTAAGGCTTTACAGTTAGCTAAAGTCCCACAAGCATTGGTAGCTGCTGTTGAACGCCTGACCAAGGACTGGTACACCAGTTTGATCCTTAGAGGTGAGAAGGAGCAGGTTAAGACTGATAAGATACATTACTAGAAGGGCATCTTTCAGGGTGATAGCTTGTCAGTGCTACTCTTCGTTCTCTCACTGAATCCACTATCTTACCTACTCAGGAAACAAGGTGGACAAAGAAGTGGGACCAGAAGTATCTCCCATCTTTTCTTTGTTGATGACCTGAAGTTGTATGGGCCAAATATCAATGACATCAAGAAACAATTGGACCTCATTACACAATTTTCAACCGACATCAAAATGAAATTTGGTGAGTCCATGTGTGCATATTTGGCAGTAAAACGTGGAAGAGCTGTGCCCTCCTCTAGAAATCTAGAGATGAACGGCCTGACAATACAACCTCTGCAGTCAGGTGACAACTACAGATATCTTGGACAGGATGAGAATGTCAGATATGATGGACCCATAAATAAGGAGAGAACCAGAACTGAATACCTCAGAAGAGTAAAGAAAATATGGTCATCAGAACTGTCAGCATACAACAAATACATTGCCCACAATACTTATGCTGTGCCAATTCTAACGCCAACATTTGGCCTACTGAACTGGTCATTGCAAGAACTAAGTGAGATGGATGTTAGAACTCGAAAACTTCTCAGTGTTACTGGGAACTTTAACATCAATGGTGATGTGGATAGGCTATACTTCTCACGCAAGGAAGGTGGCCGGGGTCTAAAATCAATATTAACAACATATGAGACCCGGATAGTGACACTGAAGCAACACCTTCAACAGAGGAAAAAGGTTGGCAACCATCTTGCCCAGGTTTATGACCATGAAAAAAGAAATATCATTAGAATAGCGACTGATCTGGAGGAGAGATATGGAATAAAGCCTGATATAAATCTCTCACCCAGAGAAATCGGAAGATCCTATTCAATGTTCAAACAAGATTAAAAAAATTGACCAATTTACAGAAAAAGTTGTGCATGGATACTTGAGGCGTAAAACACAGACCATAGAGGGGATAAACCACTCAAAAAGCCTGGCATGGAGTTCCGACAAGTTTATGACATCACACCTTGAGGGATATCTCTATGCAATACAGGAACAAGAACTCCCTACCAAATATCTGCTGCACAAAAGAGGAGGGCCAGCAGCTGACAATAAATGTAGGCTATGTAAAACAAAGATCGAGGATGTAAGCCACATTGT
>OZ024742.1:150425832-150448332 GCA_964016885.1 Eledone cirrhosa | reverse complement strand
TATATATATTATATATATAAAATTTGTGTGAATATGTGTGTGTGTGTGTGTACACATATATATGTGCAGTTCTATTTATATCGAGAAAGAAAGAGGGGGGGGGGAAACAGTCAGACAGAGATTTTGCATGTGTATATTATTTTGTTCAAGAATAGAATTTTTTTTATTTTCTTTTTTATAGAAACATTTTTTCCACGCACGTGAATACCTATGTAAAAATTCTCTTTGTTTGATTTGATCTATAGTCTGTTAAAACCAACCATGCCTCCATATAGAAATATATTAATTTAACAAATACATATACGAACATGTATAATACATTAAGAATTGTCCTTCTTTCTTTAACATACCTTCTGCATGTGTTCCCATACTAAAACCTATTGTCATCTCTGGTATTAAGTTTATTTGTATTGTATTGATTGTAGATTGCTTAACCTCATTGGGAAGTTAAGTTCAGCTCTACTTCTTTGCATATTAGACGTTGGCTTGGCTGATGATTTTATTTTTTCAGTTTATCCGCCGAACAGTCATAATTTTCTAACCCGCCCTCTTTGCTGTTTCTCGCAAAGATACATTTAACTGTTTAACTATATATGAATTGATACCTTAGGAAGGTACATAGGGATTATGCATAATAGATAGTATCGTTAGTTTTTAGCGCTGGTAACCTATACACATCAAGGCTTTAGACCCGTCACCAGACTTTGGTGCCCAGTGAAGTTCCAGAACATTCTGGGCGCGCATTCTAATTCGCAATAAATTTAAAGCAGAGTTTCGGAATAAATATGTTACCATATATTTTTAAAACTGAGAGTGCACCATTGAAGAGTCGGGGATGGAGGTAGGGGCAATACCATTCAGTTCCCCAATCCTTGGCGACAGGCCCATTTAGAATACTTTATAAGAATATTAAATCGACTTCATTACTTGACCGTTACTTATTCATTGACCATGTAGGGGTGAAATACAACTCTGAGCTACGCAGACTCAAGTTCGGTGCATCACTATTTTTTAGTTCAAATTCTGCGTGAAACAAATTTGTCTTCTCCCTCTTTGGGTCGATAAAATTTTGCTAACGATTGATTAATTCTAGTAAGTTCAAGCGAATGCATTTTACGCACCATGGTGGGATTAAAATTCAGAATTGCAAGCACAGATGTGTGTTTAAGAAGTTGGCTTTACAAACACATGGTATGTTCGATCTTATTTTGTGGTACTTTGAATACCTAACTTCTACAATAAGTTTGGGTTAACTTGATGGTGATATGGACTAGTGGGAAGAGGGGGGATTGCGAAAGAGAGAGAGAACGGTAGAAAGGGAGAAGAAAGGGTAGGAGGTGATCTATACGTATAGAAAGTTACAAAGTGTTACTTATCCGTAAAGACGGTGGGAGTCGTGAAATAGATAGTAGTACAAACTGGTAGAGGGGAGTGAAGGGTATGAAAGTAGGGCTTTTGGTGTAGAAGTGAGTTGTTAGAGTTATAAGTATGTGTGAAGTTAGTATGTCTGTGGGCCGATATGTGTGTGTGTGTTATATGGACAGTTCCTATTTATGGATGTGGTGAATTCGTATATGGAGTTTAAAAGATGTAAATGTATATAGTAGTGAGTGTATGGTGTACTGTGGTAGGGATGAGAAATGAAAGAATGTGTGGTAAAATGCGAAAGGATGTTAAGGTGCATATATGTATATTCTTCAGTAGTTAACTGACGATATAGAGATGTTTCCGTTGTTCTTGTCATGTGTGTGTGTGTCTTTCACTTGTGTATATCGGTGAAGAATGTTAAACGTCGTCGGGGCGGGAGGGAATAGTGATACTTTACGAGACATTTGTATTACATCTAATTACTCGTCACCAGAAATGCAGTGAACCAGCGATTAACACATTAGAAACCTGTAAACTACGACATTTTTCTTCACAAATTGCGATAAACTAATTAAATTCACCAGCTACGACACTTGCGACTAATATATAGTGACATCCATAATATAGAGGACTCATGTTTATCGATTAGTCAGGATGCAGTGCAGGTAACATGACCCTATTTCAGGGCCTTTGAGGGAGTGAAGAATCATTCTCATAGCAGAGATCTTATCTGAATGCTTGTAGCAGACTGGACTCTACTCAATGCAGAAAAGTTAAAATGGGTTAAACTGAGAGACGGATTAAGTCTACACCGCAAGTAATCCCCAGCGGGATTTGAACTAAAACATTTGTCTCCAGTTTAGAATAAGCAAACACAACATAGTCAAATATAGCGGAACCTATAGTTGTTCAAACTATACTTATGAAAGTATTTCAATTCATTGTTTGGTTGTTTTTAGTTAACAAAGCTTTAATCGATTATAGAGTAGTGACCTATATTTTTCCATGTTACTTACCTACTTACAGCTAGATAGATAACTATTGGTAGAGTTTCGGAGCTTACTGGTTAGGGTGTTCAGCTCACAATTGTAAGATCGTGCGTTCGACACCCAGCAGTGTGTTGTCTCCTTGGGCATGACACGTTGTTCCAGTCAACTCAGTTGTAAAATTTCCCTGAATATTACGTTACGTGTATACCTGTCTGTTGAAAGCTCGGTGTTCGAACATCGAACACTTAATCGGAAACGACGGGTCTAACAACATCAGATAATTATGGTGGGGGTCTATTGTAAGAACAATGCATTAAGTTGCAGAAGGAACTTGTAAAGATAACCGAGTTGGTTTGTTGTTGGCTATTGTATATAAGCCCCAAGTGTCAGTCTGCTCAGATGATACACACACACTGATTAAAAGTCATCTCAATCATAACAATCTTACATTTTTTTGTTTTTGTTTTGATTTTCAGATATGATGTTAAGGGGTGTTAGGGCGTCGAATTAAAAAAATCTTGATATTTGCTCCGGTTCACTGCGTTCTTTGTTTGAATCCCGCCGAGGTCAACATTACCTTTCATCCTTTTGGGGTTGGTAAAGTACCAATCCAGTACTGGAATCGATTCTTCGTCCCCTCACCTTTCTCTTGAAGAAATGAGCTGTGTTCCGGCTAGGAGAGGCATGCGCTCCGCCGGGTTAAAATTGCACGAAACGCCGTGTATCCGGACGGCGTCCCTACTACTCCACCAGGAGTTAAGGGGCATTTAACTTTTGTTTAAGGGTCACGTTACCCAGTGTGACCTTCTTTTTAAACGGTTGCATGTAATGTTTGGTTGTTATATCTAGCAAATTCAAGGACCAAGTTTAGGTTCAATCGTTGACTGGAATAGAGTTAGGTGATTACAGTTGATATGGTAGCTTGTTCGATATAAAAAGATAGTGGAGAGAGGAATTTAGAGTTAGTGTGATATTTACGGATATGCATGGAATTCATTAGTCAGTCATTATTTGACTCGTTGTTCCATCATACCGGCGCCACCTGTTGTTCCATATAGCTTCCAGCTCCCGTTGAATATAGTTTAAAATTATCTTCTCATTGCCATAGTCAATTAATTTTTAATATTTTGTTATATTATTTTTTTATATCTGAAGTTTAATTTTCTTTAACGATCAGTAAAAATAAATAAATCCAGCACGTTAATGTATGACTTAGTTCACCCTTTGAAATAAATTCTCAGGTGTTATGATTTGCAAACATAATCCTCAACGGACCAATTTGAAGCTTGAATTTGTTTCTCCGATTAAAACAATTTTAATTTATTTACTCACTGAAACACTGAAAAATTGCATGAATGTCATAACTCTTTTTCTTCTACAGTTGAATGCAACAATAGGTTGTCAGAGCTGACGAGCAATTCGTTACTTCTTAGAGCTTGATTCGAACCCTCTCACGATGAGAAGTTTTTTGTAAAGTATTGAGTTTTTTTTTGTTAAGTATTGTTCCAAATATAAGCTTTTGATTATTACCGAAATTAACTGAAACATCGGAAGTTTATCACGCATAAACTAGATAAATCATTATCTACTACATATTTAAGAGTGTATGTATATATATATATATATATATATATATATATATATATATATATATATATATATATATATATATATATATATATATATATATATATATATAAAAGTATTAAGGATACTATTTATGGTTATGTATGTAATAATACCTTTTATGGTTATATATTTTTTTATACAAACCCTAAATAGTGAAAGATAGTCATTAATTACTATCTTATTACCAGTAAGATAAATAGCTCAATGTAATAACATCGGTTGTTTTACAGAGCAGTTATATATATGTATATCGCCAAAAGGCTCCAAAACGGTGTGTCCTAGAGACAAACAGATTTGATTTTCGAAATCTGCGTTCCAAGGAGAAAGTTTGGGGGCACATGGTGTTTCTTAATTCCAAAGACAACAACAGAAAGAAAAAAAAACGAAAATAGTAATACTATCAATCTCTTTTACTTTGACAATTTAAGTAGTCTGATTGTCTCATGAATTTCTTCAACGTGACCTTATTATTCATTCATCCATGCCGTCAGCAAAGGGTATTGTTTTCACTATGAGGCGTCCACCTTGGGGTCGATTGGCGATTCACGGGGACGGGCTACGAGGAATAAGTAACGGGAGATGAAGCACGGTGTATCAACTTCTTTATTGAAAACGAATGAATAATTTAGCATGTGTGTGTGTGGCGGAGTGCTACATATTTTATAGATTTCCAGGAGTCTGAAAACAATATCGATCTATTTTTAGCAGATCGAACGACCACCTATATGCTTCAGTTTAGTTATATTTACGTATTATTAATTTCTTACAAAAACATCCGGTTTTGTGTATGTATAAGAACATTTTAAATACCTAAGTTTGTAAAGATCACCGGTACAGGATTGTGATGTATCACATTTCTAAGTTTATATCCTGTTTTACATTTTATACTCTAAAGCATATTAACCGAATAGCAAATTCCGTGTGCAGATTTGAACACATTACTGCAAGCCATCACCTGGCTTCAAGCATTGTGGCAAGGTCTCGGGTCTGATGGTAATTTCCACTCTCCCTTCTATCAGTTTCGGAGACCCTGCAAAAAGTATTAGGTGCTGATGCAAAAAGCAATCTTCCAATGATTAAGACAGAATTATATATGTAAACGATCTTTTTTGAGAACCGTTGAGCGCTAGGAAGTTTTTTTTTAATTTGAAAGTTAGAAGCATCAACGTTGTTTGACTATGAAACATTGTCTGTTGGAAATATATACCTTGGGGACTATACACATTTTTCTCCGTCTTCAAGGTTTATATGTCCAGCTTAGACTGTTTCATAGCCAAACAACATTGATGCTTGAAACTTCCAACTTCAAGAAATATAAATAATAAGCTAACGGGTGTTAATGCTTCTTTCGATGATGTGTTGCACCTACGGCCATGGGATTTACATCTGCTGGATCCTTTAATATTGCTCCTTATTACAAGACATAAGAATATATTGGAAGTTGTGACATTCATATATATGGTAATGTAACTATAATAAAATTAATTCGACCTGAAATTGAAGCACACCATTTCCCCTGCTAAAATAACTCTAAACAGTCAAACACAAATATCAGTTTTCATTGAGTAGACTGACTGATAAAATGATAAGTTTGTCAATCATATTGGTGGCCTCCCCACAGCCCCGGCGGACAGAAAAACTAACATTAACTTTAGCCTATCAAATTTATCGGTAAGTCCAGAATGTCATTATATTTGTCGCCTTCACATCTAAAAAGTCGTCGTAGATTTAATCTATCCCCCAGTTTAATACCACCACGGTTATCGTTGAGAGACTCTGACGGATTTCACTGTTGCAAGCATTTGTGCTCAATCTCCGATCTGAGGATATTCTCCCCCATTCCTTCCATCTGTCCGGCAATCCTCAAAAAGAGTCATAGGCACTGTCGTTCTTCATTTACTAAATCATTAAAAAAATTCTCAATTTTGTTTTCGTTATTTAGACGATATGTTCCTTCCGTTAAAGAATAAATTCAATACTTTCATTCGCTGTTAAGCAGATAGATGAACGTACATTTGACTTTTTGGTAGTATCGGTAGAAGGTCGGGCGCCATGCTTTGCAGCAAAGAGTTACGGCCCTTTATGGTCTGAGTTCAAATCCCGCCGGGGTTAACTTTGCCTTTCATCCTTACGGGGTCGATAAAATAAAGTACCAGTAATACACTGGGATAATTGCTGGCCTTGTGCCAAAAGTAGAAACAATTATTTATAAAGAAGCCGTACCTACTAATCAATTTTATTTATCTGTAACGACAGATTAAAATAGATTCTGACAATATTTTTTGTTATTCTCTTATCTTGATATTCTGACTGCCTTGGTGGCAAAGTTTTGTATGTCAACTTTATTTATCCCAAAATCTATCTCCGTTACTCAAAATACCAAAAATTATATCCAGTCAATGGGGAAATCAAGTTTTAAAAAAAGATATTAGTATATATAATTTAAAAAACAGACCATTCCTAGCCAGTGAATGACACTACAAGTAATAACTCAAGATAAATAATAACTACGCAGAACAGTTAATTCAAATTTGAATTAAAAATGACCTATTCATATTAGGTCTAACTGATTTGCAGGACAGCTCTAGTTCCTTTGCAGGGTAGCTCTAGAAATCATTATAGTTATTATCTGGTTCATTTGCAAGATGGTTCTAGTTCCTCTGAAACATAGCTTTAGTCCTTTAAGATACTAAAGGCGCACGCACACAGACATATATATATATATATTATTATTCAAGTAATTAAGCATGCGTTCATAATGGAGTGAAAACCATAATTTAAAAATTAGGAGTAGAGATATGTCGATAAGTTGCTTGTCTGAAAGAAATGTGATTGCTATGTAGAGGAGGAATCCACACAGAATTGGTCTGGGGATATCTACTAGTGGATAAGGTAGTAGCAAAAGTGATAGGACAATCATCATGTAGCAGAGGAAGCTACTTACACAGGTTTCTCTGACCTGTACAATGCTGGGAATTTGAAATAAGGGCTTAGAGTAAACTTAGGGTAAACTAAAGTCTTAGTAAGTAAGAAAGAGACAAGGCACTGATCTCTTCGGGGAAGTGGCCTTCTGCGATATCATAAGAAATGAGTAGGTAGAAACTATGTAAATCTTGGGTACATGAGGTTTTGCGTGATAGCAGACAGACTAAAAAAAAGTAGACCTTATATATAACAACACTTGACTTCCTTTTCATGTTGTTTAATCTTAAGTCAGCCGTTTTCGAGCTGAGTGATGGTCTAAAGTGAATTCTATCTGTGATCTTCTGTCCCTTCTTTTCACTTAGGTTACATTATTCAGTGTCTTCTATTCTTTAAGACGGTAGGTTGAGATTTGAGGGAAATTTGGTCGCTATTTTTATTTTCTGTGTAAATTTATGCTATCTCTTCTCTGTCGGTATTTAACAATGTTGGTATAATTTCCAGTATTTGAAAAATCAAACTCGGTCATGCCTGTATATGAATTATTACGGCGGATTGGCAGTATCGGTAGAGCGTCGGACAACATGCTTTACGGCGTATGGTTACGGCTCTTTATGTTCTGAGTTCAAATCCCGCCGAGGTTAGATCTGCCTTTCTCCTGACGGGGTCAATAAAATAAAGCACCAGTAACAACGCACTGAGGACAATTTAATCGACTTTTCTCTTCCCCCAAATTGTTGGTCTTGTGCCTAAACGAGAAACCCTTATATTAACTGTAATTACTCACTGTTGCTACTCTGAGTAATCTCAGTTATATATATATATATATATATATATATATATATATATTGACCGATACACACACACTAATTACAAAGAAAGATTGAGAGGGGGCAAGAGTGAAAGAAAGTGAGAAAAGGATAGGGGGGTAGAGTTATTTGACTTCCCCTCCCCCAAATTAGAAACCATTATATTTCTTGATATACGGCTTTGGTGATATACGGTTTTGGTAGGGGGAGGCAAGGGGAAGCCTTGGTCTCGTGAGGCAACGAAGAATTATTCTATCGTAGGTTTTGGACCATGTTCTCCCTAGCCAGTGCTGAGATTTCTTTTAATCTGCTTCACCTTTCTTCAGACTTCTCAGATATGGGCCTCGCGGCAGCCTTTCTTGCCGTCATGTTAGTACAATATTCGTTATCTCGATTTTCAGTTTAATTCGGTGTTGTTGTTTTTTTAACAGTTGTTGTTTCTCCATTCTCATCACAACTGTCTGTTACACCACCTGTGTTATATATGTTGGTTTTCTTGGAGGCAAAAAATAGTTTTTATTTTGTATCTATATGTATTAGTTTCCTCGTTATTCTTTATCAGGTATTTGAGTAGTCGTAGATTGGATATTTTACAATAACTTACTAGTTGCAGAAGGACCTCATCTCTTGCATTTGTGGTAAAATATCGATTTTAGGTGGCGTAGCAATTACATTTCTTGTTTTTCCTGTCTAGTCATGATAATTCGGTTGAGAATATTATAACTATAAGTTATTACTGTGAAGGTGAGAGTACTAAAGCCTATTACCGCCTTCTTTGGTATTTCGTTTTCTTATAAGTGTTAATCTAATACGTCGATAATATTCCTTCTTAATCTTTTCTTTCATTTGCATGTGTTTCACTCTGTCTGGTTCACTAATTCCTATAAGCATATGCTTAGTATTATTGTTTCTCTATCTAACTTGACAATAGTTTTTTTTAATTAATTTCCCTCCCGTCATAGTCTTGGCGAAATGTTCTAGCCCATATTTCATTATAAATTTCAGTAGTAATCTTTCCTACAGAAAATGTAGTAATCTTTGTATTTATTTATCATTCGCAGCATACGTGAGGTCGTCTACGTTGAAAATAAAATTGATTGTCCTCCCATATCATTTGTAGACTAGTTCAGTTTGGTTTAAGCTGTTGAAATTAGAAGAAAAGTAGAGAGATATAGCTCCCTTGGAGTATTCTTTATCTCATCCCCAATTATTTTGTATTTCAGATTTGTATTGCCTTCAGCGTCATCGGACCTTGTTGTCGTTGTTTTAAATATATTGTTGTTAGAGGGCAGCGGACTGAGAGTCGTTAGGGTGTCGGATTAAAAATGCATCAGTATTTGTTTGTGCACAATTCGATTTGAATCTCACCTTTCCAGATGGATAAAAAGGTATCAGTCCAGTACTGGTGTTAATTCTCTTCCCCATGCTTTCGCTCTAAGATATCGTCTATGTTCCGACCTGGAAATGGATGGGCTTCGTCAGGTTTAAAAGGTGTGGCAGGGCATTGTTCCTACAACTTCATCACAGGTTAACGGCCATTTCTAAAGTTTTTGCACCAGATCCCATCTCTGCATACCTTGGCTACGAGCACTCATTTGTTGATACGGCGTTTTCTTTATACAAAGTATCACATGTAGCTAATATTTATATGCAGTGAAATCCATTATAACGAAATTCACGGGGTGTAAAAAAATTCGTTGTAAAGATAAATTATTTATAACGAGATCGACCGAAAGAAATCGAGCATTTGTTTGTTATTACCTGCGGGATTGAATAACATTTCGTTAAATTGAAAGATTCGTTAGAATGGTATTCGTTATAACGGAATTCTACCTGTATTGTGTATCCATGCACCGTGGTTTTGGTGATACATTTATCACCATGTCTTTTACCAACCTTATATGACACGTATTGCTTTTGTTTTCTCTATCCAATTTGTTTTTGGTGAAATTTTCTTTCCCAAATTTCATTATGAATTCCTGTAGTGCTAATTGTTGTATATTGTCTAATCATGCTGTTGATGGGTACATATAACCCATTCTTAGTATTATCTTGAAATATGTATATTAATTTGCATATAATTAGCGCTCGTTTTGGTAATTAATTAAAATATATAGTAAGCGATATGTTAGCCAAAGTGTATGATAAAACTATAACTGTATACAGTGTGTAGCCGAGACTGCATCAACGTATATAAATATATATATTCATAGCCAACTTGTATGCATGAAAGCATGCCAGAAAATACGAATTTCCCTGTAAATAAAAAAAAAAAATAAACACCTTTAATCGACATTCGGATTTGTTTTTATTGAACCCTCACCAGAAGATGTGTATATATATGTTTTCAATTTACAAAGAAATTCGTATTTTCTGACATGTTTACATGCCTACAAGTTGGATATGTCTATATATTTGTACACGATGGTGCAGTCTCGGTTACCCACTCTGTAGTTTAACAGATATTACTTCAGCTGCTAATGTACCTCTTACTATATATCTTAATTAAATAGTGTGTCCATTTCAGATTAATATTTAGAACGAATGGGTATATATATAATATACTCATCAAATACACGTCTCCTTGTGGTTGATTGATGAATTTATGTGTGTGTTGGCAATAACACTAACACCGCGTGATTCATAATAGATGCGTATTTGAAAACATGTTTATGTATAATAAACACACATAAATCTCGCTGTGGGTACTTTAAGCTAGGGCATGTCAATTATCTCAGTGAGTCCGCCAAACACTTGAGTTTCAGGATTTTTATTCATCTTCAGCGACGGTTTCTCAGTAGGTACTGAGACAAAATAAGAGCTAATATCTTATATAGATTTTTTCAGAAGGTACATTATGAAGATACTCATTTACATATAATGATGGCTTCACAGGTTCATATTAATTAGAGACATATATGAAATCATATACAATATGTCTGTATACGTAAGTCTCGCCGAGTAAACGTCACTGAAAATGATTAAAAATCTTCAAACTATAGTGTTTGGCATTTTCACACAATTACTGAGGTGGTTGTGACATGATCACGGCTTAGAATACCCACAGCGAGAAGTATGTATGTTTGTATACATAAACGTATTATATATGCTTTCATATACACCTCTTATGCATACATATACAAGCACAGACTCACAGATACATATCTCTCTCTCTCTTTCTCTTTCTCTCTTTCTCTCTATCTCTGTATGTATATATATTGATGTACGTGTATATGTGTGAGTGCATGTTATACATGCATTTTGAATGGAATATTTTGTGTACGACTCTAGATAGAAAGTTCAAACATTAACTGAATAAACACTCAATGCATGTAAGCAGAGTATAAGATTTCTTTTCCAAGGTCTTAAATTGTTTGTATTTCAAAGCATAAAGAATTAAAACTTGTAGCTGGTGTGATGTTGAAGGGAAGACGATGTGTTTTTTGCTAGTAGAGATGTTTTTATTATAATTGAAGTTGAAGGTCATAATGGGATTGTTTATTTTATAAAATTAGTCATGCAGAAATAAGAAATAAAAATATTGAGATCATTCACCTCAAATAAACAATTAAATTTTACTCAAACAATATCAATTTACAGTGATGTTTTCGGATTCCCGCAGTATTAGCAATCTTGTATTCACATATATAAATAACATTACAAATGAGTATACAACATAAATTCCTAACCATTCGTTCGGAAGAACATAACAAATATAATGTCGTTGATAAACACAAATAAAACGCATAAGATAGGAAAAAAAAAGAAAAGAAAGTGGGGGTTTAGCAAAAACAAAACGACCATCAATTCATCACCAAGTGCGACAATCGGCTGCACATCACATCATAATGGTTAACTAAAAACTTTGAAGAAAATGACTGAAACCAGTAAACAAATAGAAGATTCATAATAGATGCGTATTTGAAAACATGTTTATGTATAATAAACACACATAAATCTCGCTGTGGGTACTTTAAGCTAGAGCATGTCAATTATCTCAGTGAGACCGCCAAACACTTGAGTTTCAGGATTTTTATTGATCTTCAGCGACGGTTTCTCAGTAGGTACTGAGACAAAATAAGAGCTAATATCTTAAATAGATTTTTTCAGAAGGTACATTATGAAGATACTCATTTACATATAATGCTGACTTCACAGGTTCATATTAATTAGAGACATATATGAAATCATATACAATATGTCTGTATACGTAAGTCTCGCCGAGTAAACGTCACTGAAAATGATTAAAAATCTTCAAACTATAGTGTTTGGCATTTTCACACAAATACTGAGGTGGTTGTGACATGATCACAACTTAGAATACCCACAGCGAGAAGTATGTATGTTTGTATACATAAACGTATTGTATATGCTTTCATATAAACCTCTTATGCATACATATACAAGCACAGACTCACAGATACATATCTCTCTCTCTTTCTCTCTCTCTCTGTATGTATATATATTGATGTACGTGTATATGTGTGAGTGCATGTTATACATGCATTTTGAATGGAATATTTTGTGTACGACTCTAGATAGAAAGTTCAAACATTAACTGAATAAACACTCAATGCATGTAAGCAGAGTATAAGATTTCTTTTCCAAGGTCTTAAATTGTTTGTATTTCAAAGCATAAAGAATTAAAACTTGTAGCTGGTGTGATGTTGAAGGGAAGACGATGTGTTTTTTGCTAGTAGAGATGTTTATATTATAATTGAAGTTGAAGGTCATAATGGGATTGTTTATTTTATAAAATTAGTCATGCAGAAATAAGAAATAAAAATATTGAGATCATTCACCTCAAATAAACAATTAAATTTTACTCAAACAATATCAATTTACAGTGATGTTTTCGGATTCCCGCAGTATTAGCAATCTTGTATTCACATATATAAATAACATTACAAATGAGTATACAACATAAATTGCTAGCCATTCGTTCGGAAGAACATAACAAATATAATGTCGTTGATAAACACAAATAAAACGCATAAGAGAGGAAAAAAAAGAAAAAGAGTGGGGGTTTAGCAAAAACAAAACGACCATCAATTCATCACCAAGTGCGACAATCGGCTGCACATCACATCATAATGGTTAACTAAAAACTTTGAAGAAAATGACTGAAACCAGTAAACAAATAGAAGATTCATAATAGATGCGTATTTGAAAACATGTTTATGTATAATAAACACATAAATCTCGCTGTGGGTACTTTAAGCTAGGGCATGTCAATTATCTCAGTGAGACCGCCAAACACTTGAGTTTCAGGATTTTTATTGATCTTCAGCGACGGTTTCTCAGTAGGTACTGAGACAAAATAAGAGCTAATATCTTAAATAGATTTTTTCAGAAGGTACATTATGAAGATACTCATTTACATATAATGCTGGCTTCACAGGTTCATATTAATTAGAGACATATATGAAATCATATACAATATGTCTGTATACGTAAGTCTCGCCGAGTAAACGTCACTGAAAATGATTAAAAATCTTCAAACTCTAGTGTTTGGCATTTTCACACAATTACTGAGGTGGTTGTGACATGATCACAACTTAGAATACCCACAGCGAGAAGTATGTATGTTTGTATACATAAACGTATTGTATATGCTTTCATATAGACCTCTTATGCATACATATACAAGCACAGACTCACAGATACATATCTCTCTCTCTTTCTCTTTCTCTCTTTCTCTCTCTCTCTGTATGTATATATATTGATGTACGTGTATATGTGGGAGTGCATGTTATACATGCATTTTGAATGGAATATTTTGTGTACGACTCTAGATAGAAAGTTCAAACATTAACTGAATAAACACTCAATGCATGTAAGCAGAGTATAAGATTTCTTTTCCAAGGTCTTAAATTGTTTGTATTTCAAAGCATAAAGAATTAAAACTTGTAGCTGGTGTGATGTTGAAGGGAAGACGATGTGTTTTTTGCTAGTAGAGATGTTTATATTATAATTGAAGTTGAAGGTCATAATGGGATTGTTTATTTTATAAAATTAGTCATGCAGAAATAAGAAATAAAAATATTGAGATCATTCACCTCAAATAAACAATTAAATTTTACTCAAACAATATCAATTTACAGTGATGTTTTCGGATTCCCGCAGTATTAGCAATCTTGTATTCACATATATAAATAACATTACAAATGAGTATACAACATAAATTCCTAACCATTCGTTCGGAAGAACATAACAAATATAATGTCGTTGATAAACACAAATAAAACGCATAAGATAGGAAAAAAAAAGAAAAAGAGTGGGGGTTTAGCAAAAACAAAACGACCATCAATTCATCACCAAGTGCGACAATCGGCTGCACATCACATCATAATGGTTAACTAAAAACTTTGAAGAAAATGACTGAAACCAGTAAACAAATAAAAGATTCATAATAGATGCGTATTTGAAAACATGTTTATGTATAATAAACACACATAAATCTCGCTGTGGGTACTTTAAGCTAGAGCATGTCAATTATCTCAGTGAGACCGCCAAACACTTGAGTTTCAGGATTTTTATTCATCTTCAGCGACGGTTTCTCAGTAGGTACTGAGACAAAATAAGACCTAATATCTTATATAGATTTTTTCAGAAGGTACATTATGAAGATACTCATTTACATATAATGCTGGCTTCACAGGTTCATATTAATTAGAGACATATATGAAATCATATACAATATGTCTGTATACGTAAGTCTCGCCGAGTAAACGTCACTGAAAATGATTAAAAATCTTCAAACTCTAGCGTTTGGCATTTTCACACAAATACTGAGGTGGTTGTGACATGATCACGGCTTAGAATACCCACAGCGAGAAGTATGTATGTTTGTATACATAAACGTATTGTATATGCTTTCATATACACCTCTTATGCATACATATACAAGCACAGACTCACAGATACATATCTCTCTCTCTTTCTCTTTCTCTCTTTCTCTCTCTCTCTGTATGTATATATATTGATGTACGTGTATATGTGTGAGTGCATGTTATACATGCATTTTGAATGGAATATTTTGTGTACGACTCTAGATAGAAAGTTCAAACATTAACTGAATAAACACTCAATGCATGTAAGCAGAGTATAAGATTTCTTTTCCAAGGTCTTAAATTGTTTGTATTTCAAAGCATAAAGAATTAAAACTTGTAGCTGGTGTGATGTTGAAGGGAAGACGATGTGTTTTTTGCTAGTAGAGATGTTTATATTATAATTGAAGTTGAAGGTCATAATGGGATTGTTTATTTTATAAAATTAGTCATGCAGAAATAAGAAATAAAAATATTGAGATCATTCACCTCAAATAAACAATTAAATTTTACTCAAACAATATCAATTTACAGTGATGTTTTCGGATTCCCGCAGTATTAGCAATCTTGTATTCACATATATAAATAACATTACAAATGAGTATACAACATAAATTCCTAACCATTCGTTCGGAAGAACATAACAAATATAATGTCGTTGATAAACACAAATAAAACGCATAAGAGAGGAAAAAAAAAGAAAAAGAGTGGGGGTTTAGCAAAAACAAAACGACCATCAATTCATCACCAAGTGCGACAATCGGCTGCACATCACATCATAATGGTTAACTAAAAACTTTGAAGAAAATGACTGAAACCAGTAAACAAATAGAAGATTCATAATAGATGCGTATTTGAAAACATGTTTATGTATAATAAACACACATAAATCTCGCTGTGGGTACTTTAAGCTAGAGCATGTCAATTATCTCAGTGAGACCGCCAAACACTTGAGTTTCAGGATTTTTATTGATCTTCAGCGACGGTTTCTCAGTAGGTACTGAGACAAAATAAGAGCTAATATCTTATATAGATTTTTTCAGAAGGTACATTATGAAGATACTCATTTACATATAATGCTGGCTTCACAGGTTCATATTAATTAGAGACATATATGAAATCATATACAATATGTCTGTATACGTAAGTCTCGCCGAGTAAACGTCACTGAAAATGATTACAAATCTTCAAACTCTAGTGTTTGGCATTTTCACACAATTACTGAGGTGGTTGTGACATGATCACGGCTTAGAATACCCACAGCGAGAAGTATGTATGTTTGTATACATAAACGTATTGTATATGCTTTCATATAAACCTCTTATGCATACATATACAAGCACAGACTCACAGATACATATCTCTCTCTCTTTCTCTCTCTCTCTGTATGTATATATATTGATGTACGTGTATATGTGTGAGTGCATGTTATACATGCATTTTGAATGGAATATTTTGTGTACGACTCTAGATAGAAAGTTCAAACATTAACTGAATAAACACTCAATGCATGTAAGCAGAGTATAAGATTTCTTTTCCAAGGTCTTAAATTGTTTGTATTTCAAAGCATAAAGAATTAAAACTTGTAGCTGGTGTGATGTTGAAGGGAAGACGATGTGTTTTTTGCTAGTAGAGATGTTTATATTATAATTGAAGTTGAAGGTCATAATGGGATTGTTTATTTTATAAAATTAGTCATGCAGAAATAGGAAATAAAAATATTGAGATCATTCACCTCAAATAAACAATTAAATTTTACTCAAACAATATCAATTTACAGTGATGTTTTCGGATTCCCGCAGTATTAGCAATCTTGTATTCACATATATAAATAACATTACAAATGAGTATACAACATAAATTCCTAACCATTCGTTCGGAAGAACATAACAAATATAATGTCGTTGATAAACACAAATAAAACGCATAAGAGAGGAAAAAAAAAGAAAAGAAAGTGGGGGTTTAGCAAAAACAAAACGACCATCAATTCATCACCAAGTGCGACAATCGGCTGCACATCACATCATAATGGTTAACTAAAAACTTTGAAGAAAATGACTGAAACCAGTAAACGAATAGAAGAATATAATGTGTATTAGGGACCCTAAATTAGGGTTGATATTTTATAGCGAACAAGAACAAGTTCATGAAGATGACACACACACACACACACACACACACACACACACACACACACACACACACACACACACACACACACACACAGACAGAGAGACAGAGAGACAGAGAAAGACAGAGAGAGACACTATATATATAATATACAAATACACATACACACACATTCATCATTTCTGGATTTACAAATCAAATTGACCCAAGGCAGCCAACTATATATATATATATATATATATATATATATATATATATATATATATATATATATATATATAATTTATTTACTTATTTAATTATAAGTATGCATGTGTGTGTGTGGATCTTCAAGTTCTATCACTTTTCATCATATATTTGTAGGTAAAGCATACAAATATATAATCCGTGTTTTCGCTGCTGGCCATATTTTTCCCAAACATCTAAATAAGTGGAAGTCAGGTAGTGCATGAACTGGAGAATATGGAAAGTGTAGCATGCTTTCCCATCGAAACGATTCCAGCTGATTTTTACTTGTGCGCTAAGAGGTTGAACATTATATTCATGAAAGAGAAACCATGCAGTTTAATAAGGCAGAACATTTTCTGTACAAAGCGCTCTTCAAACGATGGAAACAGTGACTGTAACGTTCAGGAGACATTGTTTGATTCGTCTCTAAATACTCGTATTGAATATTTCCTTCCACATCTCTACTCGTGATCCGGTTATAAAATAGTGCTTGGAGGTTGTGTATGGAGCAATTTACTGCCGTCAAACCTTTGTTGATGATAGGCTGCTGAAAGTTCACGAGAATCTATTTTTTTTTTCCATTTTAAAAGATTTCCTAGCTTCTTCAAAGGATTATGAATAGTCATAATACTAACATTTCACTGGAAAGCTCTCTCATAACAGGATTATTTGGAAGCGTTCCCTCTTGCATTTGATCATCCAATTCGGAAAAACATTCGGATCTAGGTTCATCCAGTAAATTTTGTTTTTTCGTCAGGCAGGTGCCCACTTATATCGCAACTAACCATCATATCTGGTGGTCGTACCGCTATCCGCTAGCTGCGACTCGTTCTCTAGCAGAACAGCTCTGCCGAAAATGATGTTTCATTTAGAAAATTAATATACTAAAATATAGTTGTTGCCCTACGAGAATTGTTTGTGAAATGATAATGCATCAGTGAAAGCTACTGATGTTTATAGATTTTACAAAAAACAGGTTTCAACGGGTTCAAACTCGTAATCGGACAGAACTGTATAACGTGTGTGTGTGGCTACACTGTCCGAAACAATGTAATTTTTAGATTTTACATAGGCGGTTAGTTTTGATATTCTGCTTCATTATATGCTTTAATAAGTTTTTAATGGATATGCTTCACGTTTCGCATTAAATCCTGTACTACTTGGCCATTGTCTTCCTTATCCTATTTCGCATTTGTACAGCATTGTTGGGGCATTGGTCCGATATTGGCACAGGCATAGCTGTGTGGTTCTGGATTCGATTCCACCAGCATCGCACTGACTCTACGTCTTCTACCGTAACCATGGGTTGATTAACGTTTTGGGTCGATATTTAGTTATCACTTTAATACTTTCTCTTGTTATATAATCTCCAAGCTCATCATATCTGTCTGCTAATACAGCTTCTGTTTTATATGAACGGAAAGTAAGTATTTCGTGTCTCGTGGATATTTCTGTTATATATCTTTCTCGATTCTCACATATTTTATTTTTATAATAGACTTTTAGTTTTTGAAAAAAAAAATGTAATTCATAGCTCACATCTATGGGGGTTTAGTTGGTCTCCTACGAGGTTGCATCTCATAGGTTTGTCAATTCTTTTAATTTTAAAGACGCTGCCCTTCTCGTCTATGGTATTATGAATACCAACATAAAATGAATCGTTTTAGACCAAAACGTGCTTTCAGGAGTCGAACCTACGAGATTATGAACCCAACACTCTAATCATAGGTCATGCGTATCTCGTGATAAATGTAATCTTTGTTAGTTTCTGGGTCATGCATTTTAAAAATACCCATTATTTTTCAAATGTCTTTGTCAGAGTGTGTGTATGTGAGCAAGTGGGTGTATGCGTATATGCACACACACCACACCCCACACCTATAGGAAAAGAGTCAGGATATATATATATATATATAGGCTGAGAGGTGGCGTGACAAAGCGTAAAGTGACCGGGGTGCACAATATATATATATATATATATATATATATATATATATATATATATATATATATATATATATATTGTGCACCCCGGTCACTGTACGCTTTGTCACGCCACCTCTCAGCCAATCCCACACAAAATCTCATTAAAGTCAAGTTGTTTAAATTAGTTTTACCGGTCTTCTTTTATATCTGATATTGTGGACTTCGAACTTAGAGTGGTGTAACTCCCCTTGAATAATTTTATCGTTTGACTTCGTGTCTTTCCATTTGCTTTGTACGTTACGACATTCTTTAATCATTGTCAACATGCTTATCTGGGCTGAAAGCGTTTTCTATGAAAAACAATATTTGTTTCAGCCCAGTATTTTATCATAGCGTGTGAAGAGTAGAGATAAATTAGCTTTAAATTTGGCACATTGTCTAACAGTTTTATAGGGAGAATTAGAAGGTAAAGGAAGTATGGACATATGTATGGTGGCGTGTTTAAAATATTTTACAACCGTGCGGTTCTGGTTTAGATCGGACAAGTGTTTTCTAATGTAGATTTGAGTTGACCAACATTCTGTAAGCGGAATTTGGTAGTGAGAAACTATTTGGAGAACCTCGTATCTCATAAATTTCGATATAAGCAATCATACTGACAATCAATATTGAGTTGTTTATTTTTTTATTCAGTGAATGTTTTGTAAACTTAAGCATACAAACCTATAAAACACGCAATTATATATATGTGTGTGTGTGTGGTCCCTTAACTCCTGGTTGACATACAGCGTTTCTTGGGCATATTAAGCCTGGCAGTGCCCATCCCTCTCCGGGCCTTATATATATGTACATATATATTAATGTAGTAAGGCATCTTTTAATAAAATAATTTTCCATTATATTTCGATATCAGAAAGTTCGTAAATCAGTGAAATGTAAAAAACAAAACTTTTATGCAGATAGATTCTTTTAATTATTGAAAGAAATATAAACTTATTTAGGAAAAAATCTTCAATCAAAAATATATACAAACCTTTTTAATTCATGCAACAAATAAAAAAAGTGCGAAACAATAAAAGATGTTATATTACATATTTTAATGTAAAAAAAAAAAACGTATCAAGTCTTTACTGCTTTGCTTTCTTACAAGCTTTATTTAATTCTTAAACGTTGCCATTATAGATCGTTCAACTTTCATACATCGTTCAAAATTCGTCTCTTTTTCTGAAAGTTGCTCTAAAGTATGGACCATCTCTTTAAAATTTGTAGATATGAACCTTGTTAAAATAGGTTATAGGTGAATGTTTCCTCTTCGCTATCTGGACAAACATACATGGTTCTGTTAATTTCTTAAGGTTTTCATAAGTGAGGGACTTGATATCATCATACAATATGTCCTGAATACCATCTGTATCAATTTGCTAAGAATCCCACTTCATGTGCCATTTGTACAAAGTATTCCATCCTCTATCACATAATGTTTCCAAACTTCTTTCTAGCTATCTTTAATATATTTCATTGCTTGCATAATGTAATTATTCCTGAAATATTTAACTGACTGGGATTTATCATCCTCTGTTGAACTCAATGTTCCAAGATAACATATCCTGAAATCAAAAATAACTCTCTTGATACATAGGTCGTAGTAGTGAAGTTGTATTTGATGAAAATAAATGACGTCGATATGCACGTTTGGAGTAAATCAAAATGTGAAGGATGACCAGCATAATTGTCCACAAACAGAACTATTTTGGCCTCGAAATTGTTCTTCTGTCAATAATATTTGATAGTATAGCTGAAAGGTTTGTTGAATCATTCAATAAGAAAACCTTGTGTAATCAAATCGTTTTTGTCAGATTTTCATATACCAGAAATAATAAATTTGAAAATGCTTTTCATTGCCCTTGGTGTACCAGAACTGATAGTTTGAGTTACAAATCCTCTGTGTCTATTTCCTCCCAGCAAGAATGTGAGACAATGATATTTTATACCTTGTTGCCTTTTTACTCCTTTGTGATGAAAGATTTAAAGCATGAACATTTGCAAAATAGCCCACATTCGTATACATTAAAAATTAGACTTGGGGATATTTACGTCTTTCTTTAATACCTTTCAATTGCGCAGTACATTCCGATACAACCTGGATGTCAGCACTTGCTGATTCTTCTGTTATCTGAATGATACTGTGACTACATAGTCCTTGAACTGTTGAAGACATCTACGAAAAGCAACACATGTTTGAGTGGTCTTGACTGTTTAGAAGCTTGTAACTGATTAAATTAATTTAATGCTGCTCACTGTTGATGGATAGAGGATGTGGTGAAAGGAGCTGCCATATTTCCCCAATATTTTTCATGATTTCAATGCATGTGCAGATTAGTCTAGCAACTTTAGCTCATTTCTATGTTGCAAGGAAATATTTTCAGAGTGATCCTTTATGGTTTTTAAAGTTGACAGTACAAGTTGTAATTATTCCGCAACAACACTGTTATTTTTTCTTCCTCCTACTGTTTATATAATCTTTAATATTTTATGATATTTCTATATGCTTACGTGACAGGATAGGATATTACGACTACTGAATCGATTAAAAAATAACGTGCCTTAAGAAAGAATGATGTTACACAAGCAAACGAAGTGTAACTGATTAGCTTTGTGTGTGTACGTACAGGCGTGCACGTTATGAGCAATGAGATGCATCCTTATAAGGAGGTTCAAATTTAAGTGAGATATTCGTGGTTTTGGCTGTTAACTTGGGGCAATATTAATATTCCTTACAATGAGATTTCCCTCACAAAGTAACCGTAAAACAAGGTGTATGAGAATATATATATATATATATATATATATATATATATATATATATATATATATATATATATATATAGTAGTCCCCCGGTGTTCGCGGGGATTACGTTCCTAGAGTACCACGGAGAGCGAAAAGCCGCGAATAATGGACTAGTTCCATTTAAATGCCTATAAACGTCAAAATATAACGTAAAATATAAAAAAGTTTTATGCGAGGGGGCGTCCAATAGGCCGGCAAATACTGTATATTGTTATTAATAATTTAGCGTTAAAAAATATATATATATATATTGCCATTAAAAAATTCGTGGAAGATATTTACGATTCCGCGAATATGCTGTGATTTCTACGAACAATGAGGTTAACTTTGCCTTTCATCCTTATGGGGTCGATAAAATAAAGTACCAGTAATGCACTGGGTAATTACCGGCCTTGTGCCAAAAGTAGAAACAATTATTAGTTAGGTTCTAAGGAAAATTCCGCGAATAACCATGACGCAAATGTCGGGACTGGGAATGCCGGGGGTACACTGTATATTATAATGATTTTCTGTCTTACAGTTAAGCTTTTGCCGTTTCGATAGCAAATGAGAAAATAAAATTGATTTAATTCTTTCTTTTTTTTGGGCGGCAGCGGCCGGAGGGTGTAGTTATGATTGAGAAATGAAGGGAACTTTGGGGATTATGATAAGACCACTATCTACAGATAAAAGGTGGTACTTGATAAAAGGTTATAAACAGAATACATAGCGAGAATAAAATGGAAAAAAATTGGTCGTTGTTTACGGCAGCTGTTTATTAGGTAATTAATAATGCTTTATGACTCAGAGGAAACCTCAAATGACACTAATAGAAACACACC
>OZ024742.1:150405832-150410832 GCA_964016885.1 Eledone cirrhosa | reverse complement strand
ATAAAGATCGAATACATTTTTTCGGATTTTGTTTCTCGCACGAGTGTTAAACGTTGACATCTTGGTTTAAGAAAGAAACAAACGAAAATTTATCTTAGTGAGATAATTCGTGGACAATTAACCTTAGAAATTATTTCCTGGGATTAAAGAAACTGGTTTTGGATAAGTTCCTATTTGATTCCCTAAATCACAATTAATTAATGGGGACACTATATGATACAACCAGAAGTGGACATAGACATATTTTTATATTAATATTCCCCTAAAATTATTTCACACTCTCATTCATCCAAGTATATCCACACACTCATATATCCACAAAGTGTGGAAAAATATATGCTGCGATTTAAATACACTAGTGTCCTGAACCTACAAACTATAACACATTCATTTACCTATGCCAAGGGGGATACAAATATACATTTCATGTTAAACTCCTATAAGTGTGTATTTCTGAGTATGCATATCCGTTTAATAAGCTCTATTTTTATGGTATACAGTCAGTGCTCAGAAAGGAAATGAAAGATTTAGATAAGGGATATATATATATATATATATATATATATATATATATATATATATATATAATTGTTTCTACTTTTGGCACAAGGCCAGCAATTACCCAGTACATTACTGGTACTCTATTTTATCAACCCTGTAAGGATGAAAGGCAAAGTTAACCTCGGCGGGATTTGAACTCAGTTCGTAAAGGAACGTAACTGTGCTGCAAAGCATGGCGTCTGACCATCTGCCAATCCACCGTGGGCGCGCATGGTTTTGAGTAAACCAGTCAGAGATAACAGTAATGACTAATAAAATATGTGTTGTTGAAAACAAAGAATCAGCATTATAATAAATGTTTCAAGTGACTCGAGAACAAAAGCTATATACATACAGTTTTACTAATTTACTATTATCAGTCATTGGATTGCAGCAATGGTGGAGCATAGCATTTAAAGATTTAGTTGATGATATTGACCCCAGTACATATTTTTCTTATAGTCTGCTACTTATTTCATCCACCATTGCCGCAATCCAATGCCTGATACTAGTAATTTAGTAAAAATGTATATATGTAACTTTTGTTCTCGAGTCACTTCAAACATTTATCATAACGCTGATAATTCGTTTCAACAACACATATTTTTGTTAGTCATCACTGTTATCTCCGACTGGTTTTATCAAAACCATACACACACACTCACACACACACTATATATATATAAATATATATATATATATATTTTTTTAAATACGACTCGAGTTGCATTTTCGATTTCATCTTCTTTTCTTTATACTTTCACTCGTGTAGGACACCTCGGTTATTTTTCATATTGTAAATATAACCTCACTTTCTAATAATATATATATATATATATATATAGAAAAGATGAATATAAAATGAAAGTGCTTTTTTTTAAAAAAAGGAATTTATTAGGTATTGACATATGTTTCTGTAACAGACGGAATACCTATGTATCGCTGCTTGCGTAATCATATAATGTTAGCAAGTATTCGATAGCAAGTGTATAATCAGTTGTCACTTCTTCAGAGATTTTGGATAAATTCATCCAAAATCTCTGAAGAAGTGACAACTGATTATACATTTGCTATCGAATACTTGCTAACATTATATGATTACGCAAGCAGCGATACATAGGTATTCCGTCTGTTACAGAAACATATGTCAATACCTAATAAATTCCTTTTTTTTTTAAAAAGCACTTTCATTTTATATTCATCTTTTCTACATTTTCTCCGGAATATAATTTATACTCGTTGAGCAAACCTACACGTACGCTGTTCATCTCTAACGTAACGATATATTATCACTACATTATTGATAACCTGAAATTTTATATATATATATATGTGTGTATGCGTGTGTGTGTGTGTATGCGCGTGTGTGTGTGTGTGTGTGTGTGTGTGTGTGTATGTGTGTGTGTGTGTGTGCGTATGTGTGTGTGTGTGTGTGTGTATTCGTATGTGTGTGTGTGTGTATGCGTATGTGTGTGTGTGTGTGTATGCGTATATATGTGTGTGTGTGTGTATGCGTATATATGTGTGTGTATGCGTATATATGTGTGTGTGTGTGTGTATGCGTATATATGTGTATGTGTGTGTGTGTGTATGCGTATATATGTGTATGTGTGTGTGTGTGTGTATGCGTATATATATGTGTGTGTGTGTGTGTATGCGTATATATGTGTGTGTATGTGTAATGTATATGCGTATATATGTGTGTGTGTGTATGTATATGCGTATATGTGTGTGTGTGTGTGTATAATGTATATGCGTATATATGTGTGTGTGTGTATGTATAATGTATATGCGTGTGTGTGTGTGTGTATGTATAATGTATATGCGTATATATGTGTGTGTGTGTGTATGTATAATGTATATGCGTGTGTGTGTGTGTGTGTATGTATAATGTATATGCGTATATATGTGTGTGTGTGTGTATGTATAATGTATATGCGTGTGTGTGTGTGTGTATGTATAATGTATATGCGTATATATGTGTGTGTGTGTGTATGTATAATGTATATGCGTATGTATGTGTGTGTGTGTGTGTATGTATATTACACATGTTTAATGAAGACGTGTGGCTGAGTGGTTAGAGAATTGGAATCGCAATCGTGAGGTTGTGAGTTCGATTCCTGGACCGGGCGATGCGTTATGTCCTTGAGCCAAACACTTTATTTCACGTTGCTCCTTCTACCTGGAGTTGCGACCGATAGATAGTATTAGCAATTGGAAAGACCATCGGAAAGATTGTTTCCTCGGTCCGATTTGACGAAAAGTCAGTCGACTGTCGATATATTACAAAGAGTCGGGACCCGGCGGATGAGCTTTATAATATAGCCATACTCTACTACCACAAATATCGAGTACTCTGTTAAGTAATGGTAAATCTTGTTTTAAACTGGTCCTATCCTGATATATATATATATATAATGTGTGTGTGTGTGTGTGTGTGTGTGTGTGTGTGTGTATGGTGGTGGTGGGGTCTGTATGTGTCTCTTATCAGTTTTGGTTTTGTTCTTAGAGGACATGAGTGGAATAATAACAACCTCACAATATAGTGACTATTTAATTTTGGTCGAAGTTCAGTTATGTTTGTAGCTTCTGTAATCTGTCAGAGCATTGCATCTGTTCTGTGTGTGGATATCATTTTTATCTCAATGTTCTCTAGTGAGCCCCCATGTTCCATTCTGGCATGTTGGTGGAGCACTGATGAGTTTTTCTCATCTTGGAGTTCTCGCCAGTGTTCTTTCATCTTCTTTCTTATACTACGGACCGTCTCATCTATATATATATTGGGTTTCTATTCGTTACGGTATCAAATTAAAAATGCTTCGCTATTCTTCCCATTTCACTGCATTCTTAGTTTAAATCTCGTCGGGTTCAACTTCGCCTTTCATAGAATCGAAAGATGCTGAAATATAATGTCAGGCGGAGAATCCCGACGGGGAGACTATGTTCTAGGGTGGAAGACTTTTGACAGCCACTTTAAAACCATCACTTACTCCGGGGTTGTCTTTATGGAATCCACTCTGTTACAAGCATTTAGACCAGTTCTTTCATTTGAGGGAGAGATAAGAACAGGCCATGAATACTTTTCCTCCTTTTTTGACTAAGCGCTAAAGAGAATTTAAAAATGGGTGAATCCTTAGATTTGTAGGGGAAACGAAAAGGGTAAATTGTGACATTCATATCTTTTCCAAAAGTCATTATCTACACAAAACAAACGAAAGATCTAAATATTGAAGCCGGGATTGGAATTGGCAGGTATTTAGCTCTAAGTTAACTTTACTCATATAAAATTATATTTTCTGATATAAACATGAAGGACTTGAAGTATACTGATGAATGGAAATGAGTGTGTAATATCTTCCCCAAGGCTAATTAGTGAATAAATGGGATTGAGGAGAAATTGTTCCAGCTGATGATCAAAGCATCATAGTCATGTGATTTGTGGTCACCTAACCCGTTTCTACACCTCTTGTCGCTCTCAAAAATATATAACGGGAATTGTTCCTAATATTTTCAACTCTACCTGAAGGAAATTCGGAATAAGGGTTCTTATTTATTTATTTATCTATTTTAAGAAGCATTTAATGAAATGCATTTTAGGTTTTGCAATTCTAAATTTCGAGTCCAAACTTAACGACACCTTATAAAACTAAAAAGAAAGAAGGTAAGTATACATCTAAATAGCTTAGTAGTGCTTACTTTATAACAACATGAAGGTCATTTAAATATTAATATAAGGTCAATTCAGTGTATCGAGAGCTGGGATTCGCGTCAAGAACAAAACAAAATAAATGAAAATGAAATTTAAAAATTAATAGAAAATCAATTTTGTGGTACAAAGAAGAAAGAAGGTAATGTTCATCAAAGAAAATAAAAAATAATAGTAAAATGATAGAGAAAAATGTAATAGCCTGCTTGTGAAATGAACGTGCAAGTGCCTAAGCATTCCACAAGTAGTTATTAGGGAGATTCAGCATGATATGGTGTGTGTCAAGGCTGGCCGATTGGACTTGAACACGTTGCTATGGAACGAACACAAAACCGAGAGTCGAACGTCCATTATACATAGACAGACAGACAGACAGACACACACACACTCACTCACTCACTCACTCACTCACTCACTCACACACACACATATACACATATATATATATTAGAGTAAAAGGACAGGTGGCCGGACAGGTGATATTCCTTCAAATTTTATTTTTGCAAACACTATGTACATTTCTATGTATATTTTTCGCTACTTCCTCTTTTTTTACACAGCCCCTCTTAGCTGAGACTGTGTGTATGTAGAAATTCATATACACCCACTTACGACGGTCAGTTCACACACGCTTACAGATCTACACTTTCACAGCAGCCAGCCTGTCACGGTTCAATGATTATCCTTCAAACATACGAACACCCCTTCGCGCGCGCATGCACACACACCAACACACGTACGCATACTCACATGT
>OZ024742.1:150395832-150398332 GCA_964016885.1 Eledone cirrhosa | reverse complement strand
AAACCGGCACTCTGACATTCCTACGTATAACCATGTTTAATTTTGGTGTTGTGTGTTGGTATAGTTCACTTCTGCTTCTTACACCAATGTTGGTGTATTGTATTTTTGGTCTAGTGTGCTTCTGTTTGGATTTCAGCATCAGCAATCTGCTGCTGGTGGGCTCATGGATTTCGTTTTCAGATGGGATTTATTTTTCTGGTACACAAATATCCAAAGTTTCATCTTGTGCCGGTTGAGGACCGGTCTGTATTTGGGGCTCTCAGGGAAATGCTTATTTATAAGATATAGAAACATTTTCCCGGCGTTGATTTTCACGTTGAGAGAGAAAGAATAATAAATGTGTGTTTTTGTTGTGCTACTATTAGGTTGTTGATTTAGGGAATGAGTTAATTTTTCAGAGAAACCGGAGTTGCCTAAGGCTGGGTTATAATATGGGGCCGCTCTTTCAAATATATTTGTATTAGAGGAGCGGTTGGAGATACGTTTCCTAATGTTTTTTTTTACGAAGTACTTAAAGATTATGGGTTGATGGCATGAGTTTTTATGGATGTTTCTAAGTCTTTCAGTTGGCTTGTGGAGGGGTTTGTATGCGTGTGCGCGGAGGCGTTATCTAGTAGGTTGTTAGAAAGGTGAATGTCAATAATATCGAACTGGGTAAATCTTTATGTTGTTATTGAAAGAGTTGAACCAGCTGTTTACGACTTGACTATTTTCCCATTAAAAATTGCCTAATTGCTTTATTTATATTCTCAAGTATATTTTTGCTTATTAGTCCTATTCATCTTTTGGCAGGGTTTATGAGTCTACAGGTGGAGTTATTTATAAAATGTGCCTTCTGATCTTTCAGTAGATCTTTTTTATTTTGATTGGAATAATCTGAAATATTTTTTTCTTTACACCAGCAAATTATAAGCTCCACACAATACACTTTGCTACCCATGTGATCTACGTTATGGGGATTTAAGCTCAATTAAAATATAATATAGTCGCACTGGCTTGTGATACATAAACTGTCCACTATTTTTGTATTGCAGGTTGTACTCGACTAATTTTACTATATATGCGTTTTATCTGATACTAGCAGTAAAGCCCGGCGTTGCTCGGGGTCGCTCAGTAGCTGTGTTAAAGTTACAATGTTAAGTTTCTTTCTTGGCTTAAAAACTGTAGTGTCTACTGTGCAGACTTGCATGTGGTGTTTTTGATTAATATTCCCTCAACCAACAATATGCCTTATGAAGTTAAGAAAACATAACGATAACCCGAATGTTATAACAAAAGAGGATGCTGGGGATAGAAACTGCACTGGTTATTTATTAACAAAGATCGAAAATGTAAACACTGCAACGCAGAGAAAAACATTAGCGTAACCAAATTATCAGTTATGTCTGTCTGCACGCCTATATCACCTCTCTGCACGACTGTCTGTCTGCACGCCTATATCACCTCTCTGCACGACTGTCTGTCTGCACGCCTATATCACCTCTCTGCACGACTGTCTGTCTGCACACCTAACGACGAAATATTTGCTTGTTTTACGTAGTCTTTAAATAGACTTGTTTTCAAGTAAAAATATTGTTTTAAAAGGCTTTTAAATGGAAATGAAGCAAAACGGAAGCTTAGTGTTCGAACTGATGAATTTTGCAGGTCAATATTTTGCTGGCTCGACAACTGTTAAAGCCAGCGTAATTTTTTACGTAAGACGCTCAATGTAAACAGAACAAAGGGAAATAACTGATAACTTACGCTCAAAAATCGATACATTATATTCGATTTCGTCACATAGGGTGGGTCAATTTGAAATTTTTTTTTTCCGATGCCTTCGCTAGGGCTCAATGTACAAGTATAGCAATTTCGGTGCAATTCCGTGAGAGATTCTAAGAGGAGATGTGTGCCAAAAATCGATAGACAGACAGACAACCACAGTTTTATATATATAGATGAATTTTATTTACAATATTCATTAGAAGTGTCTTCATAGCAGTATTGATGTTTCCCTAGTTACAAGTCATTAGCTACAATTGCATATGTATTGATTAGTTTGTACAATACTTTGTTACATACACACACATAACGTTCGGCGATACAAACATGCATGCATACATACACACACACACACACACACACACACACACACACACACACACACACACACACACACACATACACACACACACACACACACATACACACACACATCAGCACATATACGTGTTTCATTTTGTGGCCTTGACTACTAAACGGACTTTCTTTCGTTTCAACGTTAATTGGCTTGTCCACCTAAGTTACATGTCGTTTTAACAATTTCTTTACTAAAACATTTTTACCTGTATCTCCTGATGAAGGGCTAAAACCCAATACGTTGAACTCTTTTCTCTACATTTCATCTAAGCGTGAATCTAATAAGATTAATTGTTTGTATCTCTCTTTGTGTTTACCTTTTTAATATTTATTTATATATATATATATATTTATTTGGTTCCTTTACCGGTTTCGCAGTTCT
>OZ024742.1:150380832-150383332 GCA_964016885.1 Eledone cirrhosa | reverse complement strand
ACAGTCGCAGCCATGTTCAAAGAACCAGTGAACTATGATCTCCACGGTGTTTTGAGGGTTCACAGGCAACCTGATGCAAAACCTCAAGCCAGGGAAATCCATAGTTGTCGTCAGTGTGTGAAGGAGTGCAAGTCTCTAGCAGGCTTGAAAAGCCATATCCAAATCTGACAAGCGATTGCAATACTCTTGGCAGAGTTTCAAGCCATCATGTATGTATGTATGTATGTATGTATGTATGTATGTATGTATGTCTCATGGTCGGGTCGTTGGCGACTAAACTGGCAACCCCACCAAGGTTTCTTGGTGAGGAGGGTGACTTTGGACATCCTGCAGGACTAAAAACAAAACCTGTCAAAGGGCAAGGGAGCTCTTAAGACTCAATAGCCATCCAAAATCACCGGGAGAGATGACCCCTTAGCTTTTGTCAAGGCAGAATTCTAGGAGAAGGAAAACTCTGATATAACACCTGCAACCCTGATGGTATCCAATGATGTTGACTTGTTCTTCTTTTTGGTAAATATCATCTTGGTTAAGAGAGTGGGACTGGCTTTGTGCAGTGCCTTTGCTCACTATAAAAGCTTCACAGCACAGGCATTGCTTTATATCTGGAGATCTCTCTGCACTTGTCATCACATGGTACCAAGGGTAAAACACTATGTGTCAATAATTGTCACAAGTGTAGTCTTTGTGCCAGAGTTTTCAAGTCGCTGGCTGGACTAAAAAGTCACATTCGTTCAGCGCATCGGTAGGGGTTCTCCTACATGGATATAAAGTAGTGGCCGTACTCGAAAACGAGTTGGCAGCCACCATGTATGTATGTATGTATATATGTATGTATGTATATATGTTTGTATGTATGTATGTATGTATGTATGTATGTATGTATGTATATATGTATGTATATATGTATGTATGTATATATGTTTGTATGTATGTATGTATGTATGTATGTATGTATGTGGGTGATTTTGGACATCCTGCAGGACTAAAAACAAAACCTGTCAAAGGGCAAAGGAGCTCTTAAGAGTCAATGGCCATCCAAAATCGCCGGGAGAGATGACCCCTTAGCCTTTGTCAAGGCAGAATTCTAGGAGAAGGAAAACTCTGATATAACACCTGCAACCCTGATGGTATCCAATGATGTTGACTTGTTCTTCTTTTTGGTAAATATCATCTTGGTTAAGAGAGTGGGACTGGCTTTGTGCAGTGCCTTTGCTCACTATAAAAGCTTCACGGCACAGGCATTGCTTTATATCTGGAGATCTCTCTGCACTTGTCGTCACATGGTACCATGGGCCCAGCACTATGTGTCAATAATTGTCACAAGTGTAGTGTTTGTACCAGAGTTTTCAAGTCGCTGGCTGGACTAAAAAGTCACACTTGTTTAGCGCATCGGTAGGGGTTCTCCTACATGGATATAAAGTAGTGGCCGTACTCGAAAACGAGTTGGCAGCCACCATGTATGTATGTATGTATGTATGTATGTATGTATGTGTGTGTGTGTGTGTGTGTATGTATGTATGTATGTATGTATGTATGTATGTATGTATGTATGTATGTATGTATGTGTGTATGTATGTATGTGTGTATGTATGTATGTGTGTATGTATGTATGTATGTATGTATGTATGTATGTATGTATGTGTGTGTGGATAATATGCAACTTCACGCAGTGGCAAAATTGGTATTTGTCGCTCATGTCACGTATTGTCACGCTGAATCTCCGAGAACTACGTTAACAGTGCACATGTCTGTGGAGTCCTCAACCACTTGCACGTTAATTTTACGAGCGGGTTGAGACGCTCGTCGTCGAAACCGGTGCAGGCCCAACATGTTGACCTCCACATATTACATTCTTTTTATTTAGGCCCAGGTCAACTTTAATAAAGCGATGGTACAGATTACTCTCTCTCTCTCTTCTATATATGCATAGAAAGAGATATATAGACAGATATAAATATAGGAAACGCATGATTGATAGGTCAATAATATACACGGTTTCATCCTAGAAATCATTTTGTACCTATCTGCACTGAAGAATGAAATAGTCAAATGTATAAGTATGTTTACAAGATATCGAAATTTATTTCATTTAATATTCTGTAGAGTGCTTTAGGAAATTATTCAACTTCAGAACAACGATTCATTCGGTAACACGGAGATGGGTGAACATGACACTTCAGCGGACAACGATTGACAGACCCGTTATTATATATGAAATAATCTAAATAATGGCTGCTTTACTGGCGTTCTATCATTTGCACGAGTTTGAGCCAAGTAATCTTTTCATTTGGCTTAAATTGTTAATTTGTTCGCGGAAGAGACACCATGTGTTATTCTAAGTGGGCACATATCACTTGAAAGTGAGAATAATGCTTTCAAATTGAACACATGCCAACTCAAAATGAGAATGTCGATTTCAAAGTGAGCTCATGTCAATTAAAACATCAACTTATTGATTTAATTATTTGATTAACTATGTTCCGCCGAAGGGTCTTTC
>OZ024742.1:150358332-150370832 GCA_964016885.1 Eledone cirrhosa | reverse complement strand
TTCGTACGAAATAAAGGTAGAATACGGAGAAATAAATTCAGAATCCACCCCGCCCAGAAGAAAAGCGAAGCAAGAAATACTGAAACGAAAAAAATAAGGCATAAGTGCCACTAAGAAATATAGAGGGCACAGAGAATAGTGGGAGCGGTCGGAAAAGGGGGGCAAGTATCCGGGGTCTAAGCCAACTGCTATAAAGGGCGGAGTCCGCCAAATCTATCAAAGACTAGGGGAGGGGGGAGTGGGGGTACTAAGGCTACATGGGGCCAGAGGGCAGCCTCGGGTGGGCGAGAAAAGACGCCGACAAAGGAGAAGAGCTGGGGTAGAAGGACAAAGGAGAGAGGGGGGAAGGAAATAAAGGAAGCGATAAAAGAATACAAAGAAGATCTTACGTCTTCCTTGGCAAGCAGGGGTTACCCATTGCAAAATCGGCAACTGGGGTGTTATAGCCCTAGTCTACCCCCCCGGGTCATTATGGGGTTTGAGGGCGAGGTAAGTCCTACGCAATCTATGTTTACATGCAGTAACCAGTTCATCTTTCTTGTTTAGGAGTTGGTCCGTCGAAAACAGCATTTGTAAAGTTTCCTCCGAGCATAAATTGCACGGACGGCGTCCTCCCATGTAAGAATTGGCTCTGGACAGTAATCTCCAAGTGAGATCATAGGTGATGTTGTTGTCCTTGAGGTCCCATATGTGGCCCGAAAGTGTATATATATATTAATAAGAGGAATTCCAACTTTGTCTGACTTACTCGTTTTATTTACAATCCTTTAAAATATATAATGGTATTATAATGAAATAGTATGATAGAATATTAAATTCTAAGTGTTAATTGAACAAGTACTTTCATGCTTTCGCAATCTTCAGGTTCATAATATGTTGTGACAGTCAAGTTTGCAATTTTCAACTGACAGTTGAAAATTGCAAACTTGACTGAAGATTGCGAAAGCATGAAAGTACTTGTTCAATTAACACTTAGAATTTAATATTCTATCATACTATTTCATTATAATACCATTATATATTTTAAAGGATTGTAAAACGAGTAAATCGGACAAAGTTGGAATTCCTCTTATTTATATTATCTTCTATACACAATCATACACACCCGTGTATATTTACCTATCTATCTCTCTCTCTATATATATATGCATATATATATATATATATATATATATATATATATATATATATATATATATATATATATATATATATATATATGCATATATATATATAGCGGCGATGAATTAGTTTTGCGAGGTTTTTTATATGAAATCGTGTGTTGAAACAAATATTGTTATACTTGGGGAGGGTCATATTTGTGTAATATTGCCAGAATTAATAACAGAATACACTCACTGTTTGGTTGGTTTTCGCTTCCCGCTTCTGTGTCTTTTATATCGGTAATCTAACTTACTCGGTCCTCAATGTTGCCATTGACTGACCGACGGTCAAAAATAATACAGATACAATATAGACACAAACACATATATATAGTTTATCATAAATCTTTCGTTGTACATCTGCAACATCGTCAGTGGTGTTATATTTTCCTCCTGTTGTATTGTATGTCTACACCATTTTTATTCAGTCTGTCTATATATTTATTTATTTATTTGCTTGTTTGTTTATTTTATTTTGTCTTCTTTGCGCATGCGTTTGCGTGTGTGTATAGTGTTTTGTTTGCTGTGTGATGGGTGGCAAGTGTGTGTTTATGTGCTTGTTGTTATTGTGCTTGTGTGTGTATTTATTTATTTATTTATTTATTTATTTTATTTTATTTACTTATTTATACTTCTCTTAGGTCAGTGTTGTTTGTTTGGGTGTTGTTGTTATTCCATTCATTCTTTCTGTTTAGCCTTGGTCTTCTAATTTCTATTTCACTGGCCTCTCTGATTTGCCTATCTGCTGGGTCATTTCTATGTTTAGATATTATTCTAATTTCTATGTTGTCTATGTTACCGTCATGTTGTTGTCTAGCATGTTCGTATAGTACTCACCCGTTTTTTCGTCCTTTTAGTTCCCCCCAGTGTTGGTCTATCCTTTCACCTATGCTACGAGCTGTCTCACCTATGTATGTTGTTGTCATGTTTCTGCAAGTAACCTCTGTACATCTTATGCTATAGACTACGTTTCTAGTTTTACAGTTTATCCGGGGGTTCACCTTACATATGATACATTTCCTATTGGTACAGTGGGTTTTCTTAAAAGGGTAGGTTTTGCTGATCAGGGATTTTATGGTGGTTCCTGGCTTTTCTACCACCTTTATTTTTAAGTGGGTCTTTCTCAGGGCCTTTCTACACTGGTTAGCTAATTTCCCTCCAGGGGTAGCGTCCACAAACATGACACTCAGGGTTATTTTTGGGGATACTGTGATTAGATTCCCACGTTTGAAAAATAAACACAATATACGCACACATACAGACTCATATACATATGTATATATATATATATATATATATATATATATATATATATAATTCACAAGAATCAAAGCTATGTTCAAAGCATTTATTCTCTTACATTTGTTTCATCCAAACCTAGGCTCAGAGTCTTCGGAGCATTTTCGATGTTTGTACACATAATTGACCTCCTTTCCAACGCAAGAGACATACAGATACATATATATATATATATTGATGTACAATTCAAAATCAAAATTAAAATTAAAACAAAATTAAAGTGCTTGTATTACATGTAACACACTGCCACACAATAATCATATATAAATGAGACACACTTGCATGCCCCATATATATATATGCATATATATATATACATATATATATATGTATATATATATATATATATATATATGCATATATATATACACATATATATATATATATGCATATATATATACACATATATATATATATGCATATATATATATATATGCATATATATATAATCATATATATATATATATATATATATATATATATATATATAATACATTATGAAGAGAGAAGAAACATTTAGATATAATTAGTAATAAAATGTATCATACCTAAACTGTTCCTAAATTCCTCGACTACGTAGTTTCGTGGCATAAACAAAAACAATATATCAAAGATATAGAGTCCTTGCGAGGTCTGCCAACTTATCAAGAGGATACCTCATTTTACTAGTCTCAAGAACGCGTCTACACGACGTGAGAAAGAATCCCAAAAGGCGGAGGGGGAGATAGTCACGCGATATAACGGTCGAGAAACAGAGCTAAGCCTCTTATAACCACGAAGAAAATACCACGGAGGCGGAGGGGGTATTCATATCGAGGCCGTAGAAGAGGTAGTGAAGAAGGCGAGAAGTATGAGTAATGGAAGCTTTCCAGTTGTCCCCACACTTCAAAGATTGCTCGACCAGAGGGAGTTATTAATATATTTAAAAACACACAGATACATGCGGACACACACATATATACATGAATGCATCCGCACCCAACTGTGAGTTAAGGGTGCCAACTTCACCGATGTTGCTCAATGAATGACTGGGACAGACCAATTCAGTTTGAACCAGACTGAACCAGTATCAGAGTTAAAAATACATTATGAAGAGAGAAGAAACATTTAGATATAATTAGTAATAAAATGTATCATACCTAAACTGTTCCTAAATTCCTCGACTACGTAGTTTCGTGGCATAAACAAAAACAATATATCAAAGATATAGAGTCCTTGCGAGGTCTGCCAACTTATCAAGAGGATACCTCATTTTACTAGTCTCAAGAACGCGTCTACACGACGTGAGAAAGAATCCCAAAAGGCGGAGGGGGAGATAGTCACGCGATATAACGGTCGAGAAACAGAGCTAAGCCTCTTATAACCACGAAGAAAATACCACGGAGGCGGAGGGGGTATTCATATCGAGGCCGTAGAAGAGGTAGTGAAGAAGGCGAGAAGTATGAGTAATGGAAGCTTTCCAGTTGTCCCCACACTTCAAAGATTGCTCGACCAGAGGGAGTTATTAATATATTTAAAAACACACAGATACATGCGGACACACACATATATACATGAATGCATCCGCACCCAACTGTTTTTAAATATATATATATATATATATATATATATGCATATATATATATATGCATATATATATATATATGCATATATATGCATATATATGCATATATATATATATATATATATATGCATCTATATATATATGCATATATATATATATATATATATGCATATATATATATATATAAGTGCCCACCTGCATATATTCCTACGGACTATGTGTAGGCTTCTACAGAACCTGGACATATTTTCCCAACTTGTAGAAAACTTATAATGAAACAATTGTTTGGAAAGGGAGATGTATTTTAATTATGTCTCATATAAAATAATACAACTGGCTATCCGCAAAATTCATATAGTTAGCACCACAAACGTAAAATTGGGATTATACTAAGGTATATCCTAATGTTTGTTGAGTGAGACGGAAGCCGGTCAGAGTATTGCATAAAGATTTTTCTGTTAATGTATTAAATATTATACTCTTGATTTGGCCAGAGATGAATATTTCCAGATACCTTTTAAGTGAAACTTTCCGTATTTATTATTTGTATGAAATATTGATTGTTATTCTGGTATCTTATCTCTGTTTTTAGCCTAAGAAAATACCTATATGCGTGTATAAATAATGCATGCATATATTTATTTTTTAAAATCTAATTGAGTTCTTCACACGCAAGGTTAAAATTATTGAAAGAATTAATTGACCCGCGTGCATATTATTTTATTTTATTATGTTTTGCGATGACCTCCCCTTTCCGCTTGATGACAGTGTGAAATTTCTCATTCTGAGACTGCTGGAATTTCAAATTTGGCGGTCATTCTGACACGGAAGGGGGCCATCGCTGAACATTGGATATCGGTAAGAACATTTTTTTTATATCGATGTTAGACAGGCATCCACTGATGATTTATAAGTGCCCACCTGCATATATTCCTACGGACTATGTGTAGGCTTCTACATAACCTGGACATATTTTCCCAACTTGTAGAAAACTTATAATGAAACAATTGTTTGGAAAGGGAGATGTATTTTAATTATGTCTCATATAAAATAATACAACTGGCTATCCGCAAAATACATATAGTTAGCACCCCAAACGTAAAATTGGGATTATACTAAGGTATATCCTAATGTTTGTTGAGTGAGACGGAAGCCGGTCAGAGTATTGCTTAAAGCTTTCTCTGTATTAAATATATATATATATATATATATATATTGTTATACTTTGGGAGGGTCATGTTGCCAATAAGAAACACACGCACCAGTTGCTTTCACTTCAATTTAATTTATTATATATTTATAAATTTACAAATTTATAAATTTCTGGTTGATTGGTTGGTTCCACAACCAGATAGTTGTTTATATATATATAGTCATAGTTCTTTCGTCACACACTCTGTGACCTCTTCAGTGACTGGGGATTTCTTTCTTCGTTTCTGTGCCTTTCCTTTCTTCTATCCTACGCCATTTTGTTTGTGTGGACTATCTGGTTGTGGAACCAACCAACCAACCAGAAATCTATAAATTTGTAAATTTATAAATATATAATAAATTAAATTGAAGTGAAAGCAACTGGTGCGTGTGTTTCTTATTGGCAACATGACCCTCCCAAAGTATAACAATATCGGTTTCAACACACGATTTCAGATAAAGAATCTTGCTAAACAAATTCAGAAACGAAATATATATATAGTGAAGGCGTGTGGCTGAGTGGTTAGAGAATTGAATTCGCAATCGTAAGGTTGTGAGTTCGATTCCTGGACCAGGCGATGCGTTATGTCCTTGAGCAAGACACTTTATTTCACGTTGCTCCTTCTACCTGGAGTTGCGACCGATAGATAGTATTAGCAATTGGAAAGACCAACGGAAACATTGTTCCCTCGGTCCGATTTGACGAAAGTCGATCGTCTTCCTATATATATATATATATATATATATATATATATATATGTATATATGTATATATGTATATATAAATATATAGATGAATTAGTTTAGCGAGGTTTTTTATATGTATATGGGTATGTATATATATATATATATGAATTAGTTTAGCGAGGTTTTTTATATGTATATATGTATATATATATGCATATATATATATATGCATATATATATATATATATATATATATGATAATAATGGAGCTGCGGCGTTGCAAATGGGTTACATATAAAAAAGTGAGTCCTTCATCAGTGACCCTCCAACCGTCCCAGGCATTTCATCGCTTTAAGGGCCATATACCTCAGGTTGGTGCGAACAACGGCTAAAAAAAGTCGCTGGGACACGTAAATAAAGAGAACGTTAGGGTGAACAAACAAAATGGTTTAAGCAACAGAAAGTGAGAGGAAAGAGACAAGTCCCAGATTTCTATGAATATAAACTCGATAAAATCGTGAACTAGAGAATAAAGACCATCAGACCTGGTTGAAATGTGAGCAAGGAAGGAATTTCGCACAGGTCTAACGGGAGGAAGAAGAAGGGGTCTGGTCTGCGAATTCGGTAAACATAAGTTCTGTGAAGACGCAGACGAGAGAGAGAGAGAGAAAAAAAAATTCATACCGGCTTGGCCAAGAGTGCGTGAGAAAAGAAATCGGACAGGTCAAGCGGGAAGAAAGAGGAGTGGAGGAGAGGTAGTGACAGGGTATGAGTGAGTGAAAGTTGAGGAAGAGGCTAACAGAGAGAGAGACTGCTAGAAAGGGTAAAGATACAAAGAGAGAAACAGACGGGTGGCAGCAGAGGAAAAAATATGTGTAAATATGATAATAATGGAGCTGCGGCGTTGCAAATGGGTTACATATAAAAAAGTGAGTCCTTCATCAGTGACCCTCCAACCGTCCCAGGCATTTCATCGCTTTAAGGGCCATATACCTCAGGTTGGTGCGAACAACGGCTAAAAAAAGTCGTTGGGACACGTAAATAAAGAGAACGTTAGGGTGAACAAACAAAATGGTTTAAGCAACAGAAAGTGAGAGGAAAGAGACAAGTCCCAGATTTCTATGAATATAAACTCGATAAAATCGTGAACTAGAGAATAAAGACCATCAGACCTGGTTGAAATGTGAGCAAGGAAGGAATTTCGCACAGGTCTAACGGGAGGAAGAAGAAGGGGTCTGGTCTGCGAATTCGGTAAACATAAGTTCTGTGAAGACGCAGACGAGAGAGAGAGAGAAAAAAAATTCATACCGGCTTGGCCAAGAGTGCGCGAGAAAAGAAATCGGACAGGTCAAGCGGGAAGAAAGAGGAGTGGAGGAGAGGTAGTGACAGGGTATGAGTGAGTGAAAGTTGAGGAAGAGGCTAACAGAGAGAGAGACTGCTAGAAAGGGTAAAGATACAAAGAGAGAAACAGACGGGTGGCAGCAGAGGAAAAAATATGTGTAAATATGATAATAATGGAGCTGCGGCGTTGCAAATGGGTTACATATAGAAAAAATTAAGTCCTTCATCAGTGACCCTCCAACCGTCCCAGGCATTTCATCGCTTTAAGGGCCATATACATCAGGTTGGTGCGAACAACGGCTAAAAAAAGTCGTTGGGACACGTAAATAAAGAGAACGTTAGGGTGAACAAACAAAATGGTTTAAGCAACAGAAAGTGAGAGGAAAGAGACAAGTCCCAGATTTCTATGAATATAAACTCGATAAAATCGTGAACTAGAGAATAAAGACCATCAGACCTGGTTGAAATGTGAGCAAGGAAGGAATTTCGCACAGGTCTAACGGGAGGAAGAAGAAGGGGTCTGGTCTGCGAATTCGGTAAACATAAGTTCTGTGAAGACGCAGACGAGAGAGAGAGAGAAAAAAACATTTTTATTCATAGAAATCTGGGACTTGTCTCTTTCTTCTCACTTTCTGTTGCTTAAACCATTTTGTTTGTTCACCCTAACGTTCTCTTTATTTACGTGTCCCAACGACTTTTTTTAGCCGTTGTTCGCACCAACCTGAGGTATATGGCCCTTAAAGCGATGAAATGCCAGGGACGGTTGGAGGGTCACTGATGAAGGACTCACTTTTTTATATATATATATATATATATATATATATATATATATATATATATATATATATATATATATGCATATATATATGCATATATATATATATATATATATATATATATATATATATATATATATATGCATATATATATGCATATATATATATATATATATATGCATATATATATATATATATATATATGCATATATATATGCATATATATATATATATATATATATATGCATATATATATATATATATATATATATATATATATATATATATATATATATATATATATGCATATATATATATATATATATGCATATATATATATATATATATGCATATATATGTATATATATATATATATATATGCATATATATGTATATATATATATATATATATGCAAATATATGTATATATATATATATATATATATATGCATATATATGCATATATATATATATATGCATATATATGTATATATATATATATATATATATGCATATATATATGTATATATATATATATATATATATGCATATATATATGCATATATATATGCATATATATATATATATATATATATGCATATATATATATGCATATATATATATATATATATATATGCATATATATATATATATATATATATATATATATATGCATATATATATATATATATATATATATGTATATGCATATATATATATATGCATATATATATATATGCATATATTTTTTTTCTAAGGCGGGTAAAATTCCCGAGATCCATGGACGAGTTCTCTCCAGCGGGCTCTGTCCCTCATTATCGCTGCCATGTCCAGCTTACCTCAGTCTCCTCTGTGTCACTTTTGAGCTGACTTTTGGGATGCTCCCATACAGCTCTGAGTTTTTCATCCTCATTGTATACTGATTAATGTTCAGAGCCATCCTGAGCATTCTCGGGTAGCACCCATCCACCATCTGAGTGAGTTTCTTGGTCAATGTCCAAGTCTCAGACCCATACAGCAGCACAGACTCCACTACAGCAATGAAGAGGCGGATTTTCATGGCTTTACGAAGGTCCGACTTCCACACCGATCTCAAGCTGTGGCACGCCGCCAAGGCTTTGCTCTTCCTCTCAACCACATCATCTTCCGTATTCCCAATCTTTGCTCCCAAATACAGGAAGCCCTCAACCAATTATAGCGGCTTCCCGCCTAAATTAGTGATCCCCTCTGGCTTCTCAACATTCTCTACCAGATATTTTGTTTTAGTCTCATTCATTCTCAGCCCCACACTCATCGACACAGTCTCAACCTTCCGCATCAAATCCTCTGCCTCCGTCACTGTATTTATCACCAAAACTATGTCGTCGGCAAATTCAGCATCCGATACCTTTTTCGTCCTAACTCTCCTGCTCTGAGCCGGTGCTACAGTAAAGACAGTCCTGGTGTTTCCCCAGTGCAAGGCGCATACAGTAGTCCACTACGATGATAAAAAGGTAGGGAGCCAATGTATCTCCTGGAGCACTCCATCCAGTATCTCAAAGAACTCTGTCATCCCATCAGGTGTAATGACTTGGGCTTTGGTGTTGGTGTAGGTCCACTATCTTCTTGGGGATTCCATAAGCCTGTAAGATCTTCATCAGGCAGTAACGGTCCACAGAATCAAAGGCCTTCCTAAAGTCAATGAAAACCATGACCGCAGGAAGGCACTTTGCTCTAGCTCCCTGTAATATCCTCCTCAACATCATGATGTGACTGGTGGTTGATCTTCCCTCTCTGAAGCCGTTCTGGTTGTCCCTGAGCTTCTGCTCCATCTCACGCTGGATCCTGTTAAGAATCATCCTGTTGAGGGTCTTTGTCACAAGTGACTTCAGTGAGATCCCACTGTAGTTGTTGGTGTTAGAGAGATCTCCCTTCTTTGGCACTGGGACGATGTTACTGATCCTCCACTGATTCGGGGCAACTCCTTTTTCCAGTGCCCGGTTACAGAACCCCAGGATGATATCATCAAAATCACACCTCTTCATCACCTCTGATGCCACTCCATCTTCTCCATGAGCCTTGCCCTCCTTGATCTTCTTCTTGGCTCTATGAAGCTCCTCTCTGGTGAAGGGCTCTGTCTCAACATCCAGTTCCTCAAACAGCCGCCTGATCTCCCCAGTGCTCTGGGCTGTGGAGGGTGGCTCTCCTAGTAGGGTCCTAAAATGGTCTAGCCATTTCCTCTTCCTATCCTCGGGCCCCGTTCCCTGGATCTGACTCGAACACCTTCTCTTCCTCCCTGTGATCTCGTTGATGATCATCCAGCTCTCCTTACATCCAGATCTGTCAACCGCTCTCTCCACACTTCTGATCTTCTCTATCAGTGCCTCCTCTCTGACCTCAGTGTAAGCGGTACAGAGTTCTTCCCTCATCACCTCCACAGTCTCCATCCTCTCCTCCGTAGGATCAGCATAGAATTGGTCCTTGGCAGCTTTCAGACACGTTTTGGATTGCAGAGCTGACGTGCTTCCTTTTGTTCATTTTCCTCGGCACCAGGGTTTCACTTGCTCCCGCCACTGCATTGGTGAAGTGCCCGTACCTCCTCGTCACACTCTCCTCAGTCCATCCAATCTCTCTCTCCTCTGACTCTCCACACAGAGCACTAAACCTGTTTCTCACTTCCACTGTGAACCTCTCCTGTAGCTTATCATCTTCCTTGAAAGCTCCCCAGTCATAGATTGCTCTCCGGGCCGAGCCTTGCACTTTCTCAAGCTCACCCGGACCTCACTCATAACAAGCCGGTGGTCACTACCCAGTGTACTGAAATAGTTGTATGGTTCTGTGTTCAGAACACTATTCCGCCACTTTTTCCTCACCAGAATGAAATCAATCTGGGACTTGGACAGGTGCATATCTGAGATGTAGGTCCACATCTTCCCCAGGTTCTTCCTAAACCTTAGGTTGGTCACTATCAAGTTCGCCTCCAGCAGGGTGTCTCTCAGTAGTCTTCCATTTCGGTTGGTGTTGTTATGGAAGTACCAGCAAGGATCTTCACTGCCCTCCTTACTCAGATGTGCATTGAAGTCCCCCAAAACAAGCAGGATAGTGTGTGCTTGAGTGGTGTTGACAGCTCTACACACCTCCTCATGGAACTCTTCCGCACTCACATCACTGTCCCCCTCGGTTGGACTATAGGCTGAGATGACTGTCAGTCTTGGGTTTCCATTGAAGGTCACCCTCAACACTCGCGGGGAGACAGGCATTATTTCCGTCACCAATAGATTGGTTTTTGCACTGAACACAAAACGCACTCCTCCTACTGCAGCATTTGTTGTGTTCTTCACTGCCGATGTAGTGATGAGCTGGCTCTTCTTCCCGATCATCACACTCCTTACGGGCTCATCGTGTAGGATCCTGTGTTCTTGGATCGCAAGTATCTGTATACCACTCTTCTCGAACAGATGTCCCAACTCCTCTCTCTTCTCCAGTGTCCGAATAGTCCTCACATTCAAAGTGCCCATTTTGATGGCTCTTCTGCAGGACAAAACTGCATTCTTTATATTTGTCTCAGATACAGCTGATCCATCATCCACAGGCCCTCTCTGTGGCTCTAAGCCAGCAGAGTCATAACGACCAGGCTGCTCCTTGACAGTATAATTAGGGGCTCTAACCCTAGTGCTGTTAGATCGACTCTCCATATTTCTTTTCAATGGCTGACAATACCTTACCGGCGCCACTCGAATAAGGTAGTTATTTAACCCCAAAATGGAGCCCTAACAGGTACTACTACCCCAGGCAAGGGCAGACCTGGGACTCATGACAACTAAGGGGTAACTCCACATTCCCCACAACTCCTAAACTCCCGAACTGGAGCCTTGCCACTGGATGTAGTTTAATGTCATACCCAGGACATTTTAAACCATAAATGGAGCCCTAACAGGTACTACTACCCCGGGCCAGGGCAGACCTGGGAGTCAAGACAACTAAGGGGTAACTCCACATTCCCCACAACTCCTGAACTCCAGAACTGGAGCCTTGCCACTGGATGTAGTTTAATGTCATACCCAGGACATATATTTGCATATATATATATGCATATTTCCCCTCATCTTTAACAGCACATTTCAACTACATCTAACTCTTATTTATCATATCTATATGCATTAGTATAATTTTATCAATATAAATATACCCATCAATTAAATTAATTTATATTCTTTTCATGGATGTATTTTTTTCACTAACACTCTTATCGTAACATTTTAGTCTCCTTAGATATTTGCATTGGCATTACTGTTTTATAACAGCAACTGTTCGTATACCTTTTACTGACCTGACCTATTTTCACCCCTAAAGTAACCTTCTCATTCTCCACACTCCATTCAAAACTGAAATCTACCTTCATCTACCCCTAAAATAAACTTCAATTACTACTATTTTAACATTTGGCCAATTATTAACTTTCTATTGGTTAATTCTAAACCTGTTACCAAACAGACAGAC
>OZ024742.1:150348332-150355832 GCA_964016885.1 Eledone cirrhosa | reverse complement strand
CCCGAAATTGATCTTTAATCCAAGTTCTGACTATATTACTTCATTTCTTTTTATAAAAACATTTATGTCACATATTCTCGTGTTAGCTTTGCCTTGAGTTATCTAGTCTGAATGTGATTAATTAAGAAATTAATATTTAATTTGCAGGGGTTTGGAGGGCTTTTTTGTTGTTGTTTAACATGGTAGAATTGTACATCTACAACAAAATGGCAGATCGATTATTAAACAGCAAACCACATAGAAGGAACCTCCATGTGGTCATTCGTATTGCTAGGAACAGGAGCTAAATCTTTCCCAAATCAGACCATACCGTTTTAAAAAAGGAGGGCCTTATATCATATATTCCGATACACTTATACATAGAAAAATAGAAGTGTTTGCATCTGGATTATCTTTGACCTTATGTCTGTTCAGTCAGTGCCGACTTAAGAGTAAACAACTGCAATTTCTTGTAATGTAATGAGAGTGGCTAATGTTTGTAACATCGGTGAGTTATACTTGGGCAATATATCTTTACCAGCGTAAAGATATATTGATATACTATGATTCTTATCGAATCTTCATTTGAGAAAATTATGAACATCGGATAATCTCATTTCTCTAAACCTCTGTTAACGAAAACATTCATTTATAGTCATATATTTTTAATGTTCTTTCGCCCCTGGATTCTACTGAGCGGGCATATACGCAAAGACCTATTAGTCGTAACTATCTTGTCTCGATTTAAGATTTCACTATTTTAGAAACATACCTATATATTTCCACCTTTTAACACTTTCTATACTGATTACAAATGGTTAATTTTGATCAACTTAATCTAATGACATGAATTTTATGTGCTGTATTTTTTAAAATTATATACATGGAACACTTTTGTACTAACAAGGCTATTAAATGGAACTTTATCTCTCTATTATCTACATAAGGCAACGAAGAAATCAACAAGCTTTGTCAAAATACCGTTCTGTCCTATTCCAATTCATTTCCCATCGGAGGAACCCCATTTCGACCGCCTATATTCGCGATGGTATTATTTCGGTCTTTGTTGAAGATTCATGATCATTGGTAAGAGTTGGCACAAATGCTGAATTGAAGATAGCGAGTTTGGCTTTGATACCTACCTCCCTTCTTCTGATTACCGAATGCTGAAGCTGGCGCATTACTGCAGCAGCTCCTGCAATTCTTGCACTTAATTTAGCCTCTTGCCCTCCATCGCTCGTGAATATGGCCCTGAGATACATCATCTTCTCCACCTGCTTCAGTGGAGTTCCAGAGGCATGAATGCACTGCGCAGGATGAGCGTTTCAGTCTTGGAAACACTGATTTTTATTCCTGTTGTAAAGCAAACCTTTCCAGTTCATGTAGAAGATCATATTCTTCATTTTAACGTCTTCATTGCATATTTTAAAACAAGTCTCCATGCAGAATGCGAGATACAGCTCAGGTCGATTGAATATCGTTTCAGTTACTTGTTTAAAGTAAAAGCCATGAGTTTATATGATATTTCTAATGCACTGTTGTATGTGAAATAAGGACATTGCACACCACTAATTTCACTCGACAATAGTGTATCGAAAGAAAACTGAAGAAAATGTCTAATCAAATCAATATTTATGTCCTGATTGGTAGCAAGTACTCATAAACAAAATGTACGACAATTACCTACTGAAAGTTATTTATTTATATATTCGCTTTTATCGACAAATATCTAGTAATGAGAAACTAATATTCATGAAGTGAATAGAACAGATGCATGCATGCTCTCTTTACTCGAAGTTGTAGGGGCACCGTCGAAACGTAATCGGCGGAACCCATTCCTCTTTCGGCCTGAACAAAGCCGATTTCTTCCAGAGAAATAGAGAGCTATATATAGAGAGAAGAGTTAGGAAAAGAGCTGAATAAATAATCGACCTCAGTACTTGACAGGTACATTATTTATCGACCTCGAAAGGATGAAAAGCAATGTTGGCCTCTGTGGGATTTAAATTTAGAGTGCAGATAACCGGGCCGAATACCGCAAATAATCCTATCCGATGTTCTAGTGACTCTGCCAAGTCGCCACCTGAATAAAACAGATGATCCAATAATAAGTATATTTGTATTTTACAATAATGTTTCTTCATTTGACTATCAACCTTAGCTGTAGGGATTATCGATAGATGAGAGAGCATGATTGTTTAGTTGTGTCGTACTATATTTACTGTTTTTAGTCCAAATCACTTCACGGTCAACTTGGATTTTTATTTCTTATAAATCGATAAAATAAATATTATGAAAGTCATCTGTCTGTAACCTAATTCTTTGGCAAAATTGATTTCTGCTTATATGAACGCGCACGCACACACACACACACACACACACACACACACACACACACACACACACACACACACACACACACACACACACACACACACACACACACACAGTTGCTAATAGCTGGAGGACGTTAAGCAAATACTCTGACTTTTTTTTTTAATATAAGAATTCTTTAGACTATCACGTCCAGACAACGAAATGGTACTCTAAAAATATTTTTGGTTTTAAATATGTCTGAATATCTATTTACGTGTTTATTTCAGGTATTTATAATAAACTAAAAGGTGAAAGCACCCAATCAGAAATTCATTTCATATCTTCCAAACACATTTAATCCCATACCCACACCTACACAAATGTATGTGTGAGAAACAGTGAGAGGAAAGTCTTTAAATCGCTAACCTAATTGTTGCAGCACCCTATAATTGTTTTGACCTAGGCAGTGTTTCAGTCCTGGCTGGGGACCTCACAGGTATTTGTTCTCTGTCGTATTTCTATTTATATATATATATATATATATATATATATATATATATTTATATATATATATATATATATATACATATATATATATATATATATATATACATATATATATATATACATATATATATATATATATACATATAACGTCTGCAGCCCGTCTAAGGAAGGAACCTCGAGAAGTGGGGTGGCTGTTGCAGTGGGTGCCACTGGCTATTGTCCGCGGGGCGCAGCTCCAATATCACCGCACCCTAGGTCCAGAGCGCTTCACCCTCCCACTTCATCCACCATTCTTCTATGACCCCAGAGCCCCTGCATTTCTCTTCCTTTTCCGTTTAAAAATGTTTAGAAATTATGAGTGAAATCTAAAATCTACTTAATAGAATTGGTGAAACCCCCAGAACACGAATTATTTGTCCATAACCTGATTTCGAAGTTCGTAATCACAATATTTATGCAAACTATGAATATCACCACTTTCTATTTCCCAACCCACAACATCTCAGGCTATACAATATTATCATTTATATGTTTTAAAGTATTCTAATTTGATATAATTTTTATATAATTCCATTATTTTTAGTTAGAATATAATTGTTGATAGGGTTGTTTGATCATTCTAGAATGCGTTTATTGTGCAAATCAAATTTGTTAATTTTATCTCTAAGTAAATCTGCAATGGGAAAGTGCTCACTATATTGATGTTTTCTACGTTTTATATTTTACTTTGGAGTGTGTGAATGTTCTCAAGATTTTCTGTTTATGTAAATCAAGTGAATGGAAGTTTTGTCTTATTAAACGTTTAAAGAGGTGACATATTGTAATACGGCCCTATTGCTTTGTCAGTAAGTTAATTATGAACTGTCTCCTCTGAGTTTTCTTCCACAGTTACTAGAAAAACCTGTAACGGCTGTCTATTATACCTAACCTGAGTATAAAGTCACTTTTTAAGTGAATAAATCTGTTCAAGTTTATAATTACTGGCATTATCTAAACTGCATAAAACAGTTCTCATTGTAAAATATATTCGAAATGTGTTTCATCTTTTCATAGTATATTGGATCTTGTAATAGACACCACATAACTTAATGAAAAAGCCTTAAGCATTTCAAGACTAAAAGCTACTGATAAGCGTATGCATAGGATAGCCAAATATCTAGCTTCAGTCAGGTCAGTACACTTTTCATCTGTGTTTAAAAGTGGTAGGTTGTGGTTTGAAAGCGATCTGATTGCTATTTTTGCCAGGGCAAATGACCACGTAGATGATACCTAGATGCTATAGTGCATTTGGCATATATTAAAGAGCTACTTCCCAAAACTACTAGCAAACGAAACATGCATACATTTTAGAGGTCCACCGTGGTTTACACCACAACTGTATCGCGCTATGTTACCTATTCTCAACTAGGCAGCCAAATAATTAACTAGGACATAGACAGAACGTAGATTACAAATAGATGAAGTCTCGGTTATCCAACTAAATCATCTGAGTGCCTGTTGTGTTGTAAATCCTGCAGTAATCAAGTTAACATATTTCAGTTCGGAGTTGCGGGTAACATCATATAACGGCAAACAAAACATTTCTAATTGTATATATTGTTATGAATAAACTCTTTCGAATTCACCTCTAACAACAGAATTGTTAACATCTAGTTCAGTTTAGTATCCTATCTTATAAGGGAAAACATGTGATTATCTCCGTCAATTCTGTGCTCGGTAAACCTGAGGTGTTCTGCGCTCCCGTTCTAATATTCATTTTGCCAAGCATCCCTCTAGTCTTGTTAACGTGTGGCCTGTCCATTTGTACTTGCTTTGTGGTTTGTTTACCCTTGGGTTTCTGCTTGACTTTGACCCAGAAGTCTTAGTTGCTCACAATATTTTACTTTGAAAGGTATAGAGATTCTCTTATCCTGTGTCACAACAGACATCTTTTTTGTAGAGCAGAAAGAACTGTTGTAGGAGAGATATATTCAGATCGGATTCTATTTTGAAGAGGAAGTGTCGTAATGTAACGAAGATAGTGATTGTGCATGATAAGTTTCGGAATATTTGACATTTCGTACTTGTCGAGATCAGAAAGATGATCATCTTTTAGAATGAGGCGCACTGCTGTATTTTTCCATATATTACTAAAGATATCTTTAGAGAGGGAACGTTTGGGGGGACGTATTGAGGGTTGTAATAAGGCCTGGAAAACATTGCTTATAGGTAATGGCAGGGACACAGAAAAGTCCTGTCACTTTGTTGGATTGGATATATTAGAGTTATTTTTCTCTTGGTGACTGAGCAAACGTGTCAATGAAGCAGGTGGAATGGGGAAGGATAGATTAATATGCATAGTGTATGTACAACGTGGAGTTGAAATTAATATGAATACCAAAAGCGGTAATTGTTGTTTTGCCCCAGCTCTGCCTGGCACAGCAGACATATGCTTGATAGAAAAAAACAATTTATCTCAGACTAAATTATCCCATATATCCTTCCATTATTCTAAAGATAATGTGGTTTAAGAAAGATGTGTCTGCTATTTCTAGCATATCGAGCGATCATGTGCGAGGTTCCTTTTATTGGCTCGTATAAAATGAAATAGTTATATCATTTGATTTACAGAGCGTCTTGTTTGCGGAATGGTGCATGTAATGATTATACCATAACAGTAAAGTCTCTGGAGCATTTAATTTATAAATGCCACCCGCTGGTTTTGAGAATCACTCGCAACAGTAACTGTTCTTCAAAACACATTGAACTAAAATTATTTTCGTTTCCAAAGTACTAATATTTCTATTGCTAAATTTGACCAATTGCAGCGTTTTATAATCATTATTCATTTAACCATCTATCATAACAGTTCAACGTTATATTACACTAAAATTTCTACCACATATGTCATTCAGTGAATTTTATCTTATTACTTAGGTTGCATTGGGCGAGAATATTGTGTTTATCTATAAAACTATTGTCTGCTCTTTCTGCCTTTGAATTTAATTTATTTATAATCTATTTATGTATCAATGAATGTCTGTGTGAGTAGCTATTTATGCATATGAACAAAACTGACACTCATACACATGTCTCGGGTCAATGTTTTTTTAAAACGTATTTTAATTATGGTGACGCACCCCAAAGGAATTAATGAAGAGATAGTATATTTATTTTTGCTGTTTCAATCAGACTATTGCTGTTCTCCCTTCCCTGGGATAGGCTTCAGTAAGAAATATAATATATACAATATCATTTAATAATATGAGACCAGTACACACACACACACACACACACACACACACACACACACACACATATATATATATATATATATATATTTGTCAATGCTAATGTTAGTTTGACTAACTGACAAGATAATGATACAAAATAACAGCTTTCATGTAGTTGCAACAAACATTCCATTGAGTATTTTATATATTCCTTTCTTATTGTTGAAGGAGCTTGATGAAATTCAATTCAGTATTTACACCCCTTTGTGTTTCAAATCTCGCTACTGAGACAAGAGCAAGCTTATATGCATTTTTGCGTATGAAAGAAACACCGACTGGATTTTCATTTGCATATATTGCGACCTTGGTCGGCTAGGATATATATATATATATATATATATATATATATATATATATATATATATATATATATATATATATATATATACGATATGTTGTTAAGATAGGGTTACTTTTACATAATTGTTTTATTGCACAATATATATTTCAGTGACATGGTTATGTAATGCTTATAGGACAGTCTCCATGTGACATCATCAGTTGTATGAGCATAAACAAGTTTAACCAATCTAAAAGCACTTTTCGTCAGAAGTACATCCCAGGCAAAATGTTAGTGATTAGGTGGGACAAGGTTTCCTTTTAAGAAATGTTAAGATAGGGTTACTTTTACAAAATTGTTTTATTGCATAATATATATTTCAATGGCATATGTATGCTCGCATCACACCAAGATGGTAATCCAATATCAGCGGCATATCAGCATACTTGATCAGTTATACAAGTTTCTTAAACGGAAACCTTTTCCCACCTAATCACTAACATTTTGCCTGGGATGTACTTCTGACGAAAAGTGCTTTTAGATTGGTTAAACTTGTTTATCCTCGCGGCATTACAACGTAACCTCCATGGATAAACACATTTACACACACACACATCTTGTTGTTAGTGAAATTATCCAGAATGTTAACGTATCTCAAGACTGTAGACGAGTTATAATATACATAATCAATTTACACTACAAAGAATATAAAGAATTCATAATTAATATGACGCACATTTCAATTACTATATTTAGCATATTTTAATTATGAAGAAAATAGTTGCTTCCGATTGAGAACAAAAAATTCTAATTATGGTGGATAGAAATCAAGCGGTAGGAGATAAAGTTGATTATGTAAAGTAGTAAGTTAATATTAAGAAAAAAGGTAATTTAATAAAATTATAATTAAGTGGGAGGTAACTTAATGATACTATAATTAAAGATAAGAACTTAAAAATAGTAGCAAGAGAGACTTAATAACTTCGTATAAGAGGTTTGTTTTTGTCTGGTATATAGAGGAGGTGGCGTAATATACGAATATAACAATATTTGTTTCATGTGTGATCGTGATTGGGTGTCTGTGTATTGGTTAATGTATTCTATCTTTACTAGTATGTGTTTATATGTGTTTCTTGTTAGTGTGCT
>OZ024742.1:150310832-150330832 GCA_964016885.1 Eledone cirrhosa | reverse complement strand
TATATGAATATATATATATATATATATATATATATATATATATATATATATATATATATATATATATATATATATATTCATATATATATATATGAATATATATATATTCATATATATATATATGAATATATATATATATATATATATATATATATATATGAATATATATATATATATGAATATATATATATATATATTCATATATATTTAAAGGTTCAAGGTTCAATGAATAAAGTTTTACAATAGATTCGAAGCACTCCACAGCAATGGTTTTCCGGAGTTATTAATATTAATTCAAAATATTAACAAATATAGACATTCGTGTGATCAAGTATATTTTAGTATACATATTTCAGAGGTACTGAGCTATCTTCAACAGTATGTCCTCATCAGATAAAATAAGATGATGCTTGACATACCTTGACTAAGTAGATGGTTAGTTGTTTATTATTATGTATATTTATAAGCTTTCTCACGCGCACCCTCTGTATTATATGTAATTTTTTCATGTCTCAATCTTAAGGTATATAAATATTGAGTTTTGTCCTATCTTACTCACTGCCATGACTGAATTTTAACCATCTACTTAGTCAAGGTATGTCAAGCATCATCTTATTTTATCTGATGAGGACGTACTGTTGAAGATAGCTCAGTACTTCTGAAATATGTATAATAAAATATACTTGATCACACGAATGTCTATATTTGTTAATATTTTGAATTAATATATTCATATATATATATATATTCATACATTTGTGTGTGTGAATGTGTGTGTACACACACAAGACTCTCCCGGGACAGCTACACGAGGCATATTTACATTACTCTTTAGCATTTGTTACAGGATATTCAATAGGTTTTGGTTTAAACTAGTTTATATTGTGTTGTTTACATATTAATTAATGTTCGTTTGCAAATGAGATGTTATGGCAAGAAGATAAAAACACGTCAAACGAAACGTAAAAAAGAATTTACAAGGCATCTCTTTGTATTGAGGTCAAGAGATTTTTCATATTAAGTAGTGCGACTTGTCGGCTTAAGCAAATATTTTATAACTTCTGGACGCTGAACCTGTCACCAGGCTCTGATTCGTGATATTTATGGCCATTGAAAAAAAAACAGAGGATGGCTCAGCTGGCTGTCCATTATTTATATCCTGTCACAAGTGTCCCACAGTGTCACGGGGAGAAATAAGAGAACATTTAATTTTCAATGGCCAATTTACTTGCCTTCCGTGTGTGTATGTGTACGGCCTTTCTTTCTTCACTTAAAAAAAGCTTCAAGCACAGGAACCACTTGATTTAAACATCTTTCACATTATCAAGTCCAAGGTCAAACCCTGCAGATTCTCGGTCTCCATCTAGAAGATGCTGTTTTCCACTTAGTCAATTATATGTAGGTTATTCCAGACTAGGAAAACCCCACAAACTCTTCATATATGTTCCAAAGAAAAAGGTTAAAACATTGTTTATACTGAAGTTCTGTAAATGTTTTATAATTTTTGTAGAATACATTTTTCTCTTATTTTCTTTATTACTTTTGTATCTAGATATTCTAAATAAATATTTTTAAACTGTTATGCAATATTTAAATACCTTTTAACATTTTATTTCAAGGATAATTTGGCATTACGATAGATGCCAATAGGTACCTTATAAATAGATTCTAGCACAGTATAGGCCGGGGGGCCGCTAGTGTGTGTGTGTGTATATATATATATATATATATATATATATAGAGAGAGAGAGAGAGAGAGAGAGAGAGAGAGAGAGAGAGAGTGGTATCTGTGATTCAAAGGGCCATGTCACTCATTGAATCTCCCTCGTAACTACATTAAAGGTACACGTGTCTGTGGAGTGCTCCTCCACTTGCATATTAATTTCACGAACTGGCTGTTTCATTAATCGTATCAGCTGAAACAACCGTTGCCTTAGCAAATGTAGGCCCAGCACACATTTTTTTGATGGGGCCGCGCTCTAAGTTCAGTAAGGGTGGTATAATGCAGTATCTGGCTGCTTACCTAAAAGAAAACAGCGGAGGGCCTTCAACCAATTCCAACAATGGCCTATAAGTTACTAACTCTCATATTTTACCCACTATAACATTTCATTTCTGCATTTATATAACCATTATTTTTCTTGCTTCTTCAATAATACAGTGAATTGATATTGTTTTTTTTTTCTTGAACATTCAGACCTGAAACCGGGAAATATAACCTGCTACGAATGCAACAGATATCGTGGTAGCGTTGTAGATACGTGTGATGAAGACAACAAACCACCGGCAAAAATAGGTAACTGCTACGCATGCTTGAAAGTCCACACACGCATGGAGATGCACGATTATTGGAATAGACCGAAAGGTAAGCCGAAATAATTCTTCATAACAGTCACTCAGTTCTTTCCTTTTTTATAGAATCGGTATTTAGATGAATTCTATTAAAATAAATGTTATGACTTAGAGAAGGAAGTGTAGCGGTTGTAATCGTAATCAGTATTTTAAGATTGGATAAATAAAAGGAGAAAGTTATTTTCAGACCTCAGAGGAGGAAGTGCAGAGCCTATGACATTACACAAGAATTCTGAGAGTGGTTGGAGAAAGAGTGAAAAATTATTTTCGTACCGGAGACCTGATTTGAATGTTTGCAAATCTATAAAAACATCCTAGAGGTTGATGTTGGTGTTAAACTGGTTGAACCTGACATGAGCATGTACAACAGAGTGGACCTCTATACAAGAGTTGGAGTAGCTTTTCCAGCGCATCTCCCTTGCCGTCCTCCGGGGAAACACCTTCTCCATTCTGTCCACCGGGGCTCTGGGTGGGCCCCATCGCGTACCGTTGTAGTTGTTGTAGAAGAAACAGGAAGACAACAACTGGAAAGTTTAATTTTCTACTTTATCATTTACTTCTGCACTGAAATATATACGTGCAGAGGACCAAACTGTCAGTAGATACACTGTCTGCATAATATATATATATATATATATATATAGTTAACCATACTATAAGATACAAATATAGTCATGTATATAATATAGTTTCAATCTTTTCTTACTTATTAAACATCCAAAAGCTAGTTGGTGGTATTAAACTGGCTGATAATTGTTTCTACTTTTTGGCACAAGGCCAGCAATTACCCAGCGCATTACTGGTACTTTATTTTATCGACCCCCGTAAGGATGAAAGGCAAAGTTAACCTCGGCGGGATTTGAACGCAGAATGGCAAGGGCCGTAACTCTATGCGTCAAAGCATGGCGTCCGACCCTCTACCGATACTGCCAATCCACCTGATAATGTCTATTACATTTCATCCTTCTGATTGTGATAAAATAAGCCTCAAGTAAGATCCTGAATCCAAAGAACCTGATGGTGGTTCGTATTAATCCAAGTTGATCCATAAAACCTTGTAGGGGAAAAAATGAGTGGATTTGTTGTCAGAACATACATGCGCACATACATACATACACGCATGCATGCATGCATGCATACATACATACATACATACATACATACATACATACATACATACATACATACATACATACATACATACATACATACATACAAGCATACATACGAACAAACAAACAAACATACACCCATTCTCCCTGCTAGCAAGGTTTGGATGATTCGTCACATACCACGTCAGTACTAAAGCAGAGCTACTGACCACTCAGATGGATCATATTCTTTTCTCATCCTTATGGTACGGAGATATATGGTTCGCAGTATAGTGTCTAGCATATTACTATTACTTAGAATTTCAATACTCGATACACAAGGGGAGATGGGACGTTTTCTTCCTCGTAATTTGCTACAAATGGTTTTAATGTCTCAATTAAGTATTTAATTAGGATTCGAAACTATATCAGGAACCAGCTTACTTCTAAATTTTTCTTTGCTCGTTCAATAGAGTTTCTAGTGCTATGGAATTCTGAGGCAAAACAATACAAATAATCCATTTGAGGCCATCTGAGACAGGTCAGAGGAACGGGGGAATGTTATCCTCAGATTAGAGACTTGGTCCGAGTGGATCCTGTTAAAGACAGCTCGTGGCCAGGTGGTAGAGTTAGATCAGACGACAGATTATGTCTACCCAAGTATGGGAGGATGTAGTGTAGAGACAGTCACTTAATCTTATAGTACAACATGGTAATAACAACAACAATAATACTAATGATTTCTCATTGCTGGTTTTGAAGCAGTCAATGGGGGTTTTCAGTCGTTGCTGTGGTACACACCCTACATTTCTTGGATCCATTAATATAGGCCTCAGGGTTCTTAAGCCCTCTCTATTTAACATTACAGCCTATCTATCTATCTTTCAAGGCCCACATATAGTTTGCTAATTTCATGGAGATTCTCTTGTCTACATGTTTGTAGAACCTATCTTTAAATATAAACTCATCTAAGCCTGTATAATTTTTTAGTCTCCTCTTTGAGTGAAGTAACCTTTTACTCACATATGACTATCTTGGTTTAACACGCCTGATCTAAAAAGCATTCAAAATTCTTTCTGCGTATATTGGGTTTGGGATTTAGATTTCATAATGGGCTTTATATTAGAGAACTATGCGTCACTGATCTTAATAGGACATCTACTAAAGATTTTACTACATCGGTGTTCTGATGGAAAATGCTTATCAAACAGCGTCATTAATGTCCAACCTAGGTTTATCTTGAAGTTTGAGGATGGTGGGGACGGGCCAGATAACATTTTTCTGGGTCTATACCAGGATCTTTAGGGTGTGGGGAGAGAGGTATAGAAAATATTATCGTCGAAGCTATTATCTAGTAATAGAAAGACGTCATATGGAATATACGTTTTAGTTTTTACCGAACCTACAAAAAAACAAAACAAAAACAAACAAAAAAAAATACTGTTGGTCAATAACATATTTTTCCCCTTTCATTGGAATATTATATTTTAAGGATTATTTGGATTGACAGTATCGGTAGAGCGTCAGACACCACGCTTTACAGTATAGAGTTATGGCCCTTTACGTTCTGAGTTCAAATCCCGCCGAGGTTAACTTTGCCTTTCATCCTTACGGGGTGGTTAAAATAAAGCACCAGTCACGCACTGGGGTAATTGCTGACCTTGAGCCAAAAGTAGAAACAATTATATTTTAAGGATACTTTCAATCAATGCTAAAGCTACTTATTTAAAATAACATTTTGATAGATATGTTTAAACGTGCAGTTAACATACAAAACTACTTTAATTATTCGTATTCCAAATCGTGTGATTTTACGCGAGTAGAAACACTCGTCTGCGGCGAATGATTTTACCTAGATATATTTGAACTAAGTGTTAGATTTTGATAAATATATGTATAGACATTAATCTGTCCTTCTTGATAATAAGTTATATAAGATAGATTTCTGTCTTCTTTGCTAGAACCATTATGTTCTGTAATTAACGATACTAGCAGAAAAACCACCCTTCGGGTAGTTTTCTGCTGGCATGTGTAGTATGTATATTGATATTATACGCAAGTATATATACATGTAGATATGATACATCTAATAAAATCGTAATTGACAATATAAACAGAAATTGAACGAAGACTGTTACACTGTCTTATATAATCAGTAACGTAATCCATGATACATTAAAAAAAGAGATTATATATAAACTGCATTAGGAGAAAATTAATTGTTTCTACTATTGGCACAAGGGCCAGCAATTACCCAGTACATTACTGGTACTTTATTTTATCGACCCCGTAAGGATGAAAGGCAAAGTTAACCTCGGCGGGATAAAATTAATGACAGAAAATTAGTATGTTTATTTAGGTGATCGCCACCGGAAGTTTTGACATCACACTCTCTCTTTCTATATATATATGGTAGTTGAAGTGGCGGTGGTGGTGGCAACGATATACCGGAAGTGCAACTTTGAAAAGAAGTCAATTTTAAATTATTTATTTTTACGAAATTATTTTTGTTTACGAAATTTGGTAGATAAATTATGTAATATTCATTCATTAGGTTGACTTTGCCTTTCATCCTTACGGGGTCGATAAAATAAAGTACCAGTAATGCACTGGGTAATTGCTGGTCTTGTGCCTAAAGTAGAAACAATTATTTTACTGACGGGGAGTAAAAACAATTATTTTACTAACGGAATAAAAAATAAATATACCGTACGCAGTCCCGAAGACCTTCCTTTATTATAGTTTAGATTGCTAAAAGGTAATGCATAGCTCAACATTATGTACTGCAACATCACAAAACAAGTGGCAAACTTCTAAACAATTCCTGCACACATACGTACGCCTGCACCTACGCGTGCGCGGACACTCAACAATCGAGAACAGATATGTGTGCTTGCGTATATATATATATATATATATATACATATACATATCGGAGTCCACCTGGTTGTGGTGGGGTTGATATATATATATTTGCATATATTTCTAGATGTGTGTGTGGGTGGGTATCTATGTATATATCATCATCATCATCATCATCATCAAATCACGTTTTTACGTCTATTTTCCATGCTGGCATGGGTTGGACAGGGAACCACAAAGCTGGAAGTTGAATGAGGGAAGGCGTGTGGTTAGGGGAGTGGGGTGATGTTATAAGTTATCAAATATATATATATATTTATATAAACGGAAAAAATGAAACGAAATTTCATTTCCCACTCTTAGTAACGGCTGTTACTTAAATATAAGTATGTACACGTACATAGATATATGTATACAGACGTACAGAAGTATGTATATATATATATATACATGCATACATATATATATGTACGTATGGATTCACCGAACATTTATTATAATGCTCGGTGTGTTTGTAAACAAACATCCCGTATTAAACTGTAGTGTCTAACAACCATCGTTGCTCGTTTGTTCAACACTGACACAGGAACCCTGTACTAGTTTCAAGCTTATTAGCTATCGTCAGCAACGTACAACTTCCTGCCAGATTGTTGAACGTATATACTTACCTTATGCATATTAACGGCTGAGTAGCCCAATTTGCATATCGAGTGGGTCGTTAATATGCATAAGGTAAGTATATATGTTCAACAATCTGGCAGGAAGGTATACGTTGCTGACGATAGCTAATAAGCTTGAAACTAGTACAGCGTTCCTGTGTCAGTGTCGAACAAACGAGCAACGATGGTTGCTAGACACTACGGCTTAATACGGGATGTTTGTTTACAAACACACCGAGCATTATAATAAATTTTCGGTGAATCCATACGTACATATATATATATGTGTACATGTATGTATATATATATACATACTACTGTACGTCTGTATACATATATGAATTTACGTGTACATACTTATATATATATATATATATATATATATATATATATATAAGCAAGCATGAACTCATTTATCTTAAAGTGGCAGTATTTGTCGTTACATAAGTACATGGGTGTATGTATATATATATATATATATATATATATATATATATATATATACACAATGTGTCCCCCAAAAATATATACACAATTCAACAGCATTGTAATTTTTGGGGGACACCCTCTCTCTATATATATATGTATGTATATAGTGATAAAGAGGCAGATATAGATAGAAAGGAGAGAAAGGGAGGGATAAATATATAGGTATATATACGATGACATAATTACAGTGGAGAACCGCCACCTGGCTGTGTTTCTCGCAACTATCTTAATAACATATATTTTGCAGTTAACGATTATGTGAAAAACAAACAAAACGAAAAACACGTCACCTTCAATTTAGGGAAACAACAGAAAGCTGTTGTATGATCTTTAAACGAAGGATTACCAATATTTATTTATAAAAGACATCTAGTGCATATAAGCAATTTATATAATAAATATGATTTATGAAAACGTAATTGAACAGGCTATACAAAAAGACAGATATATGTATTAAGTATATTCATATATGTTTATATATATATATATATATATATTTCGTTTCTGAATTTGTTTAGCAAGATTCTTTATCTGAAATCGTGTGTTGAAACCGATATTGTTATACTTTGGGAGGGTCATGTTGCCAATAAGAAACACACGCACCAGTTGCTTTCACTTCAATTTATTATATATTTATAAATTTATAAATTTATAAATTTCTGGTTGGTTGTTTGGTTCCACAACCAGATAGTTGTTTACACACACAGAAACAAAATGGCGTAGGACAGAACAAAGGAGAGGCACAGAAACAAAGAAAGGAATCCCCAGTCACTGAAGAGGTCACAGAGTGTGTGACGAAAGAACTATGACTATATATAAACAACTATCTGGTTGTGGAACCAACCAACCAACCAGAAATTTATAAATTTATAAATATATAATAAATTGAAGTGAAAGCAACTGGTGCGTGTGTTTCTTATTGGCAACATGACCCTCCCAAAGTATAACAATATATATATACATACATATATTACATTCAAAGTTATAGATGTCATGTTTGAGATAATCGCGAACATGTGTCTTGTCTCCCAAAATAAGCTCAAAGAAAATATTCAAAGAATAAATTCGCGTACAGATTAAATGTTTAAGCTAAACATTTCTGCTTTCAAACTAAGCGAGATCATCTGAATGTTTCCGCTGATCCCGCTTAGGGTGAAAGCAGTAATGTTTTACTTCAACTTTTAATTTGTATTAATAATAAATATTTGCTCTATGGGTTTTATACATATAGGGAAAGCATTGTCGCGAAGAACAGCCAGCGATATTTGTTGCATCTGCCATTCCATCTCACGGGGTTCCTTCATTAAGCGTGTTGCACTCCTCACGATTTTGCAAAGGAAAACAGCAGTCCGCAGACCTAGGATACGGGGGTGGGTGCTCTGTGGCATCCAGCACAAAAAGGAAGTGATCATTCAATGCCCGGCAATTGGTTATCTTCCACTTCTTTGTATTATGGGTTTGTAGCCGAAGTAACGAGACTGGACACGGAGTACATGCCGCAAAATATGGTATCCAATATCAGTGACATAGCCCCTCGAACAGGAAACCACAATCTAGGTTGACAGGCTCAGTTATGGCGGGGAAACCGATCACTTCAAGGTTCTCTCTGATGATGATGGTCAAGATGGTGTGTCGAGGGAACCGACTTGAACTGTGGTGACAAGAAACCTGATGTAGTTCGAACTCGTTGACCATAGATTCACAACTATACTTGTGTTGCTCACACATGTGGAGGATAAGATACTGGATCACACTGATGCGGGGCGGGTGCACTCATCATCATGAACGGTGCCGGTTGATGAAAAGAGCACCGAATTGAACCATGCGACTTTGTTTGGTTGTGAGGCATACTGGAGACAAGCGAGATAATGTTAGTTCAAGAAAAAATTGATTTCCAAGGAAACTGAGGTACACTAGGTATTATAGCAATTGCGTTGTTAACCTATATATCGGGGGGGGGGGGGAGACCATCGCCAACTATGACAGTGAGAGCTGACTCGAATTTCAACAATAAGATAAAGTTTGTTTTGATGAGTTAGTCTAATGAGACCGAAACATGCCTAAACTGTCTTCCATACCCTCCCAAAATAATAGTTATTGAGCTAGTGTACTTTTCTTCCCATGCCGTTAGTATTGTTAATAAGATTTTTTTTTTCTTCTTTGCATTAAATATATTCACCCTCTACTTAACTGGTGTAATGCATACATGTATGGTCCTGTAACTCTTGATGGAGTCGTAGAGGCGCTGTAATGGCGTTTCTCGGGCATTTTAAGCCTGACTGGATTCATCCCTCTCCAAGTCAGAATAAAGTAGATTTCTTCTAGAGAAGGATAGAAAATGAGAGAGAGGAAATGAGAAAGAGATACAGAGAAAGAATCGACACTAGTACTAAACTGGTACTTTTTTATCGACATCAAAATGATGAAAGACAAAGTTAACTTCGGCGGGATTTGAACTCAGTGAAAAGAAAGTTCTAAAGACACTGCCATTTCGCCGCCTAACTGGTGTAATAGGATTAACAAAAATACGAACACCAATAATAAGCAGGATCGTGTTATTTGTAGTAACTAATACTAGACTTCCCTCATTTGTTTGCTTTACAATACGTAATTCAGTGCATAGATTTAAAAGAATGTTACAAATGTAGTTATATACCAAACCCATTATTCCGGTAATTCTTACATACACACACACAAGTCAACAAAGGAGCTCCTACGTGATGTGCACACTCGACCTGCTAGAAATAGTAGCCAAATCACATCCTATTTTCTTTTTAAAAAAAGGACCACATTAAGAACAAATGTATATTTGCTCATTAAAAAAGGTAAAGACCCTAAAAATGACAGGATATGCAAGGCTAGGATATTACTGACGATCGGAAACTAAACTACAACAACAACGACGGCGCATACACTTTCTAGGGTACACATTTAATTGTAAACATTTACTTATACCCAGATAGAGAGAGGAGGGGGTAGGAGATTAAAGTAAATGTATTTGCGCTCCCTTTTATTTTATAATTCTAAAGAGTCCCTTAAAAATATCTGAATGTCAATAAAAAGCTATTTTCCTTCCTAAAGCTGTCCAAATATATTGTCCACTTGATACGAATCGTTATCATATTCTAGTTGCGCCCTTCTCTCGTTTTACGTTAGTGCCAAACCTTAGTCAATGTTAAACATTCTCTCACTCACTCACTCACTCTCTCTCACTCACTCACTCACTCTCTCTCACTCACTCTCACTCACTCACTCTCTCACACTCCCACGTATAGATACTCCTGTTAATACAATTAATTCGCCACTAGGTTGATACTTAGAAACACACACCTCTTGCATAGATAAATATTGATTTATTAAGCGTAAAGCAACAGATTTCAGACACACGTACTTTTCCCTAGAATATTAGCCACCTCGTGTGAAGTAAAATGATTTTAGCTGGAAATTGCACTCTTGGTTCAGGACATAGTTCTTCATTATTAATTTATTTATTTATTTAGATGTCCGTGTAGAGCTCGTAAGTCATGACATACTGAGAAAAATATCTAATACCCCTTATAATTAAGAAATAGTGATAGCGAGAGAAAGGAAAAATCCTTATGACAGCTAACAGTTCTTTCATATCTGGGGCTGTGAGACAGTAGTAACTGGGGTTGTTAGAAGAAATAATTGTTTCTACTTTTGGCACATGGCCAGCAATTACCCAGTAAATTACTGGTACTTTATTTTAACGACCCCATAAGGATGAAAGGCAAAGTTAACCTCGGAGGGATTTGAACTCAGTTGTTAGAAGAAATAATGTGATCGGTTATTAAGGTGATGACTGAGAGAGCAAGGATAGACGTATAGGGGAAACGACGACTACACTAAAATGATATCCATTTTGTTTTAAATATATAAGGTATTGCAAAAAATGTAGAGTTGGTTAGCACTCATCTTAACAAGAACGGAAGAGATGTTGATCTTCCTAACACACATGAGCATTGCTCTGTTGCTTCAGTGCAATATATTTTTTTAAATCGTGGTGACCCAGCATGGCCTCAGCCAGTCGACTGGAAGAGACAAAAGATTAAAAAAAAGGATATGATTGGGGGTCTTTCAATCTACCAATGAGTATGAAAGTTTTGATTAGAAGCTACGAGAATTTACAAAAATCTTCTAGCAACCTCAATTGTTTCTTTTTCACAGCCTTTGATATACAGGAATTGCTAGTCATTTGGCAGTATCGGTAGAGGGTCGGACATGCTTTCCAGCATCATTACGTCCCTTTACGATCTGAGTTCAAATCCCGCCGAGGTTAACTTTGCCTTTCATCCTTACTGGGTCGATAAAATAAAAATACCAGTAATGTACTGGGTAATTGCTGACCTTGTGCCAAAAGTAGAAACAATTATAATGAATAGCATATATTTCCAGTTTAGAGGTTTCATTTATAAGCAGATTTAGGGACTGCCAAAGTAGCCGAATCTTTATTATTTTCTTCAATTTACAGGGAAATACTTTTATATGTCATGTTTGCAAGTCTATATACTGAAAATGTGTAAATCTAAATACACATTTCGCAGTCAAGGTTACTTCTATTCTGCATATAACTTATCATATACTTTGGTTATTTAACGCATATATAAACTTAAACATTTAAGTTTTACAAAAAAATAGGACACCTTTTTCTGTGTATCCGGGCGACGTCGGGTACTACTGCTGGCTTATTATATGCCCTAAGGTTACTATTAAACTTGGGATGATAATAATTTTGCAGCAATTCCACATCAGAGCGTCGTAACTATGCTGCACACACTCGTTGGGTGCTTGCGCATTACTAACTTGTGGAGTTATATTGAACAGCTGCAGTCACGTGTACGACAAATCGGGCCCGCCGTCGAGTGTGTGGGCCACTGGATGGTACTGCCTTTCAACCCTACTTTTCAGTGGTGCATATTCAGATTTAGAAAGTTTAAGGTATTTTGATTTAAGATTATTTTGAAACTCTGCTTTAGAATTATTGCGAATTGGTGTCCACGCAGAATATTCTGTAGCCCCACCACTCCTGAGCACCAAAGCCTGGCGATGTTCTTGGGGCGGATCCGACTATCGGCCGAGTCCATAGTGAGTATCACATCACCATCCACCTTTAACAGGGAACGGGAATCAGTCTGGTGGCCAAGGCGAGAGAGGTGATATGGTAACGAATCTATGAGGACCAGGACTGCCATCTTCGCCTTCAACCAATCCCTTATCTTCCTCTTTCAAATGGAAATTAAAAACATGATGGTGGAGGTACTCGTCACTAGTGATTTCTTTAAAAGGTGGCGAAAATGGCAACAGTAAATGGTTTTTTTTCAGCATGAACCTGTAGGTCTGAAAAGGAGTTCCTTTTTTCTTAGAGAGAGCACATACCCTTGACGTTCGGGGTGACTGGATGTGTCCCTATTTGGAAGTTCTGTATCAGGGAGTCCTTTATACATTTTTGTCACCTATCATCCGATATGCATATAACCTCCCAAACTATATGTAGCTTGTCCTTGTAATATGCCCTTCGTCCTTTATCCTTGTGCCAATTAGATAATTATTATTATTATTATTTGTGGTTGGGGTGGTGGGGTGACTCACATACATATCAGACGCCTCTGCCTCTAAATTGAGTTTTGTTGAAAGCAAAATTCTAGCAAATGCTACATTTTAAAAGAATTCCTTTATTACGTTAGAAATAGGCGTCTTGGAAGCATGTCCAAACCAGTAGAGGAGTGGTTTCTATGTCGTCTACTGCTATGCAGAACATATTAAGTTATTTGTATTCTATGCATGTAAACATTCTGTGAATGATTTGGTGGTATAAAGATACTTATTTAAGGGAAAGCACTTCGAAGATTCGTAGGACTCAGTGTTTTCTCATTGAATCGTTTACACCTTTTTAAATTCTGCTCAGGAAAACAGTAAATATATTTTTAAAAAAACCAAAGCACTGTACAATATGTGTGTGTGTGTGGGGGGGGGGGGGGGGTAGAAATAGTTTGTACAGATTTATACATGACGAATAATTAATTCAGCATACACCATTTTTCCTAATTACCGAAGTTCTTACGTTATACAATGTTACATCTATAATTGGATTTTGTGTTGTTATGTTTTCAGATTTTTTATTACTAATTGGTAGCTTTAAGTATTGTTCTCTCACTCTGGAAGCCTTTCTTTGGTATCTTTAAACTTGTATTCCCCTCTTATCGTGCTAAGCACCTGTTATTTTTCTTGATTGTCTTCAACAATCGTATCTGTGAAATCGTACTTTCTGTCATTACTACTTTCTTAAATAATTGGCTGTGTGTGTCTTTTTCAAAATATATCGTGTTGTCTGCTATATTATAATTATTCTTTACTCTCAGCGGTTGACCGTTTTATTTTAATATCTCTGCGTCAAAATGTTTTCTATATTTGGTATCTATATTACTTTATATTTTCTCAATGTAAGCCAGTTCATATGCGCCACTTACAAAACCCTTTAAGAAAAACATGATTGTCACACAAGCATATTTACATTCGTCACTAAACTTGTAATCTGATGCCACTTTACTAAAAAAAATCAATATATTTCCGCCTATAGACTACAATTAATTCCGCCTATAGACTATTTCCGCCTATAGACTACAATTATTTGGTTACTTGATCTTCCATGATAGTTGCTTGAACACTACAGTAGTTGCTTGAAAACTGGCTTGATCCTCTATAGTAATTTTTTCGACACTGACTTGATCTTTTATAATAGTTATTTAAACATTCCATAATAGTTGTTTGAACACTGACTTGATCTTCCATAATAGTTGTTTCAAAAGTGGTTTTTATGAGTGGGTTGGGTTGATAAACGGCAAATGATTCGATAACAGGTGTTGTATATGTAAATTTGGTCCTGTTAATAATTTTATCAAATCATTTAGCAACTAATTAATAAAATGGTTTCAGAAAGCAAGTCGAAACATAGCGCAAGCTAGATTGATTCTCGGGTAAGAAGAACACGTCGCAAATACCGAAAACCAAAAGATTCGCATACCACACTGACAGATATAAATATAACATCATAAATAAACAGAGGAGGTACATTTATAAATAATAATAATTGTTTCTACTTTTGGCACAAGGCCAGCAATTACTCAGTACATTACTGGTACTTTATTTTATCGACCCAGTAAGGATGAAAGGCAAAGTTAACCTCGGCGGGATTTGAACTCAGATTGGCAAGGGTCTTAACTCTGTGTCAAAGCATGGTGTCTGACCCTCTACCGATACTGCCAATCCACCAATAATAATAATAATTACGAGTTAAATATAAAGCTATAACAAAAGGAACATAGCTGTGGTAAAAAATTAAAGTGACGGGGCATGTAAAAGATCTTTAGAAAATTTTTGTTTTTTATTCTTTTATTTATTTCCTTGTCCTGTTCATCCGGTATAGCTTATTCTTTTTATTTGTGTCAGTCTTCCTTGTTCGACATAACTCGATTCCTTTTATGTGTATCTCCGCCTTCCATAGGCCTGCTCCTATTGTTTCCAGTCAGTTGCCTCAGTTTCCAACAAAGAGAATGTCAACTACAAGCTTTATGAAGCTTTACAAAGAAACTATAAATTATAAAAGTTGTGACAAAAAGTGTTAGGGGTGTAACAAAAGAAACGACTTAAAGAATCATGGGATGGGCATGGGAAATAGATACCTACAGCGAATATATTAGTAATGAAAAAACATGATACCAATAACTGATCTGTATCAATCAATAACAAGAAATTAATATGTTAGATGTGTGTAAAAAAAAAAAAAAAAAAAAATTGGAACATAAAAGAGCTATAAACTTCAAACAGCAGCTGGGAGTAGAGCACAAAAGCAAAACCGAGTCTATTTTTTTTAAGGAAGATAATATTTTTAAAAAAATTGAAAAGCTTTCTGCCTCTGACAGAGTTCAAAACTTTGGGATTAAATACTTGACGAAACTATGCATTCGCTCTTGACAAGATATAATTATGTATGATTAAGATTTAGACAAGGGTGAACTGCCCTATGCAGAACAATCAGACAAAAGAGTTCGAGGTGAACAACATTAAGAGGTCTAGCATATATTTATTGCTAATATGGAAACGACTGAAAGAGTTGATAGTTAATGGAAAATCTACTTCATAAAAATAGAACACCTAGTCCTTGGGAAATGGAAACGATGTTGATTGTGATCACGAGTAAAAGAAATGATACAGAGATGGGAAAATAGAAAGAATAAGCTATTATTGTGAAGGAGTGTTTACAGGAAATATAAATACCCAACTCGTGGATTCTAGAGCTCCTGAATATATATCTATAATAGAATACGAAACTTCTTAACTATCTAGTATTTATGGATGTCTTTACTGTGTGTGTATGTGTGTGTGTACTATTTTGATGGTCGTTGACTCTGTTGAGTTCCTCTGCCCTTTGCCGGGTCTTGTATTTCATACCGCGTGGTGTCCAAATATCACCCTCCTCACTATGGGGTTGCCGGTTTAGTCGCCGACGACCCGACCATGAGACAGGTTGTACTGAGTTACATGTTACCAGTAGCTCTCGAAAGCAACCCCCCACCCACACACACCTGGGAGTGAAAGGCTCCCAATTGTTGTTACAACACCTTTCTAAGAGAGGGAAATTCTGAAAAAAAAAGTGCTCCTTTTCGTATAGTGTTTTCGATGCTCAGAGAGTGGGATTGGTCGAGTGCAAGGCATTTCCCCACTTAAAAAACCTTCAAAGCACAGGCATTGCTTGTTCAGGATCTGTTATAGGTTCGTGTGGCTGGTCGTAGTCTAAAGGTGCACCATTTTCCGTAATCTGACAAGCGATTGCAATACTCTTAGTAGAGTTTGCAGCCACCATGTATGTATGTATGCATGTTCGTACGTACGTACACCCCCACATACATACATATATACATACGTACGTATTGGGGACCAATATTGTTTCTGCTAATGTCAACCACCATGGTATATGTGTAGCTCCCTTGAGAGCTTGCTGCTAGAGGGTGATAAGATACATCAGATAGAAAGTCAGTTGGTTGTGCCAGTAGCCGACAATCAAGTCTCTTCCTGATGCTTTCTTATCTCGTAGCTTTCCTATCACACTTGTATCATCATTTATTCTGAATGTTTTTGTTATGCATTTGGATCTCTTTCAGTCACACTGCATTTTGGCTGAATTTCTTTTCTTCGCCTCATATTTTTCTTCAGAGGAGTCTGATGTTTGGTTTCGGCTCAATCTTTTATTAATTATTTTTCTTTCGGCCACACACGTCTGGTACAGAAATTTCTTGCTGACAGCTCTCAATTCATGTTTGACGATGATCAACTTGTATTGAAGAGTTTTGGGTGTACGATCTCTAAAATTCTATTCTATTCTATTCTATGTTTCACTCTCCTGATGGAAAGGTAAAAGAAAAGAAATTGCCATCCCTTGAATCGCAAGAATGTTTTGCAAATTTTGAAGGTGCCAGCTATCGCAGCCATTTGTTATCTATGAATTAGGGAGCTGCGTTCTATGTCCACAAATCCAAATTCAGTTATACTTTGGACCAAGCGGGATTGTATATAACCCGTAGCTTCAATAATGATGGTGAAGGTGTATCTTGGATACTGGATCTACAAACTCCTCATCAATGATCCGTAGATGTCCTCCTTCTCTTGTATTTTTCTTACAATGTTTACATCAAGTGGGTAGCTGAGCTCTACAACAGAGCACGTTTTCAATGTGTTGTCCCAAACAACAATATCAGGCCGGTTGTGTTTTAATTTGGTGGCAGTTTTTATTTCCAGGTTCCACCAGTATTCTTTAGTGGCATCTATCTCAACATATTCCTCATCATTTGTTTTTAATCTTGTTTTCATAAGTGCGCTCCAGATGGTTCTAGCTATCACATCGTGTCTCATGGGGAGGTAGTAGCGAGACGACATTCTTTCGCAGTTGGCTAACATCTTCGATCTTTGTTTTACAAAGCCTACATTTATTGTCGACTGATGGCCCTCCTCTTTTGTGTAGCAGATATTTGGTAGGGATTGCTTGTTCCTGTATTGCATAGATATCCTTCAAGGTGGGATGTCATAAATTTGTCGGAACTCCATGCCAGGCTTTTTGGATGATTTATCCCCTCTATGGTCTGTGTTTTTTCGTCTCAGATACCCATGCACAACTTTCTCTGTAAATTGGTCTATTTTTTTTATCCTGTTCGAACATTGAATAGGATCTTCCAATTTCCCTGAGAGGGAGATCTATATCAGGCTTTATTCCATATCTCTCCTCCAGATCAGTGGATATCCTAATAATATTATTTCGTTCATGTTCATAGACATGGGCAAGATGGTTGCTGACCTTTTTCTTCTGCTGAAGATGTTGCTTCAGTGTTACTATTCGGGTCTCGTACGATGGATTTTAGACCACCTTCCTTGCGTGAGAAGTATAGCCTATCCACATCGCCATTGATGTTAAAGTTTCCAGTAACACTGAGAAGTTTACGAGTTCTAACATCCATCTCACTTAGTTCTTGCAATGACCAGTTCAGCAGACCAAATGTTGGCGTTAGGATTGGCACAGCATGAGTATTGTGGGCAATGTATTTGCTGTACGCTGACAGTTCTGATGACCATATTTTCTTTACTTTCCTGAAGTATTCAGTTCTGGTTCTCTCTTAATTCATGAGTCCATCATATCTAACATTCTCATCCTGTCCAAGATATCTGTAGTTGTCACCTGACTGTAGAGGTTGTATTGTCAAGCCCTTCATCTCTAGATTTCCAGATGAGGGCACAACACTTCCACGTTTCACTGCCAAATATGCACATTTGGACTCACAAAATTTCCTTCTGATATCTACAGAAAATTATGTATGTATGTATGCATGTTTGTATGTATGTGCGTGTTGTGTGTGTGTGTGTGTGTGTGTGTGTGTGTGTGTGTGTGTGTGTGTGTGTGTGTGTGTGTGTGTGTGTGTGTGTGCACGCATGCTTGTATACATGCAAATATGCACACGCATAAATATTGAATGTATATTTGAATTATTATGTTCTATTATAAATTATTTAAATCTGTTATGGCGTCACATTCATAGAATCCTATGCTACCACGGAAACATTATAAATCCAACATCCTGCTTATAAATTATATAATAAATATAAGCATCTCGAGTGAAAGCATAGACAAAACTAAGGTACGATGTATATTTAAATTATGTATATTCTCATATAATTAATTTATGTTGCCAGATTACATTTACGGAATTTCATCAACACAGTGATTTCTTTGTCATTACGTGTTATGAATTAAGATTATTTCCTCTATCAAAGCGGTAATTCTCTAAGTAAAAGATATTTAACAATATATGCTTTACTTTGAAGCTGGCGTTTGTCTAAACTCAATATGTTAATCATTGATTATCATTGGATACAGACAAAATCAGCATGATGCTCCTTATTTTCAATGAAAATAATTCCTTTTTGCCTTTTGTCTGGGCGGTCTTCCGGTGACCAACTGTCATTATTTCCGCTCAAAGCTATTTCCACCAAATTCCTCTACTATGGCGACAGACAACAGCTCCAAATTTACTGAGGCCATGTATGCAAATGCATAGTATTATCACCATTTTCTTTATCATCATCATCATCATTATTATTTTAATTTAGGGCGGTGGGTTGGCAGTATCGGTAGAGCATCGGACACCATGCATTGTGGCATAGTTACGGCCCCTTACGTTCTGAGTTCAAATCCCGCTGAGGTTAACTTTGCCTTTCATCCTTACGGGGTCGATAAAATAAAGTACCAGTAATACACTTTGTGCCAAAAGTAGAAATAATAATAATTATTATTATTAGGGCGGTGGATTGGCAGAATCGATGGAGGGCCGGATGCCATGGTTTGCGGCATAGTTACAGCACTTTACGTTCTGAGTTCAAATCACCGCCGAGGTTAACTTTGCCTTTCATCCTTACGGGGGTCGATAAAATAAAGTACCAGTAATGTACTGGGTAATTGATGGCCTTGTGCCAAAAGTAGAAACAATTATTATTATTATATGAGGGCGGTGGATTGGCATAATCAGTAGAGCGTCGGACAACATGCTTTATGACATAGTTACGTCTCTTTACGATCTGAGTTCAAATCCCGTTTAGCATTTCCTTTCATCCTTACGGGGTTGATAAAATAAAGCATTAGCGTTGATGTAATCGACTTTACCCTCGCCTCTCCTTCAAATTGCTGCCTTGTACCTATAGTAGAAATCATTATTATTATTATCCCGCCGAGGTTAACTTTGCCTTTCATCCTTACGGGGTCGATTAAATAAAGTACCAGTAATGTACTGGATAATTGCTGGCCTTGTGCCTAAAGTAGAAACAATTATTATTATTATTATTATCGTGTTTATCCTTCTATATTATTGTTTTATCCCATACTCATCTTTCCAGCAACTGTTCTTTCAAGTCGTTATACATCCTAGAACTAAAAATACGAAACCATCCGTATACCCTTATGGACGAAACCGCGTTTCCAGGAATGGAA
>OZ024742.1:150288332-150305832 GCA_964016885.1 Eledone cirrhosa | reverse complement strand
GCAATTGCTGGCAATGTGGCCTGTTCTGCCCTCTTACACCGGTAGCAAATTATTTCAGGCTTCGGCTCCCTGCAGTCACTTGCCATGTGCGGACCTTGACACCTGAAGCACTGGCCTCTGGTTGCCCACGGCCGAGCATTCATGAGGTTTATCTCGTTGTTCGTTGATCGCTGTCGACTTCTATCGGCTTCAGTCGGTACTAACGTCACATTTCGCCGAGAAAACCATTCACGAATGCTATCGTTACGGCCCTTTCTGGGTTTTCTCCTGTGAATTCAGCTAGTGTAGCCAACCTCTGGTTATCTGCCGCAAATACGTCCACTTGCTCTCCTGTCCGCCACATAGCGAGTGTAGCATACGATCTCTCAGTGAATGCTTCCTTCACGCGCTGCTTGGTCCATTTCGAGGTACAACGCCAGTAATAAGTTCTCTCCTCCAGGGACAGAGCCCTGAGGCCTACCACATTTTCGATCCCTTGTAACATAGTATAGTGACCAATTTTATCTTCCTAATCCAGGCAATAACATATTGCTCGCCACAGAAGGCTCTGATTGCTCTCTACTAATCCTTAGTTTCGTCGCCATATCTTTTGTGAGTCAGAGAAAATAAATAATAAAAAATAAAAAGCGAAGTGACCGACATTTACATCTCCATTCGCGTCCAGACTGGATCTCCCTGCAAGATGCTCACCTGTTTCGCTTCTGGCCAGAGAATAGTAAAACTTACACACTCATTCGCACCAGTCATAACAAGGGTCCGCACTCTACTGTGGCACACAGACCAAAAGAGAGACACGGACCACACTTCCCATGTGACATCACTGGCCCCTCGCTTCCGGCACGACTGTCGTTGTATTTTCTGCTACCTAGCTCCACAGAAATAACTACAACGTGAAGCTAATAAGCCATTCAAAATGGTAGTTTCATGCCACCTTCTCCACCTGAATCAACTGACTTACCTATATACACGGGCCGGCCGGTTATGGCCGAAATTTTTTGGGTCATAATTCTGCTCAAGATTGATTTAAGATTATACAAACATAACTACTCACACCCACAGAAATAAATGCCCTAGATTCGAATTCAAAACATACTACAAGGCATTTAATCGGACACTCTAGCATCAGGGTCTATTTCAAGAACATTTTAGAACTTCATGACTCTTTGGGGGTAGGTGCTATGACTTAGTGTTTGATATTGTTTAGTCTGAGAAGCATATGAAATTGCTATTTTTAACATTTAACGTTTACCAAGTAAACACATTTAGTATTTGGCAGATCAACACAAACAGGTGTCTCCTGTATGTAAAATAATAACTGTGGAGCATAAAAGAAAGCTCCACTCTCCTAAATGGCATCGAACTATTGTAGATCGGCACACAGATGTTTGTGTATGGAAATAATGACTGGTTTCGATTTGAATTAAGCGAAGAGCCCATTGGCTACTCACTGGCAGTTTTATTTCACTCTCTCTCTCTCTCTCTCTCTCTCCCCACTCCCTCCCCCCTCTCTCTTTCTTTTTCTTCCACTTCGCCCTCTCCATCCTATCCCTCTCTCTCCCACTCCCTCCTCTCCATCTCGCTCACTTTCTCCCACTCCCTCTCTCCTACACCCTCCTTCCTCTCCCACACCCTCCTCTCTCTCCCACACCCTCTTCTCTCTCTCAGCCCTCCTCATTACTTAGTCTCTTTTCTTTCTTTTTTATTTTCTTCTTTTTCTTTTCTTTTTTCTTTCTTTTTCTTTTATTCTTTTCTTTCTTTCTTTTTCCTTTCCTTCTTTATCTCTTATCAAGCAGCATAACAAAGACACGTTTCAAGATAATCTACCAGTCTCTGTCTCTCACACAAATACGAACATACAGACACAAAGTACACACACACACACACACACACACACACACACACACACACACACACACACACACACACACAGCATATATTTATACACATACACACATGTATGTGTGTGTGTGTGTGTGTAGCAACTAGTATATTCAAAAGGTAAACATATGTCAACATCTGTTTGAACTGAGCGACCTCACTTAGCAACCAACAGCTTGAATTGGATACTCATGTTGAATATGAAGTGGACCGACCAGGTCACCAACACTGAAGTCATCAACTGCGCCAAGATACCCAGCATATTTACCAGGCTCCAACAACGCCGTCTACGCTGGCTCCGTCACATACATCGTATGCCGGACGGGATGATCCCCAAAGCCCTACTGTAAGGGGAACTGGCCCCCGACACAATCTTCGTTTCAAAGACGTCTGTAGGAGAGGTATGAAGTCAATAGATCTGGACATCCAGATATGAGAGGAGGTCACTAATGATATCCCACGATGGAGACGAGAACAGTGCAAGAGAAGAAAAACTGAAACTTGACACGCACACACACACACACACACACACACACACACACACACACACACACACACACACACACACATATGAATATATATATATATGATGTAAGTTATATATTTTGCACTCAGCTTCACCGCTATGTCCGGGTCAGTATACAATCTTTTCCTGGGTCCTGTATTTTCGTTGCTCTAGTGATGCGGCTGGACTGCCGACCGCAATATCTGATTTGCTAAGCTGTCTGAACGTAGTGTTATTACTCTGGGGTCTTTCCTCATCTGAGTGCTCAAGCTACAGACCGATTATGCATATACGCTAGCTTGGCCGTATTCTAAAGCTTCGTCAATGGTGTACTAAAATTTATATATATATATATATATATATATATATATATATATATATATATATATATATATATTCATTAGTTAAGCAAAACAAGACCACAAATTTCACAAGGAAGACATTATTGAAATTTGTGGTCTTGTTTTGCTTAACTAATGAATATTTCCAGCTCTGCGCACCTAACCTCTGCATGAACCCAGCCACCTAGCTGCTTTCTACTGCATATTGCACATTGAGCACATGCCTTTACGCTTTGGCTTCTAACTCACCAATCTTTCCTCTCATATCTCCTCTACTATCTCCATCTCTCTCTTTAAGATTGGTTACTCTTGAACTGTGTATATATATATATATATATACATGCCCCAGCATGGTCTCAGCCGGATGGCTGAAACAGGTAAAAGAGTATATATATATATATATTGCTCTTGTTGGACTTGCGTCGTTTCCGTCAAAGAGTTTTCCAGTTGATTCATCAATGTAACTGCCTCCTCGTGAAATTAACCTGTAAGTTACTGCGCATTCCACAGACACGTGGTCCTTTAACTTATTTGTTACGGAGATTCAGTGTGGTATAATGTTTTACAAGGTTGTCCTTTTGAAATACAGGTACAACATATTTTTGCCAGCTGATTGGATTGTAGCAATGTGAAATATAATATATTACTCAAAGACACAACACACCTACGATCGGAAGCTGAACGCTAACTACTAAGTCACCCATCTTACACACACACACACACAGACTCTCCACACACACAGAGACTCTCTCTCTCCACACACACACACACACACAGAGACACTCTCCGCACACATACAGACATGCGCACTTACATGTAAATACATAATTGCGCTTGTATACATATCACCACACATATATATAGGAAAAGAGTCAGGACGCCGACAGTTGAGCTCCGGCCGTTCGATACCTAGATCTGGATCTAGCCATCGAAATGCCAGGAGCTCAGCCGTCGGGGTTCTGACTCTTTTCCTATTACCCACTCTACTACCCTAAGTATTGAGTACGGTTATGGTCCACCTGTTATCTCACCACACCCTCTTTGTTGTATGTATGTATGTATGTATGTATGTATGTATGTATGTATGTATGTATGTATGTATGTTCTTCTGGTTTTATAATTTCACAAAGTTTTACCAATAGAGAGAGAGTCGGTTTCTAATATAGGCACAATTTACACAACATCAACTAGGTAGATATGTATGTATGCATGCATGTGTAGATATGGATGTTATTGTATGTGTGGATGTGTATGTTTTGAGTTGTATGTGTGTATGTGTGTATGTGTATATGCTTTGTATCTGTACATGTGTATATGCAGTTATTAGATGCAAAATTTTTGGAATGTTTTACATATTTTTAATTAATGGAAGACATACTTGTAGTTTCCTAACTAGTTGTGTTCTTTCTGTCCCTGTGAAGCCTAGCTTCTCAAGATTTGTATTGAGGCAGTTACTAACATATCCCAGTGCCCCAATAGTCACAGGCATAAATCTGAAGGTGTAATCAGGGTGGAGTATCTGCAGATTTCTCATCAGTTCTGCATAATGTATGTATGTATGTATGTATGTATGTATGTATGTATGTATGTTTATCTCTTTCTCTTAATTTCGAGTACATTTTTTGACCGGCCACCTTCCTGGTGGCAAGGTTGTAAAAGAAAAGAAATTGTCATCCCTTGAATCGCAAGAATGTTTTGCAAATGTTGAAGGTGCCAGCTATTGCAGCCATTTGTAGACTATGAATTAGGGAGCTGCGCTTTTTGTCCGCAAATCCAAGTTCAGTCATACTTTGGTCCAAGCGGGTTGGTATATAACCCGTAGCTCCAATAATGATGGGTATGAAGATAAAGGTGTATCTTGGATACTGGATTTGTAAACTCCTCATCAATGGCCCGTAGATGTCCTCCTTATCCTGTATTTTTCTGACAACGTATACATCAAGTGGGCAGCTGATCTCCACAACAGAACACGTGTTCAATGTGTGGTCCCAAACAACAATATCAGGCCGGTTTTGCTTTAATTTGGTGGCAGTTTTTATTTTCAGGTTCCACCAGTATTCCTTAGTGCCATCTGTCTCAATATATTCTTCCTGGTTTGTTGTTAATTTTGTTTTCCGAAGTGCGTTCCAGATGGTTCTAGCTATCCCATCGTGTCTCATGGGGAGGTAGTAGCGAGATGACATTCATAGCCTACATTTATTGTCAGCTGCTGGCCCTCCTCTTTTGTGCAGCAGATATTTGGTATGGAGTTCTTGTTTCTGTATTGCATAGAGATATCCTTCAAGGTGTGATGTCATAAACTTGTCGGAACTCCATGCCAGGCTTTTTGAGTGGTTTACCCCCTCTATGGTCTGTGTTTTACGCCTCAAGTATCCATGCACAACTTTTTCTGTAAATTGGTCAATTTTTTTATCTTGTTTGAACATTGAATAGGATCTTCCGATTTCTCTAGGTGAGAGATTTATATCAGGCTTTATTCCATATCTCTCCTCCAGATCAGTCGCTATTCTAATGATATTTTTTTTTTTCATGCTCATAAACCTAGGCAAGATGGTTGCCAACCTTTTTCCTCTGTTGAAGGTGTTGCTTCAGTGTTACTATCCGGGTCTCATATGTTGTTAATATTGATTTTAGACTCCGGCCACCTTCCTTGCGTGAGAAGTATAGCCTATCCACATCACCATTGATGTTAATGTTCCCAGTAACACTGAGAAGTTTTCGAGTTCTAACATCCATCTCACTTAGTTCTTGCAATGACCAGTTCAGCAGGCCAAATGTTGGCGTTATAATTGGCACAGCATAAGTGTTGTGGGCAATGTATTTGTTGTACGCTGACAGTTCTGATGACCATATTTTCTTTACTCTTCTGAGGTATTCAGTTCTGGTTCTCTCCTTATTTATGGGTCCATCATATCTGACATTCTCATCCTGTCCAAGATATCTGTAGTTGTCACCTGACTGCAGAGGTTGTATTGTCAGGCCGTTCATCTCTAGATTTCTAGAGGAGGGCACAGCTCTTCCACGTTTTACTGCCAAATATGCACACTTGGACTCACCAAATTTCATTTTGATGTCGGTTGAAAATTGTGTAATGAGGTCCAATTGTTTCTTGATGTCATTGATATTTGGCCCATACAACTTCAGGTCATCAACAAAGAAAAGATGAGAGATACTTCTGGGCCCACTTCTTTGTCCACCTTGTTTCCTGAGTAGGTAAGATAGTGGATTCAGTGAGAGAACGAAGAGTAGTCTTAACTTGCTCCTTCTCACCTCTAAGGATCAAATTGGTGTACCAGTTCTTGGTCAGGCGTTCAACAGCAGCTACCAATGGTTGTGGGACTTTAGCTAACTGTAAAGCATTAATAATCCACCAATGAGGTACACTATCAAATGCTTTTTGACAGTCCAGCCACACCACAGTCATGTTTCTGCGATTCTTTGTTGTTTTTTCCTGAATCATTATGTATATAATTTATACATAATGTTTTGGCAGGCTATTGGGCGGTAATTTTTAGCAAGGGTGGTTTGGCTATTTTGGGGAATGAGGAGAGTAGTGGTAGTTGATAACCATCTGGGCAGTTCTTGTGTGCCTTTAATGGTTTCTGTAAACAGCCGTATCAGATCTTGCCGATAGAAAGTGAAATTCTTCAACCAGTATCCTGTAATGAGGTCTGGGCCTGGCGATATCCTATTCGACATTTTCTGTAGAGCTATTTCCAGTATTGACCCATCTATGTCATATTGTTTTGTCTGGACATGTTGGCAGTAGTCCTGTTCCAGTTCTTTTAGCCAATTAGCTTGTCTGTTGAATCCGTCATCCGTTTCCCATACACATCTCCAGTAGCTCTCAACCTGTTCTTTTATGTATGTATGTATGTTCTTCTGGTTTTATAATTTCACAAAGTTTTACCAATAGAGAGAGAGTCGGTTTCTAACATAGACACAAGACTCTCTCATTGGAATTTACACAACATCAACTAGGTAGATATGTATGTCTGCATGCATGCATGCATGTGTAGATATGGATGTTATTGTATGTGTGGATGTGGATGTTTTGAGTTGTATGTGTGCATGTGTATATGTTTTGTATCTGTACATGTGTATATGCAGTTATTAGATGCAACATTTTTGGAATGTTTTACATATTTTTTACTGTTCGATTAATGGATTGTACTTGTAATTTCCTAACTAATTGTGTTCTTTCTGTTCCTGTGAAGCCTAGCTTCTCAAGATTTGTATTGAGGCAGTTACTAACATATTCCAGTGCCCCAATAATCACAGGCATAAATCTGAAGGTGTAATCAGGGTGGAGTATCTGCAGATTTCTCATCAGTTCTGCATAAATATTCTCCTTTTCACTAATCTTTGATATTATATTGGCATCTGCTGGGCAGCTAATTTCCACTACTGTGCATGTTTTCTTCTCCCTGTCCCATATCATAATATCTGGTCTGTTATGCCTGCATTTTATTGGAGTTTTTACTGGAACATTCCACCAGTACTCTTTCATATTATGTACATGGATGTCTTCCACATTGTTGTAGCTTTTAATGTGTTTATTATCGGGGCTATCTTTTTTACGAACTGCATTGTACAGTGTTTTGGCCACTACATCATGCCTCATAGGTAGATAGTACAGCGATGATATCTTTGGGCAGCTGCTGATGACATGGGTGATATCCTCGATGTTAGTTCTGCAGAGTCTGCACTTGTTATCACATCTAGGTGTTTTGCCTGCATCCCTATCTCTCTTGTGAACCAGGTATTTCGTGCTAATCTCCTGTTCTTGGATTGCAAAAGCGTATCCTTCAAAGTGGGAGCCAATATAGCGGTTGTTGGTCCAAGATAGACTACTTTCCTTATCTATATTACTCTCACTCTGGAGCTTCCTGGCAACATATCCATGCATGATTTTTTGCTGATAGGCATGCAGTTTTTCATCCATGGATTCACTGCGATACTGCTGAGCAACATCCCTGGGTGTGAGTTTTTGATTATCACAGGGAATATCTCTCAAGGAGTTCCTTCCCAACTCTCATGATCTTATCTGTTTCATGCAGATAGACTTGCTCGAGAAGCGGGCTCCTACGCTTCGAGGTTCGTAGATGTTGTCGGAGAGATATGATGCGACATTCAAATGTTGTCTGGACTGATGTTAGGCCTCTGCCTCCCTGCTTACGTTTCAAGTAAAGGCGGTCTATGTCACTGTTGATGTGGAAGTTTCCGGTGTTGTTCAGTATTTTTCGAGTTCCAACATCAACTGCTCGGATTTCGTCTATCGTCCAATTGAGTATTCCAAACGTTGGTGTTAGGACAGGCACAGCAAACACATTGTGAGCCACTGTTTTGTTTTGTGCAGAGAGTTCCGATGACCAGATCTTTCTTAATCGGGTGTAGTATTCCCTGGTTACGCGTTATTTATTTACAGATACCATTATAGGATATGTTTTCATCTATCCCCAGGTATCTGTAGCAGTCCTCATCAGATATCGGTGAAACAGTTAGACCATTGATGACAATGTTGCTAGATTGGGTTGTTGTTTTTCCCCGCTTTACAGTCATGTATGAGCATTTATCTTGGCCAAACTCCATTCCTATATCCTTTGAGAACGTTGTAACCAGGTCAAGATTTTTCTTCATCCCATCCATGTTCTTGGCATAGAGTTTCAGATCGTCCACAAAGAAGTTATGGGTTAGATTCGTATTTCTGTCCTCCTGTGAGCCAATGATGTATCCCTCACATTTCTTGAGCAGAAAGGACAAGGGGTTTAATGACAAGATGAACAAAGAGACTGTCCCCCTGAAATATACCCCTGCAATATTTTATTTTATCAGTGAAAATAGAGTCCTCCCTCTCTGTCTTTAACCTTAGAATAGTAGCCCAAGAAGAAGACAGCCTCTCTATGGCTCTGACAATAATGTCTGGGACTTTAGCAAGTTGGAGGGCCTCTATCATCTAAGAGTGGTGAACAGAATCAAAAGCTTTCTTGTAGTCTAGCCAGACTGTAGTCATATTCCTCCTAAGTTGTCGCACCTCCGACATCGCAGTTTTGTTGATTAGGAGTTGTTCAGCACATCCCCAAACCCTTTTCTTTCCAGCTGCTTGTTCATCTGTAATGATGTTATTATTTTCACAGTGATCTTAGAGGAATAGGTTGAGGCAGGCTGTATACATCTTATACATCAGGTTCTGGCATGCAATGGGTCGGTAGTTTTTTGCTAAGTGGGTGTCTTTGTTCTTGGGGACCAGTAACGTTTGTGCTAATGTCAACCATTCTGGTATAAGTGTATCTCCCTTAAGAACTTGTTGGTAGAGGTCAGTAAGATACCTCCGATAGAATATTAGTTTTTTGTACCAGTAGCCGACAATCATGTCTCTTCCTGGTGTTTCTTATCTTGGAGTTTTCCTATCACAGTCTCAAGGGTAACCTCACTTATTTCGTATGTTTTTGTTGTCGTGTAGGAGCAATAGTTCTTTCGGATTTCTCTTAGCCACACTGCATCTTGGTTGAAATTCTTCTTTTCACCCCATATTTTTCTCCAAAAGGAATCTATGTCTTTCTGGGATGGGGCCTCAGTGACACTTATTATTTTGCCCTTCATATCTCTATAGACTGATGTTTGGTTTCGTCTGAATCTTTTATTAAGCATTTTTCTCTCATCTAACTTCTTCAGGTATCGGCGTTTTTCGCTAACAGCTCTCAATTCTTGTTTAAGGGTGATCAACTTATATTGGAGAGTTCTGGTTCTACTGTTACCAAACATCGTCTCTATTTTATTTTTCACTCTTTGTTGGTGAGGAGTGAGGTTTTTTTTGTGTGTGTTTGCATGTAAGGAGCATTATCACATGTCCTATGTTTTTTCGTAGGTCAGCACTCTTTTTTTCTATTTTAGTTATATATGATGATATTTTTGGTGGTGTTTTGTTCTTGTTAATATCTCTGCTATCACCAAGATAATGCTTCACTGTCGTTGCTAAGGCATATAAACAGGCGTTGATTTGCCAAAATGTTGGGGGTTTTATCCGTCGTAAATATTCATCCCCTATTTCGTCAATAACACGTAGTATTTCATTATTTGGTTTTTTATTCACCATTGTCTTTTAATACGTTCAGCCAGAGAGATATTTATACATGAGTTAATTTCTCTCTGGAAGATTTCGTTGAGGGAAATTTTCAATTGTTTATACTTTTGATTATCATTATCGATAGTATTTTCCACAACAGTCGAGGTAGACTCGGATGGTATACCTGGTGTCACATTTATTCGATTATTATTATTATTTCTTCGATTATTATTATTATCGATAGTGTTTTCCCCAGCATTCGAGGTAGACTTAGATGGTACAGGTGGTGTCAAGTTTCTTACAGGCATAGTTGTTTCAAGGCGCTGTTCGACCTGGCTGCTAGGAAGTCTAGTAGCATGGCGATCTGTAGCACGTGTTGTTGATTCCATGTTTGTTGTGGGGGACTTACAATTAATAATATTTATCTTATTTTTACCTTCAACAAACGTCGCTTGTTGGCGTAATTGTTTCGCTGTGAAATAATTTAGCTCTGGGTGCATTTCGTCCCAGTGTAGCTTCATTCTATTCATATAGTCAATGGAGGGATTGTTTTTTGCTATTTTATAACAATTAAATAAATCATTATTAAGTTCGCAACTCCAAGAGAAATGCGATTTATAATTTCGGTTTCTTCTGTAGCTACAACTGAATAAAGTTTGATTACCTTATTTGTTATTTGTCTTCGATACTTCCTTAATTTTCTTGTTGATGTTGTGTTCAGCCATGCTGTTTGTAGCAAATCCTTGTAAAATGAATTATGTATTTAGTCGGATATCTCTACGAATTCGAATAAAAGGTGTCTTCAGAAGAGATAGTTAGAAGAATAACCAGTTATTCAGCCTGGCTGTAGTTGTGGCATTACTGTCGGAGATAGTATTCATCTTAAATTTAATAAATAGTCTCCCACGCCAAAATATGCGACTGATCGCGTTGACTGGTGGAATGTATGTATGTATGTATGTATGTATGTGATATAACACATGTATGTGATATAACACCTGCAATCCTGATGGCATCCAATGATGTTGGCTTGTTCTTCTTTTTGGTAAATATGATCTTGGTTACGAGAGTGGGACTGGCTTTGCGCAGTGCCTTTGCTCACTATAAAAGCTTCACGGCACAGGCATTGCTTTATATCTGGAGATCTCTCTGCACTTGTCGTCACATGGTACCATGGGCCCAGCACAGTGTCAATAATTGTCACAAGTGTAGTGTTTGTACCAGAGTTTTCAAGTCGCTGGCTGGACTAAAAAGTCACACTCGTTCAGCGCATCGGTGAGGGTTCTCCTACATGGATATATAGTAGTGGCCGTACTCGAAAACGAGTTGGCAGCCACCATGTATGTATGTAGGTAGGTAGGTAGGTAGGTAGGTAGGTAGGACAACACACGCTGTCTTTTCGTGGGGTAAGTTTTTAATTAATTTTTGTATTCTGAAACATCAAAATACAACAATTTTTTGCTCACTGGACTCGGGAATATCATGACAGAAGTTTGTGGAAGTTATACAAATATTTTCCTATATTTTGCCAGAGCAATCCTTATTTATATTTTACATTTACTTACATCGCAATATAACATGGCTAAAATACAAATTTTGCAAAGAGAAGAAAACGGACAAATGAACTAGATACATCTCACAATAACGTCTACACTCTCTCCCAATCACCACATTTACATTTACACATGTCATTACCCTATCTAGACTAAAATTACTGACCTGTTGCCAAACTCTCTACTCGGTGTTGAATGTGTGTGTGTGTGTATATATATATTTTTTTTTTTTTTTAATTGAGTTTGAATTATTTTCCCACATCTTACGTAAATTATTTTTCCATTTTGACGTTATAAGCACTTATATATTATGAAATACTTGTTTCTACTTTAGGCACAAGGCCAGCAATTACCCAGTGCATTACTGGTACTTTATTTTATCGACCCCGTAAGGATGAAAGGCAAAGTCAACCTCGGCGGGATTTGAACTCAGATCGTAAAGGGACGTAACTATGCTTGAAAGCATGGCGTCCGACCCTCTACCGATAGTGCCAATCCACCGCCCTATATATTATGAAATACTGTTGGCTTCATGCTCACAATAATTTCTATACTTTCATTTATATATATATATATATATATATATATATATATATATATATATATATATATATATATATATATATATATATATATATATATATATATATATATATATATATATATATATATATATATAGTTATGTAATAAACAACATAAGGCAATTACCAGTAGTTTCTTGAAAGCAAACAAATTTTGCTTTCAATCATCAGAATGAAAAAATCCTGGTGTATTTATTGACATTGGATTTTAAAAACAAAAATATAATCTATAAGAAAGTGAGGCTGGAAAAGGAAGAAGGAAAGGAAAAATAAACACACATGCACACACACACACACAATTACATACCCACACATATATATACATACACATATATATATACATACATATACACATATATATATATATATATATACTTACATACACATATACATACACGTACAAATACACATACATATGCATACATACACACATATATATCAACATATCCATACATACACATACACACAAATACACACACACACACACATGTGTATATATATATATATACATATATATATATACATACACATAATCATACATATATACACACGTACATACACACACACACATACACACATATATACACGCATACACAAATATAGATATATGTACACACACCTACATACACACACACACACACACACAATTAATTATAAGAAAAAATATAATAAAAATACCGTCACATAAGAATAAAAAATAAATGTAAAAATTATTATAAAGTTGACAGTGATACAGGCAACAAATAAATGAACAAACACACGTGGTAAGCAATACACACAATTGCACATACACATACATACATAAAAATAAATACACACAAACACACACACACACACACACACATATACATACACACACATACACACACTATATATATATATATACGATATTAACAAATGGAAACTATATTTATAAAACCATATTTATTTCATTATACATATTTCAAGGACACCAAGTTAAATTATAGTGTGCTTTCATCAGATAAAATATAATATAGAGCAGTTTTATAAATAAATATTGACATACCCTTAAAGAATGCAACCATTACTGTTGGAAGCTCCCGGATAGTGGGGTTATAAATTTATTTATACTATTATGTAAATTAGTATTGGATATTTTTAAATAAGCCGTTGGGTTATGGAGAGAGAGAAGAATCTATATCATATTTTATCGGATGAAAGCACACCATAATTTAACTTGGTGTCCTTGAAATATGTATAATGAAATAAATATGGTTTTATAAATATAGTTTCCATTTGTTAATATCGTATTTTTACTCTAATTATTTGTTGAGTGCTTTATATCAGTTATAAAAATATTTGCTTGTTGTATCCCAACAATTTAAATAGAACTTCTACATATATATATATATATATATCTAAGGCGGGTAAAATTCCCGAGATCCATGGACGAGTTCTCTCCAGCGGTCTCTGTCCCTCATTATCGCTGCTATATCCTGCATCTCCAACAGACCAGTGTCTGTCCTTAGGGCATCAACATATGTTAACCTTGGTCTTCCTCTTCTAGTGTGTCCATGTAGGGGCTCCCAATGGAGCACTGAGTGCAATGTCAACTCTGGATGTCGGTGAGCATGTCCAGCCAACCTCAGTCTCCTCTGTGTCACTTTTGAGCTGACACATATATATACATACATATACACACACACACATACATATAAATACATACAACCACATGTATGTGTGTAAAACTCATTTTTGTATATATATATGTATGTATATGTGTGTATATACATCACTCAGTCAAACGACCAGATTTCAACCCCAACATCTACAACACCGGCACTAATGTTTACAACAGCTTCAGAATGAATTGAAATGAACATTTACAACAGCGGCATCAAACGATAAAAAAAACACACACAAAAAATAACAAAACACACACACACGCACACACACACACACACACACACACACACACACACACACACACACACACACACACACACACACACACACACACACACACACACACACACACACACACACACACACACGCACGCACGCACGCACGCACGCACGCACGCACGCACACACACACACACACACACACACACACACACACACACACACACACACACACACACACACACACACACACACACACACACACACACACACACACACACACACACACACACACACCACAACAACTGTCGCTCAGAGAGTGGGATTGACTCAGTGCACAGTCTTTCCTCAATTTAAAAATATTCGTCACGCACAGGCATTGCACGATTGCATTAATTATAATCCCACCGAGGTTGACTTTGCCTTTCATTCTTACGGGGTCAATAAAATAAAGTACCAGTAATGCACTGAGTGTTTGCTGGGTATAGAAACAATTAATTATATACCTCGACGAACTGCCTCGGCTCTCGACGACCGCAGCATAGTATTGCGAAAAGCCAATAACAGCCGGTGAAATACGAGATGCGATGGCTAACTGCACGAGGGGTGAATCGCCAGGATTGGATGGTCTGCCCTACGAGCTTTATGCATTTATGCCAGACTTGTTCGGTGACCTCTTGGCAGACGTCTACTGCAACTGGCAGCAGAACGGGAGCATTCCCAATTTTGTGAGCTGGGGAGCGGTGGCGCTGCTGAGAAAAGACCCGAACAAGGGGGATGTTATCGATAATTTCAGGCCCATAACCCTGCTAAATGCAGGGTTCAAGATTTTGGCCAAGGTGTTAGCAACGAGGTTGGTGCTTGTCGTCAAAGGTCTGGTGGGAGAGGTGCAGACATGCGCCATTCCGGACAGATCCATGCACGACAACCTCCACCTCATGCGATACATCATAGAGAGGGTGGTTAAGGAACCTGGCAAGGGTGGGGGCCTGATCAACTTGGATCAATCCAAAGCATTCGATAGGGTCGACCATCGGTACCTGGCGGCGGTCCTCGAGGCAGCCGGTTTCGGGCCCATTTTCAGGGGTTGGATCGCTGCAATGTACAGCGACATCTGCTCAGTTGTGAGGGTGAACGGTCACCTGTCGCAGCCGTTCAGCATCATGCGCTCAGTCCGCCAGGGTTGTCCCCTCTCGTCCCTGTTGTACGTATTGGCTCTCGAGCCGTTACTGTACAAACTGGGGGCAATGAGGGGCATCCCACGCGAACTAGGATGCGGGAAATCCGAGTCGGCTTACGCCGACGACGTCACCGTGGTGGTCTCGAGCACCAGACACGTCCAGATGCTCGGCACCGCTCTCAAGGAATACGAAGCGGTGACAGAAGTAAAGATAAACCAGGAAAAGTCGGTGGGCTTGCAGCTCGGCACCTGGAGAGGCAAGTCCATGCCGTCCGACAGCGTCGTGGGGCGTTGGACGGACGGACCGGTTAAATTGCTCGGGGTCTGGTTCGGACCGGACCTCCAGATGGAGAAAAACTGGAACGAGATGACGAGCAAGGTGGCCTCCCTCACCCAGAAAGGGGTCGAGAGGAAGCTGTCCCTGAAAGGCCGGGCGGAGGTGGCGAATGCGTACATCGCATCCGTCATCTGCTACCGCCTCACCGTCCTCCCTTGCCCCGGCCCAACTCTCACCAAAATGGAGCGCCTCCTCTTCCGCTTTTTGTGGAAGGGACGCACTCCCATGGTCAGACGATCCATCTGCTATCAACACCCGTTGCGTGGAGGACGGGGCATGCCATGGCTGATGATGCGCAAACATGCGCTGAGGCTGCGACATCTCTGGTGCTTCCTTGACGAGGAACAGGTGTGGTCGCCGTTCGCCAGGCACGTTTTCCCACAGCTCGTCTCCTTGACGGAGCTGCAGTCTTGGGTCAGAAAAAGACCGAGGGATAGCGCTTGGAAACTGGAATGTCTCCAAGCGCTCACTGCCCTCTGCCAGATGCGCACCAGTATCGGTGAAACATCCACCTCGGCGTTCTATAGAGGACTAGTGGATGGGAAGAGCGACGACGTTCTCGGAGAAATCCTGGGCGTCGAAGACGATCAGCTGTTTGCTGTATTCCGGAGAACTTTCAGCCCAGGGTCTATGGATAACTTCCAAAAATCCCTGGCCTGGCCTGGCAGTGCTACAGGGGAGCGCTGCCGGTTCGAGATAAGCTCTACAGGCACGGAAGTGCCGTCAGCCGAGCCTGTCCGAGATACGCGCAGAGCGACGAAAACGTCGTGTACGCACTCGTTCAGTGCCCGAGCATTGCTGACTTGTGGAGCTATGTCGAACAGTTGCTGTCGCGTGTAGGACTGATCCGGTTATCGACTGAGTCCATTGTGCAGATGGTCTCGCCGTCTTCCTTCGAGGAGGAAGAGCAGGCGGTTTTCATCTGCCTGGTGGCCGTGGCGAAAGAGATTGTGTGGTGGACAAGGTTGAAAGGGTTAAAGACAGACACTTTCCTCTTCGGCGAATCCCTAATTAACTTTTTCAAGTTTCACTTGAAGAGGAAAATCAGGGTGGAGAGGCAAGTGCTGCCTTCTAGCAAGTTTGTTGAAAGGTGGGTGAATGTAGCGAGAATGGTCCGAGTGAACGGGACCGCTCTGAATATACGTCTCTAGTTTGAGAAATGGAAAAATTGAGGGAGGGCGCTTGCCCTGGTGGTCAGGGTGGCCGTGGTCTTTTGTGTGGTTTTCGCCACGAGTAACCCTCGGAGGTTTCCCCCCTATTGGGGAATTTTTCATTGTTTCAATTTTCATTTTTATTGTTTATATATATATGTTTCTATGTCTTTTTTTTCTTTTCTTATATAAATAATAAAAATATTTACACGCACAAAACCCACATCGTACCGTCCTGTACCGTCCGTAATGTTTTTCTTGATGTCAGCCCTTGTGGCCAATAAAGAAATCATTAATTAATAATTATCAATAGTGTATTATTATTATTATTATTATTATTATTATTATTATTATTACCTTTTTTTTTTTTTTTCCAAATTCAACGATGTTCTAAAACAATATAAAAGAGATAATTGGCAATAAAGGTTCTGGAACAAAAGAGATCATTGGCAATACGGGCTGGGGCCCCCAGGTTATCACAGCCTGGGCCCGCTCGTCATCGTGCCACTGTAATAGAGCCAAACAAGGCATTTAGTCGTGGCTGCTGGAACGTACGGACGCTGCTTGACAGGGATTCATTGGAGCGTCCTGAACGAATGGCCGCTCTTGTTGCAAAGGAGAATATACATTCTTCTGGAAAGGAAGAGATGAAGGAACCAGAAGAGAGGCTGGGGTAGGATTTGCTGTTAAGACTGTACTTGTGAACAAATTAGAAGAATTCCCAGTAGGGATTAGTGAGCGTCTTATGTCCATGGTGAGTGTGTATGCTCCAACTATGAGTTCTGTCGATGAGGAAAAGGTGTCCTTTTACCATGCCTTTAAGAAATGTGTTTTAAGAAATATCCCTCAGGCAGACAAAGTCATCGTGCTTGGTGACTTTAATGCTAGAGTGGGTAGGGATTTTAACACATGGAATGTAATCGGAAGGCATGGGGTAGGGAAGTGTAACAGCAATGGTATGCTCCTGCTGCAGATGTGTGAGGAGCTGGATCTGTGTGTTACCAACACCATGTTCCAACAAAAGAACAAATTCAAGACCAC
>OZ024742.1:150275832-150278332 GCA_964016885.1 Eledone cirrhosa | reverse complement strand
TGAATTGCTAAGCCTACCTTTTTTTAATACACTGTTCATACTCACCCATCCCAAGTTGTGTGACAAGTCATAACACAATATGACCCTCTCCACCGCTTTCGATATTTCTACAACGCTGCTACGCTGCAAAGATGTTTTGCGATTTGCTTATTGGTCAGAGGAAATCTTTATATATTCAAATCAATGAATTAAATATAATTGTATAATTAATACAAATTTGTATACAACTGTGATACTTTAAGGTTCAATAAAGCGCTTTTTATGGTCTTCGCCTCGCATTGGTTCCTGGGTGGCTGCTGCTGTTGTTTAACTACAGGATTGCTCTTATACATCATATAGTTGTGGTCAAATGCATGGCCCAATGGAGGGCAAAGGATGCCTTAAGCACAACCAAATATTGGTGACATTTAGACACTCATGAGCACAGATGAATGTTCCAGTTGTTTGATCAACGGAACTATCTTCTCGCAAGAGCTTCATATTTTTAAGAATATACTTTACAAAAGTAAATAGACAGTAATAACAACAATTCTAATTAAATTATTATTATATTTAAGATTTACAAAAAGAACAAAACAATACAACAACACTGAACGAAAATGAAATGGAGAAAACGAACACACTCAATTAAAACTATTACAGGCAATGCTCTAAATATTTTTGAAGCAAGCCAAGACATTGACGGTATTATCGCGAGTAAAAGCGAGGCTAAGGCCCGGGAATAGCTACACACTTGTGAGTGAGTGAGTGTTACACAGACACTCGTATTCATAACGTATGCGACACAGTGTTTGAATTAATGATACAATCCATCCAACGCGCTTCCAAACAGCTTCCATCTCCGCAGGTTCAGTCACAAGGCTTGGCTCTATTTAAAGATAATATATTAATAGACCCGCCATAGACCAAACCCGGGACCTCATGATTTTGAATCAAATTTTTTAACAATTGTGACAACTACCACAACAGTAAAAATGCAAATTATCTTTTATTTACAAAAAAAAACAAAAAAACTATTATAATTAACCATTTACAGCATGATAAACCTGACACTGCAAAATATACACGTGTCATAAACACGTGTGTATTTTGCAGAAGAATTCATCCAGACCTGATCAAATATATTCCAGCTATGACCCTTGGTATATATATATACTTCCGGGGAGATTCTTCGTCGTATAGGAGAGTTCTAAGGGCGGGGAATTAAAAGAAATCTCAATTAATTAAATAAATAAATTATGGTTTAACTTTATACATGTAAGGGACATAATTCTAACAAGAAAAAGAGGTAAATCGAAAATTTTAGTCCGACTATTTTCAGAAAGGACCTAGATTCTTGAAAAAGTCTAGCCGTGTATTTAGGCCTTTCTTTTTGAAGTCAGTTGTGAGAGTATATTCCACTTTTCTACGCTACATAAATAACAAGTTTCTTTCCATTTTTGTAGTGTGAATTTCACTAGTATCCTTCATTTTATGGAGAACCTTGTGTCGTTTTCTTTGAGGTTTCACACGTAGTTTGAGCGCTGAGTGGTTGTTTCTTGTCAGGATGCTGGAAGGTCATTTCGTGGTTCAGGAAATGGCTTTTGAAACGTCTCCCTGACATACTTCTATAAGGTATGGAGGTCACTTCTGCTTCATATATTACCGCTGGAGTGTTGGACTGTTAGTCAAAGAGCATGCTTCTGGTCTTCTGCATGAGCATCCGGAAGAATGCTATGAAAATTATAATTTAGACGCCACTTTAAGACATGCATAATATATATGTGTGTGTATGTATATATTCTTAGATTTTCTCATCTGTCGAAGCATGTTTACTTCTGTAGATTAGCTTACTCTTACACTACGAATAGAGACTGAACTAGGATGAATTTCGTTCCTTTATCCCTGTAAACATTATGACCTAAGAATTTTAGACAAGGCTTATTTCGAGACTGTGACGTTCGTCCCTTCCAAAAGGCATTGACGGCTAAGTTAAGTGGGAAAAAATTGGCTTCAACCACGAATGTGCAAGGCATAAATTTTATTGTTTTTATGAGGCAATAGTAAATCGTATTGTTCTCATTACACTGAACTTGGCTTGTTATTTCCTCGCCAAAGTTATTCTATTGTGCTTCACAGCGACTTAGTATGATTATTTTATGCAGGAAATTACGAAATAACCCACCATTTTATGGGTCTAGAGTTTAAATCTACGCAGTGCACATAAATCTGTTTCATATGCAATACTAGTTGGGAATAGGGAATGAGATCTTATCAGAATGACCCTTGGGATAGAGCAGTGTTCTATAGAGAAGAAAAGGTATCACTTATCTATATAATTCAATGAATTTGGAGTAAAGTACCGGTCATTTATGAGTCCTTCTGACATGAAAAATAACCAGTACTAATTTTAACTGAACAAAATCTACTATCGGAGATTTTAATTCTATCACCACGAACAAGTTTAGTTCAGAGTTTAGATAGCCCAACAGGTTAATTTAGAATATTATTTAGCATCGCA
>OZ024742.1:150263332-150265832 GCA_964016885.1 Eledone cirrhosa | reverse complement strand
AAGTTGAATGAAAACTTAAACTATGTCAGCTTTAACTCTAACCACCCCAGATCTGTTAAAAATACTATAGTAAACTCTGTTCAAAAACGTATCTCTAGAATCTCATCTAATAAAAAGATTTTCGACGAAAAAGCCCATTATTACAATGAAGCGTTAGTTAGAGCAGGATATAGTGATAAAATTATGTACATAGATAATGATAAACAAATTAAACAAAATAACAACTATTTTAATTACGGCCACAACCTTTACAACTATAATAGAAAGCATTACAATAATTCCAAAAGCCATAAAAGAAATAGAACTAGGAATATAATATGGTTTGCCCCCCCCCCCCCCTTTCTCACTAAACATTAAAACCCACATCGCTAAACTATTTTTTAAAGCTCTTGATAATCGCTTCCCTAGAACACATAGGTATCACTCAATTTTCAATAGACATACTATAAAATTAACCTACTCATCCACCAAAAATTTAGCACAAAATATTAATAGAATAAATAATAGGAACTTTAAAACCTAGCGATAATAGCATAAATAATATCCAAGTTAACAAATGTAACTGTAGAGATAGATCTAAATGTCCGTTAAATAACAACTGCTTAGTTAAAAATATAATATACAACTGTAATGTTAAAACGGACGTTAATTCTTTTAACTACGTTGGTTCCACATCGACGGAATTTAAACTTCGCTATAACAACCACAAGAATTCTTTCACAGATCCATTCAAAAAATCTTCAACAGCACTATCAGGCGTACTCTGGCAACTTAGGCATGATAACGTTAGATATTCGACGACTTGGAATATAGTTTCAAGAGGGATTCCTTTTAATTCATCCTCTGAGACATGTGACCTCTGTGCGGAGGAGATATTCTTTATACTAAAATCTAAAAATTCCCTTAATCTACGGACAAATTTATTCAGTTGCTGCAGACATAGATTGAACTCAACGTTTAAATATAAATTTAAATTTAAAATGTAGTTATGTTTGATTTGATTTGTAATTATTTATGAAACTAGCCGATAAATCTTTCGATTTCTTCTTTTTATTAAAACATTCTTTTTATTAAAACATTCTTCATGAATAACTAAACTACCCTAAAAGCTGATGCTCCAAATATATCGAATTAAATTTTACACTAGATAAACTTCTATATTAAATATAAGAACATATGTAGACCAAATGGGTATCCTAAACTTTTGGAATGATTTCTGCTAGACAGGATTTGGTAAATAATTTTTGTTTTATCTGTTTCGACTCTGATGCTTATGATGAACTTGGCAATATATTGTCAATTAACTTTGAAAGGCTGATCTTTGTGGCCGATTTGCGTGGCATACTATGTTTTATTTTTATTATTTTTTAATATTTTGTAATATTTTTATTTTTAATATTAAATGTTTTAGTTTTCTGTTTATTTATTTATTTTCTTGTCTCTGATATTTTTATTTTTATTTTTATTTTTATTTTTATTTTTATTTTTATTTTTATTTTTATTAATATATTGAAATCTGTTCTCTATTTCTGCTTGATCGACAATCATGTAGAGTAAAGACAAGAATAGTATTGTTAAAATTAATATAGACTCTATATATATGTGTATATATACACACATATATGTATACTTGAATTTTTATAGCACAATGAGAATGTTTTCGTGTGAATTGGGAGTTTGTTTATAATTATGATATAAACATATGAATTTTTAAAAACTAGACATAAGATCATTACTTTTCACACATTATAGATACATGTCTAATTCATGAATACTGATATTTACATTATAATGCCTGTTTTATATGAACTAATATTTTCTACATGATGAAACATAGCGTTTTTTAAATTCTGCCTCGTTTATGTCTGGTTATTTTTCATTTTCTCTTTTTCATTTTCTCTTTTTTCTCTCTATATAACGGCTATTTTCTCTCTTAACTACATACATCTCTCTTTACATTAATACTAGAGCTAAATAAATAAATAAATAAATAAATAAATGTATCAACTGATACTCAACTACCTAGTTTCTCTATCTATCTCTATCTATCTCTTTCTTTTTTTCCTCTCTCTATATATCTCTCTCTGTTTCTTTACATGAAGTTCTTCTCTTTATCTATCTTTCTATATCTCTCTATTTAGTCACATGCATTTCTTCTTTTTCTTCGTTTTTCTTTCTTTCTTTCTTTCTTTCTTTCTTTCTCTCTTTCTTTTTACAACTGTCCACAATATTTTTTACTGCCAAATCAACTTCCCAAATGCAAGTCGATTGAAAGGTATGTCGTATCTATTTATTTATAAGACTGTTTATATTGTATTTTGTCTGAAGAAGGCATAACATATTGTTAATATGATATCCCTGAAATATATATAATGAAATAAATATGGTTTTATAAATATAGTTTCCATTTATTTAATATCATATATATATATATATATATATATATATATATATATATATATAAATATATATAGATATATATATATATATATACATATAA
>OZ024742.1:150140832-150258332 GCA_964016885.1 Eledone cirrhosa | reverse complement strand
CAGTACTGAAATGATGATTTCTGTGAATTTAGCTTAAAACTTCATTAGTGATTGGGATGGAAAATCCATTTAGCTGTGTGAGTTTATACATAGTCAATCACTAAATGCCTTTTACCATCACTGTTGTTATCTACAACTGAGCGAACTCCTGAGAATGTTGAGGGTATAACTATTCCTCCAGTCAACAGTTTATTCATTTTGACTTTAATGAATTCACTGACTACAAAAGAGCGTTTCTGGGTGAAGCAATACATAGATATTTCTTTGTCAATTTATGCTAACTCGAATCAGTGAATATTTGATGTTTTGAAGGTTTGTTGAATATACTATTATATTTCGGATCAACAAATGCAGCAGACACAGTTAAGAACGCGAATTCACATTTAAATTTAATCTAAAATGACTAAAATTGTGGTAAATGAGCCTGTGGTAGGGCAGTGGAGAACTCCAGCGTTCTTGGCTCTCGGATCACAGCCCTATTCACTCCTATCAGAAAGAAAGTTGGCTGTTCCAGTGCGTCTCCTTTACCATCATCCAGGGCAATGTCTTTTGCATCTTGTCCACCAGGACCACGAAGCGGATTAACCCTTAAATTTCATTTATGGTGGCGGCATGTGGATTAAATTTATTTAAGCTTTAGCACGTAACTCCTTCAAGAAAAGTTTTTGTGTGTATTTTTTGGAGTCTAATGAGAGATTCTCAAGGTGGCAAAATCAGATATTCCATGAATAAAAATATTCAGTTACTATGTAGCAATTTTATTTAGTTTGTTTCTAGTAACCAGTTGTCATTTCACGAAGATTAATAGCAAGCTTTTTAAAAATATTTTCGTGGAACAAAGAAAATTCACCTTCACAATCAATAACCCATTTCTTATTTACAATACCAATAATAAATTTCTGTTAAGTTGTTTAATTTGAACTGATACCGTCGGTACGATTGGTTTCCGACATACTTTTACAAAATATTCCATCCTTTTACAATTAAGACACCGTTTTGGCAATAGAAAACAGAACATTTTTCAGGGTCAGAAACCACGAAAACAGAACATTTTTCATACAGAAACCACGTTTAGCTTGCATTGGAGTTGGTTTCTTGACTGTAGCAACAAACGAATTAAGGTAATTGCATATATTTCTGTGTAAAGCATTAATAGTAGACTTTTCCGTCTAGCCAGTGCAAACAATATCCTACAACCTATATAACACACGCGCGCGCACACAGACAGAGAGACAGACAGTAATTGGTAAAATTTCAATGTGTAAATTGAAAGAAGATATATTATCAAACAAAATAATTATACTATTTGTACGGAGGACTTGCGTCTGGGTAGTTAGCGCCCTAGGCTCGCCCTATAATATGCGTTCCCTTCTCACAGTTATCCATCCCGTTTTCCTAAGTAAAATACAGTTTGGAAAGCTGACTAACCTAGTTTTTGAAACTTCCTGCTCTGACCACACTAAGAAAGTGTCTGAGCCTGCACTTCCTACTGCACAGTCCACAGCCATACATGCCATAACTCTATGAGTCTACACTCGTTTTGGGTATTACCATGAGTCTTCTACGCGGCAAAGATATTCAGTGATGTATTTATTAATCGCAGGAAATTATATATTCAGTTGATTATACAAATTTGTAAAAAGAATGTGATCTATAGGGGATTTCGTAGTTGGCCTAATGGTAGCACCGATCCTGCTGTTACTCAATTTATCAGGAATTCTTGTGCGTTCGCTCTACCTGGTAGTTCCATCAAATAAGGAAGGGACACGTTGGGTGTATTTATAGCTCTATCTGCTATTTCAAGCGTTAAACTAATATATTTCTTCCCTGGACTGTGCTGTTTGTTTTGTTATTTTTGTTATTACTTTTACACACACACACACACACACACACACATATATATATATATATATTGTGTGTGTGTGTGAAGGCGCGTACCGTAGTGGTTAGAGTGGTGGTTCGGCCGTTGATTCGATTCACGGAAATAATGTGAAATAAGCAAGACAACTTATTTTACATTCCTGGTAAAAATGATTTTACCTGTAATTCAAGGAGCCAGCCTTGTCTCACATTGTTTCATACCGAATTCCTCTGAGAATTACATTCAGAATGAGGAAGGCTCAGCCACGTTAATTTCACGAGCAGGCAGTTCCGTTGACTGAATCAACTGAGACACTCATCGTCGTTCCCGACGGAGGTTCAACAACGACATGTACAGATGAGAGGATAATGGCTAGAATGCCTCTGATCATGTTTGCTCTATTAATTATCACTTGGCGCTAAATGACAACTAAATATCATAATCTTGTGGCTTTTCGTAAATTGAAGATGTGAGGGCGGGGATCAACAATTTGATATTGTTGATGTATTTCGCTACGAAAAATACATTTTGACTCCTCTTCTGAACATTTCTGTTTATTTACAATCATTGTCGAAACTTCTTAAAGGGTAACATAACAATAAACGATTTGTTGTTGTCAAAACGATGTGACCCCGCCCATTTCACCGCTTAGCATTCCTTACCTGTCCAGAAGGTGGCGTTGGCAGAGAAATAATTACCTCCCTTCGTTAATCACGAAGTTTAGCTGACGTCTTTCGAATATTGTTTTTCTTCTCACCTGACTTATTAAAACTCGGATTTTTTCTTTTGTTTTAAAATTTGAAAAGAAACGAAAGTTTGACACTTATTTCATAAACAAAGTTAGAAAACGAGTAAAATCATCATGTTACCTTTAATTAATACTTTGAGGTTCTTACTTTTCATAGTTATTATAAACAGAGGTAAGTTGTTTACTACCTATACATTTATTTAAGTGATGAAATAAGTTATTTGATGTATTTCGCTTGAAATTGTGATCTGTATAAGTACGAATACAGTTTCCTAAAGTAAATCACAATTTAGATGTATACCTGTGTATCGATTATATACTAATACAGTTTCCTTAATGTAATTAAAATGTATACCTGTATATCGATTATATATACACACGATATATACGTAAATACAAACGGAATAAAGTTTATATATATATATATATATATATATATGTTAGTGGCGTAATAACTTCACCTTTCAAATGTTTGTTTCTTTTCTTTTTGTCACAATCAAAAATAAAAAAGGAGGTTGTTTTAAAAAAACTCAGTATATTTTAAGCCCATTATTATCATTGTTTTTCTCTTTCCCCAAATAGCATAACCAATCTTTGAGTCACTTTTAATATATTCCTCTTTCAAAAATAGAATATTATTTAAAGTATCAAAAGAAAATCAATGAAAAAATTATAAGGCTATACTAGATGTTTTACGCCATTAAATTATATATATATTAATCCAATCGACCTATTAAATTATTTGTGATGTAATTTGCTGTCTGTCATTTGAAATACCTATCTAGTTTTGTCTTCGATTATAAATTGACAAAAAGACCAATTTTCAGAATATTTGACTCATAATTCAAATGCTTTTTTGGGGGGGTTTGGCTTTGGCTTTTGAATCTGAAGAGCAGAATTGCCAGATAATTGGCGACGTTTCTGGTGTTTAAAAAACCGTCAAATGGCAGAACTGTTCATTATACTTTGTAATTCAGCAATACACGCCTAACATTTAAATTTATTAAAAGTATTACACCAATAGATTCTACTTACCTCAATCGATCTTTTATTTCAAAATCCTAAAGGAACATCGTTTTCTTCTTCGTGATGTAAATACCTTCCTGTTAGTGCGCACGACTTGAAATTATTCAATATTCTATCAGTGATGTGAACAAAATCTTTGAAGCAGACGTATCTGTGAGCGTCTTAAAAATGCTTTAGATGCATTCTGTTCCTTTGTTTGTTCATACTATAGTTACAAGAGAAAATATTCTTTCAGCATCAGCATTACTTTTTGGAGTTACCAAACAATTAATGTCATACGATATCAGTTATTTGAAATATTTGTGGCGATATATTACAAACCATATTTCTATTTTTGGTGGTGGTTTGTGTCGTTATTTTCAAAAGCAAACTTCTCTTCAATCTGCTACAGAAATTTTTCTATTACACTTTATTTCGTCATCCCTCCATCTAAATGTAATGTAGGTAAATCTGAATATTCCCTTTCTATTGTATGATCCAATACTATGGAAGGATTATTATAAGATTTTTGAAAGCATTAGTTAGATCACTTTATCGGGTGTCCAGTTAGTCAATAGCTTCAGTAATACATTTACAGCTTTCTTCTTCTCTGGCACACCAAAATTCATTGTATCCAATTGGATCGTTATCAACTTCTTGTTTAAATTTGGCTCCAAACTCTTTCTCGTACCTTTTTCAGAGACAGAATTTTATAAGCTCTATTATGCAGAATTTTTCTAAATATCTCTAGCTGTATACAAAATATAGACCATTCATTTTATCAGAGTATTTCCGTTAATATTCTGGCTTTGATTTTTTTGGTATTTCTTTAGCCAGAATTTTCTATAGTTGCAAAATGACATTTTAGTTCTTGCCAGTTTAAGAGAATATTCAATATAAACCCTGAACCAGCCATTTAAGGTTGAGAAACTTTCTGAAATAATGAAATTGCTGGATAAGTGTCATCTAGATTTAATATTTTTAATATAGATATGTATTCTTCTGTATAAATTACTATTAGAACACCTGAGTGGAATCTCAGTTATGAGGAATACATGTTTTGATGGAAGTTTTTCTCTGAATATGGTCTAGAATATTTGTGTGTGTTTGTAGTAGCAATATCATTCCAGATTTGAGAACCATAATCCATTGTGGGTCTCCTCTGTGCTTTGTTGAATGTTAGCAGTTATTGGGAGCAAAAAGTATTTTCTGGCTTTGAAAATTGAAGCATGTCTTTGTTAATTTAAGGATGTTCATTCATCAGGAGAGAACCTATTGATATTGAAATCTAGATTTTGGAGTGATAACAGAGACTTTAGTTACATGTTGCTCATGATTAACACCTTTCAATATCAAACTGCTTGAAATCACCCCTAATTCTATGATATAAAAATGTTTGTTTTAAAATATTTATATTTATCAAAAAAAGCTTCTATCATGATTTTATGTAAGAACCTAAATCGTTTTAAATTCTTTATTAGTTTCAAAATTATTTGAAAATCATTGCCAGTGTTTTGCATTAGAAATATAATAATGAAACAGTTAAAAGTGATTCAGTGTGCTGTGTTATTGTCAAAGATCTTGCTCAAATCCTCCTATCTTGTTTGGAGAAGGATAGGCTGCTCTAAGCAACTTGCCTATAATATTTTGACTAGGAAAATTCCAACTATTGATAAAAATTTATCTCAGACATGTTCTCCATTCATTCGCTTTAGCCTGTTCTTTCTACTTTCAAACTTCTGTAGTTCAATAGATTATGAGTATGTAAACAGTGTTTTGCTCCAATGCTGTACTGTACTACATATATTATGTAATAGACAGGTATAAACACATTGACTTTATATAAAATATCCTTGCAAACTGAAAAAGAGGGATGAATTAGAATAGTTTCAATATTGTTTGAGGATTTTATTGGTGACTGAGTAGCATCTTTAACTGTTCATGGAGACATTACTTATACACTCATTATTATTAAGAGCTTAAATATATTGGATAGGGTAGACCAATTTGTATATATAATGATTTCTACTATAGGCACAAGACCAGTAATTTGGGGGAAGAGGAAAGTCAATTAAATCGACCCCAGTAAGATACTGGTACTTTATTTTATCAAACCCCAAAAGCTAACCTCGGCAGGATTTGAACTCAGAACATAAAGGAGCGTAACTCTATGCCACAAAGCTTATTGTCCAATGTTCTACTGATACTGCCAATCCACCACCCTAAATTGGCATATATAATATATTCTTGACAGCCAGTTTGAATAGTAAACTACTGTGTGAACAGTGTTTTGTTCCAATGCTTTTCAATACTATAAAATAATCTATATACTTTTAGCCAACAGTCTATGTAATTGATGTATACAACTTGTCTACTACTAAGAACTTAAGTACAGTGGTTAAACCAAGTTGCATATATGATTATAATACATTCTTAACAGCTGGTTCAATTAAAAGAAATTACTAGTATACTAACAGTTTTTTGTTTTTTTTTAATTGTACTAATTGTATAGATAGTAAAGAATGCTATACTGCAGTTAAGTAAAGTACTTTTCAATAGAATCTATGATTATATCCAGGTTGTGTGTAAAGAGAAACAGGCCATGAGACCTGAAGCAAATGGTATTTGTAAGAGCACTGAGAGATTTTACTCCATTTACTTAGGACGCCTGACTTTTACAAATAACATCCTCAGAGGGTTGCAAACCCCATTCTCAATAGTTAAGTGAACTGGGGTATATATTGTATACTGTCATACTTTAAAACCTTTTTTCCCCAGATTGTTGTGTTAAATAACTTATGTTTACCATTGGTTTTAGATAGTGATCATAATCATTATCATCATCCCCACCATTTAACCCTTTAGCATTTAAACCAGTCGTATCCGGCCAGAACTCTTTCACCTCTTTCTGTTCAAACCGGCCATAACTGGCCACTCCTACTGACATTAAGGTATTGTTTTCAAAATAACATCAAAATCTCATAGATTCAATATTATGTGAAATAATTATGTAAAGCCTTTACCACGAAAATGCAATAGTATATATAGAGTAATGTAAATGCTAAAGGGTTAATGTCTATTTTTCCACACTTACATGGGGTAGATGTTATGAGACAAGAGTGTGTTGGGGAGAATTTACAGCTCTTTCTAGCATCCAAGTACTGTCTGTTCGTCTGCCATGCTATCTATATATATAGAGAGAGTGAAACACTATTCCACCCCACCTCTCACTCACTCACTCCACCTCCCTCTCTCTCTAACTAACTAAAACGTAATGTGTGTATTTCTGTGTGTGTGTGTGTGTATTTCTGTGTATGTGTGTGTTTCTGTATGTTCAACAATGCAACAAAAATGAAATATGTCTGATGAAGTGCCATCTTCTCACATGGCCAATATATCAACAGTAGAGAAGGGGACTAGGGGTTGATTCTTGGATTTTTCCCAATCTCGGAGATTTTTTCTGTGGGAAATTTTTTTTCTTTTCTAGGTTTTTAAATTTGTTTTCAATCGATCTGACTCACTCACTGATTCCTTTTTTTCGAAAGCAGAGGCAGGGAGTGAGGAGGACCCTCAGAGTTACAGATAAGCACCTCTCAGCCAGTTAAGTTTATAGAAAAGCAATTCCTTGATACTGAAGGATGTTTTGATCCTTCATCATTTTCTACTGTTGTGGAAAGTGTTGTAAACTTAATTAATCAAGTCTTCCCTAATTTCAAAACCCACCATTCCAATGAGGAGTGGTTGTGTGAAAGAGCAACAATTGCCCCCAAAAAGATCACAGTGAATGCCACCAACAAAAATCTCTTGCAAATGATCCCTGGAGGTAACCAGATTTATAAATCTATAACAAGGATGAAGCTGTTCATTATCTCGTTGAATTTCTCAACAGTCTGGAACCGTCTAGTATGCCGCCACAACCTTGAATTGAAGAAGGGCACAGTCATCATGCTTCTCAGAAACTTGGATCAGCCATGAGTGTGCAGTGGTATGCATTTGGTTGTGACTGAGCTACAGCCTCACATTATCGAAGCCAAAATTTTCATTGGATGCAGTAAGGGAGACATCATATTTATAGCTAGAATACCGCTAATACCATCAGATGTCTCTTTTTGTTTCAGACGATTGCAATTCCCAGTGAGAGTCAATTATGTATTACCAAATCCCAAGGTCAAACACTGCAGGTTGTCAGTTTCCATCTAGAAAAGGGCTATTTCTCACATGGTCAATTGTATGTAGGGTATTCTAAACAAGGAAGTCCCCACAAACTTTTCATATATGCTCCAAAGAAAAAAGTTAAAAACATATATACTGAAGATTTTGACCAATTTGCTGACCATTCAAATTGTCATATTTCCAAAAATATTCATCCAAATTTCACGTAGAAGTTAGATTTAAATATTTTCAAAAATTCATAGTGATACCTAATATCACTGACGCTCTTTCCCTCGTTTACTCCTGTGCATCTTCAACATACAAAGTCTTCCCTTTCCTGTTGGTTGTTATCCTACTACATCTCTTGTGTACATCATATGGAGTTTATGCCTACTCGTTTTCTACATATTGAGCAAGACCACTTCCTTGGTGGAATCAGGGTCCTAACTTCTTTCCTACTCACTAGCACTTCAGTTTTAGTTAAGTGTACTCTCAGACCTTTTGATTCCAAATCCCATTTCCATAGTTGGAACTTATTTTAGTTCTTTTATGGATTTGGCTTTAAGGACCAAATCATCTGTATAGAGAAGTTCACATGGACAGCCAGTTTTAAACTCCTCTGTTATGGCCTGAAGAATTATGATGAACAGCAGTGGGCTATGAACTGAAACCTTGATGAAGTCCTACCTCTACATTGAATTCCTCACTAAACTCACTTCCTACTCTCACTTTACTGACAGCTCCTCTGCACATGGCTTGCACTGCTGTCACAAGCCATTCTTCTACACCTAATTTCCTTAAGGACCTCCAGATAATAGATCGAGGTACTCTGTCATAGGCCATTTCTAGATTAACAAAAGTTAAATATTGTGGCTTTTTGTTGGCTAGGAACTTCTCTTGTAGGGCATCTGTAGTATTTTTCCTAGACATGAAACCAAACTGCATCTCATCTAATTTGACGCTTTCTCTAATTAGCTGTGCTACAACTCATTTCGTCACTTTCATAACTTAGTTTTTTTCCTCTGTAGTTGCTCCTTTTTAGAGGATCACATTTGCCTTTGTAGCAATTTGTGATTGTACTGCTGTGCCAGTCATTGGGTATGACTCTGTCTTGTATCACCTGATTGACTTTGCAGGTTACTAGTTCCACACCTAATCCCTCAATGCTTTTAGCATCTCAGTATCTATTTCTGATGGTTCAACAGCTTTACCATTCTTCATATCTTTGATTGCTTCTTTGACCCTATAACTGTCAAATTCAAAACCTGGTCCTTCTGTTGGGTAAGTTGGGGGAAGTCTCTCATCCTTCTATTAATTCTCTACATTCATCAATCTCTCATAGTAACATTTCCAGGCATTTTCTTTTGGGGTATTAGTTGTGTTAAATGCACCAGTGTCATTTCCAACACACTTTTCCCCAACAACATCATGATTCACACTGTCAAACTGCCTTGCAATGTAGAACACTTCACATCTCTGGTCCTCATGTCTCAAGTCATTGGCAAACTTTCTTTTTGCAACCTCTCTCTGAGCTATGTATAACTGTCATCTAGCTTCTATCTTAGCTACCTGGTACTGGTCTCTGCTACCCCCATTTTTCCAGTCTTTCCATTCCTGTCTCTTGGCTTTAATGGTTCTATCCACTGTGCTTTTCTACCACCAAGTCACCCTCTCTCTGGCTGGCACTTTCCTCCAGCCACAAAAATCATCAGTAGTTCACAAAAGGTTGTCACATAGGAATTTCCAGTTGTCCTCTACATTATATGTACTTACTTCGTCACCTCTCTCATCTAATGCATCACATAGGACTTTTCAAAAGCTATATTTAACTGAAAGATCCTTTAGCTTCCAAACCTTCTGTCTTGATATTTTCCTGTGAGTTTTGTTCTGTCTTGTGTTTATTTTGATGTCATTAATAACTAACTTGTACTGGGTGGTGCATTTTTCCTTAGGGAAGGTCTTAGTGTGTATTACAGTCCATTTGTTTTGTCTTACATGTAAATAATCAATTTGGTGTTTTGTGTTCGCCCGAGTACTATGAAATCAGGTGATTGGTTAGTTTCCTGAAATTGGTGTTGCAGATGGTTAGCTCGTTTGTGTCACAGAATTCCAGGAGCCTCAATCCTTCTTCCTTTCTTGAGCCATAACCATAACCACCATGAACTCACACACACACATAAATTCACACACACATAAACCACCATCATCACCCCAACCACCTCAACATCCCAATCACCCCAAACCACCACAATCACCACCTTCATATACATGTATAAATGACTGCACAAAGCAAAAGTAGGCTCTATAAGCCGTAGTGAAGGCGACCTGTCTAGGTGTTGACACTCCAAATAAAAACTGATAAAGAGTGGAGAGGACTCATGAATCTAGTAAGACAACATCTCTAGTGCTGGTAGCATGAATAATGCACCCAGTCCACGATGTAAGATGATTGGTAATAGAAAGGGCATCCAGCCAGAAAAACTGGGGGGGGGGGTATTTTGTTAGAGATGCCTACTGACTGTAGTTGGTTTTACTTTGTAGGGCGGGTCTTCTCTATTACTGAATACCGCCAAAGATCTCGGTCCAGTGACATTGTCTTGGAGAGGTGTAAGTGTGTGAGGTCGGAATTTATCAAGCCGTCCCAGGTTTTTCTGGGTCTGCCTACTCCGTGGCTACCGTCTACTTTTATTGCCCTGCACTTTTTTTATACAGCTGTCGTCTTTCATGCGCATCACGTGACCATACCAACGTATTCTTCTCTCGAGTAAACAACATCTGATCCCTCTTATTCCTAATTTCTCCCTTAGTTCGTTTATGCTTTGCCGTTCACGTATATTACTATTACACATCCAGCGGAGCATGCAAGCTTCGTTTCTCTCCAGTCTGCATATATCCTCTGCACACAATGCCCAGGTCTCACTGCCATGTAACATTGCTGTTCGTATGCAGGCATCATACAACCTGCCTTTCATTTTTAGGGAGAACCCTTTAGCAGCTAATAGTGGTATAAGCTCTCTGAACTTTTTCCATCCGTTCTGACTCTAGCTACTGTACTTTTATATATGTACTGTACATATATATATATGCTACTGTATATATATATATATGGAGGCACATGGCTTAGTGGTTAGAGCATTGGCCTTGCAATCGAAAGGTTGTGAGTTCAATCCCAGACTGGGTGATGTGTTGTTTCCTTGAGCAAGACACTTTATTTCACATTGCTCCAGTTTGCTCAGCTGTAGAAATGAGATGATAGGGACTGGGGTCCATATCATTCCACTGCAAAGTGGTCGTGGAGGTGCCACGGCAAAAAAGCACCCAGCACTCACTGTAAATGAGGTTGGTGTTAGGAAGGGCATCCAGCTGTAGAAATCAAGCCAGCATCAGTTCCCGTCCCACCCTTGCAAGCAGGGAAAAGCGGATGTAAAATGAAATGATGAAATGATGATGATGATATCATCATCATCATTTAACGTCTATCTTCCACGCTAGCATGGGTTTTTCGACGGGAATTGTCCCACGTGAGGCAAGATTGGTTGTCTTGCTCGTATAGGACTGTCTGGCAGGTTTTCTATGGCTGGATGCCCTTCCTAACACACGTTTAGTGTGGACTGGGAGGTTTTTACCATGTTACCCACACGGCGACATTACAGCGTGGATTGTGTGTGTTTTTTTTTTCTCGTGACACCTACACCATTTAGGACTGGATGTTGTGGTACTAACATAACTTTACAGAGAAAGGGGTGGGGGCTAGTGGGATGGTGGGAGGTGTATATTTGGTTAAGAGGTGCCTACTGACTGTAGGTTTCGCTTTGTACTTAGACAAGGCGGGTCTTCTGTATTACTGCATAGTGCCAAAGATCTCGGTCCAGTGGCATTGTCTTAGAGAGGTGTAAGTGTGTAAGGTCGGAATTTATCAAATCGTCCCAGGTTTTTCTGGGTCTACCTACTCCGTAGCTTCCATCTATTTTGATCGTCCTGCACTTTTTTTATCCAACTGTCGTCTTTCATGCGCCTCACGTGACCATACCAACGTAGTCTTCTCTCAAGTAAACAACATCTGATCCCTCTTATTCCTAATTTCTAACTTAGTTCATTTATGCTTTGCCGTTCATGTATATATATATAATTTCCTGAATATATGTAGAGCATATAGAATATACATACCTTGTATGTATCATGGTATAGCCCACTGCTCTACATTGAAACATACGTAGAATTAAAATTATATTTTAAGTATAACTTGGTTATTCTCTCTATTAATATATATCTGTGTATGTATGTACATATATTTTATGTATAAAATATTTTCTCTTTTTCAGCTTATGCACTAAACTGTCATGCTTGTACCACCCTTGGAACATCATACTGCTTAGATGAATTATTTATGTCACACAGCGGTGAGTGTGCTGAAGAAGAAAACAAATGTGTCAAATACAAGACTTACGCTGTTATGCATGATGCTGGATCAGTTTGGTCTGACAACACGAGTGAGTGAATCTTCTACCTCATAGTTCCTTCCACATTATCATGATAATGATTTTATGTCTGTTTTTCTTGCTGGCTGATATTTGAAAGGTCTTCTTTACCATAGGATCTCAACACATGTTACTCTCTTTTATCATCATCTTTGTGAGATTCAGACTCCCAAGATCAGCTTTCACTATTTTGTCCTGTTTTCAGTTTTCTTCTTCCACAGGTCCCATCTAATTTGAGCCCTCAGTACTTCTTTATCCAACTGTCATCTATATACACATCACATATCTGAATCAGCCCAGTCTTCTCTTTTTCATACTACATCTTATTCCTTTTTCAGCACTTTCTGCTCCATCATTCATACATGCTAACAACACATCCAGTAGAGCATGCTCATTTGATTTCTTTCTAGTCTTTACATCCGAGGTACAGAGAGACATTTATTTAATTCAGATAACACAAAACTCTAGTCTCCCTTAAAGTAGGATCCTCCAACATCAATTCAGTTGTTGTAGTGCTCCAGCCACTTCTGGAAGATCCACTTGAAGTCCTCCAAAGTGAAGGTGTCCAGGGCGCTTGTCACAGTCTCCTTCACCTCCTCCACATCCTCAAAGCAAATACTCCTGAGCTTCTCTTTCAGTTTTGGGAACATCCAGAAGTTGCATGGGGCTAAGCCTTGATTGTAGGGAGGATGATGGACAGTCTTGATCCCCATATCCCCCTAGTAGTTGGTCACCATGATGGATTTGTGGCAGGTGCAGGTGCCTTTGACCAGTCTTGAGTTCTGGTCTCTTGCAAGGAAATCTCATTCTGAACAGCCTCAAAACCTCTACATAATGCTCTTTGTTGACTGTCTGGCAGTGGGGGACCCACTGGATGTAGATGATGCCCTTGCTATCGAAAGATGAGATCATTATGAGCTTCACAGTGAGCCTGCTTTGTCTAGCCTTCATGGGTCATGGGAAGTCACAATGTTTCCACTGGGCACTCTGTCCCTTGGACTCTGGATCATAAAATTAGACTCAGCTCTCATCACAGGTTACCAGAAACTCAAGGACACATGGATTCAGTGTGATCCACTCAACCAACTCCCTGCTGTCATCAATGCATCTCTCCCTTTGATCTTCATTAAGTACCCTGGGAACAAACTTTGTGCATGTTCAGATCACCATGAATGACTCTGTGCATAGTACCCTCAGACACTTTAATTTGTTTAGTAATCATCAGAAGAGATACACAAGTCTTCATCCAGAAATGTGCCAATTTTGTCAACCAACTTTGGTGTCTTAATGTCCCTCTCCCTGCCACATCTCTTGTTGTCCCTCATCTGCTCCCTGCCTATATGCAACTTCTTGTGCCAGCAGAAAACAGTCACCAAGCTCATGAAAGTTAGTCCACAAGCAGTTTTGACCATTTCATAGGTTTCTGCAGCATTTTTGCCAAGTTTGATACAAAACTTTATTGCATATTGAATGTCTAAGTTGTCCTCACATCCTGACTGCATTGTGGAACCAGTCAGCTGTCACAAGACGTGAGTGATGGGTAGTGTTTAAAGTTCTGTAGTGGCCTGAACTTTCAATTTGGAAAAAAATTACTTAGTATGTTAGCTTATTATAACCATATCAAGGATGTATTAGAGCAACAGTTGCACTAATTAATTAAAAATACCTACAAAGAGAAAAGTCTCAAAACTTCTTGAGTGCACCTCGTATCTTCTGCATTCATGATTTATATTTTGCTATGATGCAATATTCTATATTCTGCTCTTTACCCAGAGAAAGAATCCCTTCATTACTAGATGTGGAAAATTTTTGTCCAGCTTAAACTATTTTCACCCTGTTCTTACTTTAGCTGTAACAGAAGCTATCAACTACTTTTAGGGAACCTTCAAAGCTTTTCAAAGGATATGTTTCACAGGTGCTTCTACTGCTAATTACTCGTATGCATCTGTGGCTAGTCTGCCTAGTTGTAATGCTACAGCATACTTTACGTTGAGTTCACTGTATAGAATTCCCTATCTATACCCTTTTTTTTTTTTTTTTTTTAAATTAATTAAACTCAATCATCCATTGACTATTTTGTCTCCATCATCATACATCTACCTTTATCTGCTTGGATCGGTTGGTTGGGTCATTCTCAGCACACCATCCTCCACCCATTGCATCCCTTTGTCATCTCTTCTTTGGGCTTTGGCGATTGGTGATCAGCTCTCACAACCTCTGTTCATATCTTCCTTGATCTCTCTTCTGCAGCTTCCTTCCACTGAGATTTCTTGGTATGTTTTCACACAATGATCATCCATGTAAATCACTTGTCTATACCAGCACAATCCTTTCTTCTGCTCACTACATCTGATTCCTTTGATACAGAGCTTTTCTCTTAATTCGTCTATGCTCCATGCTTTATGCACATTAATATTGCACATCATCAGAGCTTGCTCATTTCATTTCTCTCTAGCCTTCACATATCCTCTGCATTCACTGTTCATGTCTCATTATCATGCAAGATCTCACATTTCCCACAGGCATCATACAGCCAGCCTTTTATTCATAGAGAGAACTGTTTGTTTTCAACATTGGTAGAAGTTCCCTGAACTGTTTCCATCTTGTTCTTATTCTATCTATTATACTCTCAGAGCAACCTCTTCTGTTGCTAATTAGATAATTAGGTAGAAGAAGCTATCAATCCTGTGATTTGAAAAAATATAGAGTTTCTATCTACTCCTTTTCAGCATATCAAACAAGGCCACTTCTATGACAGGATCAGGCTCACTTTGTTTTTCTTATTTAAAAATGTTAACTTAATGTATGTGTATACATATACTGTATTTGACGGCTTATAAGACACACTTTTTTTCCAAAAACACGTCCCAGAAAATCACGTTGCGTCTGATAAGGTTATGGGGCAGTTTGGGTTACTGGTTAATGGAATTCTAGTGCTGCAGTGGCCCTTAAATTAAACCACAAATATCTCCCACAAATGTACACATGGTGAGGATCACTTCTACACCAATAATGGCAACTCTTTACTAAAAAAAAGCTACAATTTTAATGAATTTTATGATGAATAAAATAAACTTATTTTCACTTTCTTTTGTTTAAAAATTGTACTAAATATTTCAACTAAAAATACGATGTAGGAAATAAAGTAAATTTATTTTTACACTTCCTTGTATTTTAAAAATGTACAAAGATATTACATCTAGAATTACAATGTATTTGATAATAAAAATATACAGTCTACAAACTTTATACTCTTCACCTGACATTCATAGTTTAACCCTTTAGTATTTACATTACTCTATATTTACTATTGTATTTTCGCAGTAAATGTTTTATCTTACATGATATCTCACATAATATTGAATCTGTGAGATTTTGATATTATCTATTTTGAGAACAATACCTTAACCTAAGCATGAGTGGCTAGTTACAACCATGGAATTTACAACCATGGAATTTACACCTGCAATGCTGCGACGTCACCTAAAAAATAAACGCAACCATGCCTCTCCTGGTTTTGATGGTGTTACGTACCTGCTTCTTAAACGTGGTGGGTACTTCCTTCTGCACCAGCTATCACGCTTCTTCCAATTCTGTCTGAACAACGGTGCTACTCCAGAACAGTGGAAAACTGCCAGTGTCATTCCTCTGTTCAAAAAGGGTGACCGCATATCACCTGTGAACTATCGTCCAGTCAGTCTTACTAGTTGCATTGCCAAACTGATGGAATCCTGTGTCAGAGAAACACTTTGGAACTTCTGGAACTCTCAGTCTTATCCGGCCCTTGCAATTTGGATTTATCCCCAACTCCAGCTGCTGTGATCAACTTATCGAGTTTCTTGAAGACATCACCCGGATCACTGATGGCGGCTCATGGGTGGATGTTGTTTACCTTGACTTTGTGAAAGCTTTCAATTCTGTGCCACACAAATGGCTTATGGCAAAACTCTCTGCAATGGGTGTGAAGGATGATCTTTTTAACTGGTTGAAGTCCTTCATTCTCAGTCGAAGAGAGGTAGTCACGGTTCTGGGACAGCATTCCTCACCATATGAGATGTCATCTGGTATACCACAAGGATCTGTTCTTGGCCCCCTTTTGTTTGTGGCATATATTAATGACATAGATGCCAACTTAAAGAATGCCACAGTACTAAAGTACGCAGATGACTACAAGCTGAACCTTGAGATAAAAAGGACAGATCCTGAACACTATAGATCTTGCTTGCAGTCTGACCTGGACACAATGCAACAATGGATCTCAGACTGGCAACTCAAGCTAGCTGTGGACAAGTGCACCACCATGCATTTTGGGAGTAAAAACCCAGCGTCCACATACTCCCTCCACAGCACTAATATCCTAATATCAAGAAGTCTTCTTGTGAACGTGACCTGGGCATTACAGTCAGCAGCGATTTGCGTTGGATGAAGCACGTCTCTAAAATTGTCAAGAGGGCCGAGGGTGTCTTAGCATCACTCAGCAAGACCTTTGTCAGCCGCTCTCCAGCTATCTATTTAAGGCTGTACATGGCTAGGTGCGGCCACACTTAGAATTTGCATCACCAATTTGCTCAGAACATTGACTGCCTGGAAACTGTTCAGAGACGTGCAACCAAGCGAATACCCTCCATCAGGCATCTACCATACTCTGAACGCCTTGCTTCCCTGGGCATGGATACATTGAAGCTCCGACGCCTGGCAACTGACTTGGTAAATACCCACAAAATTGTTAACCATCTTGCCAACAACAATCCTGAGTGCCTTTTTGATTTCCATGTGTCTAACACACGTGGTCATGCCCACAAAGTCAGAAAACAGCACAGTTCCCATGACTTTCGGAAACATTTTTTCACACTCAGAGTTGCTGAAGCATGGAACAAACTTCCTGCATCAGTTGTTAGCTGTCGAGACACTGCATCCTTTAAAACCTCCATGCTTCCCGAGATTCGCCAACACTACACCTAATGTTCCCTCTCCATACACATACACACATGTATATCATGACTCATACACTATTCACTTCCCTGACATTTGTATATTATTCTATGTATTATACATGCACCTTTGACGAGTTGTAGTGCACCTGAGCACTTTACACAATAATTTCATTATTCATCATTATTATTATTACAGCCAATTTGAACAGAAAGAGGTGAGAATTCTGGCTGGTTATGGCCGGTTTAAATGCTAAAGGGTTAAACCATTTTTTTTTTAAATGCCTCCCCAAATTAAGATGTGCACTTATCACATGGAGCTAAACTTTATTTTCACTAAAGCTTTGGCCCAGGCAAACATCCCCTCAATTTTGGAACCGTCTGGGTTGTCCAGAATTGATGGGAAAAGACCTGACGGCCTTACCCTGTGCCCCAGGTCGAGAGTCAGGTGCCTTATCTGGGACATCACAGTTAATGACTCATTTGCTTCTTCCCACATCCTGGATGCTGCGGTTAGGGCAAGAATCACAGCTTCCGCAACCAAACGGAACAAAATCCTAAAATACCATGATCTGTCGACCACCTACATTTTCCAGTCTGTGGCGTTCGAGACGTTTGGGGGAGTCGGGCTACTGACTGCAAGATTCTTGTCTTCACTGGTGGCTCGCCTAACAGAGGTAACTGGTGATGCTCGTGAGGGCGTTTGGTTGTTCCAGTGCATCAGCCTCGCTATCACCTGAAGTAATGCTGCGAGTATGCTGGCTTGCGTCAAAAATGATTAGAGAGATTTCCCAGTGCTTCTCACGATACTGTTATCTTTGGCTCTGGTATGGGCTTGGTTGTCCACCCTTTTTGCCTGCCTCTTGCTGTATGTGGTCCTAGATGTGTGTGCTACCTCCTTCTGTGTTTTTTTTTCCTTTTCCTCTTTCTTTTCTTTTTCCTTTTCCTTTCCTTTATATTATATTTGTTTGTGCTTTTGTTCTGTAAGCTTTGTTATTATATATGTTATTATAAACGTGAATAAATCTGCTTACTAAATAGTATTTATTTATAATTCTAAGTATATAGGGTGTATCAAAAAGGCTTTTTTTTTTTAAACAAATGACTATATAATCATGTGGTAACTTATAAAGTTTTATTCTTTTTTTTTAAATTTTTATAAATTTTATTAAAGTAATTTCCATATCCAAGCATTTGTAAAAATTGTAAATAAAATTGTATGATTTTCTTTGATACACCCTGTATATATATATATATGTGTCTATGTGTGTGTATATATATATATATGATCTAACACTCATAGCTGAATCAATGGCTGAACTAGAGAAGAAATTCCAAACATGGAAGCATGGCCTAGAATCAAAAGGCCTTAAAATTAACCTGTCTAAGACTAAAGTTCTAGTTTGTAGGAAGGAAAATAGGGCACTGGTCCCATCTGGGAATTGGCCATGCTCAGTGTATAGGAAAGGAGTAGGCAGAAACTCCATTTTATGTCCCAAATGCAAAGTATGGGTGCATAAAAGATGTAGTGGGATCACAGGTAAGCTAACTAAGAATAAAGATTTTATATGTGGCCGGTGCTCAGGTGCAATAAGTAGCAGCAAGTGCCCACAGAATACTAGCTCATTCCATTGCACAGATGGTTCTATAGGAATAGTGGACACGTTCCGTTACCTGGGTGACAAAATCAGCAGTGGTGGAGGGTGATCTGAAAGTACAGTAGCTAGAGTCAGAACGGGATGGAAAAAGTTCAGAGAGCTTATACCACTATTGGCCGCTAAAGGGTTCTCTCTAAAAATTAAAGGCAGGCTGTATGATGCCTGCATACGAACAACAATGTTACATGGAAGTGAAACTTGGGCATTGTGTGCAGAGGATATACGCAGACTGGAGAGGAACAATGCTTGCATGCTCCGTTGGATGTGTAATAGTAATATACGTGAACGGCAAAGCATAAATGAACTAAGGGAAAAATTAGAAATAAGAGGAATCAGATGTTGTTTACTCGAGAGAAGACTACGTTGGTATGGTCATGTGATGCGCATGAAAGACGACAGCTGTATAAAAAAGTGCAGGGCGATAAAAATAGACGGTAGCCACGGAGTAGGCAGACCCAGAAAAACCTGGGACGACTTGATAAATTCCGACCTCACACACTTACACCTCTCCAAGACAATGTCACTGGACCGAGATCTTTGGCGCTACACAGTTATACAGAAGACCCACCTTGCCTAAGTACAAAGCGAAACCTACAGTCAGTAGGCACCTCTTAACAAAAATACACACCTGTCCCACTACCCCCACCCCATCCACACCACCCCTTTCGATGTAAAGTTATGTTGGTACCACAACATCCAGTCCGAAATAAATGAGTTCGTGTAGGTGTCACGACAAAAAAAACACAGTCAACGCTGTAATGTGGCCGTGTAGGTAACACGGTAAAAACCTCCCAGTTCCACACTGTAATCGTGGTTGTTGTTAGGAAGGGCATCCAGCCGTAGAAAACCCGCTAGACAGTCCTATACAAGCAAGACAACCAATCTTGCCTCAAGTTGGAAAATTCCCATCCAAACCCATGCAAGCGTGGAAGATGGACGTTAAACGATGATGATGATATATAATCATCATATAATCATCATCATCATCATCATACGTCCATTTTTTCCATGCTGGCATGGGTTAGACGTGTTATACTGTTATGAGAAATGCCAGGTCAGGTGACCATGTCATGCTCATACAGAACAGATTTTGGCTTGGTTTCTACAGCTGAATGCACTTCTTAGTGCCAACCTCATTTACAGTGAGTACTGAGTACTTTTTGTCATGATGCATACACCGCTTCTTTACATTGTGGACTGGGTGTTTCTAGCCGTGACACCTATATGACCACTTCACAGTGTGGGCTGTGTGCTTTTTGCCGAGTTGCCATCAAAACCATTTCAGTATCGCCTGGGCACCTTTTGTCGTGTTGCACTCACGACCACTTTACAGTGTGGGCTGGAGGCTTCACTTGATGTATACTTGAGCTTGTCCTCATGTGCCTGTGAGAAGTTGGGTCTTCTGTATTACTGCATAACACCAGTGATCTCAATCGTGTCATTGCCTTTGAGAGGTGCAGTTGGGCAAAGTCAGCTTTTATCACCTCATCCTAAGTCTTCCATCGACTTTGAGTGATCTGCACCTTTTTATACAGTTCCCATCCTTCATACACATCACATGTCCATACTAACACAATCTTCTCTCCTGCCCACTGCATCTGTTTCCCCTTATGTCTAGTTTCTCTCTCAGTACATTTATGCTTTGCCATTCGCATATATTATTATCTCTCTCTCTCACACACTAATAATATTATTTATACTTATATATGAGTTATATATAATTTTAAAGATGAAAGGGTAGTATTAAGTACTACCCAATTACAAGTAAGAGAAAAAGCTCAATGTAACTTAGATGTATTACAGAGCAGAAATACAAAATATAAAATAATCAAATTTTTGCTTAATACATTTAATGTATTAAGCAAAAATTTGATTGTTTTATATTTTGTATATATATATATATATATATATATACACACACACTAGCTGAGGTACCCGGTAATACCCGGGAGTGGGTGTATTCCCAGTTCCCATTAAAATGCCCAATGCCTCTCAGACCAAAAATCAAATCAAAATATAGGACAGATAATCAAAAGTGAAGACAAATTCTTTTATGAAACAATAATACAAACAAATATTGTTGATTGCATTGGTCAGGTGAAAAAATGTCAGAGAAGTTGAGTGTTGCTATAAGGAAAAAAATAGAACTGCCATTAGGGTGTCTTAATATTATTGAAATTTGCTGAAATTCTGTGAATAGGCATCATATCTTGTCAATTACCTATGGTTTAAATGTCATATAAATCGAAGGGAAAACATTTTCAGCAGGGGTTTTGTGCCCCCGGGGAACCCTTTGATTAAAATGAAATATACTTATCCAAGTACCCTGGGCAATGTAGTTTCAGAATATATATGGTTATGGGGCTCTATCTCCAAAACCATAGGAGGAGTTCATGAAATCTTGTTCCATTTATTGGGCAAAATTTTCACTATAGGGGGTTTAACCCCCATTAGGGTGTCTTAATATTATTGAAATTTGCTGAAATTTTGTGAATAGGCATCATATCTTGTCATTTATTTATGGTTTAAATTTCATATAAATTGAAGGGAAAAAATTAAGTGGGGGTTTGAGCCCCCGGGGAACCCTTTGATTAAAATGAAATATACGTAAGAAATCAAATGGGCATGAGCCCCACACACGTGTCAAGTTTCATCAAGATCAGTTTGGTAGTTTTTTTAGTTTTAGGTTCACAAACAAATAAACAGACAGAAATTGCCATTTATGTATATAGATATAGATGTATATATATATATACACACACACACACAACACACATGTATATATTAATATATATAATATATTGATTCTTTTCGATTTCTAGAGGTGTCTGCTGTAACCCGAGGATGTCTACAAAGTGATGAAGAAGACTCATGTGTAAGAACTATGACACACGGTGGCTACAGTGTTCGTTGTCTGTGTAGTACTGATGACTGTAATGATGCAACTACCAAATCAGCCAGCTATTTTCTACTTGTCATCTGTATTGTGACCTTACTCTTCCAACTTCTGATCTGAAATATGTTACTTCTTCAACTTTTATAGTTTAATTTTTCCCATGCACCATTGTTCAGTAATCCAAACCCCACTGGAAAGGAAAAGAAAAAGTTTTTGGTCATAAAAATATATTCCATATATCTATCTTTGTTATAAAGATGGCTATTCTTATAATTTTTTAAGACAACTTTGAAGTTGATTGTATGTATATGTATATATGTATATTAATGTGTCTTTCTATATTTTTTTCTTATTTTTCCCCATAGGTTTTTATTTCCATTCACAAAATTCCATTTAAATTCAGGTTAATTGGTGCTAGTTACAATCTTTTTAACTTTTTTATTTTTCAAAGAACCAAATCATTGCTATTTTGTTTTCATATTGTTGCTATAATTAGAAAGTTATATGCAAAAAGTAAACGGAAACAACACAGTGCAGTGAAGAAATATATTAGTTTAGCGCTTGGTATAGTAGGAAAAGAGTCTTTATGTTTTGGAAATTAGTCCTTCATCAGAAGATAGAATGAAAAATAAAAGATGAAATAGAAAGATAGAGCATGAGAAGGGGATGGATGGGAAACATTTTTTTTTTTTTAGAAAAAGCATGTGTACTTAATCAGGCATTTTATAATGTATGTGAGAGAAACAAGTTTCAGAAATATGCTATGTTATTCAACTATAAACTGCTTGGCAGATGTACAGCATTTAAAGTCAATACAATATCCCAAGACATTTTTTCCTTTAAGAAAGTTTTAGTGAATGACTTTTACATTTTAGTTACCACAATATTGCTTGGTCCAAGTTAACCCTTTAGCATTTAAACCGGCCATATCCGGCCAGAATTCTCTCACCGTTTTCTCTTGAAACCAGTTGTAACTGGCGTTAAGGTATTGTTCTCAAAATAAATAATATCAAAATCTTATAGATTCGATATTATGTGAGATAATTATGTAAGATAAAGCCTTTACTGCAAAAATACAATTGTAAATATAGTGTAATATAAATGCTAAAGGGTTAAATATTGTCATAATCCAACTGCAGTCATGTTTAATTAAATATACACTAGGCATAGGAAACTTAAAAAAAGTTATTCACTCTAAGTTAACCTGAATAAAGCAAACTCATGATCAAAGTAGTTTCAGCTCTGACCATTTTTTATTTTTAGAAGTAACTATCACCACATTATCCAATATATTTTTTAATTTCCTTTTCTAAGATGGTAGGATGTGATTTGAAGGTAATTTGGCTGCTATTTCTACCAAATCAAGTTATTACATAGAGACCTTTGAGATATGGAGTTTGATTATTTCTGAAAGAGTTCATTAAAAGATACTTTGCTACATATATCACTTGACATAGTTGTAACCAATGTTCTGTTATAAGTTTGTCTCTTCTGATTTAGTGTTCTGTTTTCTAGTTTCTTTCAGTACCAACACTCATTTTGCTCTGGTTGTATTTTCCCTGCTTTCTTAACCATGTCACTTAGTTCTTCCAGACAATTGCTACAACACCATCCTTCATATTAATTTTATCCCAAACACATCAACAATAACAATATCAAGATCCATTTCACATAATAATCTTTTCTTTATACTCTATGCGCAATTAAATATAAATACAAAAGCAAGTAACCCTTTCTTCTTTGTTTCTTTCCTTTAATGGTTTCTCTATAGACATTCAACAGTAAGAATTCTGCTATTATAATTTAATATCCAGTTTCATTTCCTCAATCAAGAACACATATCCTTCAAAAAACTATGACTGCTACAATTGAGTTTCTTCTATTCTATAAACCTTTAAACTGTAATTTAACCATATAATAGTATGTCTTTTGATATTCTTAGATCAGTCCTGGTTGTGTAGACCTATGATCAAAGGCATTCTATTAGTAACCGTCCCACTATTTTGTATATGTGATTACATTGTCTATTGTATTCTTCCTTTTTTAAGACAGTGTGATTTAAGGAAGATTTGGCTACTATTTCTTGTAGAACAATCATCAGTGTAGAAAGAGGGGGTAAACAAATGGAAGGTATTTTTAATTCCTTGTTCAGAGCAGTTTTACATTATTTAGGGAATATGTCTCCCAGGAAAAATAAGAATTCCTAACTCACAGATATTCTGACTTTTGTATATTCTTTGTTGCTAGTTGTCATTATCTCAATTCCATTATCTTTCATTACCGCTTCATGTTACGTTAGCAGGATTTAGATGTAAAATAAAAACTATCTGCTCCTTGGCTTTAAAGATCAAATTCATTACAATTTGCATTGTCAATTGATCATATTGGAGTTGTTTCCCTTGCTTGTTTGTAGATTTTAAACTCCCTTGGAGTTTTTATTGACTGTATAATCTCAGTTGATAAAATATTTTTTAAAACGTACTATATTACCCGAGATAATATCATATTAATTACTGTTCATCTTTTTTTGTTTTCATTTTCTCCATGTGTTTTGAGAGCAGTGGGCAGCTAACTTCCAACTATTGAGGGGCTGCAAATTTAGTCAACAAAACAAACTTGTGTAACACCTTGTACTGCATTGTGTTCATGTTAGAAGTAAGGCTTGGGGAGTTAATTCCTCCAATTATGCTATTAAAGCTGCTATCAATCATTTTTCTTGTATATGTTACTGGTGGCATATAAAGACAGAGAGAGTGTTGAATGCTAGAAGTAATATACCCCTGTATACCAATGATATATATGTATTTTCAAACCTCCACTCCTAAAATAAAGAGAGAGGGATGGAGTATGTCAGACACTTGGATTAAATAAAAGTGAAACCTGCTCATTGGAAAGTTTAGGGATCAAACCTGGAGTGGTCTTGTTCTCGATCATTCCAGTTGTTTCCAACCTCTTTTAGCAACTCCACCAGCAACATGAGTACCCAGATCCCTTGGTGCTTAGCTTCCCTTTTATTACACCAATGGTTCACACTCTTTTACCATCATGAGCCATTTTTGCAAATCACTAATCGTCTGAGGATATATTTGATACTTGGGGAAATATTTCTGTTTTTGTTTACTATAATTGTTGTATTGTAACCTTTGGGCCTCCTGCAACTTACTGTATAACATTCAAGAGCATTTTGTGTTCTATCAAATATTTCAAATGTAGAAGCTTTTTGATCTTTGCAAACCTTTCAGAACCACTGGACTACACCACTGTACAGAGAGAAGTGACTTATTGCATGGACAACATTTAGCCTTCCATGTTGCTCTAGATAGATCTATACTCTAGGGATATCTCAGTGGTGAAATTTCCTTTTAAAATGAGATATTACACCTGACCAATTCATTTGTTGTGAGTTAGTATCTGTATTAGTTGTTTCGTTAACTCTAGGCTTCAGGAAACTTATACTATACAGAATGATTTCTTTTAACTTTAGATCCTAGTGCTATGCACTGATTTGTGACTTGTAAAAACATTTTTTCTATCTCCCATATTTACATATCAACATATCGTCCAATTAACTTTTCTTTATTGATGTTATTTTATTATATTTTATTTTTCAAATATTTGCATTACCATCATAATGGACATTTTCACTAAATATACCTACTAAAGAAAAATATAAATTTAACGAGAAATTTATTTTAGAGTTTTATACAATATCAAACCAACAATGAAATACCACTTTATGTACTGTATTATTAATCATATGAATTTTTGTAATAAAGATATATAACTATTAATAATGAGTTACTACTTATTTTTATCATCAACTGAATTTTTGTTTAACCTTTTCATGACCATATTTCTATTGAAATACATATTTTTTCAATTAATTAATGAAGAATTTTAAAGGATTTACTAAAATTATAAATTATTTTATTAAGATAGTAACTTAACTCATGGTTCTTGTATAGAATTATGTTGGGAGATTTTAATTTAACCCTTTAGCATTTAAACCGGCTGTATCTGACCAGAATTCTATCACCTCTTTCTATTCAAACTGGCCATTTATACTGATGTTAATGTATTGTTCTCAAAATAAATAGCATTAACATCTCGTAGATTCAATATTATGTGAGATAAAGCCTTTACCACAAAAATACAATAGTAAATATAGAGTCATGTAAATGCTAAAGGATTAATGAGAACAGTTTAAAATGGGTGTTTTGTTTGATAGATCCAGTTAGTATCAAAAGCCTTAACAGTTGAAATCTCATTTTGTATTTACCTTTCCAAAAACAATTAGTAATTTAGTGTATGAACACCAAATTCTCAATAGTCTTCTTTATTAAATTTAAGGCTTTGTTCTTCAACCAAATTAACTGTTAAGTTTACATGTCATTCATTTTTTTCTGGGCAAGTTAACTAACTCTTGTTGGTTAAAGGACCAAATCAACTGGGGTTATTTTTAAATTATGTGTTGACCCAGTGAAGGCAACAGGAAAAAATCCAAGGATTCCTTCCTTTAAACATTATACAGATGAAGAATGTACATTTGGTTCAAATACAAAAGGATTTCTTACATAGTCTTAAGACTAAAAATGAATTGAAGAGAATGTGATTAGATAAATTTATGCCTTTCTCAAAATAATTAGCATGGTTTAACTTTCATTACCATACTACTAGTAAAATATACTGTCTATGATTTTCAATTAATTATTGGTATTATTTTAGAACACCCTACTCAATTTCAGTGAGTAAAAAATTTTATTCCTCGTTTTTTTTCATGCGCTATCAATTAATCTAACCGCCAAGATGCTTGTAATCAACTTTTTTTTTCACGTCTTATTGGAGTAGGACCTCCAAACGAGTCGGAAATGATACACTTGTAGACTTGTAGAAAAAGTGTGGGTTTTGCAGATCTACACATCTTACAGGTTTGGTGAGAAATAATTCTTCGATTTTTTTTTTTTTTATGTCTGGACTTCTTAGATGCTTGGAATAAACTTCTTTTTCGGATTATGGTTAGGTTTCCATCTTCCAAGCATGTAAGGAATCCAGAAAAAAAACAAGGAAAGATAACTATTTCCCACCAAATACGAGAAATGTGTAGATTTGCGAAACTCTGATGGTCTTTTCACTCCCTATCCCCTCTTTTTTTTTTTCTACAAATCTAGTCGTTCCCAACTTGTTTGGAGGTACTATTCGTTGATAACATGCAAAAAAAAAATTGGAGGGAAAACTCTGAGCTGGAGGGGGTTCTCCATGAATCGATTGCCAGAATCTTGGAGGTTAGATTAGTTGATAGAAAAAAAAATTTTTTCCACTGAAATTGAGTGGGGTGTTCTATAAATTACTTAATTTTTTAAATAACAAAAGGATTTGCAAGGATTTTGACATATAACTAACTTCTTATCAATTTGCTGTTTGGAACATAACGTTTCTTACATAAAACTATAATAGAAGGTTTAAATTTAAATATGAATATTTTAAAACAAATGGTTTTCACCTTAGAACTAGGCATGATTTCAGGCAAATTAATATCACAAATGTCAGACAAGTAATATAAACTATGTCACAAACTTGGCTTGCTTGGGCGTTTCTTTTTTTCTGCCACTAGCTACCATCATGACAAAATTATTTTCCTTTTACTAGTGTTTAGTCAGAGAAGGAAGATCAGTGCCCACAACCCTTTCCTTGGTTTCCAAGACTTGTGGCAGGGAGGGAGGAAGGTATTTTCAAAATGGAGACCTGGCCCAAATGTTTACAACAGAGTGGACTTTGCGAATTTTTCTAAGCTGGGCTCATTTAGCAAACTATTGGAACCATCCAAGGATGATTTGATGTTCAGTAAAGCTTGGTGCAGAAATCAAGAAGCAGTTAATCTGTTGCTCATTTTATCAATTTTTACTTACCAAATGATTGAGTTCACCCTTTAATTAGTTAGAGCCCATTTGGCTGTAAACATCACATAAAATTTACAGTAGAATGCACACATACCACAAACATATATACAAATTTCCAGTTTTCATCTATTAAATTTTACTTACAAGGTATTAGTCAAAAACACAGGCTAGTCTAAAAAAAAAATAATGGCATCCAGTTGTGTGCCCTATAAAGAAAATCCTCATTTCAACACAATTTTTCTATTATATTCAAATTATGGTCAAACATAGGGATTTTTGCAAAAAATATTGCAAAAACCGTTTATAAAGCAGATTATTAGTATTAACCTTTTAGCATTTAAACTAGCCATATCCAGCTAGAATTATTTCACCTTTCTGTTCAAACCAGCTGCTCATGCTTTATGTTCTAAAAAAAAATATCAAAATCTCATAGATTCAATATTATGTGTGATAATTATGTGAAATAAAGTGTTTACCATGAAAATACAACAGTAAATATAGAGTAATGTAAATGCTAAAGACATGCAGTAGCAGTATAGCTCCAGACAACATACTTTGTAGCATATAGTTACCCCCTTTGCATTGAGTTGAAATCCTGCCAAAGTTAGCTTTGCCTTTCATCATTATAGGGTTGATAAAATAAAGTACAGGGGCCAATTTAATTGTGGATATGAAGTTCATTGAAGACCCATATTCTGCAGATGGATATCTAATGGTTGTGTAGCAAAAGGGTTTGTTAGAAGAAATTAGAAATTATCATTTTAGATACATATCTTGTGCAAAGCTTTTTTTATGTATTTCTGTGCAAATGAGATGGTAATAATACTTGAGTGTAAATTAGCATCAGATGCTATAGTGAACTAGAAAAACTGCTGCCAAAGATGTGTCAGTAATTATTAGTGACTCTCAAAAAGAAGGGGGAGGTTTTTCAAAAATATTGAACTGAATTTCACAAAAATAATTTACATGCTTGGGGTAAAATCTAATTTTTGTTAGCAAGCAAGATGACGGCTAGGGATATGTTTTGATATTATTCGACTTCATCAGGAAAGCTTAGTGAAACTTGAGTCTTCTTGATCAGTTAGAAAATTTTACATAAGGTTTACAGCCAGATAGAAAAAGACAAAACATTAGTCATATCCTTGTGCAGTGATATGAAACATGAACCTTTTGAGCAGGAGGCGGCTATCATTCCATCAACTCATTCAATATTATACAAACCATGAACCTCTTCACCAGCTGATCAAAACTCATTCAACTCAGCCAACTCTACCTCTGAACTATGTTTATATACAAGTGTTTAAATTTCCCGGACTTTAATCTTCATATTTCATACTTTAACATTTTACATTAATTATATTTCAATGAGTTCAATATCTAACCATTTTCAGATGCTCTATTCCTACATAAATACTTAAGGTTTCAATTCAGCACCATTATGCAGAAGTAAGAGTGTGTTATGAATACAAATTCTGATTTCAAACCCAGACTAACATTTAGGTAGGAATATGGCAAGAAAGGATGATTAATGATTAATGTTAATAGTGTATTGAGAGAAGACCTAAATTTAGAATCTAAACTATAATAAAGTAAGAAGCGCGGGACTGTGTACGGTTTATAATTTTTTATCCCATTAATAAAATAAGTTGGATTACTTTGAATAAATAATGAATGAATATTACATAATTTATTTACTAAATTTCGTGACTGTTCATTAAATATATTTTATTATTTATTTAAAGATTCACTTCTTTAGAATTTTCAAATGTCAACACTTCCGGTGGCAATCGCTTAAATAAACATTAATTTTCTCCTAATGAAGTTTATATATAATATCGTTTTTTTTTAATCTATCATGAATATCTACTTGCGTATAATATCAATATACAACTTCAATTCCAGCTCATTGTTATTTCACTTTTCTTATGTTACTACGACTAATCTTGAGAAATCTTGAATGAAATGTAATCACTTTTTTCCATCAAGAAATTTGCAGACTTTTTCTTGTAAAAACAATAAAACTGACAAAACATCTAAACCACAAACATGAATATAATAATAAAAAAAGTAATACATTAAAATAAGCTTTGTTTGAATATTTATTTGAAAGATAAGTACAAGTTCTCTAGAAAACAAAAATTGGGATCGCTTTTTCAAGATCATTAAGAATTTCACCTTGGAATCATGAGGTTAAGAGATACACTACACAGTATTGTGATCATGTAGGAAAGAATACAGTTCACTGAGTCAATCAGTATATTACTGGTATAACTCAACCTCACAGGACCAAAGAGTAGAAGTCAACACAAAAAGTTCAATTTCAAACTAGCTACGAAAAAATTTCCCACGTTATCTTTTACTGATTCAATCATCTTTAGCTCTGAGCATAAGTTGTTCAGGTAGCAATTTACTCTTATAGATTCATTTTTCATCAGAGACAGTCTAATCATAAATTTATCTCTGAAAAGGAGCCATCAGCTGTATTCTAGTCTTTATGTCACAACCAAGATTTTCTAACATTTTCTTTTACATTTTTATTAGAAAATAGTGATTTTTAAGATAATATACATACCTTCACTTATATAAGACATTAAACCTGGTTTGTGTACAGAAAAAATTGAACCCAGTACTGCATGATGACAAAACACTCAAATTATAGATAAAATATGGTTTACAGTAATGATCTATTTTCCTGCAGTACCTATATACAGAGAGGTGGATTGAGGTTATTTTGCTAAGGACATAGTGCAATACCTGTAACAGTACCTGAACCATTCATTCTCTCATCACCATCATTCCATGTGAGCATTCTAAAGTCTCTTGACACACTGAAACTATACAATTCAACATAAGTAGTAACATGGTGAATGTTTACAGTTCTCAATTCACAAGGTATTTTAAAGTTTACATAAATCTGAGTTTCAATACTATTAGGAACAACTTGCTCTTGGATGGTATATGAACAAGCCAGCACACGAGATCACTCCATTAGTTGTGATAACACTCATGGCCCTTACAAAAATTTGAGTAATTTCAATACAAAAATATATCTAGAAAATATTTGTTACATAAAAAAAGAAAGAATAAAATCGTAATAAATCATGTTGTTATATTATACATATTTAAAAAAATAGATAATGAAGATTTTTGCAAATAAAAATCATTTTCTTAAATGTGTAAACAAAGAATGTAATACACAAATATATTACATAGCATACATATAAATTACATATATTATGCACACACATAATATATAATATATACGTGTCTTTGTATCTTGCTTTTTAGAATATGTACACCATACCCCTGCCTTTTGTTGGCATCAGGAAAGGTAACACTGCCACAAAAGTCCCGTCCAACTCAAGCCAGCATAGAAAGCATATAATAATGCATATATATGTATTAATGTAAGGACTCATAACTCTTGATGAAGTTGTAGGGGCACTGTAGAAACATACAGTATGCCTTGGGCAGTTTAAACCTGGTGGAGTCCAAGACATTGGGTACATACACTATATATATATATATATATATATATATATATATATATAAAGATTGATAAGATGAAGTTCCCTTTAAAATGAATATCAATCATTCTGTATGCATCATTTTATGTCTGCTATCGATATTGGCATGGGTTTGATGGATTGTCACACTCTGAGATTAGATGGGTCAGGCCACATCTTGTTCATACGTTCCAGATTTTGGCATATATATATATATATATATATATCAAATATTTCATAAGATCTGACCTTATGACATTATTTTCAATCACCTTGAACACTAATCATACCAGCCATTTTGTTTTATATATTCACAATATAATTTTATTGTAAAACCAACACACATTCACAACAAACTCGTTTAGGTGCAAAAAAGAAATGCTTTAACACATACAGTAAAGACTTGAATTTTTGGATCGTTTGAAATAGAAAGTAATATTTTTTTAAATAAACAAATTCAGCATCACTGTGAAACATAAAATTATGGTTGTATCATATTATTTCTCCTTAGCCAGAAAAAAAGTGGGTTTGACCTAACCAATTTTTAGTCTTGTTATACTGTCATCAGAGAAAATATATTTATCTTCTGTCAATACTGGCCTCTATGAGGAACGGAACCCTATAGTGGTTGATGGCAGCTTATAGATATTTAAATATATATAAGCTACTAATTTGTTTGTTTGTTTCTTTTCACCTTATCGAGTTGGAGCTGCATTCTAATCACATGTCTGTTCCAATATTACAGAAACATGGTTAGAATGTCTCAGGAAAGAATTGCTGGATAGACCCCGAGCAAGATGGTTGGACCAGCTTCGCTGGTCTCGCTTGGGGATCCAGATGGATTAATTGGAGACAGTTGCTTTTGACAGGACTTGCTGGAAGGAATACTCGAGGACTCTACCCCCACGATCCTGTTAGGAATAAGTGGACAAACAGGAAGAAGTATCTGTTTGAGGAGAGAATATGGGTTTATTTTCTCAAAATCTTACAAGACTAGAAGTTGGTCAGATTGAGCCCAGTTTTTCTGCCTGCAGAGAAATAGCATCTACAATACATCCACCATTTACTTTTCACATTGAAGCTAATATTGTTTGTTTATTAAAATAATGCATACATTTCACACACACACGCACATATATATATATATATATATATATATATATATATATATATATATATATATATAAAATAAAAAGACAGATTGATGGTTGATATGGAATTACAGAGTAAGATTTTATACTCAAAATAAAAATAAAAATGATAAAAATGGTACAGAGAATATTTGGAAGTTTAGTTGTGGAATGCTAAGGTAGAATTAATGCAATACAAAAATAAGTGTGAGGAAAACTGAAAATAATTTAAAAAGAGAAAATCCTTGTACTGGAACTGCTGCATTGCAACCATTCCAGTCTTTGCAGAAGCAGTATACAATTGAAGAATCTGTTAAATCAGATGGGTTGCGAGGATCATTCTTACGAGCAGGCACACAATATCCATGGCGTCTCAGAACTGGCATCTGTAAGCGATGGCGAACATTCTTATCTAATTCATGCTCACATTCACGAACGATTTTGTATTCACCTAAATCAAAACAACAATTAAAAAGGTTAGAAATATAAAAGGTCTCCATTTTATAAAGGTTTTTAAAAAATCAATTAAAAATTTCTATGGTTAACGTGTATTGACTGAGTGTTTGTGTGCGAGTTCTATCTGGTTGAAGTTATGTATTATTTCATTTTAAGAACAGAAATGGATATGTGGGTTAGACGTTCATTGAAATATGAACAGCCTTAAATAGTGAAGGTATTCTCTAGCTAACTCATGTGTGCCAGGTGGCTTGGACCTCTGGAAAGGCATCTAAGCAATGGCAATCGGGAGTGATAATTCCAATTTTCAAAAAGAGAGACAAAAGAGATTGCTCCAATTACAGAGGGATCTCCTTGTTAAGTCTCCATGGTAAAGTCTATGCTAAGTGTCTGGCAAAGAGATGCATAGAGCCTGTTGAAAAGGCATATGACTGCATTTCTCTGGACCTGCTGTGGAAGGTTCTGCAGGAGTATGGGATCGATGCTCAACTCCTTGCTGCCCTGATGTCTCTATACAAATACTCAATTATTTGTGTTCGGATAAATGGTGCTAAATCAAAACCATTCAATGTGGGAGTTGGACTCTGCCAAGGGTGCGTACTGTCACCTCTCCTGTTTATTATTTACATGTGCAGCTGGGTTGGAAGTGGTATCATGACTGGCGAGTGTAAAATCAGTTGGTTGGAATTTGCAGACGACATAGTGTTACTTAACTCAACAGTAGGTGATCTCCAGTTTTCACTTGATAGGTTTAATGCCAAGTGCTGTATGACTGGAATGAAAACCAGTGTTGGAAAAACTGAGATGCTCATCAACGTAAATGGAATTCAACTGAAGCAGGTAGAGAAGTTCAAGAAGGGAGGTAGATGTAAAAGCCAAACTCATTATCTTCAATTCTATATTCGTTCCAACCCTTACCTATGATCATGCATCTTGGGTATTGACCGAAAGAATATGATCACAAATACAAGCAGACAAAATGGGGTTCCTCCGAAGGGTCTTGGGAGTAACGTCAATTGATAGAGTGCTTAGCTAGATCAGGTAATCACTCCAGGTAGAGCTGCTACTTCTCCAAATTGAGAGATCACAGCACCAATACAATGGGTATGTGGTTAGAATGTCTCAGGAATGAATCGCTGGACAGATTTTACAGGCAAAACGAGCCAGCAGGAGACCCCGAGAACCCCAGGGTTAGACCCCGAGCAAGATGGGGATCCAGCTGGATAAGCTGGAGACAGTTGCTTCTGACAGGACCCACTGGAAGGAGTGTTTGAAGACTCTTCCCCCACAGACCCACCCAGGAATAACTGGGCGAAGAAGAAGACATATATATATATATATATATATATATACATATATGAGTACACATGGGATCTTATGATCATGACATGAGGGTCCCTGTTTTATATCCCTTTGTTTCTTATTCTTTGTTCTCCGTATGTATACTGCTTTTGTATTTATGTATATTTGTTCCTTTTGTTCCTATGTTCTCCATATGTGTACCTGAATTTATATCTGTATGTTTTTTCTTTTCCTATATTCGCTTCCTACAGTTCACTTCCACAGCCTAGCAGCCCTTTTTGTCAGACATGGTTGCTACCGTTGATAGTATTAATACCATTGTAGTTACAACTAACTACTATTATGGTTAATTATTATTATTCTGCACTGTGATTATTGATGGCCTTGTGCTATAGGGTGGAAGCAATGAGTGTCATGATTATTATGTTAGTACTATAATTAATGTAAGAATTTATTTACAGCGACCCGCACCACCAGGCCTGTTTTTGTTGTTGTCGTCACCGTGATGGGTTCATTGCTGTTGTTGTTGTTAGTGTTGCCACTGCCTGGCTCTCAGGTAGGGATGTACTTGCTGCCATTAGCTGGGTACTAATATCACTACTACTGTGATGACCAGTGTGGGCAATGGGTGGGGTTGCTGTTGTTGTTGTCTTGAGGATGGTTGCCATCGAGTGTGTATATCACCCTACCTCAGAGTTCTGTTTATTGCTGTTTTTGTTGTTAGCTGGGTATTACTATCACTACGACTGCAACGGCCAGTGCAGGCAATGTTGGTCAGTGTTTGTTGTCGTTGCTGTTGTCTTGAATGTGGCTGTCAACAAAATATATACTTCACCCTCCCTCAGACTTCCGTTGATTGCTTCCTCTATCTACTGGATTCTGGCTATGCATAGACTCTCATTTGATACAGAACAATACAACATACTTGAGGGGTTGCCCTTTTGATGATTTATGACCCTAATTCCATGGGGAATGCGTGAATTCTGATTTCACTAATTGACACGTGGATAGCACTTTACTCCAGTGAACACGACGGCTGGGAGACCCTTTCAGGAACTCATATGTCAGCTGGATGCGCAAGCAAAAGGACATGTGCCTTTTCCTGTTGGCAGCATATCACGAAATCGAATTCCATCTGAGGTTCAAATTTTGAAAAGAGAGGAAAAGGGACAAGTGAACTATGAACTTGATACATCTCACTGCCCCCCCCCCCCCCCGCCACCACAATAACGTCTACACTCGCTCCCCACCACCACCACATAAGTCATTACCCTATCTACACCTGTGTTGAATGTGTGTGTATATACTATATATATGTATATATATATATATCTCAGTCGATGCGACCAGATTTCAACACAGCAACAGCAACTACAACAACAACAACAATACCATTGTCTGTGTTGAATGTGTGTGTATGTATGTATATATATATGTGTATATAGATATATATAGATATATGTATGTGTATATATCACACACGCGAAACGACCAAATTTCAAAATTCCAACCCAGCGACTACAACAACAGCAAAAAACACCATTGCCTGCAGTAGCAGCATCAGTGAAATGAACAACGACAATGAATGCCATCACCATCACTGACACCATCCACCACCACCACCACTATCACCAGCGATCAGGCCTTAAGAATAAGAAAACAACTATAATACTAAATAACTATTCTGTTCTTGGCACGGGACAGCGATTGTCCCAGCATATTGCTGGTACCTTGTTTTCGGCCCGGAGCGTGGAGAGCCATTGCTCTATGCTTTAAAGCAAACAATTATTATTATTATATAAAAACTGAACTGTAAAAGTCAACAGTTGACATGATCTTGTATCAGTACTGACAGTAATATATGTATGTGTGTGTGTTTGTATGCATGAGTGTTGGTGTGTGAGTGGCGTGTGTGTTTGTAGTTTGTATGCACGAGTGTTGGTGTGTAAGTGAGTGTGTGTGTGTTGTGAGTGTCAATAAGTGGTGTTTTTTTTTTTTATGACCATGCTGTAAAATGGAGGGGTAGAGAGGGCCCATGAGTCCAGTAAGACATCCTCTCTAGTGCTGGTGGCACGAATAAAAGCACCCAGTCCATACTGTAAAGTGGCACTGGTGTTAGGAAGGGCATCCAACCAGTGTATCAATGCCAAAACAATTGTGTACAGCAACAAATATATAGGAACAACAAAAATATCAAGACGTCGCATCTATATTCGACCATTCTATATCATATTTTTTCTCTAAAAATCATATTTTCCCTATCACCGTTCACACTATATCATATTTTCACCATTCTATATCATATTTTTTCTCTAAAAATCATATTTTCCCTATCACCGCATTTTCTCTATCGCATTTTCTTAAACAAAACAAATCTTGTATTTTCGTTTATTGTTAAATTATGCCCAAAATACAGCGATCTTATCTTAAACCTTACATTCTCACTAACAACCCATCATCCCTCCCACCGGCCCCCACACGCACCACCATTATTATGTGGACCAATCATAAGTCAGAGGCCCATACTATCGCTTAACTGGTTGCTTTTCGATATGATGGATGGACTACGGAATTCTGGAGAGTTGAAGAGAGAAAAATGTGGACGCTCAGAGCGAAAATGCCAAAGATAAAGCCAAATTCACCTCGTGGACGAGAATGCAAGCACTCCTCCTTGTTTCGGCCCAGGATGGCTAACATAACCCCCCCCCCCCGCGCCCCACCGCTCCCACCCTCCAAACGCAATCCAAAACTTCAGAGTTGGTACCATGAATGTAGGCACCTTAAAGGGTCGCTCTAACGAGGTTGTAGAAATGCTTGAACGTAAGGAGGTCGATGTTTGTTGTATTCAAGAGACCAGGTGGAGGGGAGGGGAGGCTAGATTCATCGTGGGTAAAGAACGATGCTATAAGCTTTTCTGGGTGGGAAATGACAATGGGTTGGGTGGGGTAGGAATCATGGTAGCAGAAAAGTGGGCAGATAAGATAATAGACGTAAATAGAGTGAACGACAGAATAATTAAAATAAGACTTGTCCTCAATAAAACTACGGTGACAGTAATATCTGCGTACGCACCCCGATCCGGACTGCCCGGCGCTATAAAAGACAGATTCTACGAGACACTGATGCTCGCTACCTCCCAAATAACCGACAGTGACTATATAGTTATTGCAGGCGACCTAAATGGTCACGTTGGACAACATTGTGACGGCTATGACGGAATCCATGGAGGCTATGGGTTCGGTACTAGAAATGAGGAAGGCTCCAGAATCCTGGAATTCTGCGACGCAAATAACTTAACTATCTGTAACACTAACTTCAAAAAACGAGACAATCACTTGATCACCTATAGATCGGGGGAACACACAAGCCAGGTAGATTATATCCTTACCAGAAGACGTGACAGAGTGTCTGTTGTTAACACTAAATCCCTCCCCCATGAAGAATTCACCTCCCAACATAGACTGATAATTAGCGACCTCATAGTCAGGACGAGCCGTACTAGACAGCGGAAGAGGACTATCCTCAGGAGAAAAATATGGAAGCTAAAGGACCCCATAGCCAGAAATAAATTTCAAAGCATATTACTTGACGCTTTCGACAGTAAGGAAGAGCAAGTAGAGTCGTATAATATAGAGGAACAGTGGGAACTCCTGAGAGCAAACCTGCTGACGGCGGCAGACGAAGTCTGTGGCTGGAGCAGGCCTGTAGGTAGGAGGAGAGTAACATGGTGGTGGAACAGTAAGGTGGAGGAGTCAATTAAGGCCAAAAAGCAGGCTTGGAAAGCATGGCGGGATGGGGGAAGTAGAGAAGACTATCAAGTGGCCAGGAGGGAAGCTAGGAGACAAGTGTACTTCGCAAGAAGGGAAGCAGAGGAAAGAAAGTTCAAGCATGTTCTACAACGTGAGGACCAAAAACGTGAGGTGTTCAGGATTGCCAGGCAATGTGTCAAGGAAAACCGTGATATTGTCGGGGAGAAGTGTGTACTTAACGATGATGGCATACTTGCCATCACCGACACTGATAAGAAGGTAGCTTGGAAGTGTCACTACGAAAGGCTTCTAAATGAGGAGAACAAATGGGAGAAAGACAGTCTCCCCCACATCGACCCAATAGAGGGACCAGCAGTGTTAGTCCAGGGTAGTACAATAAGCAAGGCAATCAAAGATATGAAGACGGGTAAGGCGGCTGGTCCTTCGGAAATAGTTGCTGAGATGCTGAAGGCATCTGGTTCGGTGGGACACACCATGGTCACCCGGATAGTTAACCAAGTCATACAGAATGGGGTTGTTCCGAAGGACTGGCGTAGCAGCATCATCGTTAACTGCTATAAGGGAAAAGGAGATGCCCTAGATAGGAGTAACTATAGAGGCATTAAATTAATCGACCATGTCATGAAGGTCAAGGAAAAAGTAATAGCGCAACTAATCAGAGAGAGAATTGATCTAGATGAAATGCAGTTCGGGTTTGTGTCAGGCAAAAGTACCACAGACGCTCTTTTCATTGTACGACAACTACAGGAGAAGTACCTAGCTAAAAGTAAACCCCTATACTTAGCTTTCGTCGACTTGGAGAAAGCCTTCGACAGAGTCCCCCCGTTCCATTATCTGGTGGTCTCTTAGAAAACTAGGTGTTGACGAATGGCTTGTGACAGCTATACAAGCCATGTATAAAGAAACAGTCAGTAAGGTTAGAATTAACAACGAATATAGTGAAGAGTTTAGCGTAAAAGTTGGTGTCCATCAGGGCTCTGTTCTTAGCCCCCTACTATTTATTATTGCCCTTCAGGCTGTAACAGAGGAGTTCAAGACCGGCTGCCCATGGGAACTCCTATACGCAGATGATCTAACGCTCATAGCTGAATCAATGACCGAACTAGAGAAGAAATTCCAAACATGGAAGCACGGCCTAGAATCAAAAGGCCTTAAAATTAACCTGGCTAAGACTAAAGCTCTAGTTTGTAGGAAAGAAAATAAGGCGGCAGTCCCATCTGGGAAATGGCCATGCTCAGTGTGTAGGAAAGGCGTAGGTAGAAACTCCATTTTATGTCCCAAATGCAAAGTATGGGTGCATAAAAGATGTAGTGGGATCACAGGTAAGCTAACTAAGAACATAGATTTTACATGTGGCCGGTGCTCTGGTGCAATAAGTAGCAGCAAGTGCCCACAAAATACTAGCTCCTTCAACTGCGCAGAGGGTTCTATAGAAATAGTGGACAGCTTCCGTTACCTGGGTGACAAAATCAGCAGTGGGGGAGGGTGCTCTGAAAGTACAGTAGCTAGAGTCAGAACTGGATGGAAAAAGTTCAGAGCTTATACCACTATTAGCCGCTAGAGGGTTCTCCCTAAAAATGAAAGGCAGGTTATACGATGCCTGCATACGAACAGCAATGCTGCATGGCAGTGAGACCTGGGCATTGTGTGCAGAGGATATACGCAGACTAGAGAGGAACGAAGCCTGCATGCTCCGCTGGATGTGCAATAGTAATATACGTGAATGGCAAAGCATAAACGAACTAAGGAAAAAATTAGAAATAAGAAGGATCAGATGTTGTTTACTCGAGAGAAGGCTACGTTGGTACGGTCACGTGATGCGCATGAAAGACGACAGCTGTATAACAAAGTGCAGGGCAATAAAGATAGACGGTAGCCACGGAGTAGGCAGACCCAGAAAAACATGGGACGAGCTGATAAATTCCGACCTCACACGCTTACACCTCTCCAAGACAATGTCACTGGACCGAGACCTTTGGCGGTACTCAGTAATAGAGAAGACCTGCCTTACCTAAATACAAAGTAAAAACCTACTACAGTCAGTAGGCATCTCTATCAAAACACACCCCCGTCCCACCACCTCCACCCCATCCACACCGCCCCTTTCAATGTAAAGTTATGTTGGTCCCACAACATCCAGGCCGAAACAAATGAGATTGTGTAGGTGTCACGACAAAAAAACAGGTAGATCTGGTGAAATAGAGGAGATGCTGGAGAGAAGGCATGTGGATGGGTGCTGTGTGCAAGAGGTGAGATGGAGAGGTGCCTCTGCGAGACTAGTCACAGGCAAATATCTTAGCTATAAGCTTTTCTGGGTAGGTAAGGATGATGGGTTAGGGGAAGTAGGCATTTTCCTGGCTGAGAGATGGATCAATAAGACAATAGAGGTAGTTCGAGTTAATAATTGAATAATTAAGCTTAGATTAATTGTAGGCAGGAGACTACTGACAAACATCTCTGCCTATGCTCCCCAAGCAGGCCTAGGCAAAGAAGAGAAAGACTGCTTTTATGAGCAACTTTTACAAACAGCCGCAATGACAGAGGACGGAGACATCGTTATGCTAGCAGGGGACTTCAATGGTCATGTTGGACAGCTCCAGGATGATTACACTGAGGTACATGGTGGGCATGGTTACAGCTCAAGAAATGAAGAAAGAGTGAGACTTCTTGAATTTTGTGATGCAAGTACACTGACTCTTTGCAACACTAACTTCCAGAAACCTGCCAACCACCTAATAACCTGCAAATCAGGCGAGCACATAAGCCAAATTGACTTCTTACTAGTTAGGCAGCGGGACAGGCAGATGGTGTCAAATACCAAGGCATACCTTGAAGAAGAATGTACCCCACAGTTAGTCGTTAGTGATGTCTCAGTAAGCAAGAGTTGGAATGAGACATACAAGAAGGTGTGGAGAAGACCTTTCACTAAAATACAAATTTAAGAAAGCCCTTCAAGATGTGTATGATGAAAAAGAAGACGATTTAGAGTCGTATGACATAGATAATAACTGGATTTTCTTACGTTACAACTTACTGCAGGCTACTGATGGAACTTGTGGCTGGAGCAGAGCTCCAACCAGACAGAGAGTGGCCTGGTGGTGGAACAGCACAGTAAATAGGGCCATTAGAGACAAAAGACTAGCATGGAAGGCTTGGAAAAAGGGTGTGAGTAGAGAAGGATATACAGCCGCTAAGAGAGAAGCTAGACGTCAGGTGTACTTAGCACGCAGGGAGGCTGAGAGTAGGAGGTTTGCCAATGTTCTGCGACGGGAAGATCAGAGGCGTGCAGTGTTCCACATTGCAAGGAAGTGTGTCAATGCAAATCAGGATGTTGTTGGAGATAAATGTGTCCGGAATGATGCCGGTGTACTTAGTGTCACGAATGATCAGAAAAAGGAGGCCTGGAAATGTCATTATGAGAGACTGATGAATGTGGAGAACGAATGGGAGAGAGAGAAATTACCCTCAGTAGATCCGACAAAGGGACCAGCTATTGAGATTGACGAATATAGGGTCCAAGAGGCGATTAAGGAAATGAAAAATGGTAAGGCTGCTGGACCATCGGGGATAGTTGCAGAGATGGTGAAGGCATCAGGGGATGTAGGCACTAAACTGGTTGCATGCATCATCAATCAGGCTATATATGGTGGTGTCATACCCAAAGACTGGTGCAGCAGTATTCTCATAAATTTCTACAAAGGTAAAGGGGATGCTCTGGAGAGGAGCAATTATAGTGGTATAAAACTGATGGATCAGGTTATGAAAGTGGCAGAAAGGATATTAGCACAACTAATTAAAGAAAGGGTCAAATTAGATGAGATGCAGTTTGGTTTTGTGCCTGGGAAAAGTACAACAGATGCCCTCTTCTTTGTGAGACAATTACAAGAGAGGTTCTTAAAGAATAAGCCACTATATTAGCCTTTGTTGACCTAGAGAAGACCTTTGATAGGGTACCCCAATCTGTCATCTGCTGGTCCCTAAGGAAACTAGGTGTTGAGGAATGGCTTGTGAGGACAGTGCAAACTTTGTACAGAGGTGCTGTCAGTAAAGTCAGGGCAGGAATGGAGTTTAGTGAGGAATTCCAGATACAAGTAGGAGTACATCAAGGTTCGGTCCTCAGCCCGCTCTTGTTCACTATAGTCCTCCAAGCCATAATAGAGGAGTTTAAGACTGGCAGTCCATGGGAACTTCTCTATGCTGATGATCTGGTTCTTATAGCAGAATCAGTAGAGGAGCTAGAGAATAAATTCTGGCTATGGAAACAGCAGTTGGAATCAAGAGGACTGAGAGTGAACATAGCTAAGACAAAAGTGTTGATGAGTAGAAAAGAGGACAAAACTCTGATTCCATCAGGGAAATGGCCATGCTCGATATGCAGAAAAGTAACTGGCATAAATTCTATAAAATGCACACAATGCAGATCCTGGGTACACAAGAGATGTAGCGGGATAGCAGGCAAACTAACAGGTATGGAGAAATACGCATGCAGTAGATGTACAGGGAAATTAGACAGCAGAAGTTGCATTGATAGACAATTTTCAAATGCAGGCGGGTGCTATAGAAGTGGTGGATAGCTTCCAGTACCTAGGAGATCAGATTAGCATGGGAGGGGGGTGTTCCAAGGCCGTAGTATCTAGAATAAAGATGGGTTGGAAGAAGTTTAGGGAGCTGCTTCCTCTGCTGAAAGGCCGGTTATATGATGCCTGTGTGAAGAGCGCGATGCTGCATGGTAGTGAAACATGGGCAGCAACTGCAGAGGATATGCAACGGCTGGAGAGAAATGAGGCAAGCATGCTCCGTTGGATGTGCAGTGTCAATGTGCGTGAATAACCCAGCATGGATGTGTTGAGAGAGAAACTGTGTCTGAGAGGGATAGACTGTAGTGTGCGCGAGAGGAGACTGCGGTAGTATGGACATGTGATGCGCATGGAGGATGACCGATGGGTGAAGAAGTGCTAAGAAATGCCAGTTGAAGGAAGACGTGGTAGAGGTAGACCATGAAAAACAGGGGCGGAGGTGGTGAGAACAGACCTCAGATCACTGAAGCTCACGGTGGAGATGACGAAAGTCCGTGACAAGTGGAGAGATGCTGTGCTGAATAAGAACCGTCCCACCCTTGCAAGCGGACGCAAAATGATGATGATGATGATGATGATATTCTCATAACAACAAATGCATGAATTACATCTTGATTGCATGGGAGAACCATTGAAATAATTATAATGAATAAACGATTTATGTAATACCAGTATCTTTATTAATGTTATATATATATATATATACAGGGTGTGGACGATATTTGTTCGCAATTTTCAACTGCTAATTTTATGCAATTTTCTTTTACTTCCGTTGTCACTCTTTTCTTCATAAAAACAGTGACTATATTTCCATTATTTATTTTCAGAATAATTGATTATGAATAATTTTGAACCTCCAAATCTGTGGAAGAGACACAGAATTCTTCTTGGAATCCGCGCCAGGAGGACAAATAAGGAAATTTCAGACTTTCTCAGCGTCAGCAGGTGAATGGTGGAAAAGGTCAGAAAGGAATTAGAAGATTCAGTATTCGACTACGAAGCAACATCAGAGAGGAAAACACATGATCGACGATCTGTCGCCTTCAGAACGCCCGAGTTCGTCGCTGAAGTTCAGGATATCATCAACAATGAACCTAGCAAGTCGATGCGTGCCATTGCAAGGGAGAAAGGCGTGGATGAAAAGCTCATTAGGCTGGTGGTACATGAAGATATTCGCTATGTTTCACACAAGATGAGGAAAGGACAATTTCTGTGAAAGGCGATGCAAGAAATGTGACTGAAGCACGCAAAGAAGCTGATCAACAAGTTGAAACACCCACTGGAGCCAGACATGATGTGGTTTTTCTCCAATGAGAAAAACTTCTGCCAAGACCAGAAGATCAACTCCCAGAACAACAGGTGGCTCGCTGTCTCATCCAAAGACGTGCCCAGAGTCATGCAGACAAAGTTTCCAGCGACATTGGTCTTAGGTGTCGTCAGCAGTCAAGGTGACGTCATGCCACCTCACTTCTTCCCTGAGGGCCTCAAGCTGAACACCGATGGCTACATCCGCATTCTGAGCGAGGTAGTAAAGCCCTGGATCGACCAGGTAGCTGCAGGTAGGCCATACGTGTCACAGAAAGACTCAGCGCCCTGCCATACCAGCCGAAAGACCCAAGCCTGGCTATCAGAGAACTTCGTCGACCATACTTCACCTGACTGCAACCCCCTCGACTTCTTTGTGTGGGGCACAGTGGAACGAAACACCAACAGATCTAGCTGCAATACTAAAGACGATCTGAAGGCCAGGATCACAAGTGCCTTTAGGGGCCTAAGTCGGGGGACAGTGACGAAGGCCTGTAGCCGGTTCCGAGGCCACCATCAAAGCCAATGGCGGGTTTATCGAGCGAGATCGAAAGAACAAGTCATGAAGACAAACTGACCCAAGTTTGGTAAATAAATCTTAAAAAATAAAACTAATGTGTGATTTTTTCCTAGACAGTAACCTTGCGAACAAATATTGTCCGCACCGCGTGCGTGTGTTATATCATCATCATCATCATCACCGTTTTACGTCCGTTCTTCCACGCTAGCATGGGTTAGACGGGTTGTCCTGTTGTGGGCAGTGTCTGGTCGGCTGACCATGCCTTGCTCATACAGGAACTGATTTGGCTTGGTTTCTACAGCTGGATGCCCTTCCTAACACCAACCTCATTTACAGTGAGTGCTGGGTACTTTTTTCCCTGGCACCTACACGTCCACTTTACAGTGTGGGCTGGGTGCTTTTTTTCCATGGCACCTCCACGACCACCTTGCGGTGGGGGGGCGTGGGGGCATATTGTCTATATGCTTCAGCTTGTACCCATGGGAGGTCGGGTACTCTGTATTACTGCGTGACGCCAGTAGTCACGGTCGTGTGTCATTGTCTTTGAGAGGTGTAATTGGGTAAGGTCGGCTTTTATCACCTCATCCCAGATCATCTTGGGTCTCCCCACTCCGTGGTTTCCATCAACTTCTAGTGCTCTGCACCTTTTTATGCAGCTATCATCCTTCATACGCATCACATGTCCATACCAGCGCAACCGCCTCTCCTGCACACAGCATTTGATTCCTCTTAGGCTCAGTCTCTCTCTCAATTCATTTATGCTTTGTTGTTCACGTACATTATTGTTACACATCCATCGGAGCATGCAGGCTTCGTTTCTCTCTAATCTACGTAAGTCTTCCACCTTCAGCGCCCAGGTCTCGCTACCATGCAACATCGCTGTTCGGATACACGCATCATACAGTCTGCCTTTCATTCTGAGGGAGAAGCCTTTTGCAGCTAGCAGTGGTAGTAGTTCCCTAAACTTCTTCCATCCCGTTCTTACCCTAGTTATTGCACTTTCTGAACACCCACCTCCGTTGCTAATTCGGTCACCTAGGTAGCAGAAGCTGTCAACTGTTTCTGCAGGGCCCTCCCAGAGATTGGTGGTACTTGTTTCCTGTGGCTGTTTGCTGTCTCAGCACAGCTGCTGCATGTGAATCCTACATTCTTAATTAAGCTTCCTGAGATCCCGCTACATCTCTTGTGTACCCATTGTTTGCATTTGGGGCAGAGAATGGAGTTCCTACCTACACCTTTCCTACATACTGAGCAAGGCCATTTCCCTGAGGGGATCTGGGTTCTGTTTTCTCGTCTACTTACAAGGACCTTAGTCTTTGTCATGTTTACTTTGAGACCCTTTCTTTCTAGTCCCTGCTTCTAGGTTTGGAATTTATTCTCTAGTTCTACCATAGATTCAGCTATGAGTGCGAGGTCATCAGCATACAGGAGTTCCCATGGGCATCCGGTCTTAAACTCCTCCGTTATTGCCTGCAGGACTATGATGAACAGGAGAGGGCTAAGAACAGAGCCCTGGTGGACCCCAACCTGTACGCTAAATTCCTCGCTATACTCATTGCTAATCCTAACTTTGCTGACTGCTCCCCTATACATGGCTTGTACCGCTTTCACAAGCCATTCATCTACTCCTAGTTTTCTAAGAGCCCACCAGATTACAGCGCGTGGAACTCTGTCAAAGGCTTTCTCAAGGTCGACAAATGCCAAGTAGAGTGGCTTACTTTTAGCTAGGTACTTTTCCTGTAATTGCCTCACAAGGAAGAGGGCATCAGTGGTGCCTCTTCCTGGTACAAACCCAAATTGCATCTCGTCTATTTTCACCCGGTCCCTAATCAGCTGTGCTATAACTCTTTCTGTTACTTTCATGACCTGGTCCATCAACTTTATACCTCTATAGTTTCCTCTATCTAGTGCATCGCCTTTACCTTTGTAGCAGTTGACAATGATGCTACTGCACCAATCTTTTGGTATGGCCCCTTCTAGTATTACCTGGTTAACGATACGTGTGGTTATAGTGTGACCTACAGACCCAGATGCCTTCAGCATCTCGGCAGCTATACCCGATGGACCGGTTGCCTTCCCCATCTTCATATCTCTGATTGCCTTACTTACTACGCTGCCGCTGACTTGTACTGCTGGTCCCTCTATAGGGTCTACTTGGGGTAGGGTCTCTTCTTCCCATGCATTCTCCTCATTTAGTAATCTATCATAATGACTCTTTCTTCTCAGCACTTGTGAGGGCAAGCTCACCTTTATCATTCCGGATACACTTCTCTCCAATGACATCACAACTATCTCTGACACACTGCCTCGCAATCTTGAATACCTCCTGTTTCTGGTCCTCACGTTGTAAAACATGCTTGAATTTTCTATCCTCTGCTTCCCTCCTAGCTAAGTATACTTGTCGCCTAGCTTCCCTCTTGGTCTCTATGTAATGTACCCTGCTCCCCCCGTTCTTCCATTCTTTCCATGCCTGTCTCTTGGCCTTGACTGCTTCATCTACCTTATTGTTCCACCACCAAGTCACTCTCCTCCTGCTTGAGGTCTTACTCCAGCCACAGACCTCGTCCGTCGCCTCTAGTAAATTATTTTTTAGGAACTCCCAGTTCTCTTCTACATTAAATGTCTCTATCTGTTCTTCTTTACTGTCGTAGGCGTTGAGTAAAATATCTTTAAATCTGTTACTGCTGGTTGAGGGGACTTTCAGCTTCCAGATCTTTCTTCTCCAGTTTGGCCTCTGTTTCAGGGCTCGTCTAGTTCTGACCGTGAGGTCGCTGACAACTAAGCTATGTTGGGATGTACATTCCTCACTAGGGAAGGCTTTTGTGTTTACAACCGTCCATCTGTCACGTCCTCTGATGAGGATAAAATCTAACTGACTAGAGTGCTCCCCTGATCTATAGGTGATCAGGTGGTTGTCGGGTTTTTTAAAGTTTGTGTTACATATCGACATGTCATTGGCGTCGCAGAATTCTAGAAGTCTGAATCCTTCCTCATTCCTTGTGCCAACCCCATGGCCTCCATGTACTCTATTGTAGCCGTCGCAGTGTTTACCTACGTGTCCGTTAAAATCTCCTGCGATGATTAGGAAGTCCTTGTCGTCTGTTAGAGCAGTAGTGTGTATTAGGGACTCGTAAAACCTATCCTTAAGTTCGTCTGGCAACCCCGATTGGGGTGCGTAAGCTGATATTATTGTGGTAATTGTTTTATTCAGGACTAGTCTGAGTTTAATGATTCTTGCATTCACCCTGTTCACTGAGATTACCTTATCTAGCCACTTGTCAGCTAGTAGGATACCTACACCACCCATCCCATCGTCATTTCCCACCCAGAAAAATTTGTAGCACCGACTTTTTCCTACGAGGACTCTGGCAGACTCTCCTCTCCATCTTGTCTCTTGCACACAGCATACGTCAATTTCCTTTCGCTCTAGCATTTCTACGATTTCTCCTGCTCTTCCTTTCATTGAGCCTACATTGATGGTACCAACTCGGAGTTTTGGGCATTTGTCGACACTCAACTCACATATATATGAGTACTTTTGCTTCTTATTTGAGTCTGCCAAGTGATGACATTATATGTGCCACAACTTAGCAGTTCAACATGGGAAGATTAGTACCTTACTAAAAAAAATGGGTTGACTTCTAAAAGAACATCTGGTCATAGAATATCTTTAAGATGTCTCATTTAACCCAGGCTAACTAAGAAAAGCAAATGTAAGGATAATGATGATGAATTCATTGAAATGTGTATATTCTCTCTTTCAGTATTTCCAAGCAAAGTCACTAAGCTGAATTCTAATATTTATCAGTTTAATCCTAGTATATAATGGGTTTCATCACTGATACCAGAAGGATGACACACAATGATGGCTCAATTTGAGTGATTCAGAAGTTGTGAGATAAACCTAATATGGAAAGCCTATATGCAGTTACTTGACTCAATAGAAATAGCAATTAAACTTCCAATTATTCTACTCACTTAAAAAAAAAGGAATGACACATTAGATAATGTAGTCTTAGATATGCTATGCCTTAGAAAGAAACATCAGGATCATGCCTGGAATACCTTTTATCATATGTCTATTTAATCAGAGCTTATCCAGAGCTAAAAAACAGCTCCTATTAACTGTTTTTAATAATGACCATTATCTCTGCCTAAAGCAAAAATTTAATAACTTTAATGAAAATATAACCACAATGCAAAGTTTGTTAAATACCATAAGTCACTGTGGTTGTCATTGAAGAATCTAAAGCTATGTAAATATTATGTGATACTTGCAAAGCCCAATTATTGTTCACTGGCATGAAACAGGTCTGCTACTGAGATAAATTGTACCTTTTACCCACTTAATAATATTATAGACATACATAAGAAGAAAAGATGCAAAACAAAGGGTCAGAAGGACTCTAGCTATGTTGTAGACCTTAAAGCTGGTGCCAAGATAAAATGCACCCAGTGCACATATATATATAAGTATAAAGGATGATGTGCTCAAATGCAGAGATGCTATAAGATAGGCTGCAGACCCTTAAAAGACGGACAAAGAAGTCGCCATCAGCTGTTATGAGAAATCGAACCCCATACCTCCAAGATATCAGCTAGATGCTTTAATTCAACCTTGTACATTGTTTGTTTACATACAGATGTCTGTCTGTCTGCTGACATCTGAAAGTTGTTGTCTAATTATCTAGTTAAAAGATGTTGGCAGTGCCTTAGCTTAATAGTTAAAGCATCTAGCCAGTATCTGGGAGATAAAGGGCTCAATTCCTCATAGCAGCTGATGGCAACTTCTTTTTCTATCTTTTAAGGGTCTTAAGGGTCTGAGAACATCATCTTTTATAAACAGATCTGTATTGTAGAACCATGCGTGTTTGATATCAAAAAGGTTAATATTGAGATTGAAAAGTTGAAGATTTGTGAATTTTATTAACATCTGGAAAAGAAAATTTCCAATGGGACGAAGTCATCAGAATAAAAATATATATATATTTTGTATAGACTGTTGCTGTTATTTACCCTAAGGCCACCTCTTATTGAACATACTTCTAATCAAAAGTGTTTCAACATTAATCAGTATATAAAGGACTATAAATTATCTAAATATTCCTTCTTATTTTTGTAAGATTATAAGATTTGAGGGAGATTTGGCTGCTATTTCTAACAGGATGGACGACCATATAGAGACCTTCCTTCTTCAAACAGATATAAGCAAGATGGTGTATAGCAGAGAATGACAAAGAAATACTGGGTTTAACCAAAGGTGGAAAAAGCATTCAAATGGTTCTGGAGGGGATTGTCTCTTTTAATAATTGGGAGAAATGACTAAAATATACTTAATCAATTGAACATAAAACAAAATGAAAGACAAACAAAATAATTTCATACATTGATTGAATTTAAGAAGATAAAATAAATGCAGTATACTTACTTCCAATTTTTTCTGTAACTTTGACACAAAACTCTGAGTGTGGACACGATCGCCATGGATACATTTGCCAGTTAACACTATGGCCACAACCACCCATAGCACTATAGCACCGATGACACATTACTGCATCAGCTAAAGGGTGAAAGAAAATGAGACAAAAGCGACTGTTACAAGTTTTACATTCAAATAAATGATTAAACATATTTATCTTTTTTAAAGTTTTATGTTTCACATATTCAATTAGATATTAAAAAAACAAAATTAACAATAGTTAAGACCCGATAAATTATTATTACACTTATTATTATTAATGTATATATATAAGGAGGCACATGGCTTAGTGGTTAGAGCATTGGCCTTGCAATCGAAAGGTTGTGAGTTCAATTCTCAGACCGGGTGATGTGTTGTTTCCTTGAATAAGACACTTTATTTCACATTGCTCAGCTGTAGAAATGAGATGATAGGGACTGGGGTTCATATCATTCCACTGCAAAGTGGTCATGGAGGTGCCACGGCAAAAAAGCACCCAGCACTCACTGTAAATGAGGTTGGTATTAGGAAGGGCATCCAGCTGTAGAAATCAAGCCAGAATCAGTTCCCGTCCCACCCTTGCAAGCAGGGAAAAGCGGATGCAAAATGATGATGATGATGATATATATATATATATATATATATATATATATATATATATATTGACCTGTAACTCCCAGAGTTAAGAGAGAAAGTAATAGTGAGAAAAAGATATACAAGAAAAATCGAACTTAGTACTGGACAGGTACTTTTTTATTGACCTTGAAAGGCAAAGTTAATTTCGGCAGGATTTGAAATCAAAGTACAGGAGCCAGAATGAATATTGAAAAGCATTCTATCTGCCATTTTAATGACTACCAATCCACTATCTATTATTATTATTATTATTTTAATGGCTTTGAGGTCAGTGAATTGGCAGAGGTATTGAAGAGTTGACAAAATACATAGCAGTATTTGTTCTGACTCTTTATGTCCTGAGTTCAAATCCCATTGAAGTAAATTTTGTATGTCTTCCTTTTGGGAGTTAATAAAATAACTAACAGTTAAATACTGGGGTCAATTTAATCAACTTTCCCCTCCCACCAAATTATTGGTCAACCTTCCCCTCTCCCACATTATTGGCTTTGTGCCTAAAGGAGAAACAATTATTTGAATGGCTTTGTCAGAAAAGGAAAGGTAATAGCCATGATCCTTTTCTGGGCCTCTGTGATTGTTGAGAAGAAGGAATGGTGTTTTAGACAGACTGGAGACTTGACTTGAATGCTTGCAAAAGAGTGTTTAGTGCACACCATAAAAATGTTATAAAACATTATGAAAATATGTATTGTTTTTGTTTATTTTGTGCCATAAAAATATAAAAGACTTAATATACCCATATGTTAAAAGTGTGTAGAGTTTGATATGTTTGCCAAATGTAAAACAAACAGCTTCATTCACTTAATGCTTAGTTCACTGTACATATCAGCAAATTGAGAATCTTACATATACTATTTTATTCTTTTGTTGGTTTCAGTCATTGGACTGTATGCAGCCATGATGGGACACAACCTTCAATCAAATTAATCTCAGTATTTATTTCAGTCTGATGTGAAAACTCCCAGAGTGCTGGTGCCACAATAAAATGCACTCGGTAAAGTGCTGGAAAGTATGTAAGCGAGATATGGGACCCTAACCATTGTGAGCATTTGGTAGACTGCTAGAACATATTTAAGTGAAATGCAGACACGTGGCTGAGAGGTCAATGGCTTTATTCAAATGCTGACTGGCTGGCGAAAATCCACCCAGCTCTTGATAGCATGGAAAATGGACATTAAATGATGACGACTTATTTTATTGATTTCTTTGCCAACTTATCCCTATGAGGGCAGAATCCTCAGATGTGCCAACCTGAAAATCCTATCAAAAGCAATAGTTTCCAAATGATCTGGCTGGATTTATCACCTAAGTAAAAGTAGGCACAAATACTGAAAACGAAGATAGTGAGTTTGGCTTTTACCCCTACCTCCTTTCTTCAGATGACAGTGCTGAAACTGTCACATTACTACACCAGTTCCAGCAATTCTTGCATTTAATTCAGCCTCCTGCCTTTCATCACTTGTAAAAATGGCCCTTGAGATACTTGAACTGCTCAACCTGCTTCAATGTAACTCCACACACATGCAAAACACATTGTGCTGGCTTTCTTGTGAGGACAAATGTCTCAGTCTCCTCAGCACTCGGCAGCAAACTTATTCAGTTCATGCTGAAGATCACCTTATAAAAGTTGAAAATACTAGCTCAAGGTGCCATGCAGTGGGAATAAACTTAGAGCTATTGTTGAGAAGAGAACTTTTTTTATTACACAGCTGTATTTGTGCCTATATATAAAGGTGCCATTGCAGTGGTGACAAATCTTTCTATAGAATAATGCCAGGCTTTGAAGACAACCAGTGGAAGTATGATAAATGTAAATGTAGTGAGATACTAGAGACTGCATGGCATGGAGAGGTCACTTTTAGCCTGCAATGGATGGGGGAAAATGATGGAATGCACATGATATTCTCTATAATATGACAGTTGAACACACCAAGTCAACAAGGTAAAGAGAACCCTTTGGTCTTGTCATGGACATGACATCCTCTCTTTTGCTGGTGCCATAAAATACACCCACTACACTCTGTAAAGTAGTTGACAATCAAACAGGGATAATATAGGATAGAGAAGACTCTCTTGTCTGGTCGAACACATGACCACCTCTCTAGTGTTGGTGCTACGATAAAATGCATCCAGTACATTCTGTAAAGTACTTAGTATTAGGCCATAGAAACCATGCTAAAATATAGAAAGTATAAGTAAGACATGCCTATCCAGTAATATCTTGTCTCGGACTATGATAACCTGTCCATCAATGCCAGCATAGTATATCTGGTGCCTAGTCTTTCTTCTAGCTGTTTAGTATAGTTCCCTGCTTCCTCCTTTTTTCCAGTCTTTCCAAACCTGTCTATCCTATCATTCCACCACTGTGTCACTCTCCATCTAGCTGGGGTGTTGCTCCAGATTCAAACCTGCTCAGTGGCCTTCAGCAGTTTGCCTCCAGGAATTCTCACTTGTCCATAATATTATAGGTCTCCATCTCTTCCATATCTTTTTAATCCAGCTTGGAATTAGTCTTTGAGTTTGTGTAGTTCTTACGCTCAGATTTCTGATAGATAATCTATGTTAGGAGATACATTCATTACCAGGGAAGGATTTGGCATTCACAACCATTAATCTATCTCATTTCCTGATGAAAATTAAGCCTATTTGGCTTGTATATTTCCGATTGAGAGGGAACCAGGTAACTGGTTGGTTTCCTGAAGTTTGTATAGCAAGTGGATGTTGGAACATAAGTATTTGTAAATACTAAGTTGATTCAATCTACATTTCCCAAAATGATTTGGCTTTTGCTTAATGGAAAGTATTTGTTATTTGTTCAAATAAACACACACAAAACCAGTATTTCTTGCTGTGTATATCTATATAAATTCAAAGGATCATGTTTGACTTCAACAAAGGAACAATACTTATTCATTACTACACCATACACCTTTATTGAGATCATACGCCACCTATAACCGAAATAATCTAAATAATAAACTATCTTACGTAATCTGTCCCAGAACACAGATAGATGGATCAAACTTGCAAGCTATCAAATTTTACTTATTAAATGCACATTTTGTGAGAAATAAAACATATCAGAACAAATGAATGAATTTGACATAACAGAATCTTGGTTGGCTTAGAGCAGACAATATTGGTCACAAGAGTCCTGGCTAAGAGCAGATGATGATATAAAAATAGCAGAACTAAATGAAATGGATACACAATTAATATAGACCATATGAAAGTGGTAAACCAGAGATGGAAGGAATAGTAGTTAGTTATAAAGAAGAACTTCAAATTAAAATGAAATCAAAGCAACACAAACATAAATTATTTGAATTTGCGGAGGTCACTCTCTCAGAAAATTCAAAATTAACTCTTTTGATACTAAATTGCCTGAAACCATCCCTGGTTCTATGGTACATAGCTGTTTATTTTAGTGTGTTTATATTTATCTGAAAACTTATCATAATTTAATGTAAGAACCTTTAAGTTATGCTCCTACATCAGCTTAATTAAGTGAAAGTTAGTTATGTTAATAAGTCCTTCCAATTGTTTCATCATTTTCAAAACAATTTGAAAATGATAGGTTGTATGTTTTAATAGAAATATGGTAGCAAGAATTAACAAAATTGATCATTTTCCATCTACCATTCGCAAAAAAAAAAAAAACTGACAACTAAAATTTACCTCAAATTTACATATAAAGTACCTGAATAGTTTGTTGGCATCAATGGATTAATAAACCTACACATACATTTGGATACACCTTGAACCTTATAATTAAATAAAGTAAGATACATTTAAAGACTGTCTACAGATTAATGACTATGTCAAATCAGATCATTATTTTTGTCCCTTTATGTTCTGAGTTCAAATCCCACAGAAGTTAGCTTTGCTTTTCATCCCTACGAGATTGATAAAATAAAGTACCAGTAATGCACTGGGGTCAATTCAATCGACTTTCCCCTCCTCCAAAACTGCTGGCCTTGTGCCTAAATCAGAAACCATTATTTTTGATGTGCTAAGTACATCTTCAAATACTAAAACTGTAGAAGAAAATGATTTATTGCCATAAATTAAAAACTATTGACATGGGTATCTTTAGAAATGACATCCAGCACATTGCCTAGAATACTAAATCAGATAACTGCAATATCATTATTAATGAATATAATAATAAAATAAAGGAAATATTGGTAAAGGCAAATTTAATCTTTCTAAGGAAGAAACCACATTGGGTCAGTGATGATATATCAAAGGAATGGAAAAAGACTTGAAAGGTAATAGCATAGAACAAAATCAACAGTTCACAATTATGTTCCAGGAGCAAACGGAACTATGTATAAGATGATATCAGATAAAAATTCAGTATTGTTCTAATATGGCAAATGAAAAATCAACAAAAGCTAAAACACATTAAGGCACCAAAATTCAAAAAGATGCCGAGTTATTTCAACAAAGTTGCCATGGATCAAGTTAAAGAGACCATTACGAGTCATGTCAGCCAGATCCAATACCAATATAGATAATGAAAGAGTCTATTGATGAAGTGGCTCTAGTTACCACCATCATTATCAACTGATGCCTAGATATGTCATATCTCTAACATAATAAAAGTTGCTCTACTAACACCACTCATGAAAGAATGTCGCACTGGACCTGGTATTCAAGAATTACAGACCTCTATCTGCAATTTATCTCCAAAACTATGGAATGAGTTGTTCAATTTCTGTGAAGTATTTTAGTCTGCATATAAAGAGTATTACAGCACAGCAAACACATTGGTGTATGTCCACAATGATATTTTATTGGTAATGGTCAATTAAAAGCTATATCTACTTGTGTAACTTGGTCTGTCAGCAGGATTTAACACTGTTGACCATGAAATTCAACTGGTTGGAAAAATGTTTTGGAGGAACAAGTGTCTTACTCAAATTTATAGGACAGACAGTAGAAAGTTACAATCAGAAAACTAGTCTATTGACTGTGGTGTTTTGCAAGGATCAGTCCTTTTACTAATTCTTTTTATGTATACTATTCCCATTGGTGACATTATTCAGAAGCATCAGCCATCTTTATGCTGATGATACACAAATGTATTTATCATTTAGGCCAAAAGAATGTAATACACAGGAAGCAGTTGACAAAACTACTGTCTGTATATCTGAGATTTGGAAGTGGATGGTTAACAACAACATTATGCTGACTGATGATAGACAGAAGTTCTGCTTATAGGCTTGAAGGTATAGAGAATGAAAATAAAGACACCATCTCTATACATAGGTAACATGTCTGTCACCAATAAATAAAGGAACAATTTTTAATAAAGACATGAGAACGGACAGGTAATATCACTATGGTATATAAGGTGAAGGCACGTGGTTTAGTGGTTTAGTGGTTAAAGAGTTGAATTCACAATAGTGAGGTTGCGAGTTCAATTCTCGGACCGGGTGATGCGTTGTGTCCTTGAGCAAGACACTTTATTTCACACGCTTTCTGCCAGGAGTTGTAGATAGTATCAGCAATGGAAAGACCAATGGAAATATTGTATTCTTGGTCCGGTTTGACAAGATCCACCCTATGGCAATCGAATGAGGTCTGAGATCTTGTTGATCGATCAGAGAGAGAGATATTGGTTGGCATGCATAAATCTGAGACATAATTATGATTAGGAAGTACTTAAATTAGAAAGCAACTGAAGTATTCAGGAATGTTTTTGTATATCACACTGGAAAATGATAATACATCATTCTAAAGCATACCTGGACATCTGATCTGAAGACTACCAATTCATTCAAAATACTGCAGCCTGTATGGGGAAACATAAGACCATATCTCTGAGCATATTAAAGCTCTATAGTGGCTTCCTGTAAGAGTCTGAATAAAATTCAAAACTGTACATGGGCTTGCTCCCCAATACAATGGTGAACAATGTGTTTGAGACAAGATCAAGTGGCAATGTACTTCTCATGGTACCAAGTAGTAGAATGAAGAGCTGTATCGATCAGGTTTTCTGTAAGTCAGCTCCAGCTCTCAGAAATGAACTATCTGTAAGAACTGTACTATGTGTCAGCTTTCGGATTAAATCTGAATGACTTATCATTTTAGGAAATACCAGCAGTCATCTGCATTCAAAATTTAGGGTTATGTGTAGAAATGAATGAACGATTGAAGCGTCTTTGAACATTCTTTCGTTTTGATGGCGACATATAAGTGCTTTATTATTTATCTCTCTCTTTAACTTTGCCTTTCATCCTTCCGGGGTCGATAAAATAAAGTACCAGTAATGCACTGGTGTTATTGCTGGCCTTGTGCCAAAGGTAGAAACAATTATTTATCTCTCTCTTTCTAGATCAGTCATGGACAAACTGCGACCCATTTGGCTTTCCGAATGGCAAGCTTAATTTCAAAATTGCCTTGTGATGAGCCACATCATATGCGGCCCACTGTTCGAAAAAGGTTGCCCATGCCTGTTCTAGATGGCTTTGCATCTTCAAACGGAGAAAGCGTATTCATTGAATGTAGTTTAGATGCAGGTCAATCCTTATTGAGTACACCTGTGATCAGCGACCTGTTTTTGTAGGTTTTTTAAAACTAAGATGTCCTTTTTAAGACGGAGGAGATTTGGTATCTATTGCTAGCAAGTCGAAGGTTAATTCCAGTATAATTATTCGTTCGAAACTGATAATTTCCTCGCTACATTCTGCAGGCGACAAAAACATTTAAAATTAGCCCCAAAAGATAGACATTTAAATACAATCCTTATTTCACTGTCGCCATAGGTAAACAACATAAGTACGCTCAGTCTCATAGTTATCGAGAACAACGTAAAGCAATTATATATTTAATTCATAACTGTCAAGATAAATATTTTTATTGCCAGGCACTTTTCGTTAGCTTGACCAATATGGTTGTCAGAAACAATACAAGTGTTTTGCTTTTTATGTAAAAAAAAAAACACACGAAATTTAACAAACTCCATTAAAAGTAACAGAGAAAAGAAGTATAAACTTTATGAAATCAGAAAATTTCGTTTTGAAATGATAAAAAAAAAACGAACAAATATTTGAAGAGAAAAAACTAATATATAGTTGTTTATAATAATTGTTTCTACTTTTGGAACAAGGCCAGCAAAATTACCCAGTGCATTACTGGTACTTTATTTTATCGACCCCGTAAGGATGAAAGGCAAATAATAATAATAACGAAATATAGGACAAACAATTTGGTATAGTTCTAAGTGTCACCTTATTTAAGTTTAGAGGATCAAAACTTTAATATGATGTATACCACATCATATCATCATTTAATAAAGTATATGGGTCAGGGTTTTAAATATAAATGCGATTCTTTTAAGTTTGAAAAGAAACACTCAGAAAAGACTGAGTAAAAAAAGTGACTTTATGTTGGAAACTTCATACCTTTATACCTACTCTAAGTGGATTTAATTTGTTTATTTTTTAAAAACATCTTTATATAAATAAATTGGATATAGTTAAAATGATAAGATAAAATATTTACTTACTGTATTTAGTGGTTACTGCTATAAAAATCAGAATTAATAACAGGTGGTTACTTAAAAGAGACATGGCGAACAGTTAATAAACAACCTAGTTTAATCTTACTTCCTACAGGTGACGCTGTTAATTTTTCTCTCTGGCTAACACTCTCCTCCCTCTATCTGTCTTTCTCTCACAATTGGGTAGGTAATTTTTATCCTAGTAGTATCTGCTGTCTTTCTCACCTGATCAACTAGGTGAGGCCGAGAAATTATCTTCCACTCACTTCCGTACCTCTCTCGCAGGACGGTTAACGATGAAATAGTAGAAGAGTAATCAAATAGTCGTGCGGTTTAGACAACAGAGTTGAATAGTAACAGCGACATAAGTTATTGGTATGTTGTGCTACTTAATCAGAAAACTGTAACAGGTAGTTGTTTTGTCCAAAGTCAGCCCCTGTCCAGGAGACATGATCAAAGACACTCTATTCGTAACCACACCGTCTTTTCCCTACTAAATACAATGTATCTGGGATCACATTATCAAATGTCTCATTCCCTGTAGGGTGTGATTTGAGTGACATTTGGCTAAATTTCCGTTGACGCCTGTGATGTGAGGCGGTTTGTCGCACTTGGTGAATTAATGGACGTTTTTGTTTCTGTTCCCTTTCCCTTTTTTTCTTTCTCTCGCTCTGATCGTATATTTTGGTGCGTTATATTTGTGAGATTAACTGTATTTATTATCTACTATATGTGTTTAAATTTTCATTCTGAAAGAATTGTGAACAATTTGTAATGTTATTTATGTGGTTAGAAAGAGCTATCTCACTTACCGCTTTTCACAGGCACCGCTAAATTCCACTGCAGGTACTCCTCTTCCACGTGCGTCCGACTGCTTAACACCGGGAGCTGCCCAAAACTCACGTCCACACCGTGTACTGGTCACCACTAGAGAGAGGCCCTCTGCTGGCCCTTCCGGTCGAGCATCCTTCCGGCCAAAGACCCCTTCCGGTCGAGCACTCCCCCCACCTCCGGCCACCGCACGCCACACCATACCCACACGCCCCCCTGATCTCAAGGATCAATTTCCCCCTCGTCCCTCTGCATATGAAAGTCTGCCGTCCAGGTCGGTGGTCTACGACTTCGTTGCGATCTTCGTAGTATTGGGGCAGAGCTCTGGGTTTCCACCTCATCTTGGGTTTCCTCTTCCTCGGAGTCCGTCGATACAGTGATTCTTCTTACATCCAGGACATGACGTGGTACCCCGTCCACGGACACATTGTTCTTTGAATTTACGGCCGTCACCGTTCCCCTTCCCCATTGAGATGTGCAACGTGCATCTGGGGGCTTAACCCAGACTTCTTCGCCCACCTGCACGAATGCACTCTCTCTCCCCACTGGCCGTTGTGGTGGCGTGCACGGGTGCCGCCACTCGTATTTGAATACTGCTCTATGTGGCACCGATTCCTCGACCTGTCCAACCCGAGGGGACATATTGTACCAGAACACTGCCTCCATTGGTGAGATATAGCCCCGCTCCGCCATTGCCTTGATCGTCCGGTGGTGTCGCTCCACGATTCCATTCCCGCTCGGCCTGTGCGCCGCTCTGAAGAAACGGTTCACCTTCCATCCATCGAGCATCTCCCTCAGTGCCTCCGAGCGGAACGCTGCGCTGTTGTCCATCAGCAGTTCATCCACAGGGCCCCGCTCCAAGAACACCTCTCTCAACGTCCGCACGATTTCCTCGGCCGTTCCAGTCTTCATCTCCCTCCATATCGCCATTCGACCTGGTCCACAGTCGACCATCGAGAGGTACGTTCCCTGCCGGTAGTGCGTCACATCCACCGCTAATCGCTTCCAGTCGCGATCCACCGGGAGGCTTCCCGTTTCGTGTACACCCGGGGCGGGATCAATGGACTGACATCGGACGCAGCCTCTAACCACCCCCCGAACACTGTGTCTGCTAACGTCCGAGTCGATTCTCCTGGCTAGGAACAGACTATCATCCACCCCCATGTGGTGCATATCATGCAACCCCTTCAGGTCTAACTCGGTCAGCCGATACACGGCAGCTATCTCATCCTCTACCTCCTCCGGGGCTTCCATCCAGGCTTTCTTCACTCTAGTTAAGATGTCCGCCCTATTTTTCTCTGAGGGCACGAACACTACGCCCAGCTTCAGGTCGAACTCGGTGGCCAGCTCTCCTAACGTTCCCAGGCGGCGCTTTATCAGCATCTCCGCTGCGCCTCTCGTTCGCACTCTCTTCTCACTGGTGAGCACTGATCTTACCCATCCGAGTACAGTAGCCGAGTCGGTGCGTATCTCGATGGTGCGCAGCCCCCACTGCAGGGCGAGGTTCACCCCTCTCAACACCGCGTCCAGCTCGGTCACATTGATGTGGCTGCAGTCGTCCTTCTTTCTAAGCCAGGCTGCATCCTCGACCTCAACACCTCCTATCTCCAACGTGACACCTAGCGCTATGCTGCTGGCATCGCACCATACGGTCCCGCTCCGTGATTTGGGAACGTACCAGCGTCCCCGCACTGGGTCGTCGGCCTTCACCCTCCCCACGATCTCCTGCATCATGGCCACCGTTCTCTCTCCCACTCTGTCACTCCAAGTCACCCCTCCCGCTCGTCTCTTGACATAGCTGCATGCCGTCCGGATCCACCTAGCGATCGGGTAGTGACCCACCAGCTTTCCACACACCGAGAAAAGCTCCCGCCTATTCATACTTGGGCCCAGTTCCGGAACTTCGTTTCCCCTCTGGAACACCAAAACGCCCGTCTTATCTCGCCGTAGCCTAAGTCCCAGCGCGGCTCCTCCCTCCAATGCTTCTGATGGCTTCGCAGTCAGTCCATACCTCCGCAAATGGCTCGTGACCTCCGCCGTCGACACCACCGACTCGTCCACTAGGATGTCGTCAATATAGGAGTTAGTAGCCCTCTTTATCTTGTCGTCCCTCCCCAGAGCGGTCTTGAGGACCGCCGCCATGATCTTCGGTGCGGAGCTCAGCCCGAAACCTAGCCTGGTCAGGCAATATGTCCGGCCCTTATACCTGACCAGCTGATACCGCCAGAGCTTCTCATCTATATGCAACTGCAAGTAAGCCGTCTTTAGATCCACGATCGCTGAACCCCCCGTCATGCGTCTCCACTCACGCAGGGTTTCCCCACAGACATCCGTAACCTCGCCACTCGTGTGGCATGACACGTGCTCGTTCAGCTCTCGATAGTCCAGCACCGGCCTCACCTTGATCTTCGTGGGTTGCACCACCGCCATCAACGGCAATACTCCGCACTTCACCTCCTCCTTCCAGGGAAGCAGTATGCCCTCTTCGATCCATCTCTCTACTTCTCGCTCGAACTCACACCTAGCGTTTCCCTTCAATGTGTGTTTATAGCAGCCCACTTTGGTCTTCAGCGTTGGTGGTTCTCCCTTCCAGTACCACTCAACAACCCATCGCTGCCCATCAAACACGGCCTTGAAGTCTTTGTCCTGTACAGTGTAAGCGGGGTATTCCTCCTCGAGGGCCTTCTGGTTCTCATGACGTGCACTCACAGCGCATACCGATGCAGCGGCGCCAAACGACATTGTTCACCGTGACGCCCCCTAGACGGCCAATCGCGTCCATGCCCATAACCACGCCGATCCCATCCACCACACTGTCTACCACGATGGCGGAAAGCCTTATCGTCCTTCCCCGTACCGCTATTTCCATCTCGCTGCGACCTCGGCATTCAATTTTCCTGCCGTCGACTGCCCTTACGCTGCTCTTCCCTCCCCACCTCTGCGCCACCCCCACGGTCACCAGTGTCGTCGTACAGCCCGTATCCACGAGGGCTCGCTGTGGCTTCCCCCTCACGAAGACTTCCACCACGGGCAGCGCCGCTACTCGTAAGGAGCAACTACCGGCGCAGTAGTTCCCCTTGGATCGTTTCCCTGGTCGCAGTTAGTAGCGATATGGCCTGGTCGCTTACACCGGTAGCAAATTATGTCCGGCTTCGACTCTCTACAGTCTCTAGCCATATGCGGGCCCTGGCACCTAAAACAGCGCCCCCTAAATTCGCGCGGACGGCCGCGTGCCGAGGTTGCCTGCCTTTCACCATTTCGTTGCCATGTGTCCTGAGCCTCCATAGTCGCTATCGCCGCAACACACTTTTTGGCATCTTCCGCTATGATCCGGGCTTGTTCCACCAGTGAACGCATTTCCATCTCTTTATACCCCGGGACTTGCTGCAGTTTCACCGCTATGTCGTCCGGAAATCCATTGATGAACGCCAACCGCACCGTGCGTTCGCATTCCGCCTGGTAACCGGCCAATATAGACAACCGCCTTATTTCCGCTGCGAAAATGTCGACGCGCTCACCATTCCACCTGATTCTCGCCAGCTTAGCAAAAGCCGCCAACGGTCCCTCGGCGAATGCATCCATCAGACGCCTCTCAATCTTCTGCACATCTCTTTAGCTGTGCTCGTCCAACTCAAGGAAGAGTACCAGCGTGTCGCCCTCGAGGTACAATGCCATGAGGCTGGCCACGTCTTCTATCTTCTGCAAGCCTGCGACCAGCCGAACCTTCCGCAGCCAAGCGACAACATCACCTTCCCCGGTGAATGCCCTGATAGCTTCGTTCATCCGTAGTCTTGTCGCCATCTTCTGATTTGTTTTGCGGCAAGTGTTTTCTTTTTTTTTTTTTTTTTTTTTTTTTTTTTCAGTCGCCGAAATAGCTTGTGGTTAGAAAGAGCTATCTCACTTACCGCTTTTCACAGGCGCCGCTAAATTCCACTGCAGGTACTTCTCTTCCACGTGCGTCCGACTGCTTAACACCGGGAGCTGCCCAAAACTCGCGTCCACACCGTGTGCTGGTCACCACTAGAGAGAGGCCCTCTGCTGGCCCTTCCGGTCGAGCATCCTTCCGGCCAAAGACCCCTTCCGGTCGAGCACTCCCCCCCCCCCCCCCGCCTCCGGCCACCGCACGCCACACCATACCCACAATTTATGCTTACAGAATGAAAATACTTGTTTGATACTTTGTATTTAATCGATTCTGATGAGATTATTGTAACGAATGGAAAGTTCAGTTATTTAAACGAAACGATCGTCAATACATTTGGTTAACTGCTATTTTAGCAGGACGTGCGACCGTGTAAATGTTTGCTCAAGAAAACAGGTTGTTGTTTACCCATTCCCCACCAGGTCAACTTTTTATTGAGCATTCTAGTCGTAATAATCTCGTCTTTTAATAGACATCTAGAAATTCCTTATTTCATCTTTTTTTTAATTTTTGCGGAGGTTTGAATGGTGTTTCTAGCAGGCTGGGCGTTCGCGTAGAATATTAATTAATGCGAAAGGATTGTTGTTGCAGGGATCGCGGGGTTGTTTTCAAGTAAAGGTGTGGGATGTCCTAGAAAAAAGAAGCGCACGTGCCCGTACACAGTAGCGGACTGGCTAGGCTACCCAATGGCAAGTGGGCCCCAGGTGGCCCACGGTAGCATTGCAAGAGCCCACACTAGCATTGCAGGGCCCACTGTAGTATTTTATGGGTCAATGCTTTGCTTTCCAAAAATACCTGAGATCTAAGAGAAAGAATACATTAAAAAATAAATAAATAAATAAAACAATTAAGCAAAGCATTTGGTCAACCAATTCCCCAGTGAATTACTAGAAACCAAAGTATACGTTAGTGCAAATACCTGGAATCAGTGGTTGTACATTCTACTAAATCTAAAGCTTAATGTATTCATGCATGCAAACATGCATATATAGACACATACACACAAACATATATATATATATATATATATATATATATATATATATATATATATATATATATATATATATATATATATATATATATAGGAACCAGTAAGACCCCGACAGCTGAGCTCAAGCCGTTTCGACGGCTAATTCAGTCCAGAATTAGCCGTCGAAACGGCTTGAGCTCAGCTGTCGGGGTCTTACTGGTTCCTATTACCCACTCTACTACCTCAAGTATTGAGTACTTTGGTGCGTTATGGTCCACCTGGTTCCTTACCACATTTCCTTCGTTATATATATATATATATATATATATATATATATATATATATATATATGTATATATATATAAAACATGAGAAGAAAGAAGAATACTGCGTGGTTTGCACATGGGTTACATATGATAAAAATAGTCCTTCGTCAGTGATTTTCCAACCATCATTGGTATTGCATCGTATTAAAAAAATATATATATATATGTATTGCGAATCTGCGAAACCGGTAAAGGAACCAAATAAAAATATATTTAAAAAGAAAAAAAGACTCCAGTTGCATTTTCGATTTCATCTTTTTTCCTTATACTTTCATTCGTGTAGGACACCTGGTTTTTTTTTTTTCATTTTGTAAAAAAATCTCATTTTCTAATATATATAAACAATTGTAACACACAATAAATTGAGTCCAGATGCATCATTGATTTTTCTTTTTATATTATATATATATAGAGAGAGAGAGAGGGGGGGGGGAGACAGAAGCGTGTGTTTTTCATTACAGGAATATCAAACCACCAGCGTGAAGATAATATAAGCTACTAGAGGCATCTAGTACCTTATATTATCTTCACGCTGGTGGTTTGATAATCTTGTAATGAAAAACACACTCTTCTGTCTCTTTCCCCTCTATATATTGTATTTTAAAGTGCCCAGGAAAACTATTTGCTTTGAGCTCATTTAATTACAGGATTATACGCGAGTCCTTTGCTCCGTTATTTTTGCTATACATATATATATACAGATATATATATACTTACACATACACACAAACTACTGAATAAATAATGTTTGGTACCAATGGGTTAAAGACATCTGTCAAATCAATTAGTGGTGAAGGTGGTGTACACACACACATATATATATATATTGAGTGGTGAGTGTGAAAGACCAAAGGTCATTATTGAAAGTCTCTGGATTTTGGAAAATACATAATATTTTTTATTGGAGAAGGTAAGATATTTTTCCGCAAAAATTTGATTGCACTGTTTTGTTTCCACTTATGTAATCTTTGAAAATGTTATTTATTCATTATAAAAATTAAATGATAGCATTCTATATGTAGATGGGCCCCCTTCATCTGGCAACCAATATTTTTAGACCTAGTCCGCCACTGAATCTGACATGTAAAAACATATATATATGAATAAAGTAAGCCCAAATCATAGTAGATTCAAATATCACAGAGAGAAAGAGAGAGTGGGGGAGAGAAATGAGGTGCAACAGAAATGAAACATGGATTACAGGTTAAAATATAGTCTAGATGGATGTGAAACAACGAGGATGTAGTTTATGGAACACCCACATGATTTAGAAGTCGACCTTAAGTAGGAGCAATAACATTAAGAAAGACATGAACGACACTACAATACTTTGCTTTGAAAATTTTGAAAGTAGGTTTATAAGTATGAATTTTCATAAGACTTCCGTAGTTGTCTCTGCAGCTTAGCTGTAGGTAATAGAGATGGTGGATATCCTGGCCTTGGGTTCAATCCTTGTCAAGAGGTACATATATACTTTTTCATTTTTTATTTTACAACCAATAGAAAAAACTGAAAAGGTTTAGCGGGAACCCTACTCCCGACCAGGATCACCACCGTCAATGATTCCTCCAATTAGGCCACCGAGACAGCTACAAAAGTATAATGAAAATTGATAATTATGAACCTATTTTCAAAATCAAAGTTTAAAAGATGTGGTGTCATTCATGGCTTTCCTAGAGCTATTAGTAATATTTAGGGTCGACTTCTGGTCATTATTGAAAGTCTCTGGGTTTCGCAAAATACATAATATTCTTTATTGGAGAAGGTAAGATATTTTCCCGCAAAAATTTGATTGCACTGTTTTGTTTCCATTTATGTATTTTTCGAAAATGTTATTTATTCATTATAAAAATTAAATGATAGCATTCTATATGTAGGTGGGCCCCCTTCATCTGGCAACCAACATTTTTAGACCCAGTCCGCCACTGCGTACACACACACATACTATGTATGCATGTATGTACGTATATATGAAAATTATATATATATATATATATATATATATATATAAATGAAATAATTCCGTCGGAAAGTTCCAGGAAAAAAGAGTGCTCTATGTAGGTTACAGAGCTTAATAGTTATGTAATAAACAACATAAGATAATTATTTCATTTACCAGTGGTTTCTTGAAAGCAAACGAAATCCAATTCATATATATATATATAAGATTATACTTGCTAACATTATATGATTACGCAAGCAGCGATACATAGGTATTCCGTCTGTTACAGAAACATGTCAATACCTAATAGATTCCTTTTTTTAAAAAAAGCACTTTCATTTTATATTCATCTTATATATATATATATATATATATATATATATATATATATATATATATATATATATATATATATATATATATATATATATATATATATAAAGTTAAACTAGGATACTCCTGCGCTAAGAACATGAAGGCCCACATCACCAGCAGCCCTAGGAGCAACACCCCACCAGGGTGCTCTTGCCGTAAGCCCGAAGCTTGCCCCCTTCAACAGCAATGCAACACACCAGCTATAATTTATGAAGCTGTGGTCACTTCCAACCGACCAAACGAACCACAGGAGGTCAAATCCTATGTGGGCATGGCGGAGGACCGATTTAAGGAACGTTTCCTGAACCACCAGTCTACCTTCAGGTACCCGGACAGACGTTCATCCACGAAACTCGCGAGCCACGTATGGTCCCTCAAGTATAGACTACTCCATTCAATGGAAAGCCATCACTAAGTCCAAGCCATACGCAAGGAGAAATCCGACGTGTGGCTTATGTATTGACGAACGAATAACTATTCTAAAGAGATTACGCAATAGTGATTGCCTAAACACGAGATATGAATTGTTCACACGTTGTCCACACGTCGCCAAACACCTATTGCAAAACTACAAGGCTCCAGACTGATTCTTTGTAATTTTATTTTCAACCTAAAAAGTTTTCGGACTCTCGCAGTTATCTCCCTTACACCTCTCGCTCGCAGTCTAGTATTGCCTGTGTGAAGTGACCGGGTTTCTGCGCATGCGCGTTCTTACGGTTGTCCTTCCTGTTCCTATAACCATGCCCATTCCGAGCTGAGGATCCGCTAAGGTGAAACAATTGTTCTCGGTATGGTGAACTAACTGTTGTGTAACCACTTCTACCTAACTCGTCCCATGGACTGAGTGCTCTACCACTACGGATATTACCTTCCAGTGTTCCACCACTATATTTGTATATATATATATATATATATATATATATATATATATATATATATATATATATATATATATATATATATATACAATATATTAATAAATGGAAACTACATTTATAAAACCATCATTATTTTATTATATATATTTCAAGGGCAACCAAGGCAGTTTTGGTGCGCTTTCATCAGATAAAATACAATTTTTTTTTATAAATGTTGACATACCCGTAGAAAAACAACCTTGACGGTTGAAGGTTCGCAAATTAAATATAACTTCTGCATATATATATATATATATATATATATATATATATATATATATATATATATATATATATATATATATATATATATATATATATATATATATATATATATATATATATATATACGCGAACACTAAACGGATATACAAGAAAACGATACTGTACAATAGAGATATATTAGTTTGTTTTTTTTTTACTTTCTGATTTACAACTGGAATGATATTTTATTCACAATTGTATAAATAATATTACAAATTATTTATAATTCTTACAGAATGAAAATAGACACTCACAATCGATCAGTGGAGGATTTACTTGAATAGAGTCCGCTGACAATACGGAAGGACATCTAAATATAGATGGGTTAAGACAAATTCTTGGAAGATAACCGTATAAGTTCAGTTTAAGCAGTTGTGACACGGCGCGCAGTGTGCTTTGTAGTGTCATCTTTCAATAACCGATACTTTTTGATAAACATTTTGAACTTATCATGAGTGGAAAAAATGTAAATATAGAATATTTTTATAGTGACGAAAATGACATCCCTCAGAAGAAAAAAACTGAAATCCACTTTCTACAAAAAAAAAAAGCTCTGTCAAAATCATTAAACGATGAGAAATCAGGCCACTGGCGACATACACGAGTCAGCAAGAGACTACCTTCTCTATTTAAGGTTTTTAAGTGCAAGATATGCAGGAGCTGGTGCCGTAATTCGCCAGCTTGAGCATTCAGTAATCAGAAGAAAGGAGGTATGCGTAAAAGCCAAACTCGCTATCTTCAATTCGGTATTCGTGCCAACCTTACCTATGGTCATGAATCTTGGGTAATGACCGAAAGAATACGATCACGAATACAAGCGGCTGAAATGAGGTTACTCCGAGGGGTCTTTGGAGTAACGTTATTCGATAGAGTGTGTAGCTCGGAGATCAGAGATTCACTCAAGGTAGAACCGCTACTTCTCCAAATTGGGAGATCACAGCTCTGATACTATGGGCATGTAGTTAGAATGGCTCAGGTAAAAATCGCTGGACAGATTTTACGGGCAAAACCAACCGATAGGAGACCCAGGGGTAGACCCCGAGCAAGATGGTTGGATAACATCCATGAGCTTGGATGGTCTCGCTTGGGGATCCAGCCGGATAAATTGGAGACGGTTGCTGCTGACAGGACCCGCCGGAAGGAGTGTTTGAGAATTCTGCTTCCATACCATCCCAGGAATAAGTGGGCGAAGAAGAAGGGAATTGACTCTGTAAGATACATTTCTTAATGCACAAAATAAGCCTGAGAAATACTGGGTTCTTATATCTCAAGAAAAATATTGACATATATTGTTACCCATTACTATCGTAGTTCACGATGCAACTTCTTCCATTGCTATATTCTTCAACAGCCACAGAAATAGTTTTTCCTTTTTCAATAAGATAAAAACCTAAAATTGCAATGCTTTAAAACATCAACATTAAATGACCTACTAAGATCAAAGTCTCTACTGCAAAATGTTGACTGTACTATGGAACATCCACAACTGCAACTATGCCTCAAACTACTAGAAAGAAACTGGTACAGTAATAAAAGTGTGGAAAAAAACATTTAAAAAAAATTAAAATATATACAGTAAATGTAAAATATTCTCTTTTTTAAAACATTTGAGAGGTTTCATCATGATCATCATCACCACCGTTTAACGTCCATTTTCCCACGCTAGCATGAGTTAGATGAGTTGTCCTGTTTTGAGAAACGTCAGACGACCGTGTCTTGCTCATACAGAACTGTTTCTTGCTTGGTTTCTACGACAGTATGCCCTTCATAAAGCCAAACACATTTACTGCGTGGACTGGGTGCTTTTTACCGTGGTATCAAAACGACCAATTTACAGTGTGGGCTGGACGCCTATTGTTGCGACACCAACACAACAACTTTACATTGTGGACTGGGGCTGGGATGAGGGAGATACATGTATGTAGGGTGGGGATTGTTGAGGTAGGTCGGTAACGGGAGGTTTGCGTGTGCGATTATGAGTTGAGTTCTTATCGTAGTAAAAGCGTGAATGACGATGATTCGTATTGGTTGCAGTTAGTTGTAACAGTTAATCAATGTATACATCTGCGGAAAGCGAATGTGTTTGATATCGTGGGGAAAGTAGTTTTCCCCTATCACACTGCCAGGGTTATAGATGAAGAACGAAATCTCTCGCCACATTTATATATTATTTATTAATCATCATTTCAAGACGGAGGCAATTGAATTAACATTTGTTACAGTCGAAAGGTATGAACAACAAACAAGGAGAAACTGTGTATGCAGAGAAAGTGCGTGAGATATGTTTGTGTGCAGCAACACAATGTAACTTGCCTTATAGAGGTGGCTGGCTGTTATTTCTTGTGGTCCTGCCCACAGGCAGGCCCAAGAGATATTTTTGCAAAGGACTACATCTTGCAAGTGGTTTGATGGGTAGACAAAAAAATGCATCTCCAGTCGGAGTGCCGTGTTTACCGTAGGAAGGTTCCCGTTCGACTGCTTTGAGAACCTATCTTGTCTTCACCCCAAAGTGACCTGCTACGTCAGACCACTGGCGCCACAAGGAGCTAACATAGAAAATGACCGTTAAATGTCACCCGGGGGTCAATGTGTGGATAGGTTTCGCTACAGGTCTAGGGTGGGGCACTTAGCTAGTGAAGGGTGGGGTGTTAGGACGCAGAGGAAGGGTGGGATGCTGGTGAATGATGGAGTGTTAGGACCTAGGTGAAGGCTGGAACATTAGGACGTGGGTGAAGGATGGCGTGTTAGGACGTGGATGAAGGATGGAGTATGAAAAGGGGTAATTGGATTTGGTACGTTTTTCTATATTTTGGTATTTTTTAAACAAAGCTTTTGGTACTACTTAGAAAAGGTTTCGGCAGCCCTGGCCACTACCTGTTGTCCTTCATTTCTCCTACCATGTCTTTGTAATTTGATAATGGAAGTGGTCAGTTCACTTTAATTTGTCTCTTCTTAGTTTCTTATTAGTTACTGGGGACGGGGCGATAGATTGACAGTATCGGACAAAATTCTTTGCGGCATTTGATTACATCTTTCTACATTCTGAGTTTAAATCCCGCTGAGGTCGAATTCTGCATGTGTTTCCCCTTTTATCTTGCTCTCCATCTATTCTCTGTTTTGTTTTGTCCTTTTTCTTCCCGTCTCCAAGTTTTCTACCTCCCACGTGTTAATTTTTATCTCCCTTCTCTTACTCATTTTACTCTTGTTATTCTTTCCTCTTGTTTTACAATTCTATTCCTTTCCTCTTTCTTTCGCTCAGAAGGACAGCAATAGAAAAGAAGCCACCTTTTAAAAACAAATAATTGTTTCTACTTTAGGCACAAGGCAAACAATTTTGGCCTGAGAGGAAAGTCGATGAAGTCGACCCCAGGGCATTACTGGTACTTTATTTTATTGACAGGCAATGAAAGGTAAAGCTAACCTCGGCGGGATTTGAACTCAGAGCGTAAAGGGCCATAACTAATGCCGTAAATAATTATTTCTAGTATAGGCACAAGGCCAGTAATTTGGAGGGGGGGGGGTCGATTAAACCGACTCCAGTACGTTACTGGTGCTTTATTTTATCGACCCCGTAAAGATGAAAGGCAAAGTTAATCTCGGCGCGATTTGAACTCTCGCCGTAAAGGGCCATAACTAATGCCATAAATAATTGTTTCTACTATTTGGCACAAGGACAGCAATTACCCAGTGCATTACTGGTACTTTATTTTATCGACCCCGTAAGGATGAAAGGCAAAGTTAACCTCGACGGGATTTGAACTCAGACCGAAAAGGGACGTAACTATGCTGGAAAGCATGGCGTCCGTCCCTCTACCGACACTGCCAATTCACTTCTGGAGACATTTTCTTGTTCTGCTAAGGTGTAAGGGAAATAACTCTTAGAACACATAATCTTTCACCTCATTACTGCAAAATAAAATAAAAAAGCGAAGAAAATGACGGGGACCTAATCCTTGCGAGTCCCCTTGGTTTTTGGGGGTCCCTTAGGTTCAGCCCTAGTCAGCCATATGTACAATGCAGACCTGATTTAGTGGTTGGTCATAGTTTGAATTTTGTTGATCCAAATGATGCATCAACACAAACACAATAGAAGCTACGTGGAGCAAAGAAAAACGAAAACATTGCGTAATGCATGGAACATCGAGAATTGTTTACCTTCAGGAATTTAGCTGGTGCAGTAATCATGTAAATAATAATTGTTTCTACTTTTGGCACAAGGCCAGCAATTATTCCAGTGCGTTACTGGTACTTTATTCTATCGACCCCGTAAGGATGAAAGGCAAAGTTAATCTCGGCGGGATTTGAACTCAGACCGTAAAGGGATGTAACTCTATGCTGCAAAGCATGGCGTCTGCCCTCATCTAAATAATGGTTTCGTATATAGGCATAAGGCCAACAATTTTTGGGGAGGGGAAAGTCGATTAAATCGACCCCAGTGTATCGCTGGTGCTTTATTTTATCGACCCGTAAGGATGAAAGGCAAAGATAATCTCGGCGGGATTTGAACACAGAAGCTGAAGGGGTGTAACTCTATGTCACGAAGCATGTTGTCCGACGCTTAATAATTTGATGTAATTTAAAAAATTACTAAAAGTGTCTGTGTGATTAAAACAAAAGATTACTGCACACACAATTGATGAGCTCTGCCGTTAAAAACACAGTATGACCATTCAGCCGTTGGATCAACTGAACCACTTACTCATTGAATTGCCGTGTAAATTAGATGAGTATTCCATAGACCAAAAAACGTCCGCTTTGAGCCTCATCAGGCCTGTGGGTGAAGCGACTGAGAGTACAATGCTGTTGAAGTGTGTATACATTTTGGGGGACACCCTGTATATATATATATATATATATATATATATATATATATATATATATATATATATATATATATATATATATTTATATATATATATATATGTAAGAATATTTTCGAAACAGCGAGCTGATTTGAAATTATTAGAAATGTTAGCTATCGCCGTATTTTGACTAAAGAAATTAAAGAAATTATTTAGCCTGATAGTGGGGTTAAGAACCCTCGGAGAAATGGAAAAAGATGAGTATTGACGTACATGGACGTATATATATTTACGTAGACAACGGAGCATATGTGCATATGTGCATAAACACACCTGCACAGTGTCGTATTTGTGACAGTATCGTATTAACTCAATGTACAAAAACAGAGCCGTTATAGATAAAATAAATCAAAGAACGCCTACATACTCATACAATTTTTATTCGCTAACAATGTTTCATCCATACCGTTGTGCAGGAATCATCAGAGCGCTATAAACAAAAATATAGTGCTGAATATAAGCTCTACCAAGCTTAGTCACCAGAACAGTAGAAATACAGTACAGGATAATAAGAGGGAGACTGGAGATGAGAAGGATGGAGAGAATGCGTAATTGGTTTGTTAGTCAACATTATAGCAAAACATGAGAATACAAGAATGCAGGCAGATTTTCTCACAAGAGAGTGAGGCATGTGAAGGCACACAAAAGCAATCAAAAGCAATTAAAGATAATTAAACAATAATTAAAAAATAATTAAAAAATAATTAAAAAATAATTTTAAAAAAAAGGGGGGGGGGGATATTGAGGCATGTGAAGGCACACAAAAGCAACAAAAGAAGGTATTAATTGGTTACTATAGAAGACAGGTGATTTAGTTTCCCATGACTTAGAGTCATAGAAATACTATGAGGCCCATAAGGTACCTTTAGAAGGTCCAAAGGGGATTTCCCCCCACCCCAAAGTATGCGCAATCAGGGTATAGCAGTGGGTTACGGAATTACGTGGACAAGAGTTATTAAACTTGCATATGGACAGGCACCACACCGATATAAGCCAAACACAGACAACGCGGGGTTAATGCATAAACAAGCTGAAGCAATCAATACACAACAAATATGGTTTAGTCACTGTTTAAGGCATATTTGCCGAGAAGTCATAACACATGTGGATCAACCGTAGATGGTAATCCAACCGCTTTCGTATGTTCCAATCGGCGAGAAGTCATAACATATGTAGATCGACCGTAGATGGTAATCCAACCGTATTCATATGTTCACCAATACATACCAGCACATATGGTAATATGTGTTACAAGCTGATTTTACTCATCCAAATCCTCATACGCTCGAAATTTCAGACTGAGATGTGTTACATGTCCAAGTTACAACTCCAAATCCTCATATGATTATATGTATCCCATTTCGTATTCCAAGCGTAACCGCGTCCAAATATTGCTTGATCATATTGCTTGACCCCTCGCGCGCAGCACGTGGATCAACAAGCAACACAAAACACAGAGAATAACATAAAAGTGATCAGATCAAATCCCTAATTCCACCAGGCACAACAGCATGTCTGTTCATTTAGGATACCCGTATTAGTACGAACTCAATTAACAGACATGCTGTTGTGCCTAGTGGAATTAGGGATTTGATCTGAGCACTTTTATGTTATTCTCTGTGTTTTGTGTTGCTTGTTGATCCACGTCTTGCGCGCAAGGGGTCAACGGGGAATTACTGCTGCATATTATCCTGTACTGTATCTCTACTGTTCTGGTGACTAAGCTTGGTAGAGCTTATATTCAGCACTTCATTTTTGTTTATAACGCTCTGATGATTCCTGCCCCACGGTATGGATGAAACATTGTTAGCGAATAAAAATTGTATGAGTATGTAGGCGTTCTTTGATTTATTTTCTCTCTCTCTCTCTCTCCCCCCCTCTCTCTCTCTCTCTCTCTCTCCCCCTCTCTCTCTCTCTCTATATATATATAAGTGTATATATATAAGTGTATATATATAAGTGTATATATATATATATATATATATATATATATATATATATATATATATATATATATATATATATATACACTTATATATATACACTTATATATATATATATACTTATATATATATATATATATATATAATATATAAGATCAAAAGATGGTTTAAGGAGTTCCATGTATTTTAGTATGCGCATTTCAAAAACAAACATCATCATGCAATAATATTTGTGTTTTCATCAGATAAAACAGGAGGACATGATATGAAGGCTAAAAAACACTTGTGGATAGTGCAGTTTTAAATCAACATATATATATTATATTATGTATACTCCAGTCCTACAAACTGTAGAGTGCTTCTTATCCGATATCTGCATTGCTTTATTGTACTACAATAAAACTCACCTCCTACATATATATATATATATATATATATATATATATATATATATATATATATATATATATATATATATATATATAGAGAGAGAGAGAGAGAGAGAGAGAGAGAGAGAGAGAGAGAGAGAGAGAGAGAGAGAGTTATCCCGGGTTCAATAGGGGGTGACCACAGTAAGTAAGGTACTTAATACATAGCAGAATATAAATATGTAATATAGAAACGGCTTCCTGGTAATTTCTCCTGAATGACACAGTTCTAGTCCTGTATAATTTTTTTTATTTTTTATTCTGGTACATATGGTTTGGCTATGTGTATACGGGAGTTTTGCGTCTGTGTGAGTATGCAGGTTCGTACGTATGTAGGGCGTGTATATGTGTACTTCATGTTTTGGTTGACTTACGTCTCCGAACATTCGGGTATTTACATGTAGGTATGTGTGTGCGCTTGTTATATACGTATTTATTTATTTATATACGTTTATATAATTATTTATTTATTTGTATACACGCATACACACACACACACATATTTATATGTGCGTGGTTTTGTATACCTATGGTAAGTGTTTTGTTTGCGTGTATGTATTTATTTATTTCTATTACTTCTGTATTGTATTTATTTACTTTGTTCTTAACTCTGTAGCGGAGATTCATTCGGTCTCCTAGTTAGAATTTTAGTCTCCGACTTCTGCTATACCATTTATGTGGTTTTTGTCTTTGCGTGCTATTGTTCTCCACGCTCCACATATGACGTATTATCTTCGTTTTTTCCGTTCATTGCCAGAGAACGTCTCTATGAACCACCTAAGAGAACATTAGTCTACGACCTCTTTTATAACATAAACGTGGTTCAGTCTTTGCGCGTAATTGTTTTTCACCGCTCCTATTATGACGTATCTTGTTCGTTTTTTCCCGTTCTTTGCCAGCGAACGTTTCCACGAACTAAAGTATCGTCTTCCTGTCTTCCTCCGGTTGCAACGTTTTTTGAAATATCCACTTCTGCGTTTACAGATTGACTTTGTTAGTTTCAGAAGATCCCGTTAAGGGTGAAAGCAGCGATTCTTTGCTTAAACTTTAATCTGTTATTTTAATAAATATTTGCTCTACGGTTCTTATATATTTGATATATATTTATCCTTATCGAGCGCTCTTTGGATTTTAGTCTTGAAATTTATTATTATTACTATATATATATATATATATATATTGTGTTATATATATATATATATATATTGTGTTATATATGTGTGTAGAAGAAGAATCAATATAAATATATATATATATATAGATTACAATAATCAAAGTTCAGTTTAAATCATTTATTTGCTTACAATTGTTTCCTCCAAACCGAGGTTTGGATTCTTCGGAGCAACTATTTAGTAATCTATAACATATTTGACCTCCTTTTCAACACAAGAGACATATAAAAACATATGTATATATTGACCCACAGTGGGATGACATCCATCATAATGATATAGCATGGCAATTTACATATAAAGGTTAAAGGATAAAAATAAAAATAAAAATAAAAATAAAAATAAAAATAAAAATAAAAATAAAAATAAAACATTGGCAGTTTATGAAGATAAAGCAAGAGGAAAGTTTAGAGTAGTCAGTGTATGAAACAATCTCACGTGTAGCATGCACGCGTGTCTTATTTATACAGGATTAGAGTGCGGCAGATTGTTACTTGTAGGATCAGGCAGTTAAAGCAGGCAATCAATAGTATTATGTGGGTTGTATTGTTAAATACATATATATATATATATATGTGTGTGTGTGTATATAACTTTGATAACTTTGATAGGTTTCGGCCAGTATTGGCCCAGGCCGTGTCAAACTTAATAGCACCACCTGGCGAAGCCTTACAAATCAGTTTTGGGGCACCATGGCCCACTCGAGCAGAGAGTTATTGTTTACGGAGGCATATCCGGGTGTAGGAGGCTTATCCGGGATTTCTTGAAGGAATTTATCCAAAGACTTCTTGAACTTGGTGGGGTCTGTTTCTGCTTTGATGTGCTTTGGTGTAATGTTAAAGAGAGCAGGGCCAATTGAGGTGAAATAATTGTGCCGTATTGTTGTTATGAGATGCGAGTGAGATTTTTGTCGTGGGCCAAGCCTTGGGTGTACATTAAGCCTTGGGTGTACATTAAAGGTGATGCCAACATCATTTGAGCAAAGCTGATGGAATATTTTTCACATCATGCAGATAATGCTCATGGCGACGTTGGAGAGAATAAAGGCTGAGCTTTTCTAATCGACTCCAATAGTCTAGGCCTGACATGACATCTATCTTTCTTGTAATTGACCTTTGAGGTTCTTCAACTTTCATGATACTTTGTTTCGTGTGGGGTGACCACAGTGGACAACAGTATTCAAGGTGGGGTCGGGAAAAAGTGGAGAAGAGAAGGATAACAGTGTGGATATCTCTCGACTGGAAAGTTCTGAGAATCCAGGAACACATTCTGCGGGCCATATCAACTTTGCTGTTTATATGAGTGGCCCAGCTTATGTTGTTGTCCACAATTACTCCCAGGTCTCTGATGTTATTGGAAGCCACCAGAGTTTCACCCGAAGGAAGAGAGTATGGTAGTTTTAGGGCATCCTTTTTTCCAAAGTGGATTAATTCAAACTTATCCTCATTCAACAGCATAATGTTCTTTTCTGCCCATTGGATAACAACCAGTAGGTTATATATATATCATCATCATCACCATCACCGTTTTACGTCCGTTCTTCCACGCTAGTATGGGTTAGACGGGTTGACCTGTTGTGGGCAGTGTCCGGTCGGCTGACCTTGTCTTGCTCATATGGGAACTGATTCTGGCTTGATTTCTACAGCTGGATGCCCTTCCTAACACCAACCTCATTTACAGTGAGTACTGGGTGCTTTTTTTCTCCGTGGCGCCTATACGTCCACTTTACAGTGTGGGCTGGGTGCTTTTTTGCCGTGGCACCTCCACGACCATTTTGCAGTGAGGGGGGGGGGGGCATATTGTCTATATGCTTCAGCTTCGGCTGGTACCCGTGGGGGGTCAGGTCTTCTGTATTACTGCGTGACGCTAGAGGTCACGGTCGTGTGTCACCGCCTTTGAGAGGTGTAATTGGGTAAGGTCGGCTTTTATCACCTCATCCCAGGTCTTCTTGGGTCTCCCCACTCTGCGGTTTCCATCGAATTCTAGTGCTCTGCACCTTTTTATGCAGCTGTCATCCTTCATACGCATCACATGTCCATACCAACGCAACCGCCTCTCCTGCACACAGCATTTGATTCCTCTTATGTCTCTCTCTCAATTCATTTATGCTTTGCCGTTTGCGTATATTACTATTACACATCCATCGGAGCATGCAGGCTTCGTTTCTTTCTAATCTACGCAAGTCTTCCAAAGACAGCGCCCAGGTATCACTGCCTTTCCTTTTGAGGGAAAAGCCCTAAACTTCTTCCATCCCGTTCTTACTCTAGTTATTGTACTTTCCGAACATCCACCTCCGGTGCTAATTCGGTCACCTAGGTAGCAGAAGCTGTCTACTGTTTCTAATGAGCCCTCCCAGAGTTTGGTGGTGCTTGTTTCCTGTGGCTGTTTGCTGCTTGCTGTCCCAGCGCAGCTGCTACATGTGAAGCCTACATTCTTAGTTAAGCTTCTTGAGATCCCGCTACATCTCTTGTGTACCCATTGTTTGCATTTGGGTCAGAGAATGGAGTTCCTACCTACACCTTTCCTACATACTGAGCAAGGCCATTTCCCTGAGGGGATCTGGTTTCTGTTTTCTTGTCTACTTACAAGATTGTCAGGTTGACTTTGAGACCCTTTCTTTCTAGTCCCTGCTTCCAGTTTGGAATTTCTTCTCTCTCTCTCTCTCTCTCTCTCTCTCTCTCTCTCTCTCTCTCTCTATATATATATATATATATATATATATATATATATATATATATATATATATATATATATATATATATATATATAAGTTAAAACAATGAAATAAAAATTCAAGTCATTAGAAATATACTTCACTGCTTTACGATCGTTTCTAGGTGATAATAAGACATCGTACGCATATTTCGTTATCGATCTATGTAGGGTTAGTTACAAAATATCAAATAAGGAATATATTTACCTCCATGTATATCATCAGCCGTTGTCAAAAGCAATGACAATTTTATTCAAAATCAATAGTAGATTGAGTTCTATGACCTTACTTGGAGGTAGCTTAAGAATAAACCAATCAAATGTTTTTTTTTGCCATATGATGTTAAGATGAAATATAACTCACTTTAGTTGAGGTCATGACCCTTTGAAAGGAATCGTTGAATGGTGTTAAAAATAGAATTACTATAAAGAACCTATGAAGAAAAAAGAATTGTTATATTGATAGTGGAATGTAGAAGGTGGAGTGAAGTTTAAAAAGGAATGTAAAAATTAAATGTTGAGTTGTGTTGTATGGAATTTTTAGGTGAATATAAATAAGTAAATATAAAATATACAGAAATAACTAGGATAAATATAGATAGGTAAATTAATGGTCATAACTAGGAAGGATAGTATATTAAAAGAAGAAAATTATAATAAGATAATAAAATATAATAATATAATAATATAATAATATAATAATATAATATAATGTAATATAATATAGTACATTGTATATAGTATAATATAGCGTATGATGCATCATAAAATATAAAATAGTAAATATTTTCAAGTGGGTTTATGTATAAGTAATCAAACTCAGATAAATGCATGTTGACATATAGTCAAAACGCATAAATTTCTTAGATCACAAAAGTACATATTTCACATATATAGATATATTGATACTCCATTAAAAACATACATACGCATATATAGATATAAACATATACAAATACATACATATAAGCTCACAAGCTTATATATATATATAAATATATATACACACTTATATATATATACATGTACACACACATACATGTACATACACATATACACACACATACACATATACACACATATATATATATACATATATATATATATTCTCTTATCATACATACATAGATACATGTATACCCATGCAATTACAGGTGGTTATGTATCTTGATACCCTTAGTCAGTAACGCATGGATCTATGGAAGCTAAAAAATTAAAAGGTTAAAAAATAAAAAAATAAACAGGAAGGCGTATAATTAGGGGAAGGGGATACTAACAAATGGTACGTCACATAGAACTATAGTGAGTTGCTATTTAGAATGTTTAATTAGGTTTATAGTACTTAAATGTTTTTCGTATACGGTGATTAGAAGCTATAATCAGTTCCTGTCTTTTATTCAATAAATCGTCTTTAGATTTAGTAATTTCCAAGATCTCCCCGGAACATAATTTGCATTCTCTCCTGTTCCCAAGATATGGAGTTCTTTGCAGAATGGTATTCTACGACAGCTTGAAATCTATTTTTTTCCTTTTATAGTTATTTACTGCTTCAGCTAAAGATGTGGTGTTAACTAGTTTAGTATTGTTAAAACTACTAGAGTGTGCGTAATATCTTTTCTTAAATGTGTTCGATGTAGATCCTATATATGATTTGTTGGAGTCAGTAGTAGACACAGTGCATTTATATATTACATTATTAATCAAACAGTTGCCATTTAAGGGGAAAACGCTTCTATTTCTGCAATTACAACCATACGTAAGATGGTTGTTGGGGGTACCTACATAATTCTCATTAATCCTTGAGCTATTCTTATTGTAATTAATGTTAGAGAGAGAATGAAGGTTGCTTTGTGGGTGATTTAGTGCTGGAGTTGTATTGTGATTTTGTGTTATGTTGTTTTTGTGTTGGTAATTTGGGTGGTTATGTTTTCCAGGTTGAAGGATTGTATTATTTGTCCTTTTAAAAGGTATAGTCTTATTTAAATTATGTTGCGGTGGTGTAGTCATATTATTTTTAAATTTATAAATGTTGTAGTTGCATATTTTTTTATGGAGATTGTTTGATGTAGAGTATGAGAATTTAACAGTATACCTGTTAAATATTTGGTGGTATCTGTGGTTTGGTGGAAAATGTTTATGTAGAATTTTGAAGAATTTTTTGGGGATTTGTCTAAATTACTAAATTTGTCTAAATTACTAAATTACTAAATCTAAGGACGATTTATTGAATAAAAGGCAGAAACTGATTATAGCTTGTAGTCACCGTATACGAAAAACATTTAAGTACTATAAACCTAATTAAACATTCTAAATAGCAACTCACTATAGTTCTATGTGACGTACCATTTGTTGGTATCCTCTTCCCCTAATTATACGCCTTCCTGTATATTTTTTAATTTTTTAACCTTTTAATTATTTAGCTTCCATAGATCCATGCGCTACTGACTAAGGGCATCAAGGTACATAACCACCTGTAATTGCATGGGTATACATGTATCTATGTATGTATGATAAGAGAATATATATATATATATATATATGTAGATATATATATGTATATATATATATGTGTGTATATGTCTATGTGTGTGTATATGTGTATGTACATGTATGTATTTGTACATGTATATATGTATATATAAGTGTATATATATATTTATATATATATATGTATATATAAGTTTGTGTGCTTATATATATGTATTTGTATATGTTTATATCTATATATGCGTATGTATGTTTTTAATGGAGTATCAATGTAATTATACCTCTATCTATATATGTGAATATATGTACCTTTGTGATTTAAGAAAATTATGCGTTTTGACTATATGTCAACATGCATTTATCTGAGTTTGATTACTTATACATAAACCCACTTGAAAATATTTACTATTTTATATTTTACGATGCATCATACGCTATATTATACTATAAACAATGTACCATACTGTACTATATTATATTACATTATATTATATTTTATTATCTTATTATAATTTTCTTCTTTTAATATACTATCCTTCCTAGTTATGACCATTAATTTACCTATTTATATGTATCCTAGTTATTTCTGTATATTTTATATTTACTTATTTATATTCACCTAAAAATTCCATACAACACAACTCAACATTTAATTTTTACATTCCTTTTTAAACTTCACTCCACCTTCTACATTCCACTATCAATATAACAATTCCTTTTTCTTCATAGGTTCTTTATAGTAATTCTATTTTTAACACCATTCAACGATTCCTTTCAAAGGGTCATGACCTCAACTAAAATGAGTTATATTTCATCTTAATATCATATGGCAAAAAACCCATTTGATTGGTTTATTCTTAAGCTACTTCCAAGTAAGGTCATAGAACTCAATCTACTATTGATTTTGAATAAAATTCTCATTGCTTTTGACAACGGCTGATGATATACATGGAGGTAAATATATTCCTTATTTGATATTTTGTAAATAACCCTACATAGATCGATAACGAAATATGCGTACGATGTCTTATTATCACCGAGAAACGATCGTAAAGCAGTGAAGTATATTTCTAATGACTTGAATTTTTATTTCATTGTTTTAACTTATATCATGACTCTGTTTTCCTTTTGATGTTTCATTGTTTTCCGGGATTTACTTTAACCTACAACATTTTCAACATATGGATTACATTGAGTTCTTCATGCAGACTAGACCCCACAACTAACCGTGGATAGTTCTGTATAAATATATATATATATATATACAGAATTATTCCTTTATTCTCTTTTACTTTACTGATTTCAGTAAGTAGAATGCGGTAATGCTGGTGGGACACCGATATTAATAACCATCACTGTTGACTGTTGACCATAACATACAGCACTTGTGTGGTAAAAGGTACCCATGATCCAATCTTTTTTTTTGTGTGTGTGTGGGGGGGGGGGGGGGGCGAAATAACAGCAGTATCTGACCTTGGATAAGATACATGGAATACTGTAACAAGAATTCATCATATTTTGGATACATTGCTTCAAAAAGATGCTGGAATTCTTCAGTTGCTTCGGAAATGTTAATTCACACAATATTGTGGCGCGAAAGCAATTCATAAGAATTTAATAATAATAGTTTCTACTTTTGGCACAAGGCCAGCAATTACCCCAGTGTATTACTGGTACTTATTTTATCGATCCCGTAAAGATGAAAAGCAAAGTTAACCTCGGTGGGATTCAGACCCTCTTTGCTGCAAAGCATGGCGTCAGACCCTAATAATGGTTTCTAGGGCAGTGGATTGGCAGTATCGGTAGAGCGTCAGACGCCATGCTTTGCAGCATAGAGTTACGGCCCTTTATGACCTGAGTTCAAATCCCACTGAGGTTAACTTTGCCTTTCATCCTTACGGGGTCGATAAAATGAAGTACCAGTCACGCACTGGAGTCGATTTAATCGACTTTCTCCTCCTCCAAAATTGCTGGCCTTGTGCCTAAGTCTGAAACCAATAATAATTGTTTCTACTTTTGGCACAAGGCCAGCAATTATCCGAGTGTATTACTGGTACTTTATTTTATCGACCCCGTAAAGATGAAAGGCAAAGTGAACCTCGGTTGGATTTGAACTCAGACCATAAAGGGCCGTAACTCTTTGCTGCAAAGTATGGCGTCCGACCCTCTACCGATACTGCCAATCCACCATGGTTTCTGATTTTAGCACAAGGCTAGCAATTTTAGGGAAAAGTCGATTAAAAATACCCTAGTGCGTTACTGGTACTTTATTTTATCGACTCCGTAAGGATGTAAAATAAATAGACAAATATACAATCTAAAAGGCACAGCTTATGACTTTCTCCTTAAAATGATATGCCTGTATTCAAACTTTTAGCCCGTACTTTGGTGCAACATTGTAATAGTCTACTATTAGGAATATACGTACATGTTGTGTTGGATCTCCATCGATTTAGAGGACAAATGTTCCAGTTATTCAAACAACGGAACAGCCTACTCATGAAATTAGCGTGCAAGTGACCGAGTAATTCTCAGACATGTATACAGACATTCAGCATGGGAGAGTGTGTGACATGGCTGGTCTTTTGAATTACAGGTACTACTCCTTTATTTCTGAGTGAATTTGAGTATCGTGAAATAAAGTACCTAGCTCAAGAACACAAGGCGTCGCTGGGAGTGGAACGCATGACCATACGCTAGTGTGTTGAACACCCTAACCCTAATACACGTGACTTTACAACATACATACATACATACATACATACATACATACATACATACATACATACATACATACATACATACATATGGCTCTTTGGCATTCTCAACGCCACTGAGATATCTGTGACATGTTGGCAGAGCAAAAGAGAGTAAAATAATGTTTTTATACAACAAAAATTATTTTTTTTTATGGCGAGGCTCTCATATGTTTATTGTGTATAAACATAGTAAATGCTTCCATATACATCTCTATTATACATACATACATAGATACATACATGATGGCTACCCTATCGTTATCGAGTATGGCCATTGCACGAAACACACACACATACACATATATATATATATACACACACATACATATAATTATTAACGGTGTTGCGATCGAATGTGGCTTTTTAGCCCATCCAATGATCTAAAATATCTTGCACAGAGTTGGCAACCATAATAATAACATTCACTGGTAATAGACGGCTGTGGTTGGCTGTCATGTACTTCTGCATGTCGTTTGAGCCCTTCTACTGATCTACAATCTTTTCCACATGCTTGACAGGTATGATGAGTAGCATCTCCGAGAGCAGCCTGGTAGTCAACCACTAGTCTCCCTTTATGACTGCGAAGATGACTTTTGAGTCCAGCTTTGCTGAGGCAGAGCCTTGCACAGACGCTACATGTCAGCTCTATAGGAGGACCTTTGCTGTCTGAAAATGTAACATCAATGCCTTTCCTGACACGCCTTTTTACTTTCCCGTATGCGATTCGAGATGCTTCGAAAGCAACTTTCCCCTCATGCTCAATCTTTCTCCATTTACAACGATCAGCAGCTACGCTTTCCCATGTATCAGCAGAGATGTTAGCGTCTTTCAAGGAGGCTTTCAACGAATCCTTATACCTCTTTTTTATTTATTTATACGGAGGTCGTTTTCCTTTAACTAACTCTCCATAAAAGAATTGTTTTGGTATCCTAGAAGCCTCCATCCTGGCAAGGTGACCACTTCATCGGAGTCTTTGCTTAAGCACAAGAGCTTCTATGTTTTCACACAGAACTTTTCAAAATCTCGACATCACTGATGTCGTCCCTCCAGTGAACGCCATAGATCCGTCTAAGACACATCTGATGGAAACGTTCCAACTGTTTAAGGTAGGGGTCGATATGTCACCCAGGTCTCGCAGGCATAAAGAAGAAAAGAGAGCACAGATGTCTTGTACACCTTTACCTTTGTCTTCTTGCACATGTCTCGCCGACCCCAGAAGCGCCTTTCTACCTTCCCGAAAGCATCACTTGCTTTGCTAATCATGTGTGGAATTTCATTATCAAGATTGCTGTTCCGATTGACAGTGCTTCCCAGGTAGACAAACTGATGAACCACTCCAAGTCGTTTACCATACACAGATATTTGGTTCATTTTTTTAAATATTTAATTGCACATACATACATACATACATACATAATTACATACACACACACACACACACACACACACACACACACACACACACACACACACACACACACATATATATATATATATATATATATAGAGAGAGAGAGAGATAAATAGAGAGATAGTTAGATACTTATGATATAATGGCTGCATCGCGGTTTCGAGATTGCCATCCCTTGACCTGTTTCTCCGACATGAATGGCATGAACATGACCTTTTAGCCCTACCAAGGACTTAGATTCCTTTCTGCATATGCCGTAGTGAAAGAAAAAATAAAGGGCATGCTCACGCAACACACGTGAAAATTGTTTAGATTAAGTGGTGCCTGTGCTTGAAGCTTTTTTAAGTGAATAAAGACCTTGGATTGGACTATTACCACTCTCTGAACAACAGTGACAGGTAAACATCATTGGCTACATCAGAGTTTCCGTCTCCTAGAATTATGTCCTGACAAAACTAGGGATCTTTCACTCCCAGTAGGCTAACCGTGCGCTCGGGTACCAAACCGAGTATTTCCATGTCTCCGCGCATTCACACACACACACACACACGCATATATTTATATATATATATATATATATATATATATATATATATATATATATATATATATATATATATATATATGCATACATACATACATACAGACTGACACACAGACAGATCGACAGACAGACAGATAGACTGGCAGATAGGTAGGCAGACATACTTTCAGTGTTATAAAGTTTACTTCGAGGATTAGAATTGATAGGGAAATCCCCAAATGGCTAAGATATGAGTTTGTCTATCAATTCTATGGATACTTGTTCATGGAAAAATAACTTTTTGACTGGCGAAAGAAGCACGTTTACTTAATTCATTAAGACTATATTTATATTGAGGAAAAGTAAACATTGTTCTACAATGTCTATCTCAACGAAACAAAGGTAATAATTGTGAAGCGAATGTTTTAAATATTTGGCATAATTGCGTCTATTCTATGTATCTCCAAGCTAATAATTATTTCTACCACTGATATGAGGTTAGCAATTTGGAGGAAAGGGTAAGTCAATAATATTTACCCCAGTACTTAACTGGTACTTTATTTTATTGACCCTGGAAGGATGAAAAGCAAAGTTGACTTTGGCGGAATTTGAACTCAGAACGAAGAAAGCCGTAACGAAATATCGCAAAGCATTTTTTCCGACGCTCTACCGATTCTGCTAACCCAAATCTAACAAAGAAATAGAAATTCACAACTTTTGATTATATGAAATGTATTGTTCCCAATAATATTTGTTTCCACTTTTGGCACAAGGCCAGCAACATTACCCAGTACATTACTGGTACTTTATTTTATCGAGCCCCGTAAGCATGAAAGGCAAAGTTAAACTCGGCGGGATTTGAACTCAGACCATAAAGGGCCGTAACTCTTTGCTGTAAAGCATGGCCCCCGACCCTCTACCGATACTGCCAATACACCACCCTTATTGTTTCTACTTTTGGCACAAGGCCAGCAATTACCCAGTACATTAGTGGTATTTTATTTTATCGACCCCGTAAGGATGAAAGGCTAAGTTAATCTCAACAAGATTTGAACTCAGACCATAAAGGGACGTAACTATGCTAGAAAGCATGGCGTCCAAACCTCTACCGATACTGCCAATCCTGTTCCCAATAATATTACTGGCGTAAGTGAATTGAACAGGTTTATCTGGAAAATAAACAACTTCGCACAGTTAGCTTTCCAGGAGCTTATACCACTTACACAAAGGTTTTGACCACGTAATAATATAAATCTAAGGCGGTGGGTTATTAGAGTCGTTGGAGCGCCGGATACATTGCCATACGTTATTTGTTCTGACTCACTGAACGCCGAGTTCAAATCACACCAAAGTCAATGTTTCTTTTTATTCTTTATAAATCGATAAATAAAGTTCTAGTCTAGGGTGGTAGATTTATTGAGTAATGGGTAGAGTGCAAGAAAGGCTGTCTTGCAGTATCTATTCCATCTTTTTTTTTTATATTCTGGCGAATATGGATGTTGAAGCTAGGAGAAACTTACATGTACGAGCAACTGCTGGACTTCCACAAAACCCCGGATATAAAAATTGAATTTTACTTATGTACTGGTTTTCTGATTTATAACTGAAAATAAATGAGACTGGAAGAAATCCTTGCCTTCCTAGACGGCATTAACAGCGTAAATCAAGTGAAATGATATGAGGAAATCGAAACCAGAAAGTCGAATTCGCTGTATTCAATTAACTCACCTTTTTAAGTGAGACGCCGCATTTCGAATACCGTTAACCAACTAATTCGGCTCATCAATATCAACATGTTGTATTATGCTAATATTATAACAAATAAAGAATATGTATTTTTTTTTGTTTTGTTTTGCTGTTTTCGTTTTCGTAGAAATTAATGACGTAAATAAGTGAGAAATGATTTCTACCGATAATCGAAACTAGACTGCAGATGAGTGAGTCTCATATATAGCTTAATATATATAGCAACACCATGCCATGCTTTTCTTTGGCTTATTAATCTGGTTGGTAATTAGCCCCCTGTATGTAGATTTTCCGATTCATAATGTATTCAATAATCTTTTATAATTGTTGAATGGCAATCCAAGTCAGTTTACATTACTTTTTGATGATCTCTCAAGTAATTAGTGAATTTTACTTCGTTCATTTTCAACAGTTTACATGTTTGATGGTCGATCAAAAATTTTCTATTCCATTCACTTTTATCAATGATAATAAAATCTGGGGATATGTTTAAATTCATGCAATAATTTTGAACTTTTAACTGTATTATTTTATAGACTTCAACTTCTCTCCAAAAATCTTCTTTCATATGGCTTATTCGTCTCCAAAATTTTCGATAAAAATACTCATACAACTCAAGATCGGCGTGGGCCCATTTTTTAATATTGTTGAACGTTTCCGGTTTCAACATCATGTTTATATCATTCTTTTTAAGTACATTCATTCTCAAAGCGATAATGTCTTCCATAGCCCAGCACATAAGACGTTTCAACAATATCAATGATTCATCAAAGTATTCCATTATCATTACGAAATCCAACTCCTTGTCAATTTTATTAATAAAAGCAGTTAATAGCGCAGACTGATCAAAAGCCAATCTCGGAACACCGAGGTCCATTGTCATTCTGTTATTTGTATATGATGCATAGCTTGACACCGGTTCGAATCTATTAGGGTTTTTCAAAAATTCTTCAACAGGATTAGATCCAGGTATGCGAACTAAATACGGGATTTTGTATACAGTACGGTAGAAGAAAAATGCCGACAAAAACTGATTCACAGGATGACGCAAAATTGTTATGTACGCTGTATCATTAGGCATAAGTTTTGATATGACAAGTCTGTTGTAAATTGCATGATTACACAGCAAATCAAATTGTTTATCCGTGCCATTGGGATGGGGAAGCAGACGATCAATAAATGCATTACGGTCAAACCATAAGTAATTATCCGGGTATTTCGGAAGCATGAATTTGAGGTGGTGTTTTATCCCAAATCTCTGAATGATGTTTGTTACGGTTGAACTAGCGGTTTTGTGCGTTTTCACAAAGGCCACATGCATATGGGCGACACATTTAGGCCTAATTATTGTTTTTAACTTGGTTTGGTTATCGGCAAGGTAGAACCAAAGGAACAACATCGTAGAAATCATTCCAGCCAGGAGATGACATCTGAAAGTGAAATAATAACATAGATATCAATATAACGTACAACGACAGTAAATAAATAACAAGGAGGTTAACAAACAATTGCAAGAAATTCATCAGATTCCTTTTTGACTATTCACAAATGTTCTTTTTTTTCTTCTTTTTACTTTAAATGAAGGAGAAAAAGTCACTTCTCAATTTTATTGCAAAATTGCAACAACAAAAAAATAAGAAGAAGAATGAGATATGAAGACGACATAACGACAATATTGGTATTTTGTTATGAAACAAATGATGATATCTTAAAGATTCAGACCTTTAGCACGTCTATTCATGCCAATTGTGCCTAAACTACCAAGTCTGTTATCTGCTCTATATGGAGGCGGTCCACCTACTTTTATAGGGCTGACACTTTTGTCTCGTTCTTTCGCCTAGGTTCCACAATACCCAGTTAGGTGCCAGTTTACCTGGAAAGAAACAATGCAGTTATTAATAAGAGTTGAAATTAATGCATGCAAGATTTAACAGCTCTAGCATCACACCTTCACAGTCAGCCTATGAACTTTTCAGCCCACTCTCGTAGTTAAATACTGTCTTGGCTATCATGCCACCCCACCTTTTCCTCTCTGCACGCCACCATGTGTCTAATTGACAATTTAATTATATACATATTTTGTCTTCGCCATATACTTTCACGTAGCTTCTACTTGGTTTTAGTTTTGTAATATAGATCAGGACGAGAGTGGGATAAAAGGTTCATAGGCTGACTATGAAGGTGTGATGCTAGAGCTGTGAAATCTTGCATGTATTAATTTCAATTCTTATTAATAACTGCCTTGTTTCTTTCCAGGTAAACTGGCATCTGACTGTTGAAAGAAGATTTTTAAAGTATCTTGAAAGTGGGAAAACTCAAAACAGCAACATTCAAACTTGACGTGTGTGTAGAATAAAAATTAATGAAAAAGATTTCCTGATCTTTGAAGGACACTGAAGTTATATCTGTGTGCAAGACGATAAAAACCCTATTCTTGCCTGGTCACCTTATTTCGAACACAGTTTCGACCCTTTAACATGTTGAAAAGAGAGGTAAATTATGAGATCGATATCAAGAGCATCTTGCACGTTCCAGCTTAGTTGTGTTAGCTATTCTTATCTGGTAGTTTTGACTTACACTTTCTATTATTTCCTGGCTTCAAGTGGTGGATTGACAGAATAATTATAATGTCCGGGAAAGTGCCTTAAGGTTTATTCTATGTCTTTATGTTCTGAGTTCAAATCCTGCCGAGATCAGCTTTGCCTTTCATCATTCCGGAGTCGATGAAACAAAGTGCCAGTCAAACACTGTACTCGATTTAATCGACTTTCCCCTAAATGTACTGGTCTTGTGTCTAATTTAGAAATCTTATCTACGTCCTTCGTGCAACATTTTCCAATGTCAATGCATTCTTTCTCTTGTTGCTTCATGTCTTCAAGTTTATTCCATAGTGAAAATTGTTTAAATGTTAAGTGGGGAGATCATTTATAGTGCAAACTTTTGCAGAAATTCAATATAAAGTACCAGTCTGGGGCGATTTATTCGACTTTCTCTCACTTAAAATTTTCTGGCCTTGTGCCAATGTTAGAGAAGAAGAAGAAGAAGAAGAAGAAGAAGAGGAAGAGTCGTTGTTGTTGTTGTTGTTGTTCCAACAGTTTCATGCGAGATTCTCCAGCTCGGCCCAGTACGCTTCAGTGTTTGTATATTATACGTTATACGGGAAAATTTGGTCAATTTAGTTGTAGTGATTAGTTTAGCTCTTAGCACTGCAAAATGGTCAGAAAACTTCGATATGAGATAAACATAACATGTACATTAATTGTGGCGCATATCCAAATAGATATGTGTTTTGGTAGTTTGGGGAAAAAATATAATTATTAGGAGGGGGGAGCAGTTTCACCACCGCTGTGTATATATATATATATATATATATATATAATGCAAAATAAAAATAATGCTCTGTACTCTTTCCTAAGGGGTTGATATATCGAACTTCTTCACATTTGATAAGAAACTGGTATTATATCCAATCTATACATCTCATATATATATATATATATATATATATATATGTGTATACGTACATACATATATGTATACAGACGTACAGTAGCATGTATATATATACATACAGGCACACATATATATATGCACGTATCAGTTTACCGAACATTTATTATAATGCTCGGTCTGTTCGTTTGTAAACAAACAAACAGCCTGAATTACGCCGTACAGTGTTTAGGCAACCACGTCACCTTTTTGTTTAACACTGACACAGGAACGATGTACTAGTTTCAAGCTTATTAGCTATCGTCAGCACCGTATACCTTTCTGCCAGATGGTTGAACGTCCGAAAGTATATACTTTCCTTATGAAAATTAACGGCTGAGCAGCCTAATTTGCATATCGAGTGAGTTCAGTCGGCCAGGCGCACCGGAAACGATAAATGGAATAGAATGAAACGAAATTTCATTTCTCACTCTTAGTACGGCACTTACTTAAATGCAAGTATGTATGTATACGTACATACATATATGTATACAGACGTACAGTAGCATGTATATATATACATACAGGCACACATATATATATGCACGTATCAGTTTACCGAACATTTATTATAATGCTCGGTTTGTTCGTTTGTAAACAAACAAACAGCCTGAATTACGCCGTACAGTGTTTAGGCAACAACGTCACCTTTTTGTTCAACACTGACACAAATTAACGGCAGCCTAATTTGCATATCGAGTGAGTTCAGTGATATGCAAATTAGGCTGCTCAGCCGTTAATTTTCATAAGGAAAGTATATACTTTCGGACGTTCAACCATCTGGCAGAAAGGTATACGGTGCTGACGATAGCTAATAAGCTTGAAACTAGTACATCGTTCCTGTGTCAGTGTTGAACAAAAAGGTGACCTGAGGGCTGCCTGTCCTCAATTAACGAGTAAAAAAAAAAGGCTCTTCTGCCAACCCCGAACACAACAACACAACCACCACCACCACAACAACACGGAAAAATAACAACACAAAACACTGTTCCACCCAACCCCTCCCCACCTAAAACAAATACAAAAGCAACCACAACAAAACCCCAAAATATACCCCTCCCCAACAACACGGAAGAGGACTCCGTATCAACGTCACCCAGTGACGACGAGGGAGAACCCTTTCAACAGGTGAAAAGGCAAAAAAAAAAAGCCACCACATTAACAAAAATGCCACAAACACACAACCACCAGCACAAACAGAACAAACATCACAAATACAAAAACCCACCCCTCCCCAAAACATAACACGTACTATAAAACGCAAACACCCGCAAGAACAACAAACAAAAAGAAACACAACACAACAAAAACTCTATACATACATTAACAAGAACAATAAAACGTTGATGAAAGCGATAGAAAATAACCCTTCGGTGGAAACCGAAGGGATCACTTTCACCTACGCAGCGAACAAACCGCACCTAATGATGATTAGGGTCCCAACGGAAACCTATGTAACTTTGAAAAAGAACCATCCAATGCATGTGGGGACCAACTGCACCAAACCACATAACAGCGTCCTATTGAGATGTTTCCTCACCCCCACACCAGACACCCACACCCCACCAAACACCCTAATCCCACCACACACTGATGTCCTCACCCCACCACAAACCACCACCCCACCAAACAACCCTTCCAACACCCCCATGGAAATAGTGCAGCCCCAGGAGATGAAGAGGTAAGTAATTTCCTTTCCTCTTCCTTTTTACCTCTTCAGCACCAACATGGCCAATATAAGAGTTGGATGTGTGAATGCACGCGGCTTGGGGATGTCCTGGAAACAGGGCAAACTCTTAAATGACCTCAGGTCGCACAGAGTGGATGTAATGGTTATTTGCGAGTCCAGGATCAGCAGCGAGCGCCAACTGGCCCCCATCTTCGACGACTTTGAGATCTACGCATCTCTCTGTCAGCCGAGGGGTGGGGGTGGGGTTGTCGTTCTGCTGCGAAAATACCTGGGTCTTGCCACACAGAAGGTACACCTGGACTCGGAGGGTCGACTGGTGGTTTTAGACGTCGGCAGTGGTGAAGGTGGAGCTTTCAGGCTGGTGGCAACGTATGCCCCATCGGGGACACCGCGACCGGACTTCTTCCGACGCCTGGAGAATTTCCTGGGAACGTCTCGCTCCTTGCTTTTAGTGGGGGACTGGAATGGTATCCTGGATGCACGTTGGGACTATGTAGGGGCATGTCCCGATAGAGGGGGGTGTAACAGCCTCAAACGATTAATCGGCCGATTTGATCTGGCCGATAGATATCGACTGGATTTTCCGACTGTGCCACGGTGGACGTGGAGTAATCGCAGCGGAACATCCAGGTCGTACCTAGATAGGTTCCTAGTTAGAAATAAGGATAGGGACATATTAAGCTGTCCACGAATGTTCATGGTTGACTATTCGGATCACAAGTTGTTGACCGGAGTGGTCAACCTTGATAGAACTCATAGACAGGGACCCGGTTACTGGAAGCTAAACTTGTCTTTACCGACAAACAAAGCTTACAGTAAGCGGATTAGCACACTAGTTAAGCAGCGTTTGACGGGGGCAATTGTCAACAACAGGTGGTGGGGCTCTCTCAAGAGAGAAATTAGAATAGAATCGATAGGTTTTAGTCGGGAATTAGCATCAGATAGGAATAGAACTGAAAGGGAATTAACAAATAGAGTAGAAGAGGCGATTAGGAGTGGAAACGTGGCCGGCGTGCTGGCGTCAAGAACGGCCCTAGACCAGTTCTTTGATGCGAAGAACGAGGGCTGCGTTGTCAGGAGTAAAATACGTACTCTGGGTAACGAGGGAGCCAAAGCTGTTAGCTGGGCCCGAGTGACAGAGGCAAAAAGTGGAAACAAGTCCACGATTCGGTCTTTGAAGGACCAGGATGGACGCGTGATCCTTGAACCTGAGCGGATGAGCGCGGCCTTTCAACGGCGCTTTGCGCGACTGTTCGGGAGGGGCGGCGGGCCGGGTGGGGCCATGGATTTCGGTCCATACCTCGACGGTCTGGCGCGGCTCTCGGACGGGGAGGCGAAGTCCTGCGAGAGGCCAATTTCAGCCGCTGAAATAGGGGAAGCGCTGAGCCAATGCGGCAAACGCAAATCTCCGGGTCTCGATGGTCTACCATACGAACTTTATGTAGCGATGCCGGGCTTGTTCTCCGGTCTCCTCGAGGCGGTCTACTGCAACTGGCAACAGAACGGGAGAATTCCCAGTTCTGTGACCAAGGGCGTAGTCACGCTGGTGAGGAAGGACGAGAACAAGGGGGATGACATAGATAACTTCAGGCCCATAACTCTGCTAAACACAGAGTTAAAGATTTTGGCCAAGGTGTTAGCGAAGAGGTTGGCGCTTGTCGTCGGGAACCTGGTGGGAGAAGCGCAGACATGCGCAATCCCGTCCAGGTCCATACACGACAACCTCCACCTCATGCGATACATCGTAGAGAGGGTAGGGAACGAACCCGGCTTTGGTGGAGCCCTGATCAACTTGGATCAATCTAAAGCGTTCGATAGGGTTGACCATCGGTACCTGGATGCGGTGCTCGCGGTGGCAGGCTTCGGACCCGTTTTCAGGGGCTGGATTGCTGCAATGCACAGCAGCAACACCTGCTCGAGGGTCAAGGTGAACGGCTACCTCTCGGAGCCGTTCCAAATCACGCGATCCATTCGACAGGGATGCCCTCTCTCCTCCCTCCTGTATGTGCTGGCTCTCGAGCCACTACTGCGGAAGCTGGAGCTGTTGCAGGGCATCCCCTTGGAACCGGGATTGCGGAAAGCGGTGTCGGCCTACGCCGATGACGTGACAGTAATGGTGTCATGCGCCTCGGAAATCGGGCAGATCGACACCTTACTGGAGGAATATGAAAGGTTCACAAGAGGCAAGCTGAACCGGGACAAGTCCGTCGGTTTGCAACTCGGGACGTGGAGGGGCAAAACGATGCCCTCCAACGGCATCGTCGGACGCTGGACGGAGGGACCGGTGAAGCTGCTCAGGGTCTGGTTCGGACCGGACCTCCAGGTGGAGAAAAACTGGGACGAGGTAACGGGCAAGGTGTTTGCACTCGCCCAGAAGTGGGCCGAGTGCAAACTATCCCTGAAAGGTCGAGCGGAGGTGGCGAACGCTTATATAGCGTCCGTCATCTACTACCGCTTGACCGTTGTGCCTTGCCCAGAGAAAACATTCGCCAAAATGGAGCGTGCGCTCTTCCGATTTCTTTGGAAGAAGCGGGCTCCTTTGGTGAGAAGATCCATCTGCTGTCAACACCCTTCGAACAGAGGGCTGGGGATGCCGTGGTTGACGATGCGTAGACACGCATTAAGGCTACGGCACCTCCAGGTATTCCTCACCGGTCAGCCGGTGTGGGCCCTGTTTGTGAGGCGAGCCTTTCCGAGACTCGTCTCACTCACCGAGCTGCAATCCTGGGTCAAGCAAAGACCGAGAAAAGTGGGCGACTGGCACATTGAATGTGCCCAGGCGCTCACGGCCCTCTGGCAAGCGGATCCGGCAATCAGTGGAGACTCAACCTCAACATTCTATAGAGGGTTGGTGCGCAGTAAGTGCGACGACGCTCTCGGAGAGGCTCTGGGCATGGAGGAAGACGAGCTGGCCAGTCTGTTCGGTAGGACGTTTGGCCTGGGACCGATGGACAACTTCCAAAAGTCCCTGGCTTGGCAATGTTACCGAGGAGCTCTATCCGTTCGGGACAAGCTCTACAGACACGGGCGCCCGGGTAGGGACCCCTCGAAGAAGATCTGTCCAAGATGCGTGCGTGACGAGGAAACCGTCGCACACGCATTCGTACACTGCCCGGGCGTTGCTGACCTGTGGGGCTATGTAGAACGACTACTGTCGCGGGTTGGACCAATCCGGTTGACCACCGAGAACATTGTCACAATCAAACCGCCTCCCCCTTTCAAAAACGAAGGAGAGGCGGTTTTCCTCTGTGTGATAGCCATGGCGAAAGAAGTTGTATGGTGGACAAGTTGAAAGGGCTGAGGTCAGACACCTATCTCTCCGGTCAACAACTGGTCTTTTTTTTCAAGTACCACTTTAGAAGAAGGATCAGAATGGAGAGAGAGGTGCTCTACTCCAGCAAGTTTTATGAAAGATGGGTGAAAGTAGCGAGAATGGCCCGAGTGAATGGGCCTTCTCTCTATATCAGCCTGTAGGTGAGAGAGGAGAAGAATGAGAAGAGGAAGGAAGCACCCGCTCTTTGTGCTCCTGAAGAGGAGGGTTGCACATTTTTTCGGGGGTGTGTGCGACCCATGCCAACGCCCCTCCCTATTGAGGACATCGATTGTTAAATTTAATTTGTTATATGTTTTTTACACGTCTTTTTAAATGTATGTAAACTCCCCCCTTTGTATTTGTCCCAATCTTTGATGCCCTGGTGGCAAATAAATAGAAATATATATCTAATATACAACACACTCTCCAAACCTTCCTTTCTATATCTATTACCACGAAACTCTCCCTCTCTCTTCATCTATACCTATCTCACCCATCTACCTCTTCATAACTTGTACATAAATTGTAGCGCATATACAAATAGATGTGTGTTTTAGTATTTTAGGGAGAAAAATATAATCATTAAGGATGGGGGACTAACCCCTTGGCCCTGCCGCCAGTTCCACCGCCCCTGTATTATGTGTTTATGTATGAATGTATGCATGTATATATGCATGCAAGTATGTACGTATGTATGTAATGTATGTATATGCATATATATATATATATATATATATGTGTGTGTGTGTGTGTGTGTGGGGGTGGGTGTTAAGTATTTCCATGGAAAAGGTAAAGGAAAGAAGAATGCTCTATGTATAGTACAGAGCTATTTAATTATGTAATAAACAACAGCCTCACTTTCGTTTATAATAGATTTTGATTTTAATTTCATATCTTACATCCATAATAAAATTTCTATCTGATGAACGACTTCAAACGCCTCTGTTAGAATCGTCTGACATCGTGAAACCTTGGGTAATGGAATAATTATAGGGTGTTGTTTATTACATAATAGATATATATTTGACAACGTCTCTTAGTCAAAAACAAAAACAAATATTTGTTTCTTCGCTGCTTTTTTCATTAAAGCCTCTTGGAATGTGTTTACCATCATTCCTTTGGTATACAACTATTATGCAATATACACCTGATGATGTCACCAGGTTCTTAGGCAAAGTGGCCACTGAAATGTGCATAGTGTTTGCAGAAATAAATGTAATTAATTGTTTCTACTTTTGGCACAAGGCCAGCAATTACCCAGTGTATTACTGGTACTTTATTTTATCGACCTCGTAAGGATGAAAGGCAAAGTTAACCTCGGTGGGATTTGAACTCAGAATGGCATGGAATTCAACCTGTCCCGCCGCCTGTCATTTTCTTTTATAATATATATATATATATATATATATATATATATATATATAAATATATTATAAAAGAAAATGAGAGAAAGTGAGCAAGAGAGAAAGTTAGCAAGAGAGAGAGAGAGAGAGAGAGAGAGAGAGAGATCATCTCTATCTGAGATAATTATATACATTACTTAATGTATTGAGTATTTTTTAACTATGTTCTCTTCGGAAAACTGTTTTCTATCGCACGCACACGCACACACACGCACACGCACACACACACGCACACACGCACACGCACACGCACACGCACACACGCACACGCACATACACACAAACACAGCATATATGGGTGTCTGCGTATGTTCGTATCTGCATCTGTGTAAGGTAGCGGTGCGGCAAACAGAGATCGATAAATCCTGTATCCGACATGAAAAACAAGTAGTGCCGCTTAACTAACTCACGGTAGTGCGGAAGTATAGATACTGTCTAATGTGATTGATAATATAAAAAAAAAAAAAAAAAAAAAAAAAAAGCATACAACCCGCACCCCTACAAACACATATATGTATACAATATTGTATATATATATATATATATTTCCTATATATATATATATATATATAGGAAAAGAGTCAGGACCCCGACGGCTGAGCTCCTGCCGTTTCGTCGGCTAGATCGGATCTAGCTGTCGAAACAGCCGGAGCTCAGCCGTCGGGGTCCTGACTCTTTTCCTATTACCCACCCTACTACCCCAAGTATCGAGTACTCTGGTGCGTTATGGTCCACCTTGTTCCATACCACACTTTCTTTGTTATATATATATACACACACACACATATATATATATATACATATATATATATATATATATATACATATATATATACATATATATATACATATATATATATATATATATACATATATATACATATACATATACATATATATATACATATACATATATATATAGTGAAGGCGTGTGGCTGAGTGGTTAGAGAATTGGATTCGCAATCGTGAGATGGTGAGTTCGATCCCCGGACCGGGCGATGCGTTATGTCCTTGAGCAAGACACTTTATTTCACGTTGCTCCTTCTACCTGGAGTTGCGACCGATAGATAGTACTAGCAATTGGAAAGACCAATGGAAGCATTATTTCCTCGGTCCGATTTGACGAAAGTCGATCGTTCCTGATATATATATATATATACATATATATAATCTGAGTTTTTCGAATATTAATAATTGAGTCTACTTTTTGGCACAAAGCCAGCAATTACCTAGTGCATTACTGGTACTTTATTTTATCGACCCCGTAAGGATGAAAGGCAAAGTCAACCTCAGCGGGATTTGAACTCAGATCGTTAATAATAACATTCGATACGTTTGCAATTATGCAAACAAGCCTCAATTTTATAGCCATGTCAGTAGAATGAACACTTCATTCTTGCTCTTATGTTGGCATGGGAACAGAACAGCTGACCCTAATGTTTCTGGGTAATGTTGCTACTGACATGGCTATAAAATTGAGGCTTGTTTGCATAATTGCAAACGAATCGAATGTTATTATTAATATTCGAAAAACTCAGATTACACACACACACACATTCAGTATTATATATATATATATACACATATATATATATATATATATATATATATATATATATATATATATATATATACATACATACATGTATATACATACATGTATATACATATATATATATACATACATGTATATACATACATATATATATACATACATGTATATACATACATATATATACATACATGTATATACATATATATATATACATACATATATATACATACATGTATATACATACATGTATATACACATATATATATATATACATACATGTATATACATATATATATATACATACATGTATATACATACATATATATACATACATAATACACACACACACATACAATATTATATATATATATAAATATATATATATATATATATATACATACATATATATATAAATATATATATATATATATATATATATATATATATATATACATACATATATATATACATATGTATATATATATATATATATTAATTTACCGAAACCATAGTGATTTCCAGATGTTGACTGAGGAGACAAAGCTGTCCGTCTTTCCGTTGTTATTTTTTCCATTGTCTTTGTCCTGTGCGCTCCCTATTTTGAATTCATATATCTATCTATCTATATAAGTCTATATATATATATATATATATATATATATATACATACAAAAATGCACACACTTGTGTGTGCATTCATGTATGTATTTTTGTATGTATGCATATGGGTGTGTTAGTGTTAAAGTGTATGTATACATGATTGCACGAATGCATATATGCACACACACACATAAGTCTAACCTTGGATCACGAACGGTGTCTCGTGTAACGGACACGCAAGCCGGCAACAACAGTTTGCAACAAGCTTGGAGTATCATTTACTGAATAGTTAGCTACGATGGTGATATCTATTTGAGTCTCTTTCTCACTGTATTTCTCTCTCAATATATCGTATGAGAAATATAGTTTTCGTTTACAAACAGTTCGGGTGATGAGCGGCATTCAGGAACGAATTAAGTTAGTGAACCGAGGTTCCACTGTATATATGTTAATACTTGTGTGTGCATTCATGTGTGTATTTTTTTTTGTATGTATGCATATGTGTGTGTTAGTGTTAAAGTGTATGTATACATGATTGCACGAATGCATATATATACACACACATACACAGAGTAAAAAAGAAAACTAATACGCTTATGTATATTTATATACATACGCCTACCTGTATACACGCGGGGAAACCAAACACACCGTTACATTAAAAGTACTTACCGACGACTTTTAAAAAAGTATTCCATTTTTTTTTTCTTTCTTTTTACTCCAAGTCTTATTTCCTTCACGAAACTGAACGTCGACACAAGTAGAGAAGGGGAGTGGTAAGGGGGTTAGAGATAAATAGATAGAAAGGCAGACAGGTGGACGTGACACCTTTCCTTCGAGTGTAAGTAATATAATGAAAGTGGTGGTAATAGGAGTGAGTGACATGGGGAAATAGAGAAATATATCGCTAACTTTCGAATGACAAAGTTATTAATGAATAGTTGTATACATAATATTGAGTTTCTAATTTAGGAGCAAGGCTAATTATAAGGACCTTGGGAGAGGACTGCTGCAACGGCCGATGTCTGGGTATTTAGCGACCTAGGTTATTTTAACAATTTACGCGACATTCTCCCAGTTATTCACCAATTCTTCCAGTTATGCGCCCCATTCTCTTAAATAAAACAATTTCAACTTAAAGCTTAGCAAACTGGCGAGTCCAATTTTTGACACTTCTTGCTCTAACCGCAACAAGAACAATTATTTAGCCTGCATTTCCTACTACACAGTCCACACTCACCGACGCCAAGTCATGTTACAAATAATTACACCATATCTCCCTCTCCGCTGCTACGCGGTATACATGTTCAGTATAAATGGTAGCGCCGGTCGTGGTGGGTACTTTATTTTATCCACCTCAGAACGATTGAAAACAAATTTAATCTCGACAGGATTTGAGCACAGAACGTAAAGAACAAATACCGTAAAGCATTTTTCCAACGCTCTAACGATTCAGCCAATCCATTGGCTGAATCGTTAGAGCATTGGACAAATGTTTTATGGTATTTGCTCTTTATGTTATGTGTTCAGACTTCGGCTATGAAACCATAATTTTAGTCCGCCGTTCCCTTGACTTTAGATTGGATTGCCTCGGAAACGTAACCTTATTACATAAGTTGCTGTCTGATGATATCGTGTGACTGGTTATAGGATTGAACAATTACGTAGCCACGATCGCCATTGACATATGTATCACAGCTTTGTTAATATTGTTTATAAAGGACTTTCTAACATCTACACCGAACTTCGCATTTTCCTTACTCTATATGTATATGAGATTGTTCCCATATTCTCAAATAGTCGCATATGAACACGCACTGAGCTTTAACCTTGTAAGACTAACTTAGATACCAATTCCTTTGTTTGAGCTCACATGTCACCATTTGGATTACTGCCTTTGTTTAAAAGGAAAGGCCATCTGTTTAATGTTTTCTGGGGACCTAAACCAGTATGTATACAAGAAATTTTGATCCCAGACATACAGTCTGCCTCTCCACTATGTTATAGAGAAACTCGGTCGCTTCCAAGCTGGCCAGGTAGTCCTGACCTATGTTGTTGGCTGTTCTGACCAAGCATGCCAACTTCAATCAAGGTTAGTAGAATTCACTACTTTTGGATTCTATATTCATACACACAATCAACATACCACAATTATACGTGAATCTTTTTTTAATTTGTTCATTACCTTACATGATTTGGGGTGTAAAACATGCAGCCAATACAAACATAAAAATGAGTGGTGTTCAATTGTAAATTCATATCAATGTGATTAGGGAAAATAGTCTTCCCCGCGGTCATATTACATCAACACAACAAGCGACTACAACTACTGGTTACATCAACCATAGCATGACTTCACAGCAACAATTCTCTCGACTCACTGAGACACACTTCATTCACTTAGACCAGTGCAAGATTTAGAATAAATGAGGCCCTGTGCTAGTTAAGCTATGAGGCCCCTTACTCGTAAAAAAATTCATCGTAAAACATTGGGCGGACGGGGCTCCCATCCCTGGCCAACTGGACCCTGTCCTTAAGCACACCTAAGAACAATGGTAAATCCGGCAATGAACTCGGCCAACAAACCTCTCGTTCAACTAATTCATTAACATATCTCCCGACTCCTACTGCACCACTACAAATCGACCAAACAAGCAGGCAAACCACTTTAGCGATTAGGACTTTAGCGAAAAGACTTTTGCTATATTCTATTATTGGAAGCGGATATTATATCCTTAAAGATGATAAAGAGGTAAGGCGGCGTGTTTATTTTTAGTCCTAGTGGAAGGATCAGATCAGAAGGCATAATTAAACATAATAAAGATTTATTTTTACATGAAGTGAATGTACAAAGGGTGTGAAGTGGTACAGATATTTTGTGTAACAAAGCTGACAGGCAATGGCAAATCTCTTAAAGGCAAGTACTTTAAAACCAAGTTGTCGGTTATGGTAAATCTCCTAAAAGCCGTATAATGAAACTACTCTCATATGTTAGAGAGCAAAGTCGCTGGAGTAGGGAAGCCATTACGAGCTCCTGGTGTCGACGATATGCAAAGCGCTACTGCTTGGTAGTTTTGAAAGATGGTGTCTCGACCGCGAAAGCCATCTGTGAGGGGCTGGCGTATACGAGTCCAAAACGCAACTGCTAGCTAGAACTGAAAAAAGGCCCGAAGCAACAACTGGGCGGAAGTCGTCTTTTGTATTCATACGCCACCAACCTTAAGGGCTGTGTGTATGTATGTGCGCGCGCGCGTGTGTGTGTGTGTGTGTGTGTGTGTGTGTGTGTGTGTGTGTGTGTGTGTGTGTGTGTACGCGTGCGTGTATGTGTGTATGTATGTGTGTGCGTGTGAATGCATGTGTGTATTTGTGTGTGCGCGTGATCAAAGATACAGGTTGAGAAAAAGAAGGGGAGAATAGAGAAAGGTATGATTTGTCTGACAACAATTAAAGATGGTCAACAAAATCCAAGGTTCTATGTAAATACAGAAGTACATTTGTACGTGTCCTTATTCTGTTATTTCAGCCATCAGCTCTGTACAAATGTTGATAGTCAGGAATCTTTGAGCTCTTCGCTAATAATACTTTCACTGGCATGACGTTGCTATAGCTACAAATACAAAGTCTTATTAGAAGTTAAAGGCCGAAACACTTGCTTGCGGGGAGGAGAGGGGGGGGGGGTAAGTGATTGAGCAACCCACTTCAGACACTGGATTAACCCCTTTACTTTCCTCAGACGAAGAGATATTATCTCGAAATATCAGGATATATGAATAAATTAAGGTAAAAGACTATAATTGTCAGCGTTATCTTTACATTTATATTCTATCTCCACACCTGCATTGTTCTGGCCTTCTAACTTCTAACGTTTATATATAATAATTGTTTCTACTTTTGGCACAAGGCCAGCAATTACCCAGTGCATTACTGGTACTTTATTTTATCGACCCCGTAAGGATGAAAGGCAAAGTCAACCTCGGCGGGATTTGAACTCAGATCGTAAAGGGACGTAACTATGCTGGAAAGCATGGCGTCCGACCCTCTACTGATACTGCCAATCCACCGCCCTTTGAACTATAATAATGGTCTCTTATATAGGCACAAGGCCAGCAATTTTGGGGGAGGGGAAAGTCGATTAAATCGACCCCAGTGCGTGACTGGTACTTTATTTTATCGACCCCGTAAGGATGAAAGGCAAAGTTAACCTAGGCGGGATTTGAACTCAGAATGGCAAGGGCCGTAACTCTATGCATCAAAGCATGGCATCCAACCCTCTACCGATACTGCCAATTCACCACCAATTTGAACTATAATAATGAGAGGTATACAGATATATGTGCATACATACATATACATGTATATAAAAACGTATATTTTTCATAAGTATGTGAGATTTATGTTGTCGACCTTAACCAGTGTTGCTCTATGATTATGAGAGACAAGATAATCGAAATAACTAAATTGACACAATATCAGAGCTATGTAAAATAATATAAAATAAGAAGGAATAATAGATACAATATACCTATTTTTTCTTCGTCCCGACTGTACAGTTTCGCTGGTCGCTATGCAAAAATGTTATATCATAGATATGTAACATTGTTGTGAGGTAAGCCAGCTTATCAAGGGAGCACCTCAGGGAAGAGCCCTAACTACATACGTCCGTAGCAAGCGAGAAAATCTCAACAAGGCGGAGGGAGACTCTATCATGTGATACACCGGTCAAGAAAGGGGATTAATCCCTTGTAGCAGTGAAAAATATCTCAGAAGGCGGAAGGGATATTAATATGATACAGAGGCTACAGAGGTGTTGTAAGGTTGACTAGAAGTGTATATAGTGTTTGCTTGAAATCAGTCACTATACTTCCGTGGTTACTCTACTGTGAGGGAGTTAGAGATAATAATATATATATAGAAAAAGAATCAGGACCCCGACGGCTGAGCTCCGGCCGTTTCGACAGTTAGATCTAGCTGTCGAAACGGCCGGAGCTGAGCCGTCGGGGTCCTGATTCTTTTTCTATTACCCACTCTACTACCCTAAGTATTGAGTACTCTGGTGCGTTATGGTACACCTGGTTCCTTACCACACTTTCTTTGTTATATATGAGGGGATCATTCTACTGATATGGCATAATTGCAAACGAATCGAATATTATTATTAATATTCGAAAAACTCAGATTACATTTATTGTATTCAGCCATGTAGAGCGATAACTTTTTGTTATATATATATATATATATATATATATTTGTTTTGCAAGTTTTTTTATGTGAAATCGTGAGTTGAAACAAATATTGTTATATTTTGGGAGGGGCATATTGTTATAATATTGCCAGAAATAATAACAGAACACACTCACTGTTTGGTTTGGATTGGTTTTTGCTTCTATATCTTTTATATCCCTATAGTTAATTTAGCTGGCAATCAATGTTTATCATTGATTGACGGACGGTTAAAAATATAGATATACATATACAGTCTATCAAAGTTCTTTCATCACACACCTGTAACATCATCAGTGGTACTATTATGTTTCCTCCCGTTGTATTGTGATGTATACTCCATTTTTATTTTTATCTATTTATTCTTGTCTCTGTTTGCGCATGCGTTTGTGTGTATGTGCGTGTTTTCTGTTTAGTGTGTGTTCGTGTTTGAGTCTCTGTGTGTTTCTATTCTATTTTTGTTCACTAGTGTGTGTTTATGTGTGGTTGCTGTTATTGTACCTGTGTATATTTATTTATATTTATGTTAGAGGGGGAGGGTTTGGGGTTAATTGATATAGAGAGGGGGATTGGGAGGGAGTGTTGTATGGTAGATATAGAGAGGAGGAGAGTTTGGTAGTGATAGATAGAGTGAGAGGGAATGAGAGATAGAGAGTTGTATGGTAGATATAGAGAGGGGGTTTGAAGAAAGTTCCGTATAGTAGCTATACAGAGGGGGATAGTTTGGCGTTAATTGATATAGAGAGGGGGATTAGGAGAAATTGTTGTATGGTAGATATAGAGAGGAGAGTTGTATATTAGATATAGAGAGAGGGGGATTAGGAGAAATTGTTGTATGGTAGATATAGAGAGGAGAGTTGTATATTAGATATAGAGAGAGGGAGAGATTAAAGTTTATTGATTTAGAAAGGGGTATTGGAAGAGAGTTGCGTGTAGTAGGTATAAAGAGGGGGAGAGTTTGGTGTTAATTGATATAGAGGAGGGATTGGGAGAGAGTGTTGTATGGTTTATCTAGAGAGGGCGAGAGTTTAGTGGTAATGAATGGAGTTAGTGGATTGAGAGAGATAGGTATTGATATGGGGGGGGAGAGTTTGGTAGTGATGGATAGAGTGAGAGAGAATGAGAGAGTGTTGCAATAACATTTCGCCGGAGGTAGATTAATAAAATTTAATAAGTGGGCGTGGATGAGGGTGGAATTAATAAGTGGGGGTGTGGGCGATTATTCAAGATCTGAAACTACGTGAATTATTGACGGATGTAAGAATGGAAACTCAATACCGAAGTAGAGTTTAAATATTCATTTATTATGATTAAGTTTTGTTACTCTGGAGTAACTTACCAGACAAGACTGGTGATCCTGTGAGTGAACGAGTTGAAACTTTAGAGTAACAAATTTCACCAATAGCCATAATAAATGAATATATATACAGACACACACACACACACACATATATATATATATATATATATATATATATATATATATATATACATATATAAAATAGATGTTCTTTTTGATCAATTACATTTTATTATACATATTTCGGATGTACAACAGTACGTCCTCATCAGACAAAATATAATGATACATGACATACCCTGAGATGTTAAATGGTTAAGATTTAATCAAGGTAGTATTATTAATATTTATATATATATATATATATATATATATACAGGAGATGAATAAATTGGGTATAATACCAGTTTCTTACCAAATGCGAAGAATCTTGATATATTAACCCTTATGAAAGGGCACAGAGCATAATTTTTTTTTAATCATATATACACAGTGGCGGTGGAACTGGTGTGTGTGTGTGGGTGAGTGGGGGGATTATGCCCCACTCCAATATTTTCTCCCAAAACTACCAAATAACACATAAATTTGGATATGCGCTACAATTTATGTACATATTGTTTATCGCATATGGAAGTTTTCTGACCATTTTAGAGTGCAAAGCGCTAAACTAATCACTTCACTACAACTAAATTGTCCAAATTTGGCCCCGCCAATTCAGAAATGCTTCCACCGCCCTTGACCTGTCTAAACATAGTGTTGGCTTGACTAAAATATCTATCGATAATATTATGTAGTATTGAAACGAAACACTGTAGGCGTACCAGTAATTCATTAGTACAAATATAGGTTCATGCTGGATTATTAGGTTATGCAATATTTTGTGTAAATGGGCATTTGCTAGCTAAAGATATTAAAATAGTTTTTGACGTGTCAAAATTTTATAGCTTTTAGTTTTAGACAAATGTTCCTGTTTACGCTAGGCATATTTTTCATATTTAAATAATTGTTTCTACGTTTGGCACAAGGCCAGCAATTACCCACTGCATTACTGGTACTTTATGTTATCGACTCCGTAAGGATGAAAGGTAAAGTTAAACTCGGCGGGATTTGAACTCAGAATGGCAAGGGCCGTAACTCTATGCATAAAAGCATGGCGTCCGACCCTCTACCGATTTCTGATTTAGGCATAAGGCCAACAATTTGGGAGGAGGGGAAAGTTGATTAAATCGACCCCTGTGCATTACTAGTACTTTATTTTATCGACCATGTAATGATGAAAGGCAAAGATAACCTCAACAGGATTTGAACACGTGACGTAAAGGGCCGTAACTCTAAGTCGCAAAGCATGTTGTCCGACACTCTACCGATACTGCTGGAAAGAGGGGACAAAGAAATGTTTCGCTAATAGGGAAGGAATGAATTCAGGGTCATTTGAACCAGGCTCATCACCATGCTTTGGTGATTGGGCTTCAGAACATTCTAGGTGGGCACTTTAATTTCTGAGGATATTTTTTACCAATTTCTTTGTTTAACTATTTTTGTTTGTTTGTTTTATTTATTTTTTTATTTTTTTTATTTATTTTTTTTTAGATTTAGTTTTGTACTTTGTTCTTGTTTTGAGAGGAAAGGCTTTCAGGAACGTATTTCAGAATCATTTTTATAAATTCTATCTTTTTAAATCTGAGGATGCACCATCCAGTGTCCGGTTCTCATGGCAGGTCATATTTGGGCAATGTCCAGTAGACTATTCGGCTCTGTAAGAATACCAATTGTAAAAGAAATATCACGAAAAATTATAGCCGTTGCACAAAGATTGAAAATAAAATAAAACACGTCTTAGCTGAACTGTGAAAACGCGCTCCTGACCATCAGCAATCAGTTCTATGATAGTCAGTTTCACTTGGATGCTCGGCGTGGTTATGAGACCCTGATATCTAATCAAGTAGACTTTCATGTCCTTTGCGATACAACTGATAGGCGTTGCTTCATGGTCCCAGCGGACAGAATGGCAAATCTGTTACCCCGGTGGACAGTGGGGGAGGTGGGCTGAAAGAGCCAAGTAAGTAAAGATGTGGTTCGAGGTCCAAGACGCCAGATGTTTCAACCGCAATGAATTCGACGATAAGGCTATTGGGGAGTAGCCTGTACTTAGTCAACTAGGTTAAAGGTTCATTTAACGTTGATAATTGTTATATGTCTTGTATCGTATATTGTAGTTATCATATAACTATATTTATCTTTTTTTATTATTATATCTTAACTTTTGAGTGAAATTAAATTTTTTCAGTTCGTAGTCTTCATCCCAGGCGGCGAATTGGCAGACTCGTTAGAACGTCGGATAAAATGCTTTGTAGTATTCGTTCCGACTCTCTGTTCACTGAGGTCAAATCCCGTCAAGGACAACTTTGCCTTTCATCCATTTAAAGTCGATAAAAAAAAAGTAGCAGTCTAGTACTGGGGTCGATTCTTCCTTTATATCTCTTTCTCGCTTCCGTTCTCTCACTCTCTATCCTTCTCTGGAAGAAATCTGCGGTATTCAGACCTGGAGAAGACCACCAGTTTTAAACATGTTCTAGAAACGCCGCATGTCAATATGGCGCCCCTACGACTTCCCCAGTATTTACGGGTCCATACGTATAATCTTCATCTCAATTTGTATGCATAAACCCGTAAATTCTGATAGAGCCGTAGGGGCATCGCAGTGACATACAGTGTATCAAAGACATTTTTAACCTAGCGGAGACCATCTCCTCCCCAAGTCTGAACACAATCAAATTCTCCCAGAGAAGGAAATAGTGAAACAATGGAGAGAGGAAGTGAGAAAGAGACATAGAGGAACAACTTACTTCAGTACTGGATCGGGTACATTTTTATCGATCACAAAAGGATAAAAGTAAAATTGACCCCAGTGGGATTTGAATACAGAGTGCATAGAGCCGTAACGAATACTGAAATACATTCTATTCGACGTTCTAACGAATCTGTCAATTAGCTGCCTTATAAATCAGTTCATTATTTCGTAAATTGCCCAGGGTGTAAAGAAGAGAATCTATGAAAAAAGTCACAGAAAAAAGCCGTTGGGGAATGTCACATATAAATACCATAAAAAAAGCAATTTATTTAAAACAGTGAACACTTAAATCTATTAAGAGAGAAAAGCAATTGGGAATAATTAAATTTCGGTTAAAACAGCTTTTTTTCTCTTCTACCCAAAATTGTAACCTTTTTCTGTGACATTTTTTTTGTGATTCTATTTCCGTTCACCAAATAATAGCACACATCTAATTCTCCTCGCAAGATACATTCTCTTTAAATTGTATCAAGTCGAAATAAAAAGAAATTAGCTTATTTGTTCACACACAAGGAAGGGAAAATGCCCATTCGGTCGTGATTGGCCATGAGTTATACACCAATCATTGACTTCGAGAAGCATGCATGGTATTTTGTGAAAGGCCAACCCTCACCCTTGAATGAAAGTCTCCCTATCTTATCGATGACGGTTTTATCTAAAAATTAGAAGCTGATACAATCAGGCACGAATGTCGTTGCAATTTATTTACGTGGCAGCTGAGCGGACTGAAATAATTGTTTCTACTTTAGGCACAAGGACAGTAATTACCCAGTGCATTACTGGTACTTTATTTTATCGACCCTGTAAGGATGAAAATGTGAGATATAGTGTCTTGCTCACGGTTACATCACACTGACCGGGCCGGAATTCGAACACAAAACCTTACGGTTTTGAGCCCAGCACCCTAATCACTAAGTCTGCACTATTTCACATACACATACATTGTTTGTTTTTCTCGTTTCTTCAAAAGTAGCTTTTCTCCTATTTTTCTACTGAGATTATCAATAAGACATCCCTTCAGTCTTTAGACTACTTTAGTACCTATTGACTATGTACATAGCTTCTCTATTTTCTCTGATCTCAGTTATATCCTAAATCTAGTCACGTTTGTCTCGAATGTGAAACCAGTAAAACAACAACAACCATAACAACTCCGGGTAGAGCAGCAATAACACTTACAAATAGTAACTGACATTGTTCTTATATCCATGCAGTGACAGAATTATGCTCTCACTAACTTTACATGTAGTGTGTGTGTGTAATTCTCTGTGTATCTGATTAAATATTTACGTGAAGATGTGTGTGTATGTAACTTACTAAGGCCTAACGTATGTAACGAATGCGCAAACACCCATCCACCCACCCTCAGACACATACACACTCATATATAAACTGTGACGTCATCGTCGTGTTATAAAATGTCCGTTTACTTATAGTCTATAGTAGATTAATTTAGTTAAAATGTTATATTGTTTTAATCCAATGAAAATAAAAATTGCGCTAAAATTATGTTGTAATCCCGGAGGTCGCATTGTAAAATTTGATTTGATTTGATCGAGCCGTTTGAGAATGCATAAGAAAAAGATAGACAAAGAATATTATATATATATATATATATATATATATATATGTGTGTGTGTGTATATATATATGTGTGTGTGTGTATATATATATATATATATATATATGTGTGTGTGTGTACACTAATATTCTACCTAATTAAGATAGAATATATAATACTGTGGGAACACAATCTAGTGAGAATATGAAAATCTCACCGAAACAAGGTGATTTGTGTGTGTGTGGAGAAAGTTGAACAAGGAAAGTAAAATAGATTCACTGCTTAATAAAGAATTGGACCTCGTCTCTTTTGTTTTCCTTGTTCAATCTCTCCCTCTCTCTCTCTCTCTATATATATATATATATATAATCATCAGGGGCTTCCTGATAATTTCTCCCGAATGAAACAGTTCTAATCCCGTGAGAAGCCATTTCTATATTAAATATATATATATATATATATATATATATGCACATGGGAGTCGAACCCACATCTTTGGTTATCTAGACCACTGTACTACCATTACACCAACACATCACCCATCTCCTTCCATTCAAATTAGAAGCTACATTCTTAGCGAGTATAAATGACAAGTAAGTATGTTTTGAAACAGTGAGCAGGTTTGAAATTAGAAAATAGAATAGCTTTCACCGTATTTTTGACTAAAGAAATTTTAGTCTGATAATGGGGTTTAGAACCCTCAGATAAATAGAAAAAGATGAGTATTGACGTACATGGGAGTCGAACCCACATCTTTGGTTATCCAGACCACTGTGCTACCATTACACCAACACATCACCCATCTCCTTCCATTCAAATTAGAAGCTACATTCTCAGACTAAAATTTCTTTAGTCAAAAATACGGTGAAAGCTATTCTATTTTCTAATTTCAAACCTGCTCACTGTTTCAAAACATACTTACTTGTCATTTATACTCGCTAAGAATGTAGCTTCTAATTTGAATGGAAGGAGATGGGTGATGTGTTGGTGTAATGGTAGCACAGCGGTCTGGATAACCAAAGATGTGGGCTCATCAGTGATTTGCCAACCATCATTGGTATTTCATCGCATTAAAATATATATATATATCATGTCTATAGAATCACCAGATAAAATATATACCATTTCCTCTCCCAATTAGGATAATTAACTATATAAAAAATCGAATAGACCAAGCTATAAGAATAAGGCTTCTATGAAGAAATCTCCAACAAATAATCGAAACTAGCCCTTCGCGTCGGCTACGACGGAATATTTATCGAATATTTCGACAGCGTAATCGCCCAGATATACAGTCAATTAAACAGAATTAGGTGTAAAATAAACTAGGAGAAAAGAGAATACATTTATTTACCTCTACCATGGTTTCGTCCGCATTTTGAGATTTCCAATAACTTCGGAAACTCGAGCATCGCACTCTTCAGGAGTTTGCTCTAATCTAGACAATAAATTTTCCAAAGTGATCGCGCCAAGAATACATTCAAAAATGGCTAAGAGTCGTGACGTAGCAGCGGTCAGGTTGGAAGGAGTGTGGTAGTTGCTTACGGCTGGTGGCTTTTTGCTAGAAAGCACAGCACAATACAGCCAAATTTGTATCTCAACCTAATAGGAGATTATTACATATAAAGGTTTGCATATATATATATATATATATACATATATACATATACGTGTTTTGCAACGGGTCACTTTGTGGCTTAATGAAAAGTTATATATATATATATATATATATATATATATATATATATATATATATATATATATATATATATATATATATATATATATATATATATATATATATATATATATACATTTAAAGTGTACGATAAACACGAATGTGTTTACATTGCAACAGACAAAGTTAGCTATTAATGAAATAAACTAATAAAAGTGAATACAATTTGTCTGTCTCGATATAAGTCAATAAAGACAATATTATATTGGCAACAGCCATGATTCCTGGACATATTTAAATTTCAAAATTCAAACCTGTTCTGTAGACGAATTTGAACCTCGAAACCCAAATAAGTTTCGCAACGGTGGAATGTGAATTGAAAAATAAAGAGAATCGAAATGGAATAGAAATAAAAGAGTGAAATACCCAAATCTTCTGTGCTTATCAACAGGAATCCAGTAAGATTAGTCTATCACACATCAAAAATTTTGCAGGACTGACTACACGTGGGTAGGCAGGCCAAAACTAGCTATCCCACATTCACGGTGCTAGAAATAACAGCCGCTTATGCAGGATTAAGGATCAGCTCATACAATAAAGGAGCAATACATTATATTATATTTTGAGAATAAACTCTCAGTCGTTTACAATAATTAAGCTCCAGGGAGGGACTCTTATTGTCTTTATTGACTTATATCGAGACAGACAAATTGTATTCACTTTTATTAGTTTATTTCATTAATAGCTAACTTTGTCTGTTGCAATGTAAACACATTTCGTGTTTATCGTACACTTTAAATGTATTAACTGCTCGGAAGAGTCCCTTCCTCGAGCTTAATTATTGTAAACGACTGAGAGTTTATTCTCAAAATATAATATAATGTATTGCTCCTTTATTGTATGAGCTGATCCTTAATCCTGCATAAGCGGCTGTTATTTCTAGCACCGTGAATGTGGCATAGCTAGTTTTGGCCTGCCTACCCACGTGTAGTCAGTCCTGCAAAATTGTTGATGTGTGATAGACTAATCTTACTGGATTCCTGTTGATAAGCACAGAAGATTTGGGTATTTCACTCTTTTATTTCTATTCCATTTCGATTCTCTTTATTTTTCAATTCACATTCCACCGTTGCGAAACTTATTTGGGTTTCGAGGTTCAAATTCGTCTACAGAACAGGTTTGAATTTTGAAATTTAAATATGTCCAGGAATCATGGCTGTTGCCAATATAATATTGTCTTTATTGACTTATATCGAGACAGACAAATTGTATTCACTTTTATTAGTTTATTTCATTAATAGCTAACTTTGTCTGTTGCAATGTAAACACATTCGTGTTTATCGTACACTTTAAATGTATTAACTGCTCGGAAGAGTCCCTTCCTGGAGCTTAATTATTGTAAACGACTGAGAGTTTATTCTTAAAATATAATATAATATATATATATATATATATATATATATATATATATATATATATATATATATATATATATATATATATATATTTCTATTCTATTCTAAGGCGGGTAAAATTCCCGAGATCCATGGACGAGTTCTCTCCAGCGGTCTCTGTCCCTCATTATCGCTGCCATTTCCTGCGTCTCCAACAGACCAGTGTCTGTCCTTAGGGCATCAACATACGTTAACCTTGGTCTTCCTCTTCTAGTGTGTCCATGTAGGGGCTCCCAAATGAGCACTGAGTGCAATGTCCACTCTGGATGTCGGTGAGCCTTGCACTGGAGAAACATATATATATATATATAGTTGAACAAATAAAACAAAACAATCACAGGAGTGCAAAAATACAAAGTCTTATTAGGATCACACTTAGGAGGATGTAGAGGAAGTTTCGGCACTTCGGACGGAAGTCCGTTGTCAGGAAACGGGGAGTTCGGATCGAGAGAGAACAGGTCGGTATACGAAAGTTTCGAAAAGATTGTTAAGAAAATTGGGGGTGGAAGGCGAGTGGTTAGGCATTTGGGAGTGGGTCGGGCGTGGAGGGTCCAGGTGTGTCATAGGTATGGTTGTGTGTGTGTATGTGGTTATGTGTGTGGCTATGTGTGTGCCGATTGGATAAAGTTGGTAGGTGTGCATTATTGCTTCTGTTTGTGTGTGTACACTTGCGTGTCTCTGAGTCTCATGTTGTTGGTGTGTGCGCCTCTCTCTCTCTCTCTCTCTCTCTCTCTCCCTCTCTCTCTCTCTCTCTCTCTCTCTCTGTATATATATATATATATATATATATATATATATATATATATATATAGTGTGTGTGTGTGTGTGTGTGTGTGTGTGTGTGTGTGTGTGTGTGTGTGTGTGTGTGTGTGTGTTCCGAAGAGAATGTTTTGGGAAAAACAGGAGCAAGCAGGAGAAAGCTCCCAATATTTGTAGTTTGTAGTTACGATGGAGATTCAGTATTATAATAACATTAATAAATATGCTGGTGTTACATAAATCGTTTATTCATTTTAATTATTTTAACGGTTCTCCCATGCAATCAAGATGTAATTCATGTATTGTTGTTATTTTGAGAACGGTATCCTTAGATGAAATTCGATTTTGTGATATGCCGCTAGCAGGAAAAACACGTCCTTCTGCTCGTCCGTCCAGCTTTCATTAATATTTTCGCTAATATATATATATATATATATATATATATATACTAGATGGCTCGTCCGGCTGGCGCTCGGCTATGTATACCTGCCCCCACCACTCCACTGCAAAGATACCACACACCCTCCCGTGTCACATTGTCCTTCCGACTCTCTCTCTCTCTCTCTCTCTCTGAATAACTAACACTTTAATTCATCTCTCTCTGTTTAACGGCCTATCTCTCTCGTTTCCCCTCCCTCTGTTTTTCTGTCTCTCTCTGTAGATGTGTGTGTGTGTGTAGTTTTCCTAATCTTTCTCTCTCTCTCTCTCTCTCTCTCTCTCTCTCTCTCTCTCTCTCTTTCTCTCGCTCTCTCTCTCTCTCTCTCTCTCTCTTTCTCTCTCTCTCTCTATATATATATATATATGTATATATTGAAGGGAGTTACGGAAACTAAAACAGTGTTGTCATATAGAGAGTGAAGAGCGACAGAGAGAGTAAAGCAGTTAAATTATAGAGAGGGGGAATGATCTTACATACATACATACATATAAAGTATAGATATGTGTGTGTGTGTGTGTTTGCGTATGTGTATGTGTGTTTGTGTATGTGTGTATGTGCATGCGTGTGTCTGTGTGTCTTGTTTTGGCAATAGGCGAAATCAGGTGTGAAAGTATGTGTATTGTGTGTGTGTGTGTGTGTGTGTGTGTGTGTGTGTGTGTGTGTGTGTGTGTGTGTGTGTGTGTGTGTGTGTGTGTGTGTGTGTGTGTGTGTGTGTGTGTGTGTGTGTTACTTATGCGAGCGACGACAGAAAAAGTATGTGGGATACATACATTATTATATTTATCTGTATTTTCGTTCTGCAACCATTATATTATGATATTTGTATCCAAATTATTTTAGATGTATGTATTACCTGCTTGCCCGTCCCTCTGTTTCTCTTTCCCTGTCTCTCTCTTTCTCCTCTCTCCTCTCTCTCTCTTTATATATGTGTGTGTGTGTAGTTTTCCTAATCTGTCTCTTTCACTCTCTGTCTCTCTAAGAGGGGGTTGCTTTTGATGTATGTATTACCTGCTTGTGTGTTGACCGAATTTGAAGGAGGTTACCCTTTTGAAAGAAACATACATACGACGCTCATCTCTATGTTGACATATTGAAAGTAGATACGGAAAGTAAAAGAGTGTTGTCATATAGAGAGTGAGGAGAGACTGAGAGTAAAACAGTTAAATTATAGAGAGGGTGAGAGAGAGAGAGAGAGAGAGAGAGAGAGAGAGAGAGAGAGAGAGAGAGAGAGACGACGCTCAGCTTTATAAATTAGAGAGTGAAGAGCGACAGAGAGAGTAAAGCAGTTAAATTATAGAGAGGGGATATGATCTATTATAGAGAGAGGGAAGAGCGACGGAGAGAGTAAAGCTAAGAAACTATAGGGAGGTGTGTAGGATACATACATACATAATACATACACACGACACTCAGCTTTATAATATTTATATATATATATATATATATATATATATATATATATATATATATATATATATATATATATATATATATATATATATATAAGCGAAAATGTTAATGAAAGAGAGGCAAGCTGTTAAATCACATTTATAAAAAACTCTTACATATGTTTCGCCCAATGGGGCTCTTCTGAAGCAATAATAAAAGCAAAGTATTTAATAATATGGGTAGAGACATATTTTAACATCAGAATGCATTACTCCGTATAGAAAAATAGAGGAAAAGTCATTGTGCTCTAAGGGACGTAATTACCGGTGCAAAGTAGAGTTATCTGTCAAACTAATGACCGTATACTACATATCGAAATATAATTTGTATAAAGGAAACTCTGCAAAATATGGTTTTTAGCCTGTAATAAGTATTGAGCTATTTATGGGATAATGTGATTGAAATAATTTTATTTTGATGTGTATATATATAACAACGATGACGACACCAGCGATAGCGATGATGATCTGTGGCAGCAAATTGTGAAGAACGCAAGAATGATCGATACTAAGATATATTATATTCCATCACATGATGCTACGACCTGTTCGGAATTTTGCTTCTATTCATTTTCTTCATGTACGCTTTGTTATTTTTGTTGTTGTTAGTGTTTTCTTGTTAGTATTGTTACATATATTGTTGTTGTTATTGTACGTATTAAAGTAGTTGTTGCTGTTGATGTTTGTTATTATTTTTTTTTAATGATTTTCTCCGTCACCAGTAATTACATGCTCTACTTCGTGGTAGCATAACCTAGAACTTCCGCAATCGCAGAAACTACCGCAAGATTTCATGAATTCCTCGCCATTAATATTCGTAAACGTTTATTGTAGTTAAATACAATCCTCCCGGTCCTATGAATAACTGACGCAAATCCTCCTAATTTTTATCTTTTCAAGCATCCTATTGCTACAAATCGAATTCAATCCCAAACTATCCATCGATTTATTAACGATTAGAATCCTGAAATATTCAACTTTGATCTTTATACCCTTATTTTAATCCTGAAGTAATCTATTGTAGAAACTATATATCAGAAAACTAACCTTGGATATCCTTTCTTTACACCTCATCAAATCCTTTAGCTTGCACTTGGAACATGCTCTGAGCCACACAAACACTGGTAAAAATCCCCGGACCTCTATTATTAGACCAGTTTCACCATTTTCTGTATCACTTTCATCTCTCCTAATTTTTTAAAACTTCCTGCTATCGTGGCTATGTTTCCTTCTTAGTACAAGCTGAGAAAAATAAACGCCACTAACTCTATCTTCTTTCTTAGATATTATACCAGAGCCTGCTATTCTATCATTCAACCCAAGCGAGTTCACATAGTGCATAACACTTATC
>OZ024742.1:150133332-150135832 GCA_964016885.1 Eledone cirrhosa | reverse complement strand
ACATACATATATGTACGTATCAGTTTAGCGGACGCTTATTATAGCGCCCGCTTTGTTCGTTTGTAAACAAACTGAACAGCCTGAATTTATGCCGCACGGTGTTAAGGCAACCACGTCACTTTTTTGTTCAACACTGACACAGGAACGATGTACTAGTTTCAAGCTTGTTAGCTATCATCAGCACCGTATACCCATCTGCCAGATAGTTGAACGTTCGAAAGTATATACTTTCCTTATGAAAATTAACGGCTGAGCGGCCTAATTTGCATATCGAGTGAGTTAAATCGGTCAGGCACATCGAAAACGATGAGTTGTAATAAAATGAAAACGAAATTTCATTTCTCACTCATTGGGCTTGCAATCGAAAGGCTGCGAGCGGGTGATGTGTTGTTTCGTTGAGCAAGACACTTTATTTCACGTTGCTCCAGTTTACTCAGCTGTAGAAATGAGTACCGGCCTGCCCGCCTAGCCAGTGGGATGGCGTAATCTTATGGCTAAAACAGCACGACGTGCTGTGACCAGCGGCGCCGATCGGCGCCCGGCAGACTGGTCGGTCAAGGTGATCAAGGTGATATATATATATACATAACCCCACTCTCTAGAGCGTGGAATTAATAAACATTCGTTGTACTGCCTCTCTGTTTTGTTCCTGTTCAAATTTTCCATTATATATATATATATATATATATATATATATATATATATATATATATATATATAAGATATTCCGGGTTTAATCGGGGGTAACCACAGTAAGTAAGATACTCAATGCATAGCAGAGTATAAATGTTTAATATATAAAAAGGTTCTACAGGACTAGAACTGTTTCATTCTTGAGAAATCATCAGGAAGCTGACTCATATATATATGTGTATACACACACACACACACACACACACACACACACACACACACACACATATATATAGACATATATATAGAGACATATATATATATATATATATATATATATATATATATATATATATATATATATATATATATATATATATATATATATATATGTAAAAGAAACCAAAGAACGCTTACATACTCAAACAGTTTTTATTTGCTTACAATGTTTCATCCATACCGTTGGGTAGGATGTATCAGAGCTTAATAAACACAGTGCTGAGTATAAACTCTACCAAGATTAGTCACACGAACAATTGGAATACAATAGAGGGTAAAGATAGGGAGACTGGAGATGGCGAATAAGGAGAGAATACATGTTGGGGTTGTTAAGCACCACAGCTAAATGCTAGGGCACAAGCAGATCTCACAAGATGTAAATACAATTGATGTCACACAAAAACAAAAAATACAAATAATGGTTAAAACATAATGAAAAAGTAAAAGGAAGATAATATAAAGAGATAAAAAGTAAATAAAAAGGCAAACAAATTTTATTTTAATTTTAAAAAGAAAGAAATGAAAAAAGAAAGAAGAAAAAAGAAAGAGTTTTAAGCACTTAAAAAGGCCAGACGAATTTAAGCGCTGGTCCCTAATAAAACAAGTGAATAGGATCTCCGTAACTTAGAGTTATATAAGCACTAATATGTTCTTAAGGTACATCCAGAAAGACCACAGTAATTAAAATCCTCGCCATGGTATACATATACAAGGTATACTCGTAGGTACTTGAATTACGTAGACCAAGGGTGTTCCACAAGCATATAGACAGGCAACACATAAATGCAAGCCATACACAAGCGAAGTGGGGTTATTACAGGATAGAGCTGAGTATAACAAGTATTTAGTGTGTTGCTAGACCCAGGATTATTTACTCGAGTAAATGTCACCGGAATCTAACTACTAAATTTTATAAAGAAAAGAATAAGATATTTTTACATAACACCATGTCGAATGAGAGTTAATTTCCATTACAAAGGTAATGATAAAACGTAGGCAGTTTCTCGGAACGAGTATCAAATATAAGTCTTCATTTTATTGTAGCTCCATGTTACAATTGTGGTTAGTAAATATTCTTCTACATATTGGTATAATCCAGATCCATGATCGGTGATTAGAGAGAAGTTAACATGCTTGTCTTCAGTGTTGTCAATTCGAAGGAAGGCGCCAAGAGAGAGAGAGAGCTTGATTTGCGTTCCCTCTATTTATATCCTTTTACCGGAAGTTCAAGGAATCCTCTAGAATTCAACGGGAAGTAACTCCAATTAGTTTTTTCTCCCCGGGCAAGGTGGCGCTAATCGCTACAAGTATATCGACAGGCACCGCATATAAAGCAAGCTATACACAAGCAAAGCGGGGTTACTATAAAATAGAGCTGCAGCAAAAGCCCCATTGTGAAATTTTAGCATCTTTCTTTTTTGGAGCCCTTAAAAACTGTGTCAAGGGGAACAACTTGTCCGCACAGTTAGGAATAAAGCGACGATAAAAGTTAATTAATCCCAAGAAATGGCGTAATTGTCTCAAGGATGTTGGTGGTGCTAATTGCTGAATCGCCTCTACTTTAGCTGGCAAAGGACGAATAATGCCT
>OZ024742.1:150120832-150123332 GCA_964016885.1 Eledone cirrhosa | reverse complement strand
TCCGTCACATTTGGAAATATTACATTTCAGGATTTCCCTTGATTTCAAAAGGAAGACCGATTTATTCTCAGAGTCCAGGGATAAGTCAAAACGTCCAATATGAGATAGCTTACTTCCTGCCAGGGAACAAGATGAGAAATCCATCGATGAGCTCTACGAAGAGCTGAAGACCGTGCTGAGATATAAAAAATATGTTGTAGTGCACCTGAGCACTGTACACAATCATTTCATCATTATTATTATTATTATCATTATTATTATACCTCTCTCCAAACCGTCAAGAGACACAGCCGAACCATCGCTTTAAGCATGTGTTAAAACGGGTCTCTTCTGACATCTACAAGCTGTGGACGGCAAATACCAACACAAAGCCGGTGGATGTCACATTGACTTCAATCGTGAGTAATAATTGTTTCTACTTTAGGCACAAAGCCAGCAATTACACAGTGTATGGCTGGTACTTTATTTTATCGACCCCGTAAGGATGAAAGGCAAAGTCAACCTCGGCGGGATTTGAACTCAGATCGTAAAGGGACATAACTATGTTGGAAAGCATGGCGTCCGACCCTCTACCGATACTGTCAATCCACCGCTGGTTTCTAATTTATGCACAAGATAAATAATTTTATGCGAAGGATAAGTCGATTAACCAATACATGACTGGTACTCCATTTTATCGACCTTGGAAGAAAGAAACGCAGAGTAGACCTAAGTTGGAATTGAACTTAGAACGTAAAGAGCCGGAAGAAATATTTCAAAGCATTTCTTCTGCCGTTTGAAGGACTCTGCCAATTCACAACGGCAGCTAAAGGAAGAGACAGAAAGTCTCAAGTCGATCAACTGAAGTACATCAATGTGAGCAGTAACTACCTAGAGTAGGTTAGTCTGATGAAAAGAACTGACAGACAGTACCGAACTTTGAAACGGCCAGTCAGTGAACTCTTGTGAATATTGTCAAGAACTGTGCTGGGACACAGTCGTGTTGCCGAACAGTTCGACGCCAAACATTATTAGGATGAATTTGATATTATAATCAAAGAAAAGAAGGCTTAGATGCATCGGATCCAAACAATATGCCAACGGATATGCTACAAGTCTGCATTAAAGAAAATATGTGCCCTATATCCATCAATTAATTCATCAATACAAGTTCTGGGGCTTAAGAACAACTCAACAGTCGCCTTTGCATGATATGCCAACAATGTGCTGCCATGTATCACTTCAAAACGACTCGAATCACTGATACGAACAAAGATCTCAGAAAACAAGCCGGATTTTGCAAACGTGAGATTGCATAGAAAGCATCCTATGGGTTTTAGAGAAGGCGCATGATAAACAATTCAAGATGTTTTTGTATTTTATTGATTTCACGAAAGCATTCGATTGCATTAACCACTCAAAGCTATGAATTGACATGAATTACGTTTATAGCTGATCACAGAGGACACCAACTGAAAGTTCAGTGATCCGGATCGATGGCCTGATGATCGAGCTGGTCGAACAATTTAAATGGTTGGGAGTCTATATCCACAGCGACTACCACAATGAAAAGTGAATCTTCGGTTGAGTGGGTATCGCCGCTCAGCGATGAGTGATTTAAGCAAAGTGTGGAAAGATCATAGGATGTCCTGTAAAACAAACATGTGAGTACTGAAGTCACCGTTTTCTCGGTGGCTTTGCACGTCTAAGGGACACGGCTGCTAAATGCTGAGAAAATAACAGATAATAGCTTTCAGTTATTCAGGAAGTTGTAGAACATGAAATTATAAAATATAACACGTCTACGAGATGCAGATCTCAAGTTATCAAATAGGTCATGTTAAATAATGTAGTATGTAATACACAACTACATTAAACAAAACCACAGGGATATGGTCCGAACGTGGAAGAGTCGAACTCCCACTGTCATCGCCTCCATCTCTCTCTGTATGGTGAGCAAACAGGGTCCCACGTGCTGGCCTTCCCATAGCCCTGGCGGACAGAATAGAGAAGGCGTTTCTCCGGAGGATGTTATGTTGATAGGGCCTATATGCTGTGCATTACGTTGACGGCCTAAAAGACCGAAGCCTACATATTAGGTCAGGTCGGTACACCTCGCAGCCTGTTAAATACTGAGTACAAGCGGGAAATGCTATTCTTTGTCCATATTTACCGCTAACCATTCGATGATCTCCAGCAAACCAGACAATCATTGACATGGAAAGCTATGTTAGCAGGGTAGGATAATGACGTAAAACACAGTGAGCGGGAAGCCAACCAATACACCACCTCAGAGCTGGATTAAACATTAACAGATATAGGTGCATGTTTAGCCCATTAAGGTGAGATGGCCACCGTTTTATTCAAATTATATGTATTTGTCATTTTAAAATTATTATTAGTTTATTTATTTTGTAGACACCATAATCTTTAATGTTTTCTAGTATTGTGATTTTTATCCACTATGTACCGACGATATGTATCTCGTGTCATGCTTACCCTTTTTGTCTTCCCCACAGTT
>OZ024742.1:150113332-150115832 GCA_964016885.1 Eledone cirrhosa | reverse complement strand
GATTAGGTCTTCAAAATGTTTATTATAAACATACAGAATATTTTCGAATATTCTATGTCTATATTCACATATATATCGCTATTTCAGAGCATTTATTCCAATTTCTAATTTCTGCCGGACCGGCAACCGCTCTTTCAAACCAGTTCCTGTACACAGCTAAGTATTCTATAAGTCTCTAGCTGTGTCATTCTCGATAAAAGCAATGGATATGTAGTCCTGAAGATTTCTAATAAGAATGAAACGCGTAGATTACTTCCCTTGCTTTTATCGAGAATCTAATTGTAATATGTGACGTATTCTATTCTATAGCGATTAGGTCTTCAAAATGTTTATTATAAACATACAGAATATTTTCGAATATTCTATGTCTATATTCACATATATATCGCTATTTCAGAGCATTTATTCCAATTTCTAATTTCTGCCGGACCGGCAACCGCTCTTTCAAACCAGTTCCTGTACACAGCTAAGTATTCTATAAGTCTCTAGCTGTGTCATTCTCGATAAAAGCAATGGATATGTAGTCCTGAAGATTTCTAATAAGAATGAAACGCGTAGATTACTTCCCTTGCTTTTATCGAGAATCTAATTGTAATATGTGACGTATTCTATTCTATAGCGATTAGGTCTTCAAAATGTTTATTATAAACATACAGAATATTTTCGAATATTCTATGTCTATATTCACATATATATCGCTATTTCAGAGCATTTATTCCAATTTCTAATTTCTGCCGGACCGGCAACCGCTCTTTCAAACCAGTTCCTGTACACAGCTAAGTATTCTATAAGTCTCTAGCTGTGTCATTCTCGATAAAAGCAATGGATATGTAGTCCTGAAGATTTCTAATAAGAATGAAACGCGTAGATTACTTCCCTTGCTTTTATCGAGAATCTAATTGTAATATGTGACGTATTCTATTCTATAGCGATTAGGTCTTCAAAATGTTTATTATAAACATACAGAATATTTTCGAATATTCTATGTCTATATTCACATATATATCGCTATTTCAGAGCATTTATTCCAATTTCTAATTTCTGCCGGACCGGCAACCGCTCTTTCAAACCAGTTCCTGTACACAGCTAAGTATTCTATAAGTCTCTAGCTGTGTCATTCTCGATAAAAGCAATGGATATGTAGTCCTGAAGATTTCTAATAAGAATGAAACGCGTAGATTACTTCCCTTGCTTTTATCGAGAATCTAATTGTAATATGTGACGTATTCTATTCTATAGCGATTAGGTCTTCAAAATGTTTATTATAAACATACAGAATATTTTCGAATATTCTATGTCTATATTCACATATATATCGCTATTTCAGAGCATTTATTCCAATTTCTAATTTCTGCCGGACCGGCAACCGCTCTTTCAAACCAGTTCCTGTACACAGCTAAGTATTCTATAAGTCTCTAGCTGTGTCATTCTCGATAAAAGCAATGGATATGTAGTCCTGAAGATTTCTAATAAGAATGAAACGCGTAGATTACTTCCCTTGCTTTTATCGAGAATCTAATTGTAATATGTGACGTATTCTATTCTATAGCGATTAGGTCTTCAAAATGTTTATTATAAACATACAGAATATTTTCGAATATTCTATGTCTATATTCACATATATATCGCTATTTCAGAGCATTTATTCCAATTTCTAATTTCTGCCGGACCGGCAACCGCTCTTTCAAACCAGTTCCTGTACACAGCTAAGTATTCTATAAGTCTCTAGCTGTGTCATTCTCGATAAAAGCAATGGATATGTAGTCCTGAAGATTTCTAATAAGAATGAAACGCGTAGATTACTTCCCTTGCTTTTATCGAGAATCTAATTGTAATATGTGACGTATTCTATTCTATAGCGATTAGGTCTTCAAAATGTTTATTATAAACATACAGAATATTTTCGAATATTCTATGTCTATATTCACATATATATCGCTATTTCAGAGCATTTATTCCAATTTCTAATTTCTGCCGGACCGGCAACCGCTCTTTCAAACCAGTTCCTGTACACAGCTAAGTATTCTATAAGTCTCTAGCTGTGTCATTCTCGATAAAAGCAATGGATATGTAGTCCTGAAGATTTCTAATAAGAATGAAACGCGTAGATTACTTCCCTTGCTTTTATCGAGAATCTAATTGTAATATGTGACGTATTCTATTCTATAGCGATTAGGTCTTCAAAATGTTTATTATAAACATACAGAATATTTTCGAATATTCTATGTCTATATTCACATATATATCGCTATTTCAGAGCATTTATTCCAATATATATATATATATATACACACAATATATTTAGAAACACACAGATACATGCGGACACGCACATATATACATGAATGCATCCGCACCCAACTGTGAGTTAAGGGTGCCAACTTCACCGATGTTGCTCAATGAATGACTGGGACAGACCAATTCAGTTGAACTAGACTGAACCAGTATCAGAGTTAAAAATACATTATGAAGAGAGAAGAAACATTTAGATATAATTAGT
>OZ024742.1:150088332-150108332 GCA_964016885.1 Eledone cirrhosa | reverse complement strand
TATATATATATATATATATATATATATATATATATATATATATATATATATATATATATATATATATATATATATATATATATATATCTGTATATATATATATATATACGAGAAACTTAACATCCTTTATGTAAGTGGACAGTAAATGACTTATGGAGGCGCAGAAACCCCAACACTGGACTTTACCATCATTCCAGGTCCGGTGAGTAAAAAACATTTATGCTTTCATATATTTTTATATCTGTATATCTGTTTGACCCGAAATAGGAGATCGAGTCTTCGCTGTGTGGATAATTAGTTTAACCACCATGTCAGTGTGTTTGGCCTTTAACGTAAGTTGTAAGCTCTAATTCTTTTGAATTATTGAGCGCTTGCGTCACAATTCGAAAGTGTTTTTTCGTTATTTCATAGGCTGAAATTCGATTCTCGCTAATTTTTACTTGTATATATATATATATAGTATTAATTATACTATTTATGGTTATGTAAATACAAAAACCTTTTGCAGTTATATATATTTTTATATAAACCCTAAATAGTGGTAGGCAGTAATATATTACTACCTTATTACCAGTAAGTTAAATAGCTCAATGTAAAAACATCAGATGATTTACAGAGCAGTTATATGAATTATAAGAATCAAGGAACTGTTCAAAACATGTTTATGCTTACAACTGTTTCCTCCAAACCGAGGTTTGGATTCTTCGGAGCAATTTATTATTGAATGAACATTTATAATTCATATATATATATATATATATATATATATATACAGATATATATATATATATATATATACAGATATATATATATATATATATATATATATATATATATATATATATATATATATATATATATATATATATATATATATATATATATATATATATATACAGATATATATATATATATATATATATATATATATAAATACTTTCAACTCATACACACACACACAACAACATATGCACACTCATATATATGCATATTGTAAATTTGAATATCTGTGCTTATCTATGCATCGTCCTCTATTTTGTATGCACTGTGTGTGCATATTTGTGTTTCTCCGAGAGTGTGTGTTGTGTGTGTTTGAGTGTGTTTATTTGCTTGATTGTGTTTGTATGTGTATGTATGTGTATGTGTGTGTGTGTGTATGTGTGTGTTTATGCATGTGTAAGTGTAGTAAATTTCTATTATTGTCTGATGGCATGCATCAAGTGTTTTAAAGTACGTATTGTGTTTTAAAATGTTAAGCAGTTTGTGACATTAATCCACCTCCACCCGCTCCTCCTACTCCACTTCCTTCTCATCATCACACTCACCACAACCACCTCCACTACAAACCAACACCATCGCCTCCACCACCACCATCACCACCACCACCACTTCCACGACCATCATTATCGTCATCATCATCATCATCATCATACTTTTCAACATCATGATCACCAATCCCGTCATTATCAGCAACATCACAATAAGTATCTACTCTGGTATCATCATCATCATCATCATCATCATCATCTTCTTCACTAACACTACTGCCAACTATCACCAGAATCCTCGTCACCACCACCACCACCACCACACTCTACAACACCACCTGCAGCCATTACCAACAAAAATGGTTTCTTATATAGGCACAAGGCCAGCAATGTTGGGGCAGGGGAAAGTCGATTAAATCGCCCCCAGTGCGTGACTGGTACTTTATTTTATCGACCCCCGTAAGGATGAAAGGCAAAGTTAACCTAGGCGGGATTTGAACTTAGACCGTAAAGAGCCGTAACTCTATGCTGCAAAGCAGGGTTTCCGACAATAATGTCACCACAACAACCAACATCAGCACCACTAACACCACCATCCCTACTATCACAACTACTACTCTCATCATCTCAGCACCATCATCACCGGAACCGCCACCACCACCACCACACCACCACCACGCCGTCACCATCACCATCATCATCACCATCAGCAGCACGTCTAACAACAACAATAACCCAATTACCAATCTCTCTTTGTACTTTAGAAGAAAGAAAACAAACGGACAAAACGTAAGGGCAATTTGTGTAGGTTTGTATATATATATACATATATATATATATAGTTATATATATATATATATATATATATATAGTTATATATATATATATATATATATATATAGTTATATATATATATATATAGTTATATATATATATATATATATATATATATATAGTTATATATATATATATATATATATATATATAGTTATATATATATATATATATATATATAGTTATATATATATATATATATATATATATAGTTATATATATATATATATAGTTATATATATATATATATATATATATATATATATATATAGTTATATATATATATACATATATATAGTTATATATATATATATATATATATATATATATATATATATATATATATATATATATATATATATATATATATATATATATATAGTTATATATATATATATATATATAGTTATATATATATATATATATATAGTTATATATATATATATATATATATAGTTATATATATATATATATATATATAGTTATATATATATATATATATATATAGTTATATATATATATATATATATATATATATATATATATATATATATATATATAGTTATATATATATATATATATATATATATAGTTATATATATATATATAGTTATATATATATATATATATATATATATATATATATATATATATATATATATATATATATATATAGTTATATATATATATATATAGTTATATATATATATATATATATATATATATATATATATATATATATATATATATAGTTATATATATATATATATATATATATATATATAACTATATATATATATATATATAGTTATGTATATATATATAGTTATTAGGTATTAAATTAACAATGAAAATAACAACAAAGTCAAGTTATTTTACCTATTCATGTCATTGTCTTGCGATAGTTTCGGAGGGTTGATCATATTGACATATTGTCTTATCTATAGCAGTTATATAAATGTATACTATAGATAATGAACGCAACGACAAGGATATGGTCCGAACGTGGAAGGGCCGAACTCCCACTGCCATCGCCTCCATCTCTCCGTATGGTGAGCAAATGGGGTCCCACGTGCTGGCCTACCCACAGCCCCGGCGGACAGAATGGAGAAGGCGTTTCCCCGGAGGATGGTAAGGGAGATGCGCTGGAAGAGCCATTCCAACTCGCGAGGTTCACACTTGCGGCTGGCCAGCACAGCGCCTATGGTGGTGTGTACGGAGGTAGCCCTAGGGCCAAGGGCACCAGAAGTCTCCACTGCTAAGGGCACGACCACAAACCTGTCGGAGAGCGACCGCTACTTGGAGAGTTTGGCCTCTACAGCCCGACGTGCAGCAGAATCTAGGTTAGTCGCAGATTGCACCAGGTTGCGGCTGGAGAAAGTGTCGCTGCAAGTGGCATCCCAGACGAGGGGTTTGCCACCGCGGAACGGTCAGATAGGTTCGATCAGACCGTAGGGGCAGCAGCGGTGGTAATATGGGAGAGATAAAATGATACGTATTTCTCAAACGATATGTTTTCTTTTTTTCCTCTCCATTTATCTTTAAAATTTTAATAATTGATGTTCTGAACCTCTGAGTAAGGTTTTTATTGAGAAACATGATCATCATACATTTAATATATATCGATAACTTAACATAGTACACACACACACACACACACACACACACACACACACACACACACACACACACACACACACACACACACACACACACATACACACACACACACACACACACACACGCACGCACACACACACACATATATATATATTTCTATGAGTGTATGTATTTTGAACAATGAAAAAAAAAAAAGTCAGATGGAAGTTGTTACGAGTATTTCATTGTTTTACGATCGTTTCAGAGGGCTTATTGATTATGGTAAATCGAATGATCAAACACCTCTACAACGCTGCATCGAGTTCGATCAATATTATCTGCCTCACCTTAAATAGGTGGATACCAATTGTATAAATACATATATATGTGTGTGTGTGTGTGTGTGTGTGTGTGTGTGTGTGTGTGTGTGTGTGTGTGTGTGTGTGTGTGTGTGTGTGTGTGTGTGTGTGTGTGTGCGTTATGTGAGTAACTTGTTACTAGCGGCGACGCTGGTCGAAGCACTCGATGCTGTTACTGGGTCCGTCTCTCGTTGGCTTGTACTCCAGTTTTAAGGCAGCTGTAGTTTGCAGAGTGGCAATAAGAATTTGCAAAGTGATAAGAATTGCAGCTTTTCGTAAACTCTATTTCATATTACATGCTTCTATATCGATCAGCTCGGGTTTGATCATGCGATCAAATCCCGACTCTTAATCGACACTTCTTCAAACCCGAGCTGATCGATATAGAATCATGTAATATGAAATAAAGTTTATGAAAAGCTGCAATTCTTATCACTTTGCAAATTCTTATATATTTATTTATGTATATCACGGAGCATCTGTGCATAAACACACATGCACCATGTTGTATTATGACAGTATTGTGTTAGCTCAATGTACAAGAGCAGAGAGTAAAAATAGGGAGATCGGAGGTGGCGAACAAGGAGGGGGTGCATGCTGGGGTTGTTAAGCACCTCAACTAAATGCCAGTGCATAGGCGGATTCAACAAGATGTAGATATAATAGATGGCACACAAAATATGAAAAAGCAAAAAATACAAAAGCAAAAATTACAAAAATACAAAAAATACAGGCAATGGTTAAAACCTAATAAAAATTATAATATAGTAATACAAAATATAAAAAATAATTAAAATAATAAAATGAAATAAAATAATAAATAAATAAGCACATACAGAAGCCAAAAGAATACAAGTGCAGGTCCCTACCAACACGAATGAATAGGATCTCCGTAACTTATAATTAAAGTGTTAGGAAGTCCCTTTGGTACATCCACAAAGACTACAGTAATCCGAATCTCCACCATGATATACATACACAAGGTATACTGGTAGGTACCCAAATTATGCAGCCAATGGGTGCTCACAAGCATATAGGTAGGTATCACAAAAGCACAAGTCATACACAAGTAAATTATTAGAGGATAGAGCTGAGTATAACAGGTATATAGACAGGCATGGCACAAAAGCAAGCTATGCACAAGCAAATCGTAATTATTGTAAGATAGGGCTGATGCAATGTTATTAAATTAGTTACTGTAAAACAAACCGGCAAATTATTGCACATGTATAATAACAGCATAGTATAGACTAATTGGTTACATATTTCCCAGATTTCTAGGGGTTAAATAGAAATGGTATTGTCTGTAGAATACCAATCGGTCCAAATAACACAACATATGTAAATCAATCAAAATTGTTGGATATAAATTATTACTCAAACGTAACAATCACATCCAGACACATGAATTACAAGCTGGATTTATACATCAAATAACCCCTCCATGTACACGATCCCAGCCTATATATTATAATGTGTTCAATATTCAGTTACAGATTCAACTCAACCAAAGTCTCCACACACCATCCGGTCCCGCACTTGTCCAAAAACAATTTCTGGTACCAGCGGCATCAATTCACTTGGTTTACCAGTCGCGTAAATTTATGTTTGGCTCAAAATAATTAGAGTTATTCTGTTTAACGCCTATATATATATATATATGCATAGTTTAACTTCTGCCAAAATCTCCATTGGGGGAAATTAAAAATTAGACAAACTAACATTAGAAAGTTTCGCTCGCATCAACTCCCTGAGCTGCAGTTTCTGGAATTAAGAAACAAATATGATTATCCTAATAAATTAAGATAACCAATATTGGAAGATTCCGTCATCAGAGGGATTCTTTGGAAATAGAAAAGAAATATTCAATAGATCGTATACGGACCTTGTCCTTCTCGAAACAGCATTGTGCGTTCAATAATAACATGCGCGTAGTTTAACTGCTAAATGAATATATACATACTCTCGGGTCCCAAATAATAGGGAGGTGGAATAAGCAAAGCGCTTGGACATTTGCTTAAATTCTTATAAGTGTGGGGGGGGGGGGGGTAAACGGGGGATCGTTAATTGTATAGTGTACGTTCGTAAATATGGGATTTCTTGTAATGTAATTTTTTTTGTCATATATAATGTTTTTTTAATGTAAAATAAAATAAAATTATTAGATTCTCCAGTTGCTGTATCAATATGAATCACTTACAATAAAATTTCGCTGGAGATAGATTAGCAAAATTTAATAAGGGTGAGGGGGGGGGGGGGGTAATAAAAACTGAATGGTTGGAAAAAAATCTGAAAAATTAATAAGTGGGCTGAGGCGGGGCGATTATTCAAGACCTGCGAGTACATACCGTCATACATATATTATATATATATATACATATACACACATATATATATGTGTGTGTGTGTGTGTGTCTACACACATACACACAAACGTGGATAAATATATATATATCCAAATAGTTAGTGTGGTTTTTTGAGAGTGATGGAGAGTCTGCAAACATATATATATATATATATATATATATATATATATATATATATATATATATATATATATATATATGTATATATAGATATTAAAATTTAGATGGCCCTACGCCTTCTTCACACGTGCTAATATATATACACTCACACATTTCTACATGTGTGTGTGTGTGTGTGTGTGTGTGTGTGTGTGTGTGTGTGTGTGTGTGTGTGTGTGTGTGCGTGCGTGTGCGTGCGTGGGTGTGCGTGTGTGTGTGTATATATAACAAAGAGGGTGTTGTAAGATACCAGGTGGACCATAATGCACCGGAGTACTCAATACTTGGGGTAGTAGAGTGATTAATATGACAAGATTCAGGACCCCGACGGTTCGGATCTAGCTGTCGAAACGGCCGGAGCTCAGCCGTCGGGATCCTGAATCTTTTCATATATATATATATATATTAATATTTGCTCTAGCGTTCTTATATATTTGATATATATTTATCCTTATCGAGCTCTCTTTCGATTTTAGTCTTCATATTTATTATTGTTACTATGGCAGTATCGGTAGAGGGTCGGACGCCATGCTTTGACGCATAGAGTTACGGCCCTTGCCATTCTGAGTTCGAATCTCGCCGAGGTTAACTTTGCCTTTCATCCTTACGGGGTCGATAAAATAAAGTACCAGTAATGCACTGGGATAATTGCTGGCCTTGTGCCAAAAAGTAGAAACAATTATTTCTATATATATATACAATGATATTAAATAAATGGAACATTTACCCGAATTTTTAATATTTTTTAATAAAATGTGTTAATATCTTTTATTAGATTTATAACCACTAACTAATTCAGTTAAATATATCTTTCTACATTTGTATCTTTAACATTTAAACTTATTTTGACAAAATAGTCTCATACTAACGAATAAATAAACAAAACTGGAATATTTTCCGTATCTTCCCAATTTAAAATATATAAATATAAATATTCTTTTTAACTCAGTTAACTTAATTACTTACATTAAATATAAACCAATATCCCTCATAACTCATTAAAATAATTATCTATAATTATCTATAACACGATATACCCATCTATCCATTTATTTATCTATTTATCTATTTATCTATTTATTGATTTATTTTTCTATTTATTTTTCTATTTATTTTCTATTTATTTTTCTATCTATTTTTTCTATCTATTTATTTTTCCATATATTTTCTATCTAATTTTATATATATTTATTTTTCTATATATATCTATTTATTTTTCTATCTACTTATAACAGTAAATATTATATATATTAGAAAAGAATTTTAACAACTAAACAATCGTAAATATACGTACCATTAGTAGATATATACTTAAAGTTTATTCCCCCATATTAACGTTACATGAGTTCTATTCATCCTCTTGTTAATTTCTTCTCTCTATCTCTCTCGTAATATTAATATTTTCTCTCTCTCTCTTTCTTCTCTATCTTTCTCCAGTCATTTAAATAAACGGTTGTTTTTCAATTATTTACATATTCATTTGCATATTCACACATAAGTTTGAATAATCCCTAATATATTTCCACTATACAGTGAATTTCCAACCGATAAGGTATGATTTTCATGGGTACGTCTCTATTTATAAAACAAACTTTGTATTTTATCTGATGAAAGCGCACCAATGTTGTCTTGATTGCCCTTGAAATGTATATAATAAAATAAATATGGTTTTATAAATATAGTTTCCATTTATTTAATATCATTGTATATATATATATATATAGTAATAATTGTTTCTACTTTTGGGCACAAGGCCAGCAATTATCCCAGTGCATTACTGGTACTTTATTTTATCGACCCCGTAAGGATGAAAGGCAAAGTTAACCTCGGCGAGATTCGAACTCAGAATGGCAAGGGTCGTAACTCTATGCGTCAAAGCATGGCGTCCGACCCTCTACTGATACTGCCATAGTAACAATAATAAATATGAAGACTAAAATCGAAAGAGAGCTCGATAAAAATAAATATATATCAAATATATAAGAACGCTAGAGCAAATATTAATATATATATATATATATATATATATATGAAAAGATTCAGAATCCCGACGGCTGAGCTCCGGCCGTTTCGACAGCTAGATCCGAACCGTCGGGGTCCTGAATCTGTTCATATTAATCACTCTACTACCCCAAGTATTGAGTACTCCGGTGCATTATGGTCCACCTGGTATCTTACAACACCCTGTTTGTTATATATATATATATATATATATATATATATATATATATATATATATATGTATACACACACACACACACACACACACACACACACACACACACACACACACACACACACACATACACACACACACACACATCCCAATAATGGAATTATTTTTGCTAGCTATTCCTGACGACTACGCATCTGACATTCCTGTCACTCCCTTGTGACATCAGAGTGAATTAAACTTTTATGATCATTGAATGTTGTGTTTTGTTGATGGGCATGGTAGTGATAGTAATCGTGGGTGTTGGGATTGTTGTTGTTATTTAGCCCCAGGTTAATTCTAATCCAGTTGATCTACGATCAAATTCATTTAGAACGTGATCATCCCGTCTGGGAAGATGTATGTAGAACTACATTATTTTATGTGCGTTTTGCCAATTTATGTAGGATGTTATATGAAAGCGATTTCGTTGCTATTTCTAGCAGGTCGAGTGATTGCGTAAGCCTTTTAGAAAATGATACATAATGTAGTCGTAGCAGCCTTTTATATAGTAAGCAAAACGACAGGCTGATCATATCTGTAGGATCTCTATGACCATACGTCTGCTCTACCAGGGCTGACTTGGGACTGAACAACAACAACAACAACCATCTAGAGACTAAACAACACTTTTGGTTTCAAAATTATGTCATGTCGGTCACAATGATATTATCATTGAAAAGACACGTGGGACATATAGAGGAAACAGAAAACTCAGAAAAGACAGGCACATGGACAATTTCCCCCTTATCAGCTGACTTCTGGGATCATTACAGTTTCGGGTGCTTCAAAAGGCAGGACTTTTCTTCCTAGTGCATCAATAGTATCTAAGTAAGAAAGCTATTCGGGAGGCAAATATAACGGACGCTGGACAAGAAAACAAGACCAAATATCTATATACCGGTATGGGACAGGAAAATTGTTACAATCAAATGCAACACACAATTATGGATAGGTAACAACAAGAGGAATTAGGAAATGTGTCGTGACATGCTGTGCACAAGTCTTTCCCATCTGTCACGAATTCATCCAGAGCTCAATAGTCATTGCCAATGATTTTTTTCTTTGTCCCACTCCCCATCTCTTCCCAACCAGAGTGATTACAGCAGAGATAGATAACGTGGATATTCGTAATCCTTCAGGATTTTATTGTAATTAAATACTAAGTTGCATCTTGACAAGGAAATATATGTTGGTGGTTATTGTGATTATTATCCAGTAACCATATGACCAAAGGAATTCCAGTCATGATCATCCTGTATTTTCGTTTTATATTATAGCTTACATTGTATAGAGTGTCCTTTATTTAAAGACAGTATAATACAGAGAGGGAATATATGTATGTATGTATGCTCTTTTTTTTTAATTTTTTTGACCGGCCACCTTCCTGGTGGCAAGGTTGTAAAAGAAAAGAAATTGTCATCCCTTGAATCGCAAGAATGTTTTGCAAATTTTGAAGGTGCCAGCTATCGCAGCCATTTGTAGACTATGAATTAGGGAGCTGCGCTTTTTGTCTGCAAATCCAAGTTCAGTCATACTTTGGTCCAAGCGGGTTGGTATATAACCCGTAGCTCCAATAATGATGGGTATGAAGCTAAAGGTGTATCTTGGATACTGGATTTGTAAACTCCTCATCACTGGTCCGTAGATGTCCTCCTTCTCCTGTATTTTTCTGACAACGTTTACATCAAGTGGGCAGCTGATCTCCACAACAGAACACGTTTTCAATGTGTGGTCCCAAACTACAATATCAGGCCGGTTGTGCTTTAATTTGGTGGCAGTTTTTATTTTCAGGTTCCACCAGTATTCCTTAGTGCCATCTGTCTCAATATATTCTTCCTCGTTTGTTGTTAATTTTGTTTTCCGAAGTGCGTTCCAGATGGTTCTAGCTATCCCATCGTGTCTCATGGAGAGGTAGTAGCGAGATGACATTCTTTCGCAGCTGGCAACAATGTGGCTTACATCCTCGATCTTTGTTTTACATAGCCTACATTTATTGTCATCTGCTAGCCCTCCTCTTTTGTGCAGCAGATATTTGGTAGGGAGTTCTTGTTCCTGTATTGCATAGAGATATCCCTCAAGGTGTGATGTCATAAACTTGTCGGAACTCCATGCCAGGCCTTTTGAGTGGTTTATCCCCTCTATGGTCTGTGTTTTACGCCTCAAGTATCCATGCACAACTTTTTCTGTAAATTGGTCAATTTTTTTATCTTGTTTGAACATTGAATAGGATCTTCCGATTTCTCTGGGTGAGAGATTTATATCAGGCTTTATTCCATATCTCTCCTCCAGATCAGTCGCTATTCTAATGATATTTCTTTTTTCATGGTCATAAACCTGGGCAAGATGGTTGCCAACCTTTTTCCTCTGTTGAAGGTGTTGCTTTAGTGTTACTATCCGAGTCTCATATGTTGTTAATATTGATTTTAGACCCCGGCCACCTTCCTTGCGTGAGAAGTATAGCCTATCTATGTATGTATGTATGTATGTATGTATGTATGTATGTATGTATGTATGTCAAAATAAACAGAAATAGCAAAGCAAATGGCACAGTACAATGAAGAAGCATATTAGTTTAATGCTTGAAATAATAGGAAAAGTGTCTTAACGTTTCGGTCACTAGTACTTCATCAGAAGATAGAATGAGAAATAAAAGATGAAATAGAAAGATAAAGAGAGAGAAGAGGCTAGAACGAGGAAAAAATGGGGGAAAAATATAACAGCGTATTCAGTCAGCCATTTTGGGTAGATTCTGGTCATTGGATATCTTAGACATTAGAGAGGTTAAAGAAGGGGAGTAATGATTGTATCTTTAGGTAGGCATGAGTATGCGCGGAGTTGTGCGTGTCTATATGCGTGTATTTGTGTGTGAGAGCAAGGATAAAGAGAGGTTATAGGAACCGTGGGGGAATTGAGTCAATTCAGAAAAGTAGTTCCAAAGCAAAAGATTAAGTTCTGCTCCGTCCTGGTGCAAATGGTTTTGGATCCGTGGTGTAAAATGAAGCCTGAGACAGTTGGAGGTTGTCTTTATCTAGTTGTATGTCCCGCAGGTGCTCGGCGAATCGGTCTGCCAGACGGCAGCCTGTTTGTCCGACGTAAATGGACCCGCAATGTATACCGGAGGATATAGACGACGCTGTTAGAGATGCAAGTGAAGGAGTGGAAATGGGAAAAGAATGATTCGTCCCTTTGAGGGTGATGAGGTTTGTTATGTAGGAACAGGTATTACAATGGCGGCGGGAGTGATGGGTGGGTTGGGAAAGAAACGAAAAGTGACGGGGTCAGAAAGGAGGGTTTGGACGTAATGAAGGATACGGTACCGTAGGGGGGGGGATAGAAGGGTGGTAGGTGAGGGGGAAAGGAAGGTGGGTGTTGGGTAAGAGGGCTGTGGTGCGCTCAGTATCATGGTCGCGGGTAAGGGTAGCTCAAATCACAATGGAAGGATATCTACGCTGGATGAAGCGAGAAGCCAATTCATTGAGACTGGTTCTCGAAATCAAAGTGCTGGCTGCGGAGCCGGCGAAAACTGGGGAATTAGGAATAGGATATGTAAAGTTTAGTGTGGGTAGGGTGGGGCGAAGTGAAAACGAGGTAGGAGAGGGAGTCAGTGGGTTAGTAACAGATGGAAGTTGAGAGGATGTGGTGAGTGGGATTGAGAGAGAGAGAGAGAGAGAGAGAGAGAGAGAGAGAGAGAGAGAGAGAGAGAGAGAGAGAGAGAAATAGATAGATAGAGAGAGAGAGAGAGAGAGAGAGAGAGAGAGAGAGAGAGAGAGAGAGAGAGAGAGAGAGAGAGAGAGAGAGAGAGAGAGAGAGAGAGATGTCAAGAAATTGGACGGAAGTATCGGAGGCGAAGGTAGTGCAGGTGAGGACAGAATAAAAAGACTTGACGTCGGAAAGAAAGGAGTCGAGCTGTTCACGAGAAAAAGCAGTGGCACCGTTACAATCGTCGATATAACTCAAGGTTAGGATCAATGTACTAGGAGAAGATCTCAGTCTCCACGCAGCCCACGAACAAGTCTACGACTTCAGCTATACCATACCATTTACGTAGTTTTGTCTTTGCGTGCAATTGTTCTCCACGCTCCACATATGACGTATTATCTTCGTTTTTTTCGTTCATTGCCAGAGAACGTCTCTATGAACCACCTAAGAGAACATTAGTCTACGACCTCTTTTATACCATAAACGTGGTTCTGTCTTTGCGCGTAATTGTTTTTCACCGCTCCTATTAATGACGTATTATATTCGTTTTTTCCCGTTCTTTGACAGGGAACGTTTCCACGAACCAAAGTATCGTCTTCCTGTCTTCCTCCGGTTGCAACGTTTTTTGAAATATCCACTTCTGCGTTTACAGATTGACTCTGTTAGTTTCAGAAGATCCCGGTAAGGGTGAAAGCAGCGATTCTTTGCTTAAACTTTAATCTGTTATTTTAATAAATATTTGCTCTACGGTTCTTATATATTTGATATATATTTATCCTTATCGATCCCTCTTTGGATTTTAGCCTTCAAATGTATTATTATTACTATATATATATATATATATATAACGAAGGAAATGTGGTAAGGAACCAGGTGGACCATAACGCACCAAAGTACTCAATACTTGAGGTAGTAGAGTGGGTAATAGGAACCAGTAAGACCCCGACAGCTGAGCTCAAGCCGTTTCGACGGCTAATTCTGGACTATATATATATAAGTATGTATACGTACATACATATATGTATACAGACGTACCAGGTCCGGATTTAGATTTGATGAGGCCCTAAGCTATTTGAGATAATGGGGTCCTTTATATGTTATAACAGATGTTATAAAAACTGCAAAACGTTCAATATTAAAGCAGAAAACTGTTTAAAACTATTGCATTATTTAAATTTTTTTTAATCTTATATTTTGGAAATGTATACACCGTTTTTTTCAATTTTTTCGGGGCCACAAGAAAGTGGGGGCCCTAAACTATAGCTTGCTTAGCTTATACGTAAATCCCACTCTGAGACGTACAGTAGTATGTATATACATACATACATGCACACATACACACATATATATATATATGTACGTATGGGTTTACCGAACATTTATTATAATGCTCGGTTTGTTTGTAAACAAACAGCCCGAATTATTAGCCGTACAGTGTTCGGCAACCATAGTTGCCATTTTGTTCAACACTGACAAACAAACCGAGCATTATAATAAATGTTCGGTAAACCCATACGTACATATATATATGTGTGCATGTATGTATGTATATACATACTACTGTACGTCTGTATACATATATGTATGTACGTATACATACTTATATATAAGTATCAGCCGTACTAAGAGTGGGAAATGAAATTTCATTTTTTCCATTTATATATACTATATATATATATATATATATATATATATACATAGGAAAATGTATGACCCCGACGGCAGAGGTCAAGCCGTTTCGTCGGCTATTTCTGGACTGAAATAGTGCAGAAATAGCCGTCAACTCCTTCGTTATATATATATATATATATATATATATATATATATATATATATATATATATATATATATATATATATATATATATATATATATATATATATATATATATATATATGTGTATATATATATATATATATAGAGAGAGAGAGAGAGAGAGAGATAGAGAGAAAAGCTTCTACAGGACTAGAACTGATTCATTCGTGAGAAATCATCAGGAAGCTTTACTGTGGTTACCCCCGATTGAACCTGGAATAACTTATATATATATATATATATATATATATATATATATATATATATATATATATATATATATATATTAATTCAAAATATTAACAAAAATAAAGCTTCTTGTGATCAAGTATATTTTATTATACATATTTCAGAGGTACTTAGCTAACTTCAACAGTAAGTCCTCATCATATAAAATAAGATGATGCATGACATCCTGACATAGTAAATGGTTAAGATCCAGTCATGGTAGTGAGTAAGATATGACAAAACTCAATATTTATATACCTTAAGATTGAGACATGAAAAAACTTACATATAATACATATAATACAGAGGGTGCGTGTGAGAAAGCTTAAAAATACATAACAGCAATTTACATAACTGTTAGAGATTCAAATAATTTAAATTATTGAAGAAAAAGAAAAGAAAAAAGAAAGACAGAGAGAAAACAGATGAGGCGATAATATAGCTAGTAGAGCAAGAGAGAATTGATCAAGGAAAGAGAGACAAAGGGGAATAATTTTTATAGTGTAAAACATAGGGAGGGATGAATTATATATATTTATACAGAACTATACATTTGGGCATAGCTTTGCGAAAGAGTAAACTCGAATATTTGAATTATTGAATTATCTAGAAGTATTCATTAATCTAAATCTTAAATATAACTGGCTGTAATTATGTGAAGATTAATTTCCAGTCCTTAGTTAATTAGTTATATATACTATCCAAACGTAACCGGTTGACCGTTAACTTTCAAATCATTTAAGTTAGTTCAGAGTAATGAATTAAATATTTCAGGCTATAAAAGTTTATAAATATCTGTATTAATATTAAAGTATACTATCATATTTAATTTATAAAATCATATTTTATGAAATCATATTTAAACTATTTGCAAACATGAGAAAGAAGACATAATATTTTCATCCTCACGAAGGTAATTCTTATTAAATTTTATTATATTATATTTAATTATTTATATTATATTGAAAATAATTCACATTATATAATTTATAAAATAATTACAGTTATAATTTTAAAAATTAAGATTAACAATTAGAATGCCTTAAAGCATCTAAAGGCCTTATAATTAAACTTAAAAAAGTTTATTATTAAATTAGATATATGCATTTGTCTAAATATAAACAAAGATTATATTGTCTAAAGATTAAGATGATACCTATCAGTTACATATAACATAATACAATACAATAAATAAGTTACTGATAATATTGTTAAAAATTAAGGTTTTAGATCAATTATTATAATAGGATCATGTAATACATATATACTATAAATATATAATTTAAACTTCATGAATCACAAGGATAAGAACGAGATTCAAAGTAAAAAAGTGAATTGTTTGCGATCTTAAAAGTGCCCAATATCCAAGCTATATAGTTTAAAAATACAAGAAATTTTTTTTTTTTTATTTATATAGTAGTATAATGTGGCAAACATGAGAAATAATTGTCTGGATAGCAATCTGGTCTATAAATGCACCGTAAAAGCAAATAACATCACATACAACTATATTGGTGCAACTTCTTCGACATTTAAATCAAGATTTGCCAATCACAAATGCTCTTTTTCGAATCCTAATAGGAAATCTTCGACTTCTTTATCACAACTTATATGGTTATTAAAAGACAAAAATTTAAAATACTCGATTTCTTGGACGAAGTTGTGTAATAGTAGAATTTACTTGAATTCTTCAATATCACCTAACTGCAACCTCTGTACCATGGAGACCCTATTAATAATTACTAATTATGAAAATTTAATTTACAAAAAAAGTGAATTATTCTCAAAATGCCTTCATAAAACTTTGTCTACATTCCAAGCCTCGCAAAAACTGTGTACCTAAAACGTTATAACAGATTATAAAACTCTAATAATTTTTTATTTTTTATTCATTTATGATATGATTAATGTTAGATTAAAGGGTCCTGTATAGGTATATAAACATTATTTGTTAACATGATCTCTTGATGAATGTGCATATCATTTGATTGTTTAGATATATTTAATTTAGATTGGGATTCTTGTATATTTATATGGCTTATATGCTTAACAGTTATAATGAACCGTAAATCATTCATGCATTTATGTTTTTGTATATTTATTCATTTGGAGTATGTTCTGCGATTCAGGAAGTTTGATTTATATATTTTTATTTATATATATTTACGGTATATACGTCACACACGATACTAGTCGACAAACTTTTTTTTCCACTTAACTTGATGTAAAACTTCAATAATAACATTACTAACAATGATTGTACTTATTATTTTTTATATGTATATCGATCGCTAATATCTGGAATACTCTCTCCATATATATATATATTTGAACAAATCTGTATTTCTAGTATCATAACAGGCTTCTAGTTACATTTATAAGTACTTTCGATACTTTAATAACTTTCTAGTGTTATAATCGTTAAATATTTTCTAAATATTTTCTAAATTTTCTAAATTATATAACGATTATTATTTAATTTAATTTAATTTAATTCGGGTTACCTTCGGGTCAATGAAATCCTTAGGTTTTCTCTTTTTCATGTTTGCAGACACATTATACTACTATATGAATTTTAAAAAAATGTTCTTGTATTTTTAAACTATATAACTTGGATATTGGGCACTTTTAAGATCGCAAACAATTCACTTTTTTACTTTGAATCTCGTTCTTATCCTTATGATTCATGAAGTTTGACTTGTATATTTATAGTATATATGTATTACATGATCCTATTATAATAATTGATCTAAAACCTTAATTTTTAACAATATTATCAGTAACTTATTTATTGTATTGTATTATGTTATATGTAACTGATATGTATCATCTTAATCTTTAGACAATATAATCTTTGTTTATATTTAGACAAATGCATATATCTAATTTAATAATAAACTTTTTTAAGTTTAATTATAAAGCCTTTAGATGCTTTAAGGCATTCTTAATCTTAATCTTAATTTTTAAAATTATAATTAATTACTTTATAAATTATATAATGTGAATTATTTTCAATATAATATAAATAATTAAATATAATATAATAAAATTTAATAAGAATTACCTTCGTGAGGATGGAAATATTATGTCTTCTTTCTCATGTTTCAAATAGTTTAAATATGATTTCATAAAATATTATTTTATAAATTAAATATGATAGTATACTTTAATATTAATACAGATATTTATAAACTTTTATAGCCTGAAATATTATACACTTTGATTAATTTATTACTCTGAACTAACTTAAATGATTTGAAAATTAACGGTCAACCGGATACGTTTGGAAAGTATATATAACTAATTAACTAAGGACTGGAAATTAACCTTCATATAATTACACCCATTTATATTTAAGATTTAGATTGATGAATACTTCTAGATAATTCAATAATTCAAAGATTCGAGATTACTCTTTCGCAAAGCTATGCCCAAATGTTTTACACTATAAAAATTATTCCTCTTTGTCTCTCTTTCCTTGATCAATTCTCTTTTGCTCTCTATACTTCTACTAGTTATATTATCCCCTCATCTGTTTTCTCTCTGTCTTCCTTTTTTCTTTCCCTTTTCTTCAATAATTTAAATTATTTGAATCTCTAACAGTTATGTAAATTGCTATTATGTATTTTTAAGCTTTCTTACACGCAACCTCTGTATTATATGTATTATATGTAAGTTTTTTCATATCTCAGTCTTAAGATATATAAATATTGAGTTTTATCATACCTTACTCACTACCATGACTGGATCTTAACCATCTAGTATGTTAGGGTATGTCATGCATCATCTTATTTTATCTGATGAGGACGTACTGTTGAAGTTAGCTCAGTACCTCTGAAATATGTATAATAAAATATACTTGCTCACAAGAAATTCTATTTTTGTTAATATTTTGAATTAATATTAATAACTCCGGAAAACCATACTTGTTGAGTGCTTCCAATCTATTGTAAAACTCATTCTTTGATTTATTCATTGAACCTTGTTTAACCTTTAAATATAAATATATATATATATATATATATATATATATATATATATATATATATATATATATATATATATATATATATATATACACACACACACACATATCTCAATTGTTGCTATACTAAATATGTTCACAGCTATAAATAATTACAATTATATCTCCCTCCCCCTCATTATCATAATTGTCCTCATTTTGTGCATCATCATCACCTTCATTATCATCATCAACAACAATGACAAGAAAAACAACACAGGCAAGATTCTTGCTGTCACTAGCATTTCTATCGACGTATTCTTATTGCCATGGTTATAATCAACAAGTATCATCACAATCATACACACACACACACATACATGCGCATGCGTGTGTGTGTATATGTATGTATATCAGTATGAGTGCATAGATCTGTGTATGTACATGTGCGTGCGTTTACGGATGTATAAATATGTGTGTGTATATATATATATATATATATATATATATATATATATATATATATATATATATATATATATATATAAACTTGACTATATATATATATATATATATATATATATATATATATATATATATATATAGTCAAGTTTGCAATTTTCAACTGTGACAGTTGAAAATTGCAAACTTGACTGTCACCACACATTATGAACCTGAAGATTGCGAAAGCATGAAAGTACTTGTTCAATTAACACTTAACATTTAATATTCTACCATACTATTTCATTCTAAATTTTAAATGATTGTAAATAAAACGAGTAAATCAGACGAAGTTGGAATTCCTTTTATTAATATATATATATATATATATAATATATTAACAAATGGAAACTATATTTATAAAACCATATTTATTTCATTATACATATTTCAAGGACCAACCGGGAGACTCCAACCGTGAAGGTTGCATTTTTCAGGGTATGTCAATATTTATTTATAAAACTAATCTATATTATATTTTATCTGATGAAAGCGCACCATAATCTGCCTTGGTGGCCATTGAAATATGTATAATGAAATAAATATGGTTTTATAAATATAGTTTCCGTTTGTTAATATATTGTATATTTACTCCAATTAATTTGTTGAGTGCTTTATATCAGTTATAAAAATATTTTGCTTGTTGTATCGCAACAAATTAAATATAACCTCTACACATATATATATATATATATATATATATTTATATACACACATATATATATACTTATGTATATACTACACACACACTTATATATATATATATATATATATATATATATATATATATATATATATATATATATATATCACGATAAATTAACGGAGCCATAGACTCTCGTTATTCCCTGTCAATAATGTGCTCATCTCTAGTGTGTTACCTTTTCAACATATTGTATATATTTATATATATATATATATTTATATACACACATATATATATACTTATGTATATACTACACACACACTTATATATATATATATAAGGATTAA
>OZ024742.1:150073332-150083332 GCA_964016885.1 Eledone cirrhosa | reverse complement strand
TTGTTGACCAGAGAGAAAGGTGCCTGACCTCAGTCCTTTCAGACGCGTCCACCATACAACCTCTTTCGCCATGGCTATTACGCACAGAAACACCGCCTCTGCTTCATCTTTGAAGGGGGGAGGCGGCTTGATCATTACAATAGACTCGGTGGTCAACCGGATCGGTCCCACCCTTGACAGCAGTTGTTCGACATAGCCCCACAGATCGGCTACGCCCGAGCAGTGTACCAATGCGTGTGCAACGGTTTCCTCGTCGCACACGCATCTGGGACAGATCTTTTTGGCGGGGTCCCTACCCGGGAGATAGATACATACACACACATATATATACATGCATGCATATATACATACATAGATACATGATGGCTGCCCCCTCGTTATCGAGTATGGCCATTGCACGAGGAGAAAGAAAAAAAAAAATAATAATAAATAAATAAAAAGAAAATAAAAATTAAAAAAAGAAAAGAAATATATATATATATATATATATATATATATATACATATACATACACATATACACACACACACACACACACACACACACACACACACACACACACACACACATACATTAATAACAATAATAATAATAATAATAATAATAATAATAATAATAACAACAATAATAATAACGACAACAACAATAATAATATACATATACATATATATATACACACACGCGCGCACACATAAGCATATCTACACACACACACACACACGATAGCAACTAACAGCGCTGCGATCGAATGTGGCTTTTTAGCCCAGCCAATGATCTAAAATGTCTTGCACAGAGTCGGCAACCAAAACATTCACTGGGAATAGTCGGCTGTGGTTGGAGTTCGTGTAATTTTGCATGTCGCTTCAGCCCTCCTGCTGATTTACATTCTCTACCACATGTTTGGCAAGCATGATGAGTAGCATCTCCAACAGCAGCCTGGTAGTCAACCACTGGTCTTACTTTATGACTGCGAAGATGACTTTCGAGTCCAGCTTTGCTTAGGCAGAGTCTCGCACATACGCTGCATGTCAGCACCATACGAGGACCCTCGCCGTCTGGAAGTGCAACAGCAATGCCCTTCCTCACATCCCGCTTTACTTTCTCGTATGCGATTCGAGATGCCTCAAAGGCAACTTTTCCCTCATATACAGTCTTTCTCCATTTATTACGATCAGCAGCAATATTCTCCCATGTATCAGCAGAAATGTTAGCGTCTTTCAGAGAGGCTTTCAAGGAATCCTTATACCTCTTTTTTGGTTTATGTGGCGGTCGTTTTCCTTTAACTAACTCTCCATAAAAGAGTTGTTTTGGTATTCTAGAATCCTTCATCCTGGCAAGGTGACCACTCCAACGGAGTCGTTGCTTAAGCACAAGAGCTTCTATACTGTCACACATAGAGCTTTCCAAAATCTCGACATCACTGATGTGGTCCCTCCAGTGAACGCCATGGATCCGTCTGAGACACATCTGATGGAAACGCTCCAATTGCTTAAGGTGGTGTCGATATGTGACCCAGGTCTCGCAGGCATAAAGAAGACAAGAGAGCACACATGCCCTGTACACCTTTACCTTTGTCCTCCTGCATATGTCTCGCCGACCCCAGAGTCGCCTTTCTAGCTTTCCGAAAGCATCACTTGCTTTCCTAATCCTTAGTGAGATTTCACTGTCAAGGTTGCTGTATCGATTGACAGTGCTTCCCAGGTAGACAAACTGATCAACCACTCCAAGTCGTTTGCCATACACATAGATGTTTGGTTCAGTGTACTGCTTACCAGGGGCAGGTTGGTACATGACGACGGTTTTCTTGAGACTGACAGTCAGACCCAGGGCAGTGCAAGCGTCAGAAAATGCATTCAAAATGTGCTGCATATCACTCTCTGTGCGCTACAAGATCGCAATCATCTGCATACAAGAGGTCTCTTATGATTGATGTAAATACTTTTGTCTTCGCAGCAAAGCGTCTGCTGTTAAATATGCTGCCTGAGGTTCGATATCGGATGTAAACACCATGCTCGCAATTCCTGAATGCAATACAGAAAACCATTGCAAAGTATATGGCAAACAGGGTCGGTGCTGGAATATCTCCCTGTTTCACTCCATATTTTACTGAGATAGGCTCCGACATGTTACCTCCGACATTAACCCAAGCCTTCATGTCGTCATGGAAAGACCTACATACATACATAGATACATACATACATAGATACATACATACACACACATATATATACATACATGCATATATACATACATAGATACATACATACGTACATACATTCATCCATACACACACATACATTCATACATGCACACACGCGCACACACACACACACACACACACACACACACACACACACACACACACACACACACACACACACACACACACACACACACACACACACACACACATACACACACACATCGAGTATGGCCATTGCATGATGTACCATTATTAATAATTATTAATTAATTCTATTGTGCAATGCCTGTGCGGGGAGATATTTTTTAAAGTGAGGAAAGACTGCACTGAGCCAATCCCACTCTCTGAGCGACAGTAACTATAACCCAAACAGAAGAAAAGATCAACATCATCGGTAACTACTGAGCTGCAGGTTTTATATCGGGGCTATCCCAGTTTCCTGAGTTGCCTTCTCCTAGAAGAATGCCCTGACAAAGGCTAGGGGTCCTTCACTCCCACTGGTTTAACCGCGCGATCGGGTGTCCAGCTCGACTATTTCTATGTCCCCACGGATATACATACACATGCACCCATGTATATACACATGTACATACATATGTACATGTGTATATACATATTTACACACTTTTGGATGGCCGCTGACTCTTATAAGTTCTTCCGCCTTTTGTCAGGTTTTGTTTTTTGTCTTGTTTTTTGAAGTAAACCTGGTGGGGTTTCCGGTTTAGTCGCCGACGACCCGACCATGCGACAGGTTGTACTGGGTTACATGTTACCAGTAGCACCCAAGAGTGACCCGACATACATACATACATACATACATACATACATACATACATACATACATACATACATACATACATACATACATACATACATACATACGATCCGAGCAGTTGATGTTGGAACTCGAAAAATACTAAACAACACTGGAAACTTCCACATCAACAGTGACATAGACCGCCTTTACTTGAAACGTAAGCAGGGAGGCAGAGGCCTAACATCAGTCCAGACAGCATTTGACAACATCTACGAACCTCGAAGTGTAGGAGCCCGTCTCTCGAGCAAGTCTATCTGCATGAAACAGATAAGATCATGAGAGTTGGGAAGGAACTCCTCGAGAGATATTCCCAGTGTGATAATCAAAAACTCACACCCAGGGAAGTCGCTCAGCAGTATCACACTGTATCCATGGATGAAAAACTGCATGCTTATCAGCAAAAAATCATGCATGGATATATTACCAGGAAGCTCCAGAGTGAGAGTAATAAAGATAAGGAAAGTAGTCTATCTTGGACCAACAACCGCTATATTGGCTCCCACTTTGAAAGATAGGCTTTTGGAAGACATACATATACATAATATGAAAGAGTGGAATGTTCCAGTAAAAACCCCAATAAAATGCAGACATAACACCCAAATATTATGATATGGGACAGGGAAAAGAAGGCATGCACAGTGGTGGAAATTAACTGCCCAGCAGATGCCAATATAATATCAAAGATTAGCGAAAAGGAGAATATTTATGCAGAACTGATGAGAAATCTGCAGATACTCCACCCTGATTACACCTTCAGATTTATGCCTGTGATTATTGGGGCACTGGGATATGTTAGTAACTGCCTCAATACAAATCTTGAGAAACTAGGCTCCACAGGAACAGAAAGAACACAACTAGTTAGGAAATTACAAGTATGTCTTCCATTAATGGAACAGTAAGAATATGTAAAACATTCCAAAAATGTTGCATCTAATAACTGCATATACACATGTACAGATACAAAGCATATACACATGCACACATACAACTCAAAACATCCACATCCACACATACAATAACATCCATATCTACACATGCATGCGTGCAGACATACATACATATCTACCTAGTTGATCATGAGAGTTAGGAAGGAACTCCTTAAAAGATATTCCCTTTGTGATAATCAAAAACTCACACCCAGGGAAATTGCTCAGCAGTACCCCAGTGAATCCATGGATAAAAAACTGCATGCTTATCAGCAAAAAATCATGTATGGATATGTTGCCAGGAAGCTCCAGAGTGAGAGTAATATAGATAAGCAAAGTAGTCTATCTTGGAATAACCACAGCTATATTGGCTCCCACTTTGAAAGATACGCTTTTGCAATCCAAGAACAGGAAATCAACACAAAATAGCTCATTCACAAAAGAGATAGGAATGCAGGCAAAACGCCTAGATGTGACAACAAGTGCAGACTCTGCAGAATTAACATCGAAGATGTCACCCATGCCATAAGAAGCTGTCCAAAGATGTCATCACGGTACTATCTACCTAGGAAACATGATGTAGTGGCCAAAACACTGTACAATGCAATCCGTAGAAAAGAAAGCTCCGATAATAAACACATTAAAAGCTAGAGCAATGTGGAAGACATACATATACATAATATGAAAGAGTACTGGTGGAATGTTCCAGTAAAAACCCCAATAAAATGCAAGCATAAAATACCAGATATAATGATATGGGACAGGGAAAAAAAGGCAAAGTGGATGTTAGCTGCTCGGCAGATGCCAATATAATATCAAAGATTAGCGAAAAGGAAAATATTTATGCAGAACTGATGAGAAATCTGCAGATACCTCACCCTGACTATACCTTCAGATTTATGCCTGTGATTATTGGGGCACTGGGATATGTTAGTAACTGCCTCAATACAAATCTTGAGAAGCTGGGCTTCACAGAAACAGAAAGAACACAACTAGTTAGGAAATCACAAGTACAATCCATTAATGGAACAGTAAAAATATGTAAAACATTCCAAAAATGTTGCATCTAATAACTGCATATACACATGGACAGATACAAAGCGTATGCACATGCACACATACAACTCAAAACATCCACATCCACACATACAATAACATCCATACCTGCACACACATACATGCATGCAGACATACATACATATTTACCTAGTTGATGTTGTGTAAACTCCAATAAGAGAGTCTTGTAACTATGTTAGAATCCGACTCTCTCTCTATTGGCAAACATTTGTGAAATTATAAAACCAGAAGAACATACATAGAAAATAAATAGACTCTTCCTATGTTTCCACTATGACTATTCCGCTTGATCAATCAGCCGATTACTTACTCATCGAATTATTGAATAAGTGACTTAGCATTCTACGACACTTGTACACTTAATTTAACACTCAGGCAGAATCAGCATGGCACAGTATGTTACAAAACAGTGGCGTTGAATTACAAGTACATTCTATCTGACGTGCATCCAGGCACTTCCCGTCTATCCAATTTTGTTCACAAAATTTAATGGCTGTAATTGATAAAGTCCCGTACCTCCTTGTAGAGTAGTAGGGGCGCCGAAGTGGCATACGGCATTTCTTGATCATTTTAAGCCTGGCTAAGCCCATTCCCTCTCCAGGCCTGAACACAGCAGATTTTTTTCAGAGAAGGATAGAAAGTAAGATAGCGATATAGAGGATTGATCCCAGTATTGCAGTGGTACTTTTTTTTTTCAACCTTGAAAGGATGAAATCCAAGGTTGACTTCGGTGGGAATTGAGCCGGAACCGGAACGAATACTGTAAAGTATTCTATCTGACGTTCTAACGACTCTGCTAATTCACCACCAGCTGTGTTAGTAAAATACTGTTCTCGTGATGGCTGCATTCGTGTAGCGTTAACTTTAGCGGTGCAGTAGATGAAATAGGCGTGCACTGCTTTCTTTTGCCATAGCTACTGAACTACGACTATTGAAATCTCCAGAATTACAACTTTCTACAACTGATTCTTTAGTTAAACTTTGCTTCCAAGCAACAACCTACAGAAATTCAAACACATCATATCAATCTCAGACGGCTTCCAAAGTTCAATCAACGTTGTGTGTATATGTGTGCATATGCACGTATGTGTGTGGGGGGAGAGGGGTGTATGCGTGTATATGCAGGCGGGCGCAATATCCACTAACTTTGTAGGCTCTTACCCCAAGCTAGTGACATAGAAGCGATTAATGCATCATCTTTATTTGCAAAAAAAAAAGTGTTATACGATATTATTGGAGTTGTACTCCTTGTGTGTTACATCGTGATGTTTAAAAACCTCTAGAGGGATATTTTCTCTACTAACTGCAAATATAATCTTAGTTAATCGAAGTTTTTCAACTCACTATATTATATATGCGAGATTCTACCGTACTTGAACTTTTATAGGTATTTTTCAATGAATGGTAAACGTGAGTAGAGAGGCAATTGTAGACGCTTGTGACACTGGGAAGGAATCACCGAGCAAAGTAATAAATACAGATTTAGAAGTAAGGTGAGATAGCACAGGGTTGTCAAATACGAGGAGGGCGAAGGCATCGAAAATGTAGGTTTTATGTTTTTATTTGTTTCAAGATTTTGTTTTTGAAAATAAAATCTCATGCAAGGTGTGTAAAATTACACACTCACACGCGCGCGCACACACACACACACACATATATATATATATATATATATATATATATATATATATATATATATATATATATATAGATGGTGTAGATATACAATACAACAGGAGGAACAACATAATAGCACCACTGACGATGTTGCAAATGTGCAAGTTAGACTATATACATGTGTTTATATCTATATTTTATCTGTATTTTTGACCGTTGGTCAGTCAATGGTAAACATTGAGGACCGAATGAATTAACTGATATAAAAGATACAGAAGCGAAAATCAACCAAACAGTGAGTGTGTTCTGTTATTAATTCTGGCAATATTATTACAACAATGTGACCCTCCCCAAGTATAACAATATATATATATTTGAAGATAGACATAGAATATTCGAAAATATTCTGTATGTTTATAATAAACATTTTGAAGACCTAATCGCTATAGAATAGAATACGTCACGTATTACAATTAGATTCTCGATAAAAGCAAGGGAAGTAACCTACGCGTTTCATTCTTATTAGAAATCTTCAGGATTACATATCCAGTGCTTTTATCGAGAATGACACAGCTAGAGACTTATAGAATACTTAGCTGTGTACAGGAACTGGTTTGAAAGAGCGGTTGCCGGTCCGGCAGAAATTAGAAATTGGATTAAATGCTCTGAAATAGCGATATATATGTGAAGATAGACATAGAATATTCGAAAATATTCTGTATGTTTATAATAAACATTTTGAAGACCTAATCGCTATAGAATAGAATACGTCACGTATTACAATTAGATTCTCGATAAAAGCAAGGGAAGTAACCTACGCGTTTCATTCTTATTAGAAATCTTCAGGATTACATATCCAGTGCTTTTATCGAGAATGACACAGCTAGAGACTTATAGAATACTTAGCTGTGTACAGGAACTGGTTTGAAAGAGCGGCTGCCGGTCCGGCAGAAATTAGAAATTGGATTAAATGCTCTGAAATAGCGATATATATGTGAAGATAGACATAGAATATTCGAAAATATTCTGTATGTTTATAATAAACATTTTGAAGACCTAATCGCTTTTATCGAGAATCTAATTGTAATACGTGACGTATTCTATTCTATAGCGATTAGGTCTTCAAAATGTTTATTATAAACATACAGAATATTTTCGAATATTCTATGTCTATCTTCACATATATATCGCTATTTCAGAGCATTTAATCCAATTTCTAATTTCTGCCGGACCGGCAACCGCTCTTTCAAACCAGTTCCTGTACACAGCTAAGTATTCTATAAGTCTCTAGCTGTGTCATTCTCGATAAAAGCACTGGATATGTAATCCTGAAGATTTCTAATAAGAATGAAACGCGTAGGTTACTTCCCTTGCTTTTATCGAGAATCTAATTGTAATACGTGACGTATTCTATTCTATAGCGATTAGGTCTTCAAAATGTTTATTATAAACATACAGAATATTTTCGAATATTCTATGTCTATCTTCACATATATATCGCTATTTCAGAGCATTTAATCCAATTTCTAATTTCTGCCGGACCGGCAACCGCTCTTTCAAACCAGTTCCTGTACACAGCTAAGTATTCTATAAGTCTCTAGCTGTGTCATTCTCGATAAAAGCACTGGATATGTAATCCTGAAGATTTCTAATAAGAATGAAACGCGTAGGTTACTTCCCTTGCTTTTATCGAGAATCTAATTGTAATACGTGACGTATTCTATTCTATAGCGATTAGGTCTTCAAAATGTTTATTATAAACATACAGAATATTTTCGAATATTCTATGTCTATCTTCACATATATATCGCTATTTCAGAGCATTTAATCCAATTTCTAATTTCTGCCGGACCGGCAACCGCTCTTTCAAACCAGTTCCTGTACACAGCTAAGTATTCTATAAGTCTCTAGCTGTGTCATTCTCGATAAAAGCACTGGATATGTAATCCTGAAGATTTCTAATAAGAATGAAACGCGTAGGTTACTTCCCTTGCTTTTATCGAGAATCTAATTGTAATACGTGACGTATTCTATTCTATAGCGATTAGGTCTTCAAAATGTTTATTATAAACATACAGAATATTTTCGAATATTCTATGTCTATCTTCACATATATATCGCTATTTCAGAGCATTTAATCCAATATATATATTTATTTATTCTGCTTCATATTTTGAATTCTCTTTAAACTCGTGTGTAAAACTAACGATACTACATATATGTTGTTACAGTATTTATTTTACTGGCTTAAGGCCTCCCCCAAAAGAGCAGCCGGCGAATTCGAAGGATCAGAACTATATAGCAGAGTTATTATAGCTATTATAGTAATAGTCTGCGGAATTGGCAGAAAGGTTGGAACATCGTACAAAATCCCTTTAGGTGTTTGTTTCACCTCTTTACGATTAGCGTTAAAATTCTGTCATGGTCAACTTTGGCTTTCCGCCTATTGGGATTAATAGGATTAGTATATGTCATTGAGTTATTTATTTGAAACTTAGCGAAAGTGGTGTGAGGTAAGGAGACTAGCCCCCACCTACGCCCTAGTGTTGGAAAGGAGGAGAAATCATACGAGTGACGGCTTAATGGTATCAGGCTATATGCCGGCCCCTCGTATCGATAAACTTTAGAAGTTGCTTGTTTTTATCTCTGATTGCTATCTGATGAACTCGGGTCGACGGTTATGTTGAAATCATTCCACCTAATCGTCGACCCCAGAGAAATCCATAAAATAGCTGAATAAATTCATGCACCACTCCATATGGCCTTCACCAATATTTACTCTTCTGTATGTATACTCCGGCTAGGACTATCAAAACGAATTTGGATTAGTACATGTTGTCGAGTGCTTCATTCTATTAGTATCACTATTAACTGATTGGAGTGTGCATTGCACAACTCTAGTCGGTTAACACTTTATTAATTTAATATATATTGCGTCAAAATGCAAATATAGGAGCAAATAAATCTTTAAAACACATTTCAACTATAGAATAAACAGAGTTCGGTTATAGAAGGAACTGGTTACTACAAAATCCTTGTTCGGTGATAGCTAATTCTATTGTTCATTTTAATCAAACTACTACACTCGATAGACCACTGACCTATGGCGTTAAAGCAGGCAAGCATATCAAGGTTAACAAAACTTTTTGATGGAAGAGCCAAATACGATAAACTTCAAATGTTTGAATGTCAAAAAAGAAAGACAATTTAATATAAATGTTTTCAAGGCTATACAAATTGCATGTAGTCATTATTTTCCTGTTGATAGGATCTTTTTTTCTTTCTTGTTAAAAAATTCATAAAAAGCTTCAACAGATTATCAAACCTATTCAAGACATTAGAAGTTGACAGACTCAACGA
>OZ024742.1:150035832-150070832 GCA_964016885.1 Eledone cirrhosa | reverse complement strand
GGTGGTGGTGGTGTGTTGTGTGGTGGTGGTGGTGTGTTGTGTGGTGGTGGTGGGTGTGGTGGTGGTGGTGGGTGTGGTGGTGGTGGTGGCTGTGGTGGTGGTGGTGGTGGTGTGTTGTGTGGTGGTGGTGTGTTGTGTGGTGGTGGTGGTGGTGTGTTGTGTGGTGGTGGTGGTGGTGGTGTGTTATGTGGTGGTGGTGTGTTGTGTGGTGGTGGCTGTGGTGGTGGTGGTGGTGTGTTGTGTGGTGGTGGTGGTGTGTTGTGTGGTGGTGGTGGTGGGTGTGGTGGCGGTGGTGGTGGTGGCGGTGGTGGTGGTGGTGTGTTGTGTGGTGGTGGTGGTGTGTTGTGTGGTGGTGGTGTGTTGTGTTGTGGTGGTGGGTGTGGTGGCGGCGGTGGTGGTGGTGTGTTGTGTGGTGGTGGTGGTGTGTTGTGTGGTGGTGGTGGTGGTGTGTTGTGTGGTGGTGGTGTGTTGTGTGGTGGTGGTGGGTGTGGTGGTGGTGGTGGCGGTGGTGGTGGGTGTGGTTGTGGTGGTGGTGGTGGCGGTGGTGGTGGTGATGGTGTGGTGTGTGGTGGTGGTGGCTGTGGTGGTGGTGGCAGTGGTGGTGTGTTGTGTTGTGGTGGTGGTGGCTGTGGTGGTGGTGTGTTGTGTGGTGGTGTGTGCTGATGGTATTGATAGTGGGTGGAAGTGTGTGTGGTGGTGGTGGTGCTGGTGGCAGTGGTGGTGGTGGCAGTCTGTGTTGTGGTGAAGGTGGTAGTGCGATGGTGGTGCTGATGTTGATGGTGGTGGTAGTAGTTGTGTATGGTGTTGGAGGGAGGTGATGGCAGTGTGTATGGTAGAGGTGGTGGTGTGTACGGTGGTGCTGATGTTGATGGTGGTGGTGGTGGTTGCAGTGTGTGGTGGTGGTGCTGATGTTGATGGTGGTGGTAGTGTGTGTGGTGGTGGTAGTAGTGTGTATGGTGGTGGTAGTGTGTGTGGTGGTGGTGGTGGTGGTAGTAGTGTGTATGGTGGTGGTAGTGTGTGTGGTGGTGGTGGTAGTAATGTGTGATGTTGGCGGTAGTGTGTGTGTGGTAGTAGTTTGTGTGGTTGTGATGGTGGTAGTGTGTGTGTTGGTGGTGGTGTTGGTGGTAGTGTGTGTGGTGGTAGTAGTGTGTGGTGGTGGTGGTAGTAGTGTGTATGGTGGTGGTAGTGTGTGTGGTGGTGGTGGTGGTGGTAATAGTGTGTATGGCGGTGGTGGTAGTAATGTGTGGTGTTGGTGGTAGTGTGTGTGTGGTAGTATTTTGTATGGCGGTGGTGGTGGTAGTGTGTGTGTTGGTGGTGGTGTTGGTGGTGCTGTTGGTGGTAGCGTGTGTGGTGGTAGTAGTGTGTGGTGGTGGTAGTAGTGTGTGGTGGTGGTAGGAGTGTGTATGGCGGTGGTGGAAGTAATGTGTGGTATTGGTGGTAGTGTATGTGTGGTAGTAGTTTGTGTGGTTGTGATGGTGGTAGTGTGTGTTTTGGTGGTGGTGTTAGTGGTGGTGTTGGTGGTAGTGTGTGTGGTGGTAGTAGTGTGTATGGTGGTGGTGGTAGTAGTGTGTATGGTGGTGGTGGTAGTAATGTGTGGTGTTGGTGGTAGTGTGTGTGGTGGTAGTAGTGTGTGGTGGTGGTAGTAGTAGTGTGTATGGCAGTGGTGGTAGTAATGGGTGGTGTTGGTGGTAGTGTGTGTGTGGTAGTAGTTTGTACGGTGGTGGTAGTGTGTGTGTTGGTGTTGGTGTTGGTGGTAGTGTGTGTGTGTGGTAGTAGTTTGTATGGCGCTGGTGGTAGTAATGTGTGGTGTTGGTGGTAGTCTGTGTGAGGTAGTAGTTTGTGTGGTTGTGGTAGTGGTGTGAGTGAGAGTAGGAGGTTTCTTGTAATAGCGATACTATGGTATAGTATGGTATAGTATAGAGTTGGTAGTTGTATTGTTGAAGTTTTTTCTGTTCTCTTTTTTTAAAGAGTATTGATAGCTATGGTAAGTTGTTATCGGGGGAGAGGCAAGAGGTGAGAGGATGTTATGTTAAGTTCTTGCAATCATATATCGACATCCTCTTTCGATATCTGATCTCGTTTCAATATAGCTGTGGTGTTGATTGAGCTTGCTATAGAGGATGTGGTGTGGTGCAGCAGCATATTGCCGGGGTTGGGGTTTTAGGAATATTTTTCTCGTTGACATGTGAGGTGATGTGTGACGTATAAGGATAGGCGGAGGAAACAAGAGACTTTAATGTCGTTTTTGTTGCTAAACATCTTGTTGCTTGACAAATGTAGTTGCTGTTAATTAAATATCATTGTAGTAGTAGTAGTAGTAGTAGTAGTAGTGATGGTGGTGGTAGTGGTGGGGGTGGTAGTAGTAGTGGTGATGATAGTAGTTGTAGTAGTAGTTGTTGTTGTAGCTGTTGTATTTTAATACATAGGTCAATTTTGATTCAGCAGATATATCAGAAGTGTTCCTGCTAAAAACCCTCTGTTGTTGCTGTTGTTTTTAATTACGATAAAGGGAATCACATTCTCCAGTGTATACTTTGGAGATCCTTGAATTTAACATTTCACTAACACTTGTTCATCTGCAGTTTGTGTAATTCCGTTTAACGGTCAACAACTCGTGGCTAAATAACAGTTGGTGTTTATCTAATTTAAAGAGAGACAAAAGCGAAATCTACGCAAAGAATAATAATTCTACAACAACCAATTAACAACAACGCAAAAGAAACACAATTCATTATTTAACGTAGGGCGGTATATTGGCAGTATCGGTAGAGCGTCGGACACCCTGCTTCGCAGTACAGAGTTACGGCCCTCCCCCAAAATTGCTGGCCTTGTGCCTATATAAGAAACAATTATTTTGGATTGGCGGTTGATTGGCAGTATCAGTAGAGGGTCGGTCAGACGTCATGCTTTGCAGCATAGAGTTACGGCCCTTTATGATCTGAGTTCAAATCCCGCCGAGGTTAACTTTGCCTTTCATCCTTACGGGGTCGATAAAACAAAGTACCATTTAGGCACTGGGGTCGATTTAATCGACTTTCCCCTCTCCTTCAAATTTCTGGCCTTGTTCCTAAAGTAGAAACAATTATTTAACGTGGTAGAATTATCTGGGCTTAGGTTTTTCACAGCAAGACACCAAGAGCGAAGAAATAGTAAAATAAAAACAAGGTTGTGCTCTCTCCGAATCTGTAGGTTCCAAACAAAATATCCTTGGAAACAACAAATACATTTAACTCTCAACGATCTAGCCCAATTAATTAGAAATTGATACTGCGTGTGTTGTATTAGTTTCAAATTCTGCGAAGAGCAAAATGTATTGACAAAATGTCACTTTATCACCAAGAAATCAGGAATATGCTTCTGTATTCTCTACCTACTTTCACTACTATTGCCGTTTAGTAATTGAAGCACAGAATAAGTAAATAAATAAAGAACAGCCAGTGACATTTTTCTAATTATGTGTTAGATTCTAAAACAACAAACGATACTCTGTAACAGTGAGCCAGAGAAAATAATGGCTTCTGATTTAGACACAAGGTCAACAATTTGGGGGGGAGAGAAAAGTAGATTAAATCGACTTCAATACGTTAATGGTGTTTTATTTTATCGAAGGCAAAGCTAGCCTCAGCAGGATTTGAACTCAGAATGTAATAGGTCGAGCTCAGTAATTATCATGTTCTAAATAACACGGCCATAATAACATCACTGACCATTTTAGAATGTTTTGAAATTATTAAAGATAGTTCTATTGTTTGAACTAATTCTAAAAACATATTCTCTTAATTTTATTCAAACACGTTTTCTTTCTATTTCTTATAAATTACCGTATTTACCAGCGTCGAAGACGCTACTTTTTCCCTAAAATAAGTCTCAAAAATTTACCATGCGTCCTGGAGGCCAAAGGTTGTTTATTTTATTTATTTTCAAATTTTTGGTTGTCAAAATTAGGGTGCATCCTCGAGGACGAAGCGTCTTCGGCGCCAGGAAATATAGTAACTAACATTAACTAGCGTAGATTTATGAATCATTAGTGCGGTGTTGTCCAAGTTCAAGGCGACTTTTCTTTTCATCCTCCCCATGTCGAGAAATAAAGTACGCGGCAAAAACTGAGACCTACCTATTTAAGAAATTCTTAACTGTCTTCAGTCTTTTTTCTTCTTGCACAAGTGTCAAATAAATCTTCAAAGCTTTTAACATTTTATCTGCTCTTTTAATTAACTATGTTTTGCTCTCTACAGTATCTGAAAACAATTTCAAATGCTCATCAGATACTGTTAAAATGTACAAGAGGCCGAGGAAACTCCGTTCAAAATACAAATATATATATATATATCTTTAAAATACTGACAAATTAAAACGATTGCCTTACGTTAGGGATGCAAGATGATAAAGGTAGGATATAACTGAAATACTTCTAAGTAAAAACAGTGGAGAACTTTAAAATTATGTATATTCTTCACTAAATCCCAAATTTATTATCCCACAATTTAATGATGATAATGATTATCTTACACATAATAATTTTCATTTACATATTTTATTTGATAAATATTTTTCTTCAGTTTTCACTAGAAATAATGGAATTGATCTAAAATTAAATATTAAAAATTGTATTATAAACCACTGAATTATTTTATTTGAACCTCATCTAATCTATATCTTGTTTCTAAATCATCTTTTGACCTGCACGGCATTCTATAGAATGTCATTAAAAATTAGTTGAATCTTTATCATTTATTTAATTTTTATCTTTTATTACTCACATTTTTCCTTCTATTTGGAAAATTACCAAGTATTTCACATACACAAAACATAAACATATTAGTTCATTAACTACATGTAATAAAATCCAAGAATATTCAATTGGAAAAAAAAAACGTATTAAATCATTTAACACGAAGCAAAATTTCATCAATTTATCGGCATAGCTTCCTACCAAATCATACAGCAATCACTCAACTAGTTTTATGTCTGGACATTTGGTAAAATAATGGTTTCTTATACAGGCGCAAGGCCAGCAATTTTGGAGGAAGGTAAAGTCGATTAAATTGACCCCAGTGCATTACTGGTACTTTATTTTATCGACCTCGTAAGGATGAAAGGAAAAGCTTAGCCTCAGCGGGATTTGAGCTGAGAAGGCCGTAACTACATGCCACAAAGGATGTAGTCCAAAGCGCTCTACCGACTCTGCCAATCCACCGCCCTCATTTGGACAAATGATAATAATAATAATAATAATAATAATAATAATAATAATGCTTTCTTTATTAACCACAAGGGTTTACATAAAGTAGACATTAAGGACAGTACAGGACAATACAGGATGGTACAAATGGACATTTCTGCGTGTAAAAAAACAAAAACAGAGGATGTAACAAAAAAAAAACAATGAAAAAATTCCCCAAGAGGGAGGAGACTTCCGAGGGACATTTGTGGAGAAAGCCCATTAAAAGCCACAAGTGACCCTGACCACCAGGGCAATTGCCCTCTCCCAGTTTTCCACCTTTAATTTGCAGACACATACTCAAAGTAGGCCCATTCACTCGGGCCATACTTGCTTCTCTCACCCATCTTTCAACAAAATGCTGGGAAGAGAGCACTTTCCTCTCTACCCTGATTTTCCTTTTCAAATGAAATTTGTAAAAGTTAATCAGAGCATCACCGAAGGGGTAAGTGCTCGTCTTCAGTCCTTTCAAACGTGTCCACCATACTATCTCTTTCGCCATGGCCACCAGAGAGATAAAAACTGCCTGCCCTTCCCGGCTAAAGGAAGCGGGCGGGGCAATCCTCACGATGGACTCAGCTGATAGCTGGATCCATCCTACACGCGACAGCAGGTGTTCGACATAAACCCACAAGTCAGCAATGCTCGGACACTGGACGAGTGCGTGCAGGACGGTTTCGTCGCCCTGCGCGCATCTCGGACATGCCCGGCTGACGGCACCTCCATGCCTGTAGAGTTTATCCCGAACTGGCAAAGCTCCTTGGTAGCACTGCCAGGCCAGGGATTTCTGGAAGTTGTCCATAGGCTCTGGCCCGAAAGTTCTTCCGAAGAGATTGGCTAGTTGATTTTCGTCGACGCCTAGAGTTTCTCCAAGTACGTCGTCGCTCTTCCCCTCCACTAATCCTCTATAGAACGCCAAGGTGGAGTTTCCACCGATCACATTGCCCGATTGGTCGCGGGCTGTGAGCGCCTGAAGACATTCCAGTCTCCAAGCGCTCCCTCTCGGTCTTCGCTTGACCCAGGACTGCAGCTCCGTGAAGGAGACGAGCTGGGGAAAGACGCGTCTAGCAAACGGCGACCACACCTGATCACCGTCGAGGAAGAGGTGGAGATGTCGTAGCCTGAGCGCGTGTCTGCGCATCATCAGCTACGGCATGCCCAGCCCTCCACGTAGCGGGTGTTGACAGCAGATGGACCACCTGACCATCGGAGCGCGTCCCTTCCACAAAAAGCGAAAGAGCAAACGCTCCAGCGCAGTCAGGCGAGGCTTAGGACAAGGTACGACGGTCAAGCGGTAGTAGATGACGGACGCAATGTACGCGTTAGCCACCTCCGCTCGACCTTTCAGGGATAGCTTCCTCTCCGCCCATTTCTGGGTGAGAGAAGCCACCCTGCTCGTCACCCCGTCCCAGTTTTTGTCCGTCTGAAGGTTCGGACCGAACCAGATCCCTAGAAATTTAACGGTCCGTCCGTCCAGCGCCCGACGACGCTGTTGGACGGCATGGACCTGCCTCTCCAGGTGCCGAATTGCAGGCCCACTGACTTTTCCTGATTGATCATTGCTCCTGTCACCGCTTCGTATTCTCTTAGTGTAGTGCCGATCGCCTCGATGTGTTTGGCGTTCGACACCACTACGGCGACATCGTCCGCATATGCTGACACGGATCTGTAATGGCTCGAGAGTCAATACGTACAAGAAGGACGAGAGGGACATCCTTGGCGGACCGAGCGCATGATGTTGAACGGTTCCGAAAGGTGACCGTTCACTCTAACCACAGAGCAGATGTCGCTGTGCATGGCACAGATCCAGCCTCTGAAGACGGGCCCAAAGCCAGCCGCCTTCAGGACTGCCGCTAGGTAACGATGGTCGACCCTATCGAAAGCTTTCGACTGATCTAAATTGATCAAGGACCCACCCGTACCAGGTTCCCTAGCTACCCTCTCTACGATGTATCGCATGAGGTGGAGGTTGTCGTGGATGGATCTGTCGGGAATGGCGCATGTCTGCGCCTCACCCACCAGACCACCAACGACAAGCGCCAACCTCTTTGCTAGCACCTTGGCCAAAATCTTGAACTCTGTGTTTAGCAGAGTTATGGGCCTGAAATTATCTATGTTATCCCCTTGTTCGGATCCTTTCTCAGCAGCGCCACCGCTCCTCTGCTCACAGAGCTGGGAATTCTCCCGTTCTGTTGCCAGTTGCAGTAGACGTCAGCCAAGAGGCCTCCGAACAAGTTTGGCATGTGTACGTAAAGTTCGTAGGGCAGACCATCCAAACCAGGCGATTGACCCCTTGTGCACCAGTCATGCCTCCCGTACTTCAGCGGCTGTTATCGGCTTTTCGCAACACTCCGCCTCAGTGGTCGAGAGCCGCGGCAGTCCGTCGAGGTAGGCACTAAAGTCCATCCCTCGATCCGGCCCGCCGCTGACCCCGAACAGCTGAGCGAAGTGTCGCTGAAAAACTTCACACATTTGCCCGGGATCGAGTAAAATGCGCCCATTGTGGTCCACCAAAGACCGGATCGAGGCTTTGTTGCCACGACGCGCCTCCGCCACTCGGGCCCATTGAACGGCTTTCGTTCCTTCGTGTCTGAGAGCACGCACCCTAGCTCTGACAACGCAGCCTTCGTGCTTTGCATTGAAGAATTGATCAAGGGCCAATTACGCCGCAAGCACGCCTTTACTAAGAGCCTCGTCTAATTTTCTAACTAGTTCTCCCTCTGCTCTATTTTTTTCTATTGCTAACGCCTTACTAAACCTAATGGACTCTATTCTAATCGCTCTTTTCAGAGCAAACCACGATGGCCCCCGTCAACGCCCGATTAACTAGTTCGCTAATCCGGTCTCTGTAGGCCTTGTGCGCTGTTAACGACGCGTTTAGGTTCCACTAGCCGGGTCCCTGTCTATGAAGCCTATCTAAGTCAACCTCACAGATAACGAATTTGTGGTCCGTGTAGTCGACTATTTTGCAATGTGGACAGCCTATGCTAGACCTATCTATTTCCCTACAAAATACCCTATCTAGATATGATCTGGATGACCCGATGCGGTTTGTTCATGTCCACATTGGCACATTTGGGAAATCCAGACGGTACCTGTTAGACAGTTGAAACCGTCTGAGCAGGTTTGCGAAGCTTTTACACCCTCCTCCCCTATCCGCTAATCCCACACAGTCCCAGCGTGCATCTGAGATCCCGTTCCAGTCGCCCACTAACTCTAAAGAGCGGGACGTTCCAAGAAAGGTCTCCAGACGCCGGAAGAAATCAGGCCGCCCTGCTCCTGTTGGGGCATAGACAGCCATTAGCCTGAAAGCTTGCCCGTCTCCGCTGGTCATGTTCAGCACCACCAACTTACCTTCTGGGTCAAGGAAGATGGCCCGTATGGCGAGATCCAAGCCTCTCCGAAAAAGCACAGCACGGCTGGGAGATGCGTATACATAGTAGCCGCCGAAGATCGGTGCGAAGGCTCGTGCTTCGGAGATTCTGGTCTCGCTGATGGCCACCACATCTATCTTTAGTTACCTTAGGTCGTTGAGTAGGTGGCCCTGCTTCCATGACGACCCCAGGCCACGCGCATTTATGCTGCCTATTCTGAGTGAGGTCATGTTGAAAAGGAGTGGAAAAAGATTGGAAAGACCCCTTACCTCACTTCTCGTGGAGGAAGGGTGGTGTTTACGTCCTTCTCACTGCTTGTGGCCCTCTCCGGAAGGATGTCTTTATAAATCCTCCTGGAGAGTGTTTGTCGGAAGTCTCCGATGTCCTTGGGAAATTTTAATTTTAGTGTCGTGTACGTTTTCTGTGTGATGCGAGTGATTTGTATTTGTGGGGGTGTTGTGTAGTCTTTTTCTGTGATGCTGGTGTTGTTTGGGATGTAGTGTAATTGGTTGTTGTTCAAATTTAATGCGGCGTGTTTTGGGAGCATAATTATCACGGCATTCTTATAACCTCATATTTCATGGCCCCAAAACGTCCTGCGAATATTGCTGATGCAGATGGAAAGGCCAAACGCATCAGGAAGAGCCTGACTTTGGAAATAAAGCTGGACATTTTGAAAAGGAAGGAACAGGGGCAAGGTACGTCCGCCATAAGTCGTAACTTAGGCCTAAGCCAGTCTACAGTCTGGACTGTTTTAAAAATTAGTGAGGCTGTTGGGGAGAATACTACGAGTCTACAGAGTAAATTGTTGACCAAACATCGTGAGCCGATTATGGATAGGATGGAAAATTTGCTCAAAATTTGGATCGACGACCAAAATCGTCAAAATATGCCTCTGTCTTTAAATGTAATCAGTGAGAAAGCATTGCCCATTATTGCCAGGCTCAAAACTGAATTGGGGGTGGAGGACTTTGTATTCAAGGCAAGCAAACGACGTTCGAATCTTCACAACATAAACGTTACAAGTGAGGCTGCCAGTTCCGACAAAGAGAGTGCTGAAAAATTCAAAGCAGAGTTAGAGAAATGCATTGCAGAGAAGGGGTACAGCAAAAAACAGGTTATTAATTATGACGAAACTGGACTTTATTGGGAAAAGATGACCAGTAATACTTATATTGACAAGGAGGAGAAAAGTGCGAAGGGGTTCAAAGCCTCAAAGGACCGCGTTACTCTGTTACTTGGAGGGAATTCAGAAGGAGATTTAAAGCTAAAGTCACTCATTATCTACCATTTTGAAACTCCAAGAGCATTCAAGAGGTTACTTAAGCAATACCTACCAGTGATATGGAAGTCTAATAAGATGGCATGGCTAATCACTTCAATTCACCAGGATTTTTTCACCTCATATCTGTCACCAACCCTTAAGGAATATGCATTAGCTAACAACATTGCCAACCGTTTTCTGCTATTAGTGGACAACCCTCCCAGCCAGCCACGGGCAATGGAAGACTGGTCAGAAAATATTGAGGTTTTGTTTCTCCCCCGAAACACCACAGCTCTCCTTCAGCCGATGGATCAAACAGTTATCAAAACATTTAAGGCATACTACCCGCGAAGAACCATGCATCAGCTGATAAAGGACACAGATGGGCCTGCCAAGCCCACGATCAGGGAATGGTGGAAATTGTACAACATCAAGGCATCTTGGGAAGAAGTGAAGCAGTCTACCATGAACTTGGAAGAAATTATGGTCAGCATGTGTGAATGACTTCCAAAGCTTTGCTGAGGATATTGATGCGATGAAAAAAAGATATTGTAAATCTCTGCCATAGAGCTGGCTTCGATGGTGTTAATTATGATGATGTGCAAGACCTTTTGGAAAGCCACGCTGAACCACGCTCCAATAATGAACTCATAGAACTGGACAGGCGATACAGGAGACAGAACAAGAAGAGAAGGAAGAAGAACCTGTGCGTGGCTTGGACATAAAAACTCTAAGAGAATGTCTCGGGAGTAAGAAAACAATCTTAGAAACCCTGAAGGAGCGTGACCCCAAACCTGCTAGGAGCAGTAAAGTGGCTCAAGACGTCGAGAAAAGCATCAAGATTTATCAAGAAATGTATGAAGCCAAAAGAAACAACGCCAAACAGTCCTCCATCTACTCTTTCTTCAAGCCAGTCACACCTGCCAACCGTGCTACAGCTGGCCCTTCAACATCCACTGCAGTCAACAAGTTTGTTGGTTTTGAGCCTCCCACATCACCCTCCTTCTCCCCTGCCAACTCAGCCCAAGATGAGTTAGGGCTGAAACCCATACTATCCCTTAGCCTCGGGAGGGACAAATGAAGAGGCACATCATCTGATGGACTACGCGGCATGTGTAAGGTACAGTAAATAAAAAAAAACATTATTTCTTTTCTGTACGGATGACTTTTTCGATGTGCTGGAACGCATCCCTATCTATTTCATGTTATAATGGGTTCTTTATACGGTAACTCGATATACGGTAAGGGTTTCAGGAACGCATATATACCGTATATCGAGGACTCACTGTAATTATATTTTCAGTGTTGGCAACCGTGGCAAGGTTTACAATGGTGATAGTGGGGCATGTTAGTCTGTTAGAAAGGCTGTCAGCTTTGGGTGGCTGAATGCCGTCCATGTTTTTTTCTTCAAAGAAAAATTTTGTGTGATAAATATAAAGATTAAATTTTGGGGGCTCAAGGCCCCAATATTATTGAGTGTCCTTTTCAGAAAGCAATATATGTGAACTTATAAACACTTAACAACAAAAATTTTCCATAATTGGCAATTTGAAACAACTGAAAACAACAAACCTTTGTGGAGCTCACGATAATACGATTTCCTACGTAGGTCGCCAATAGCAATAATAATAATAATAATTATTATTATTATTTCGAAGGGCGGTGAATTGGCAGTATCGGTAGAGGGTCAGACGCCATGCTTTAACGCATAGAGTTACGGCATTTGCCATTCTGAGTTCAAATCCCGCCGAGGTTAACTTTGCTTTTCATCCTTACGGGGTCGATAAAATAAAGTACCAGTAATGTACTGGGTAATTTCTGACCTTGTGCCAATAGTAGAAACAATTATTATTATTTAGACTTTTGGCACAAGGCCAGCAATTACCCAGTGCATTACTGGTACTTTATTTTATCGACCCCGTAAGCATGAAAGGCAAAGTTAACCTCGGCGGGATTTGAACTAAGAATGGAAAGGGCCGTAACTCTATGTAGGGAACAATACAAAGACACGGACAGTGAGGGTGTTACAATAAGCTCGAATAAAAGTGCGCAATAGCGAAAAAAATTTAACAATGAAAAAATATCAAATAAACTATGTATAAAAATGACAAAATAAATTCCCCAATAGGATTTGAACCAGCCAGGGGTGACTCAGGTACCCCACAAATCTTGAACCACCCGACGCTTCTAGGGCACCCGAGGCGGGCACCACTCTCCTCCTCAAATTAACCAGTCTACATGCGCGTGATCACACGGGCCATTCTCGCCCCACTCATCCACCGTTTAGCAAATGTACGGGGAGGGGGAGCACTTCTCTCTCCACTATCACCTTGAAGAAGTTGATGAGGGATTGGCCGAAGAGAAAAGTGTCTGTCTTCAGTCCTTTTAACCTGTTCCACCATACAACCTCTTTCACAACTGCCACCAGACAGAGGAAAATTGCCTGCCCTTTCTGGCCAAAAGAAGGCGGTGGGTCGATCTTCACTATGGACTCGGCCGATAGCCGGATCCGTTCTACACGCAACAACAGCTATTCGACATAACTCCACCAGTCAGTAATGTAGGGATACTGGACGAATGCATGCAGAACAGTTTATCTCGAACCGGCAGTGTCCCCCAGTAGCACTGCCAAAGGAGGGATTTCTGGAAGTTATTCATCGTCCAAGACTCAAAGGTCCTCAGGAACAGACTGATCGGTTCGACTTCGCCGACGCCTCCGAGCCTCTCCGAGTGCGTCGTAGCACTTACCCACCACTAATCCTCTATAGAATTCAAGAGTGGAAGTTCCACTGACCGCATTGCCCGCCTGGTAGAGGGCAGTGTGTGCTTGGTAATATTTGAGATGCTAGTCACCCAGTCTCGGTCTCTTCTTGACCCAGGACTACAGCTCAGTCAAAGAGACGAGCTGCGGAAAGGCCCGTCTCACAAACGGCGACCACACCTGTTCACCGTTTAGGCAGAATATCTGGAGATGCCACAGCCTCAGCGTATGTCTGCGCATCATTAGTCGCGTAGAGGTTGTTGGCAGCAGATGAATCGCCTCACTAACAGAACCTGTCCCCTCCACAAGATGTTGAAGAGGAGCCGTTCCAACTTAGCGAGGCGCGGACGGGGGCAAGGCACGACGGTCAGGTGATAGTAGATGACGGACGCAATGTACGCATTCGCCACCTCCACCCGACCTTTCAGTGACAGCTTCCTCGCAGCCTATTTTTGGGCGAGACTGGCTACCCTGACCATCACCTCGTTCCAATTCTGGGCCGAACAAAACCCAGAGCAACTTTACTGGGCCATCCGTTCAGCGCCCAACGACGCTGTTGGACAGCCTGGATTTGCCTCTCCAGGTGGCGAGCTGCAAGCCCACCGACTTTTCCTGGTTAAGTTTCGCTGTCGTCAACCTTTCATATTTCTCCAAAAGGGTATCGACCGCCTCGATTTCCAAAGTGTCCGACACCATCATGATGATGTCGTCTGTATAAGCAGACACAGCCTTTCCGCGTTCCAGTTCGAGCGAGATGCCCTGCAACAGCCCCAGCTTCCGCAGTAAAAGTTCGAGAGTCAATATGCACAGAATGGAGGAGAGAGGACACCCATCGTGGACCGATCGGGAGATCTTAAATGGTTCCGAGAGGTGGCCATTAACTTTGACCACATTGCAGCGATCCAGCTTCTGAAGACGGGGCCGAAGCCAGCTACCTTGAGGACAGCCTTCACGACCCTATCGAATGCTTTCGATTGATCTAAATTGATCAGAGCCCCATCGAAGCCAGGTTTACACCCTACTGTCTCTATGATGTATCGCATGAGGTGGAGGTTGTGTATGGACCTGGTCGGGATTGCACAAGTTTGTGCCTCCCCAACCAAATCTTCGCGTCTTATCTAGGTCGACCATACAAACTTGTGATCTGAATAAGTGACCGTTTTAAAACGTGGGCAGCATACACTATTTCTATCTATTTTCTTAATGAAAATCCTGTCTATATACGATCCAGATGATCCTATGCCGTTGGTCCAGATCCACACTGGCGCATTAAGGAAATCTAGTCGGTACCTGTCAGACAGTTGGAACTGGATGATAAGATACTTGAGGATTTGTATGCCACCCCCCCCTCCCGCTCCTATCAGCTACTCCCAATGATTCCCAGCGTGCGTCTAAGATGCCGTCCCAGTGCTCCGCTAACAGTAAAGGGTGACATGTACCCAGAAAGGCTTCCAGGCGCCTAAAGAAGTCAGGCCGTCCGACCCCAGTAGGGGCGTAGACGGCCACCATTCTAAAGGCACCACCTTCGCTATTGTTCACGTCCAGGACCACCAATTTACCGTCCGGGTCCTGGAAGATCGACTTTACCTCGAGATCGAGGCCTTTTCTAAACAGCACTGCCACCTCACCTCCTATTCCCGGCCGATTAACAGATGGGAAGATCTGATAGTCGTCGAAAATGGGGGCTAGTGCGCGCGTGTCGGCAATCATGGTCTCGCTGACGGCAATTACATCCATTTGTAGAGACCTGATGTCATTGAGCAGGTGACCCTGCTTCCAGGGCGTCCTCAGACTACGGACATTTAATCTTCCTACTCTTAATATGACCATGTTGGCAGGCTAAAAGGAACAGGGAAGGTTTACTTACCTCCTGGGGTCTTGTGAAGGTCAGGTGGTTCGAATAATAATAATTTCTTTATTCGCCATAAAGGTTAACATTAAGAAAACATTAGGACGCCACAGGACGAAAGTGTAGAGTGTGTGTGTATATGTGTGCGAGTGTGTTGGTGTGTGGGCTTGGCGTGTAAGCAGGTTTAGGGCGGTAGTTTGGCAGTATCGGTAGAGCATCAGACACCATGCTTTGCAGCATAGTTATGGCCCTCTGCGTTCTGAGTTCAAATCCGCCGAGGTTAACTTTGTCTTTCATCCTTACGAGGTCGATAAAATAAAGTACCAGTGATGCACTGGGGTAATCGCTGACCTTGTGCCAAAAGTAGAAACTCTAACATTAGTAAAAAGAAAGGTAACAATATAAGATTAAACAATGGGATTTTTTCAATACCTTTTGTTAAAAAAATTGTTCTGGTGTGTCTAAATGATAAAATCAAAAAGCCTAGCAGTGCGCACGCTTCTGGTAGTCCTAGGGCATACCTATCTTGCTAGGCCCCACCGCCGCTGATTGAGCACCTTGCTAGTGGGTCACCATCTGTCCCGCTATAAATCTGGCCCTGGCCATCACTGCCAATACAGCAACCACTTAATCCGAACTAATAAGCCAATGAGGAGGCCTATATCTGTTAGAAAGATCGGTAAATTTCCCCTTAAATTAGATCCTGAAATAGCTGGAATAATCAAGGCTGACTAGGGTCTAAAAAAGCAAGTATAACTCATTATACATGTATCACCACTAAAACCATCTAGTCACCATTATATAACAAGTACAATGGATTGGCAGTATCAGTAGAGGGTCGGACGCCATGCTTTGATGCAAAGAGTTCCGTCCCTTTACAATCTGAGTTCAAATCCCGCCGAGGTTAACTTTGCCTTTCATCCTTACGGGATCGATAAAATAAAGTAGCAGTAATGTACTGGGTAATTGCTGGCCTTGTGCCAAAAGTGGAAACAATTATATAACAAGTACAATTACCTTATCCTCTATACCATTGTTACGGATACCACCATCACTGAAACACTACACATTAGATTTATGTTGAAAACCATAGCACGATAACTCAGGATTTCATGACAAACTCTACTTGAGACACAAGGAGGCTTACATGATGGGAACTCTTGTAACTATTATATACACACTCACAGACAGACAAACACACACACATATATATCCATGAATACATATATGTGTATCATACATACATACACACACAGACAGACAAACAAACAAACAAACATATATATGAATGAATACATGGATACATACACACACACATAAGGCTTTCCGTATGATTTCTTTCGAATGAAACAGTTCTAGTCCTGTAGAAGTCTATAATAAATTTGATGTTTACACTCTACTAATGTATTGAGTACCTAACTTAGTGTGGTTACCCCCAGATTGAACCCGGGACTTATATATATATATATATACACAATATATTAAAAAGGTAACACACCAGAGAGTGTGGTGTGTTACCTTTTCAACATATTGTATTTTAAAGAGCTCAGGATCTCTTCTCCTTTGAGCACATTATTTACAGGGAATAGCGAGGGCCTATGCCTCCGTTAATTTATCGTGATATATATATATATATATATATATATATATATATATATATATATATATATATATATTTAATACAATAACAGAGATAGTTTAAAGCTAAACTCTGACTGGTAACCATCTCACTCAACAAACATTAGGTTATATTTAAATATAAACCCAATTTAAGTGTTTGGGGTGCTAACAATATGTATAATGTTGAAAAACCAGTTGTATATATATATATATATATATATATATATATATATATATATATATATATATATATATATATATATATAAGTTCCGGGTTAAAAACTTAAAACTAAAACTGAATACTAACCAATACTTATTCCTAATTAAATTATTTTTCACTGGGAAAAATTTGTCACCATTTTCTTTTCCTTTTACTATATATATATATATATATATATATATATATATATATATATATATATATATATATATATATATATATATATATATACATATATATCAACAGTAAATGCCCACAGTTATATAAGACGAACAGACAGCTGCATCTTTACCTTGTCAGCCACCTTGTTTGCGTGCAATCTCGCGCATTAAAGTGTTATTGCACTTATGATAACAGATTGCGCAGCAGATTGGAAACCGTTCTGTTGGTAAGATGCATGTGAAACGATAACAAAATAAAAAAAAAGTAAAGAAAGTTTTACCGATGCCTTTCCACAAAAATAGACACAAACATATACGTATATTCACCCATAGACGAACATATGGCTGCAAAACCTCTAGACATGCAAATACTTATGGTCAAACAATGGTTCATATACACACCCTCATATAAATATGTCCTGATATGCACACATGCATATAATATGAAAATACGCCTATATATATATACACACACACACACACACATACATATATATATATATATATATATATATATATATATATATATATATATATATATAGATATATGAGAGGAGAGAGAGAGAGAGAGAGAGAGAGAGAGAGAGAGAGAGAGAGAGAGAGAGAGAGAGAGAGAGAGAGAGTATGAATTGTTCTGAAGGAATCGTAGGGGTGCCATATTGACATACGGCGTTTTGGGGGGTATTTTTTATTTTTAAGTCTGGCAGAGGCCATCCCTCTTCAGGCAGATTCCCTCCAGAGAAAGATAGAAAGTGAGAGAGAGGAAGTGAGAAAGAGATATAGAGGAAGAATCGACCCTCGTACTAGGCTGGTACTTTTTTATCGACTTTGATATGATGAAAGGCAAAGTTGCACATGATGGGATTTGAACTGAAAGAGCAGAAAACCAGAACGAATACCACATAGCACTCTATCCGACGTTCTAACTACTCTGCCAATACGTCGCCCTACACACACAAACAAACACACACACATTCTGTGTGTGTATGTGTGTGTGTGTGTGAAGGTTATTTGTCACTGATATACTGAAAATCTCAATAAATGATAGCTAGAAATACTACTTAGATAATCATATACATATAGAATAACTTTTACAAAGTTAGCTAAGGGAAATTCCTAGTGCAGTAGCTCTACTGTTCCTCCCGCCATTACCACAGTTTCCTCCTTTTCTTCACCCTCCTCCCCCCCTTGTTCTCCTTCGCTCACTTATTCCCAATGAGAAAATATTAGCCATTCCATTATAATACAATGGACAATATCCATGATCTTCCGAATCGTCATATGTTTTTTTTTTTTCAAAGTATAATTAAATATCTACCTGTTAGTAGATGGAACAACCGTCCACTGGACAAGTGTGCATTGACGGCGGAAATAATCTTGGACTTCCGTCGGTTCTGTCAACGGGTGTTCTATCAACGAAACAGCCAGTTCGTGAAATTAACGAGCGAGTGTTTGAGTTTTCCATAAACACGTGTACCTGTAACGTATTTCTGAGAGAGATTCAGCGATACAAATTGTATGACAATGTTAGCGCTTTAAATTAGAAGCACAATTAATTTTTGATAGCTTAATGGACTGGAGCAACGTAAAATAAAGTGTCTTTATTGCCCCTTGTGATCGTGTACAAAACACGCTAGCCACTAATCTGCGTACCTCCACATCGGGGTTGGGAATGCATGGTATACATCATAAGTGAGCCCGGGAAATTCTTGAGATTTCAGAGAAATATTTTATGTATTGAAGCCTAACATTCTCAAAAGGGAAAATGGTCCGAAATAAATTATATATCTTCTCATAAAGTTGCTCTCGGGAGCCGTGGATAGAGAACGTAGAAGTAGCTGTTCTCATTGTTTATACTAGGTCAAGCCTGATTGAGCAGACCTATGGGTAAAAACATTCTAGCCGTGACCATCTATCTTTTTTTTAGAAGGTATCTAGAATTACAGTATCCAAAGTGCCCTTTAGTTAAAACAGTAGGGTTGTGATTAATTAAAGATTAAGCTGTTATTTCTAGCAGGACGTGGCTCCCATCAACACCACTACCACCATCGCCGTCGCTACGACAACCGCTACTTCTACTACAATTACCACCGCTTATCAACATAACCACCAACATCATCACCACTATTTCACGGTATTCGTTCCAGCCCTCTGCGCTTTGAGTTCAAATCCCACCGAGGTCAACTTTGCCTTTCATCGTTTCGACTTCGATAAAAAATATACCAGTACAGTGTTTGACTCTTTTTCTTATATCTCTTTCTCATTTCCTCTCTATCACTCTCTCTTATTCTTTGGAACAAATCGATTGGGTTCAAACCTGGAGAAGGGATGAGCTCCGTCAGGTTTAAAGTGCCCAAGACACAGTGTAAGTCCCTACATACGACTCCACCAGAGTATAGTATAATAAAGAATAATTACATAGACGTCAGGCATGGCTGTGTAGTTAAATAGTTCGCCTCTCGACCTTCTGGCTCTGGGTTTAGTTTCAATATTTCGGTTGCTTCGGTTTGTGGAATTTGTAGAAACCTAAGAAGCTCATCTGAGTTACGGGTCAATATAGACATATAATATCCATCACTTGTACAAAATTCCTCTGTTGGTCTCCCTTTCGTTTGGTGCCTTAAACATATGCTTATTATATTGTTGAATGCTTATATTGTTTCAAGGATGGCGGGCATCAATAGAAGCGAAAATGGTAATAACGTCAATACAGGAAATAGTTTCTACATCAGTGTCTCAAGGCTGTGTGATTTCAACTTGAAACATCATTGCATACTAGCAACCACAGCAACAACATCCCCATTAACAACGATTATATTGTTCTCAAGAGAATTCGATTTTATTGAACGTTCAATGGGATATGTCTGCAATATCATAATATTAATAGATATACTTCATCAGAATATAAATTTGCAACAGACCAAACTGAATATCAGCTGCGTCGATCTATCTTTCCATTTATTTCACTAGCCCGAAAAGGTCACAGATAATACCTCCTATTTCCTTTCCTATTCTCATCTTTCTCCTGGCACTAATTGATAATGGTTTCTGATTTAGGCACAAGGCCAGCAATTTGAAGAGGCGAAGTCGATTAAATCAACTCCAATACGTTACTGGTACTTTATTTTATCGACCCCGTATTGACGAAAGGCAAAGCTAACCTCGGCGGGATTTTAACTGAGAACGTCAAGGGCCGTAACTCTATTCTGCGAAGCAGAGTGTCCGACGCTCTACTGTCAATCCTCCGCCCTCTTCTCACTAATTGATAACAGCAGTATAGGGACGTAACTGTGCTGCAAAGCATGGCGTCCGACCCTCCACCGATACTGCCAATCCACCGCACTTGGTTTCTAATTTAGGCACAAGGCCAGCAATTTTGGTGGGTTGAGAAAGTCGATTAAATCAACCCCAGTACTTGACTGGTACTATATTTTTATCTATCCTCGAAGGGCGAAAGGCAAAGTTGACCTCGGTGGAATTCGAATTCAAAATGTAAAGAGCCAGTACAAATAAGCCATATCATTACGTCCGATGTTCTAACGGTTCTGTCACGATTTCTAATTTAGACACAAGGCCAGCAATTTTGGTGGAAAGGATAAGTCGATTATCTCGATCTTAGTGCTTGACAGCTATCGACTCTGGGATAATAAAAGACAAAGTTGACCGCGACAGGATTTGAATTCAGAACGTAAAGAGCTGGAACAAATGCAGCAAAGCATTTGTCCAACGCTAATTAGTATAAAAACTTTATCACGGTGACGATGACGACGAGGTCAACAACGGCGTGGATGACCACGACGTTGATAGTGATGATGAGGATTATGTTGATGATGGTGGCAATGATAATGTTGATAATGATAATGAATATGATGACTTTGATGACGATGTTGATAATGATAATGTTGATGACGTTGATGACGATGGCATTAATGACGATGCTGCTGATGACGATAACAATTTCACAATTCATACTGAACCATCTCCAATGATATTATTAACTCTAAAACATCTAAAACAATACGCTGGTAGGAAGGAGGATCTACCTAACATTGAGACATGGATGGCTTATCTGACAACGACGACATAAATGTAGTGAAAGAAGTACCACTGGGAATCCATCCAACGCAGGAGACAATGTGCTTACTCGACTGGGGATAACAATCACATTTCCCCTCAAAGAAAATAGTTCATTCGCCTGTCTATAAAACCATGAAGGATTTATCTCTTTCTTCTTTCTGCATCACGAGGTGACTTCCTTGGCGCAGTCAATGTGATTGAGGAATTTTACGGTATTTTTTTCAAGATACCACCTTGTCACTTAGACACACAAATTCGCCGCATCCATCTAGGCACGGAGAACGTAAAAAAAACTTTATTTATCGACTTTGGAAGGATAGCAGACCAAGTTGATCTCGGTGGTTGTTGGACGCAAGACGTTAGCAACCGAAACAAATATCGATACTAACAAGTTTGCCTATTCACCACTTTTACTATTAAATAGTGTGTTTACATAAATGCTGGAATAGTCATGGCCAGAGCGCTTTAGTGATAAGTGGTCTCAGTCGTTGTTGATCTGGGGGCTACATAATGGTTTCTGATTTAGGCACAAGGTCAATAATTTTGTCGGGGGAGAAGCTAACCGATTAAATCGGCCCAAGTGCATTACTGCTACTTTATTTTATCGACTCCGTAATCCAAAGCTAACCTCTGGGATTTGAACTCAGAGCGTAAAGGGCCGTAACTATATGCCGCAAAGCATGTTGTCCAACGCTCTATCGATACTACCAATCCACCGCTCTTGTGAGGCTAAACAGTAACAGAGCATGTTGACATGCTCTGCCATGATATTAATTGTTGTTATAACATAGAGGTCATATATTTTATTATTCACTCCTCTCTCTGTGTGTAATAGTCATATGAAATTAGTTATTTTCTATCACAATCCTCGATGTTCTTTAACATTTCCGAAAAACACTCGACAAATTTAATTTTAAAAAAAATTCTGTATGAAACTGGATAGCTACAGAATTCTTGTGGAAAACATTGTTGAAAGACATTCCAAACTTTCTGACGAAATTTTCTATAAGAACATATTAATAACCATTCAGCAAACAATAGTACAGTAATACGAGAAGTAGATTTAAGTTAATGAAATTGTAAATAAAACGCAATTACTTAAAGTCTCGTTTGTAAATTACTGAAGGTTCACGAAGTAGACGTCGAAATTTTTCTTTTACATGTCAGCGGAGGAACAGTAACATCCATGGCACTTTTTCAAGACTATCGGGTCTTGCTTAGTCACGGTGTGTCTTACGCATGCGTCGTAAAGCTACTTTATTTCTATTTCCTTATCATATTAATTTTTTTAAATATTTTATTTCAAACAAAACAGCCTAAATAATCAATAATTAAGAAAATAAAATTATTAAATTTATGAAAGACTTTAGTGAAATAAATACATTAAATAAATATAATATCTAAATATATCTGAGTACGTAAATAAAGCGAACAAACGTTGTTCTACCTCTTTTCATACGACCCCCACCTAATCATCCCCGACTCATTAGTTTGTCCTTTCTTTTATCTCCTATACTACCCCAGGCCTCGCACTAATAGTTACACCCAGTCCTACCTGCACAGAATGGCTCACTGCCCATGTTTTTTCCAGGTGAAACGGATTTGCAAAGAGTTTAAGCTTAACTTTAAAGGCATTAATCTCAGGGAGCCTATGAAAATCATGAATACTGCTCCTTCCTCCAGACCCACAAGAAAAAGCCCCTGGCCATGGTGATAAGACTGTACTGACAACGTTACAATAATAATCTTTTAGCTTTCGAGAATGCACAGTAATTTAAATTTTGATGAATATTTCTGCTGTTTATTAAAAAGAAAAAAGAATATAACTAAAACATGGATGTATGTTACAAGTTAGAATAAATTACCTTTAGAATATAATGAAATAGACAAACAATTATATTTGACTCAACCTGTTTTTATTTTTTATCAGAGTTAAGGTATTTGGCAACCTACAGTACTAATATTCCAAATGAGGGTATCTGTCGCCTGTTTGTAAGAAATAAGAACTAGGCGTTATTATTTTGCTATTTTTTTTTTTTTTTTTCATTTTTCATTATGCTTCGAGGTGGCGAATTGGCAGAGTCATTAGAACGCTGGATCGAATGATTTGCTGTATTTGTTCTGGCTCTCTGTGGTCTGAGTTTAAATCCCGCTGATGTCAAATTTTCCTTTCATGCTTTCTACGCTGAATAAAAAGGTACCAATCTAGTACTGAAGTTTATTTTTCCTCTATATCTCTTTTTCACTTCTCTATCACTCTTTCCTCTTTTCTGAAAGAAATTGGATGTGTTCGAACCTGAAGAGGGAATTGTCTCTACCAACTTTAAAGTGCCCAAGAAACGCTGTATATCACTATAGCATCTCTACGACACTACCGAGCCCATACATATATTATACTTTGACATTTTTTTATACGAGAATTGCCTCAGCAGTTCAGTTGAAGCAAAAGGAATTCAGAAGTTTAAAATTCAAACAAAATTAGACAATATAATATTTAGGTTTATTTAAATTGTATGTATGTGGGATGGTGAGGTGAAACGCCGTTCACACTCCCTGCAAAAGCTCCCACACTTTCCCACTGTACTGCACCACAACGCGTGTACATGTAATTGTCATACCCCGTGGATTACGTTAAAAGTTCATGCGTCTGTGGAATGCTTAGACACATGCAAGTTAATTTCACGAGCAGGCTGTTCCAGTGAGCGAACAACTGTAACACTCGTTGTCGCAACCAACGGAGGTCCATTCCATATATATATATATATATATATATCAGAATGGAGGCGGTAAAAACCAATTAGACCACTACTAACCAGAGTACTCGATACTTAGTGTAGTAGAGTGGGTAATATGAAAAACTCTGGACTCCGACGGCTGAGCTCCTGCCGTTTCAACAGTTCGGATTTAGCTGTTGAAACGGCAGGGCCCAAAATTTTCATATATATATATATATATATATATATATATATATATATATAGGAAAAGAGCCAGGTCCCCGACGGCTGAGTTCCGACAGCTAGATCCGAACTAAGCCACCAAGTGGCTTAGTTCAGATCTAGCTGTCGAAACGGCCGGAGCTCAGCCGTCGGGGCCTGGCTCTTTTCCTATTACCTACTCTACTACCCTCAGTATTGAGTATTCTGGTGCGTTATGGTCCAACTGGTATCTTAGCACACCCTCTTTGTTATATATCTATATACATACATACTTGGTGGCTGCCAACTCGTTTTCGAGTACGGCCACTACTTTATACCCATGTAGGAGAACTCCTACCGATGCGCTGAACGAGTGTAACTTTTTAGTCCAGCCAGCGACTTGAAAACTCTGGTACAAACACTACACCTGTGACAATTATTGACACATAGTGCTGGGCCCATGGTACCATGTGACGACAAGTGCAGAGAGATCTCCAGATATAAAGCAATGCCTGTGCCGTGAAGCTTTTATAGTGAGCAAAGGCACTGCACAAAGCCAGTCCCACTCTCTTAACCAAGATGATATTTACCAAAAAAGAAGAACAAGTCAACATCATTGGATACCATCAGGGTTGCAGGTGTTATATCAGAGTTTTCCTTCTCCTAGAATTCTGCCTTGACAAAGGCTAAGGGGTCATCTCTCCCGTTGATTTTGAATGGCCATTGACTCTTAAGAGCTCCTTTGCCTTTTGACAGGTTTTGTTTTTAGTCCTGCAGGATGTCCAAAATCACCCGCCTCACCAAGAAACCTTGGCGGGGTTGCCAGTTTAGTCGCCAACGACCCGACCATGAGATAGGTTGTACTGGGATACATGTTACCAGTAGCACCAACTGGTGATAAATACATACATACATGCATACATACATACAGGAGTATGTATGGCATTCTAATGACTTCATCAACGGTCTATTCGGACTGAATTCGGACTGAGAGCACGGAATTCCCCACATCTGGTGTTGGAGTTCCTTCGTTGGCTTGCCCTTTATTCTATAGCATTTGACTTATCTCTAAACGTTAGGATTTTTTTTCTTTTGCCCTATTCCATGTAAGATTATCTCTGACCTGTCTTTTGTCCTTGACCTATTTAAAGACACTACACCACCATTGTTAACTTTGCCTGCTACTAAACTATTGCAGGATCTTCTGGTATTTTTCTCCTCACAATTTATATCTCTATCAGTCTCCTTTTCTCCCTCCTTCTCTTTCTCCCCGCTCTCTCTCTCTCTCTCTCTCTCTCTCTCTGTCATACACACACACACTCTCTCTCTCTCTCTCTCTCTCTCTCTCTCTCTCTCTCTGTCATACACACACACACTCTCTCTCTCTCTCTCTCTCTCTCTCTCAAGATAGTGAAGGGACAATCCTAACCATTTAGTCATGCTCCATCCACTCAACGAACGTAGTCCTTCGTATGTAAAAATGCGTTAGGATTATGGCTGGAATGTCTTGGTCATAGGTGTTATTAGTCTGGACTGACATGGTGTTAAACAACAGCAGCAACCTTTTATTCGCACAATCTTCACTCAAACAATATTTCATGGAGATATGTTCTCAACTCTTCCTTCTCTATCTAACGAGTAGGTAATGAACCAGAGGGTAAAGACTATGAGGTTAATACGCCTGGTAGAAATAGCAGCTAAATCTCTCAATTGGTCTAAAGAGTGGAAGGATATAATTAGACCGTGTCATCCTAGATATTCGAGGGAAAATAAAGAGAATGCTCACAGCTAAATTGCCTTTGATGATAGGTTCACTTCATCGGAAGGTGTCGAATTGACAGATTCGAAAGAGCGACGAATTGAATATACCTCGATATTTGTTTTGGCTCACTGCCCTCTAAGTTTAAATCTCTAAGTTTAAATCTCATCGAGGTCAATTTTGTTTTTCATCCGTTCGAGGAATAAAGAACCAGTCTCGTACTGGGGGCGATTCTTCTTGTGTCTCTTTATCACGCATGCAGACACACAAACACAAACACACACTCTCTCTCCCCTCTCCCTCTCTCTCTCTCTCTCTCTCTCTCTCTCTCCTTCTCTCTCTCCTTCTCTCTCTCTCTCTCTCTCTCTCTCTCTCTCAAGAAGAAGAGGAAGACATCTGCTGTGTTCTGATCTGGTTCAAAAAGCCCAAGAGACGCCGTAAGTCAGGACGGTGCGCGTATGATTCGATTAGGAGTAAATTACCATTTACCCTTTTTTACCACTTTATGAGAGCTGATCTGGGACTGAAAAACAACAAAATTATTATTTTAAATGACAGCAGTGTTGATAATACGCATAATTGAGTCCCTCGGTTTGTTTGTTTTTTTTCCTCAGAACTCTAAATGTCAAAAATAGATAAAATAGTTGTACCTTATCAGCAAGTGAGGAAAAAGGTGAAGTCGTTATTGTGTCGGATTAAAAACGCCTTTGTATTCATCTCCACACTTGGTGCTCCAAATCCTGTTGAGGTCAAATTACATCCTTTCGAGTTCGATAAATAAATTACCAATCAGGTACAACAGATCGTACAACAGTAAAAATAAATCTTCGTGCTGAATTCTATGAATTGAAATATATTCTCGCTTCGTCTCGATCAGAGACAACGATGTTTATTCATTTAACTTTATCATAGCTATGATTAGCTTTCTATTTAGGACAGACACCTCAGCTTGATGTCAACTATCCCGTTGTTATCTTTTAATTGCCTTCTTTCGTCCTTCTATTTCTTCTCTTTGTTTTGTAACACACATATAGTACCAGCAGATAGATTTGTTATTAGACTATAGGGCGGTGGATTGGCAGTATCGGTAGAGGGTCGGACGCCATGCTTTCCAGCCTAGTTACGTCCCTTTACGATCTGAGTTCAAATCCCGCCGAGGTTGACGTTGCCTTTCATCCTTACGGGGTCGATAAAATAAAGTACCAGTAATGCACTGGTTAATTGCTGGCCTTGTGCCTAAAGTAGAAACAATTATTTAGTCAAAATGTTACGTCGAAGCTTCCATTTTTATTTGAATTCCAAACATCACTCGCCGCCCCCTTTTATATGCACACACAAACACACACGCACGCATACACACACACACACACACACACACACACACAAACACACACAATAATAATAATGATAATAATTGTTTCTACTTTTGGCACAAGGCCAGCAAATACCCAGTGCATTACTGGTACTTTATTTTAATGATAATAATGATAATAATGTTTCTACTTTTGGCACAAGGACAGCAATAACCTCAGTGCATTACTGGTACTTTATTTTATCGACCCCGTAAAGATGAAAGGCAAAGTTAACCTCAGCGGATTTGAACTCAGAACGTAAAGCGCCATAATGTTATGCTGCAAAGCATGGTGTCTGACGCTCTACCGATACATTTATTGAGGTGTTACGCGCGTTTCACGATCGATCAGTTCAAGGTTCGATGTGTATTGATTTGGCCCTACTCTGGAGTCAAAAGCTCGTCGGACTTCTGTTATGGTAATGACAGAATGATTCCCGTATATATATATATATATATATATATATATATGTATATATATATATATATATATATATATATATATATATATATATATAAATTAATTAAAATAACAGATTAAAGTTTAAGCAAAGAATCGCTGCTTTCACCCTTAACGGGATCTTTTAATTAATATTTGCTCTATAGTTCTTATATATTTGATATATATTTATCCTTATCGAGTCCTCTTTGGATTTTAGTCTTCAAATTTATTATTATTACTATATATATATATATATATATATATATATATATATACGGGAATCATTCTGTCGTTGAAAAAATGAACTAAATATTTAATTAGTCAGCATTCGGGACATCGAAGTCAATAAGTAACTTTTTATCTTGTTTGCGTTTCACTCTTATGATTTTGTAAGGCACCTATCGTCATCTGTCGTAATGTCCATTTTCATTAGAATAAAAGATGTTAAAATGTATTTAAGTATTGCATAACGTAATTAAAAAAAAATCATTTGGAATATCTAAATACACAAAGTTATAGAAAAAATAATTAAAAAAAATATATTTTATGAAAATTATAAAACATTTACAGAACTTCAGTATATATAATATTTAAAATTTTTTCTCTGGAGCATATATGATGTGTTTGTAGGGTCTTCCTAGTTTGGAATAACCTACATACAATTGACCATGTAAGAAACAGCCCTCTTCGAGATGGAGATGGACACCCTGCAGTGTTAAATCTTGAGCCTTATTGATAGTCATTGGGTAACTGACTCTCATTGGGAATTGCAATCGTTTGAAACGAAAGAGGACATCTGTTGGTATTAGCGGCATTCTAGCTTTAAATGCGATGTCTCCCTTACCACATCCATTCAGGATTTTGTCTTCGATAATGTAAAGCTCTAGTTCAGAAACAACCATATGCGACCCATTGCACAATTGTGGTTCATCCCGGTTTCTGGGAAACAGGGTGAATGTGCCCTTCTTCAATTCAAGTTTGTTTGGCAGCATACCGGACGGTTCTAGGCTGTTGAAAAATTCAACAGTATAATGAACAGCTTCGTCCTATTCGACAGCATTGTAGATAAATTTATCAGTCTGACTACCTCCAGAGATCATTTAAAATAGGGAAAAATATCACATGGTCGATGGTCAGCAGAAGGGTAGCAAAAGGTGGACTATTGAAGAGTAACAGGACTACTAGATAGGGCAATCTGCTTCAGCCTAATTTTTTACTCGCCCGTAAGGGAAGAGAGAACAAAAATATTGAAGACACATATATACATCAGTAAAGACATACATATAAGGGCATCCGTCAGTTACTAGCTTTGTTCAATAAATGAATAAATTAAATAATTAATTAAATAGAGCATTACAAAATCATAAGATTGAAACGCAAACAAGATAACAAGTTACTTATTGACTTTGATGTCCCGAATGGTGACTAATTAAATATTTAGTTCATTTTTTTCAATGAGCAAAACTTGTAACGCCCTTATATGTATGTCTATACTTATGTGTATATATATATATATATATATATATATATGTATGTGTGTGTGTGTGTGTGTGTGTGTGTGTGTGTGTGTGTGTGTGTGTGTGTGTCTATGTATGTATATAGTAATAATTGTTTCTACTTTAGGCACAAGGCCAGCAATTACCCAGTGCATTACTGGTACTTTATTTTATCGACCCCGTAAGGATGAAAGGCAAAGTAATAATAATAATACATTTGAAGACTAAAATCCAAAGAGGGCTCGATAAGGATAAATATATATCAGATATATAAGTACCGTAGAGCAAATATTTATTAAAATAACAGATTAAAGTTTAAGCAAAGAATCGCTGATTTCACCCTTAACGGGATCTTCTGAAACAGTTTCAGAAGATCCCGTTAAGGGTGAAAGCAGCGATTCTTTGCTTAAAATTTAATCTATTATTTTAATATATATATATATATATATATATATATATATATATATATATATATATATATATATAGAGAGAGAGAGAGAGAGAGAGAGAGAGAGAGAGAGAGAGAGAGAGAGAAATGGCTTCTATAGGAATAGAACTGTTTCGTTCGGCTCCCGAATGAAACAGTTCTAGTCCTATAGAAACCATTTCTATATTGAATATTTATACTCTGCTATGTATTGAGTACCTTATTTACTGTGGTTAACCCCGATTGAACCTGGAATAAACTTATATATATATATATATATATATATATATATATATATATATATATATATATATATATAAGTTAAAACAATGAAATAAAAAATCAAGTTCACTGCTTTACGATCGTTTCTAGATGATGATAATACATTGTAACTATACTCGGTTATTGATCTATGTAAGGTTAGTTACAAACTATCAAATAAAGAGAATATTTACTTACATGCATATCACCAGCTGTTTTCAAAAGCAATAATAATTTTATTCAGAATTAGTAGTATGTTAGTATTATGTCCTTATTTGGAGGTGGTTGAAGAACTAACGAATCAAATTGTTTTTTTCATATGGTGTTAAGATGAAAAGTAATACAATTTAGTTGAGTCATGACCCTTTGAAAGGAATGGTTGAAGGGTGTTAATAATAGAATTGGCATATAAAACTATTAGGAGGAAAGGGATTGTAAAACTGATAGTTGAATGTATCTGGTATAGTGAATTTAAAAGGAAAGATAAAGTAAATGGTGATTAGTCTTGTATTGAGTTTTAAGGTGAATATAAATTAAGGTTATGGCTAGGAAAGATAGTATATTAAAAGATGAAAATTATAATAAGATAATGAAATACAGTAATGCGATAATATACAATTTAACCAACACAATATAGTACGGTGTGGTAAATTGCAATTAGTATAATATAGCAGATGATACGCTCTAAAATACTATCAAGCATGTTTATGCATAAATAATCAAACTTAGATAAATACATGTTGGCATAGTTAAAACACATAAATTTCATAGATTACAAAGTGCACATATCCACACTATATATAGAGAGAGGTACAGTTAAATTGATATCCAACCAAAAATATACATACGCACAAATAGATGCAAATCCAAATACACATTTACAGGTATGCATATAATCATATACATACATATCTATACATATCTATATTCACACATACATATCTATACCACCGATCGGATTTATCTACTGAGGAAATCAACATCATAACTCACGCTAGAAAATCCTCACTAAACTTCCAAGAAGAATACTGGATAAGAAACACATATAACAACTTATTCGATATTACGATGGGATCCATGGATTCTGCTCAAGTTACAGACCTCGTTGGACTATTTCTCCTCTATAACATTCATGACTCTTTTCCCCACCTCAAAGGTGGTCTTTATCGGGATGATTGTCTATTGTTATCTAACAATCTTAGCAAATACCACCACACTAACATCCTTGAACAACATATCATGTGATATAGTAAAAAAGCTCCAAATTGAAGATAGGACTGAGTCTTTCACGCCTAAAAGCCCGCACTTCAACCTGAAAGACCATAAATCTGACTTTAACTCGAACCCATCTATTAGACTGATATGTCCATCAAAATCTGATATCGGTAATATCAGCAAAAAGATTATTGATCGTATCATTCCGCAAATTTGAAAATTTGTAACACATCCACTATGGGATAACACTTCCCAAGTTATTGAATGGTTTACTAGCACTGTAATAAAAACTCAGCTTCATTCATTCAATTCGACATCGATTCTTACTATTCTTCGATTTCTCCAATTCTTTTAAACAAAGCACTGATCTTTGCCAGAAATAGATCGGATTTATCTACTGAGGAAATCAACATCATAACTCACGCTAGAAAAACCTTACTAAATTTCCAAGAAGAATACTGGACAAGAAACACATATAACAACTTATTCAATATTACGATGGGATCCATGGATTCTGCTCAAGTTACAGACCTCGTTGGACTATTTCTCCTCTATAACATTCATGACACTTTTCATCACCTCAAAGGTGGTCTTTATCGGGATGATTGTCTATTGTTATCTAACAATCTTAGCAATTCCAATATAGAGAAGAACAAAAAACAAATTAGAAAATTCACTTTTGAAAACACTTAAAAAGTAGCTAATTTCCTTGACGTTACCTGAGAGCTCTCTACGAATACTTGTCAACCTTACCACAAACCTAACCAGAATCTACATTATGTACAATCACAATCTAACCACCCTGGCTCTATACTCAAGAACTTAGTATATAACATATCTCTTAGACTTTCTAAATTATCTACCAATGAAGATATATTTAATAATAATGCACCCTTCTACAACAAGGCCTTAACTAAAAGTGGATATAAAGAAAAAATCTCATATATCCCCAACACTACTATGGACCAAAACATAAAACCTAACAAAAACTACAAACACCAAAAAATACCATTGAAGCAAATACCTAAAGTGGTTATTCCTATTACACCAAACAACAGAAAAACCACAACAACTATTACTACACGATCTATGACCAATGTTATCAACCCACATATGAATACCAAGCACTCAAAATCTCATAATCTACCCCAAAATAACACCAAATACAACCACGATAATTTACCAAATCCCACAAATAAGGAGACTAACCATAGGAATCATTCTAGAACACAACACAATAATATAAGTGATAATAAGAACTTAACTAAAAACCGCAAATGAAACATAACATGGTACAACGCACCCTTCAACCTGCAAACTATTGGACAAATCCCCCAAAAATTCTTTGAGATTCTACATAAACATTTTCCACCAAACCACAGATACCACCAAATATTTAACAAATATACTGTTAAATTCTCATACTCTACATCAAGCAATCTCAAACAAAAAATAAGCAACTATAACATTTATAAACTTTAAAATAATACGACTACACCACCGCAACATAATTTAAATTAGGACTGCACCTTTTAAAAAGGAAAATAATACAATCCCTCAACCTAGAAAACACAACCACCCAAATCACCAACACAAAAACAACAGAACACAAAATCACAATACAACCCTAGCACCAAACCACCCACAAAGCAACCTTCATTCTCCTGCTATCATTAATTACAATAGAAATAGCTCAAGGATTAATGTGAATAGTATAGGCACCCCCAATAACCATCTTACGTATGGCTGTAATTGCAGAAATAGAAGCATTTGCCCCTTAAATGGAAATTGTTTGATTAATAATGTAATGTATAAATGCACTGTGTCTACTACAGACTCCAACAAAACATATATAGGATCTACATCAAACACATTTAAGAAAAGATTTTACGCACACTCTAGAAGTTTCAACAATACTAAACTAGCTAACACCACATCTTTAGCTGAAGCGGTAAATAATTATCAAAAGAAAAAAATAGATTTTAAGTTATCGTGGAACACCATTCTACAAAGAACTCCATATCTTGGGAACAGGAGGGAATGCGGATTATGGGGAGATCTTGAAAATTACTAAATCTAAGGACGATTTATTAAATAAAAGACAGGAATTGAACATAGTTTGTAATCACCGTATACGAAAAACATTTAAATACTATAAACCTAATTAAATACTATAAACCTAATTAAATATTCTAAATAACAACTCACTATAATTCCATATAGAGTAACATTTATTATACCTCTTTCCCCTAATTATATGCATTCATGCTTATTTTTTGCCTTTTAATGTTTTAGCTTCCTTAGATTTATACGTTAATGACTAAAGGCAACAAGATACACAACCACCCGTAATTGAGTGAGTAGATATATATCTATGTATGATATGGAAATATATTTATGTGTGTATATATATATATATATATATATATATATATATATATATATATATATATATATATATATATATATATATATATATATATATATATATATATATAAGTGTGTGTATATGTATTTATGTATGTGTATGTGTGTATATATATATACTTGTATATGTATGTGTGTATGTGTGTGCATGTATATATATATATATATATATCGTTTCTGAATTTGTTTAGCAAGATTCTTTATCTGAAAACGTGTGTTGAAACCGATATTGTTATACTTTGGGAGGGTCATGTTGCCAATAAGAAACACACGCACCAGTTTCTTTCACTTCAATTTATTATAATAAATTTATAAATTTAGGAATTTATAAATTTCCGGTTGGTTGGTTGGTTCCACAACAAGATGATTGTTTATATATTGTCAAAGTTCTTTCGTCACACATTCTGTGACCTCTTCAGTAACTGCTGATTCTTTTCTTTGTTTTTGTGCCTCTCCTTTGTTCTGTCCTACGCCATCTTGTTTTTGTGTGTGTTGTGTGCTTAGTTTGCGCATGTGTTACATCCGGGTGTCTGTTTGTGTTTATATTTGTTTATTTATTTGTTTATTTACATGTTACTGTTTGGTTGTTTGTTCTATGTGTGTGTGTGTGTTTTCATTTTGTCTTTAATTGTAAGATGTGATGTTGCTGTTCCATTCATGTTTTCTATTTAATTTTGGTTGGAGTTCATTTATGTTTATTGCCTCTGTGATTTGTCTAAACATTGCGTCTTTTCTGTGTGTAGATTTTATTTTTATTTCTATGTTCTCTAATTGGCCCTTATATTCTATGTTAGCATGTTGGGGGAGTACAGATGAATCTTTTCTATCTTGAAGCTCTCACCAGTGTTCATTTAATCGTTCTCCTATACTACGAGCTGTCTCACTATATTCTTATCTTTACATTGTCCTTCAGTACATCTTATGCTATATACTATGTTTCTAGTTTTACAGTTAATATGGGGGGTTAGTTTACAGATTATGCATTTCTTATCTATACAGGGAGGTCTTTGAAAAGGGTTTGTATTACTAATAAGTGTTTTTATGGAAGTACCTGGTCTTTCTACTATCTTAATATTTAGTTTAAGTTTATCTAGGGCTCTTCTAAATTTGTAAGCTAATTCACCTCTAGGGATTGTATTGATGAACATTACACTCTGGTATTTATTGCTATCATACCATGAGTTTATTCTATTAACCTTATTACTAGTTCTTTCTATTCTATTCCAAAATTTGCTCCTATACAAGGGGCAGGTCCCATTTGTAGCATTATTTACCATTTTTTCCCCATTTGGTTCTGGCTCCTCTATATACTCAGATTTTATCTCTCTGATTGTAACCAGAGAACTGCATACGGTGGATGAAGTGTTTTATGTGTCTCTCTAGTTCTTTGCGGTTGCACGTTTCTCATCACTCGTACAATATATATTTAATTTATAATAAATTGGTGCGTGTGTTTCTTATTGGCAACATGACCCTCCCAACATGACCCTCCCAAAGTATAACAATATCGGTTTCAGCACACGTTTTTAGATAAAGAATCTTTCTAAACAAATTCAGAAACGAAATATATATATATAAAGATTTACATATATATATAAAGTCATAGATATATATGTGTTTTGCAACCGGTCACGTTGTGGCTCAATGAGAAATTAATAAATTAAATTAAATAATCAGAGCTATATATCATAAAATATGTCTTTAGAATCACTAGATATAATATGACCGCTGCCACGTCACGATTCTTAGCCATTTTTGAATGTATTTTTGGCGCGATCACTTTGGAAAATTAAATGTCTTATTTTGAGCTCGCTATGATGATTGCGAAGCTCTGGACATTCCTTGTTATCGGATGTCTTAAAATGCGTATGAAACCATGGGAGAGGTAATTAGGTATGTACGCAATTCTTCTAAGTTCAATTTTACAGCTAATTGTGTTTAGTTGACTGTATATCTGATCGATTTTTACATGCTGTCGAAATATTAGATAAATAATCTATTGTAGCCACCGCGAAGGGGCTGCTTTCGGTTATTTGTCGGAGATTTCTTCATAGGAGCCTTTATGCTTATAGCTTGGTCTAATTGATTTTTTATATGGTTAATTATACTAATTGGGAGAGGAAATGGTATATATTATATCAAGTGATTCTAAAGACATAT
>OZ024742.1:150023332-150028332 GCA_964016885.1 Eledone cirrhosa | reverse complement strand
ACCGCTAACCAAGGAGCTTCTGAAGAGCGTCGTCAGTGGAGTTGCTAAGGCTCGCTTACATGTTTTTAGGAGGACTGCTGGGAATCCATCAGATCCAACAGCTGAGTTTGTTCTAATTTCGTCTATGGCATATACCACATCCTCCTCCGTTATGTTTATGTGGTTGATGGTTGCTATTTCTTCATGGAGTGTTGTGGCATCAAAGAAATCCTCTGGCTTTGTTATTTGCATGTGCCTCAGTGGTCATTGGAACACACTTTGTTCTGTTCGTTCAGTATTTCACTTATCTGTTGGGGATTCTCAGTTAATGAACCATCTTTATGGAAGAGTGGCCCAATCTTGCAGTGTACCGAGGCAGTCTCTTTTGCAAATTTAAAGGTCTTAGGGTTTGTTTTAATATTTTCTATGGCCCTGATTTATCTTTGCCCTCTCCTTTTCATGGGAAAGTTTGAGTGCAGTCTCGATGTCAAGTAGTGCACGTTTCAAATAGGATCCTTCTTGTTTGTGTTTTTTTTTTTGTTGTGCAATGTGTTGAGCTTAGTTCTACGTCTCATAGGGATTTTCCTGTCTCTGGGAATAAGATTTTTCGTCTGTTGGCCTTTTTCTCCGGGACAAACCTTTGACATATAGTTTGTATTGTTGTCATGAAGTATTGAAAATGTGTGTTGGTGTCTTGTGTGGTGATGTTGTCGTTCCATATTTGCTTCCGGATTTCTTTCTTGATCTTTTTCCAGTTAGCCTTGTAGAAGTTAAGGCTGGATAAGTTCCCGGTGCTTCTTGATGGTTGTGTCTCTGTTGACTCTCTCGGACCACATATCATTAATTCTACTAAGTTATGATCCGAATCCGTTGGTGTCAAAATCGTTGGTGTCACCTTTACATTGTGGATGAGCACTGTGTTGTTTGTAAAACAGAGATCCAAGACATTCTTGCCTTTTGTTGGGAGGAGTACTGCTTGTTCCATGAACAGCCTGTGTGTGAGGGCCAGCCGTCTGTCTCTGTTCTAGTGATGTCATTCCAGGGAGGAGGAGGCCTACAGGCCGTTTGACCTTTGGCAGGTTGAAGTCTCCCAGCAGTAGAATGTTGAGACCCTGGTCCAGTTTGTCAAGGACCTCTTCTATCCTACTGATGCTATCCTCAAATTTACCCTCATGACTGGGAGAAACGGGTGGTCGATATGTGACACATATTACCGTCTTTAGTTGCTTCATATGTACTATCAGTGTGTCACAGACTGAGTTTGAATGTGTCAACAGTACAATTAGTGTGACATCTTCACGGATATACAGAGCAACCCCACCATGAGTCCTCTCCTTCCTTCCCGAACGAAATTCAGTATATTTTGGTATATGTATTTCCGCATCTGCTATACTGTTTGTCAGGTGCATTTCGTTTAGTGCCATGCATAATACTTGATTGCTTATGGCTAAGTCTCCCAGGTAGGAAATTTTACCCATGTTAGTGAGTTTCACCAGACCTCTGCCATTCAACAGCAGCACTGGTGTGACATTTGCGGTGTCAGCAATGGCTGTCGGTATGACACCTGGCCTGGTGTCAGTGGCGGCCACTCTGGGTCCCTTAATTGTGGTGGTCTCGAGGGCTGGTGTGAGTGACCCTGGCTCTGAAAACGATGCAGCCAGGCCAGCTGTCCCACAATCTTCTCTGTCATCATTAAAAAATGATTTTGCTCTGTATCTCGTCTGCATATACGTGCCTTCTCCTCTTTGTTGGGGTGGCATGCGCGACATCAGCATACTTCTGGGGCAGCTTGCATCGGTTCTGGTTTTGGCTGGGGCATTTTGTGTGAGTAAGTTAGGCGTAATTCGCTTGGGGCCTGGGGTGAGTGAATCTACATTCTGTTCCTCTTTCTCCTTGCCAGCAGGTCCTGTTGCTGAAGAAATTGCATGTTACCTAGGTTTTCTTGCTCCCAGTATCTCGGCGCCTTCTGTTCTTCCTTTGGACAGTTGTCCATTGGTCTTTTTCTGCTTGGTTATCTTTCGGAAGGTGATTTCGCTTCCCGCCTTTACCGCTTGCCTCTTGGTTGCCCGGCCTGCCTTCCTTGACTGTGGCGGCGGGTATCTCATTTTCTTTAAGGTCCGTGCTTGTGCTTTCTTCCTTTTCTTTTTCTTTCTCCCCGTTTTTCTCTTCCTTGAGGACACGGCTTAGCATGGCCATGTGGGGTACTATGGGAACATTAGGCCTTCTCAATTTCTCTTCCTTTTCTGTCTATTTGCGCCAAAGTCCTCAAAAAGCCATGGTTCTTCAGAGTTTCCGCAATCTTTTTGCTTGGTGGTGACCCATCAGCCAGACTCCATCTCTTGATCAACACCTCTAGTTCCATCTTTGACCAATTTCATCATCTACATTAATGACATCACCAAGCACAGCAACGTAAGAATATTCGCAGGTGATTCCAAGCTCCAAAGGGTCATCAATGAAGTGGGTGACCGGACTTGCCTTCAGTCAGATCTACTGGCTGTTATCCAATGGGCAGAAAAGAATAATATGCTGTTGAATGAGGATAAGTTTGGATTAATCCACTTTGGAAAAAAGATGCCCTGAAGCTACCATACTCTCTTCCTTCAGGTGAAACTCTAGTGGCATCCAATAACATCAGAGAACTGGGAGTAATTGTGGACAACATAAGCTGGGCCACTCATACATGGCCCGCAGAATGTGTTCCTGGATTCTCAGAACTTTCCAGTCGAGAGATATCCACACTGTTATCCTTCTCTTATCCACTTTTGCCAGATCCCACCTTGAATACTGTGGTCTCTCCACACGAAACAAAGTATCATGAAAGTTGAAGCATCCCAAAGGTCGATTACAAAAAAGATAGATGGCATGACAGGCCTTGACTATTGGAGTCGATTAGAAAAGCTCAATCTTTATTCTCTCCAACGTTGCCGTGAGCGCTACATTATCTGCATGATGTGGAAAATATTCCATCAGCTTTGCCCAAATGATGATGGCATCACCTTTAATGTACACCCAAGGCTTGGGCCCCGTGGTATCCGCCCACGACAAAAATCTCACTCGCATCTCATAACAACAATACGGCACAATTATTTCACCTCAATTGGCCTGCTCTCTTTAACATTACACCAAAACACATCAAAACAGAAACAGACCCCATCAAGTTCAAGAAGTCTTTGGACAAATTCCTTCAAGAAATCCCGGATAAGCCTCCTACAACCGGATATGCCTCCGTAAATAATAACTCTCTGCTCGCTGATTTGTAAGACTTCGCCAGGTGGTGCTATTAAGTTAGACATGGCCTGGGACAATACTGGCCGAAACCTATCAAAGTTATACCTATAATATAAAGCTGATGGCCGTATGTATGTAACAAACGTTTCGCCAAACGGCTGGACCAAACAGCACCAAATTGGTACCATAGATGTAACTTTTTCCAAGTAAAAAAGTGAGGGTATTTTTGTCTACTGAATTTTGTTAAAAGATTAAAGACATTATTTAAATATTCACTTCTTTAAAATTTCAAATGTCAACACTTCCGGTTATAAGCCATTCCTCACTTTTCCTTATGACGTCGCACAACATTCCCCTCTTTTTCTTAGTCTGTCCTTTTAGATAGATACATAGCTATAACGTAGCGCCCTTAAAATATATCTCTGGCTGTCTGCATTAGATAACGTTTTTCGAAATATTTACTTCTGCGTTCACAGATTGATTTTTTTTAGTTTCAGAAGATCCCATTAAGAGTGAAAGCCTTTGCTTAAACTTTAATCTGTTATTTTAATATATATATTCGTGTACAGATATTTTTGCATACACAAAAACAAAAACCTATTTATTTCACGAAGCACAGACGGCTTATCGTCATTGTTACTGTCCGAGGTTAGAGGACCACAGTCTTTCCAAGATCCGAGAACCATCAATGGCCATCAATGTTCCACTTACCGTTTGGCTTGCCAGATGCCTTCGTATGTTACACGATGACAGCCATTGGCACCTCACCCTGCAAGAAGCAGCAACTGATAAAGTCCCTCCTCAGCTGCGAACACTTTTTGCTATTATGCTGCACAACTGTGATCTCGCCGACCCTCTCGCACTGTGGAACAACCACCGCGAAAGTCTAGCTGAGGACATCCTCCACCGCACAAACAGACAAAATCCGAAAGTTGTCGTTTTCAATGAGGCGCTCATTTGTCTTGAAAACAGTGTCCTGGAGATTGGTGGTAGTCCCCTAAGTCACTACAGCTTACCTGCTCCTGACAGGAGTGTCCAGAGGTCAATGTCTGCAGAGCTTCTCCGCGAGACGAGATACGAGATCAGTGCTTCTCTCATGGTCAAGTGTATGTAGGATGCTCTAGGGTGAGCTCGCCAAACAATCTCTTCATCTTTGCTCCAGAGGGCCGAACAAAAAATATTGCATACTCTGAGGCTCTAACAATGTAATTTAAATATTTTCTGTTACTTGGGATTTCCATTAAGGTTGTTCAAATTATTGTTTGTTAAAAAATGTGTTCTCTGTTTAGCCTTTATTGTTGTAACTATCAATTTTCTTTAACGTACTGGCTGCTGAAATGGGGAATCCTAAAAACTATTCAAACCCAACATCATAGCACGTTAACATGTGAAGACCTGTATATGTATATATACATATATATATATATATATATATATATATATATATATATATATATATATATATATATATATATATATAGTAATAATAATAAATTTGAAGACTAAAATCCAAAGAGGGCCCGATAAGGATTATATATCAGATATATAAGAACCGTAGAGCAAATATTTATTAAAATAACAGATTAAAGTTTAAGCAAAGAATCGCTGCTTTCACCCTTAACGGGATCTTCTGAAACTAAAAAAGTCAATCTGGGAACGCAGAAGTAAATATTTCAAAAAACGTTGCAACCAAAGGAAGACAGAAAAACGATACTTTGGTTCATGGAAACGTTTCCTGGCAAAGGACGGAAAAAAACGAAGATAATAAGTCATTATTTGGTGCGGTAAAA
>OZ024742.1:150003332-150018332 GCA_964016885.1 Eledone cirrhosa | reverse complement strand
TTACACGGCTCAGAAAAATTTATTTATTTGAGCTATTTAATTGTAAGAGACCATTTTGAGTTTCTAACTCAATACCTATGATATAGTCGGCTCCTTCAAACTTTGTTCAGCTAACTTAAATGTCGTGTAAACCAGTGATTCTCAACGTGGTCCAGGTGGACCACCGGTGGTCCTCATAGCATTTCTAGTGGTCCACAGAGAATTCGTAGCCATAAAAAAATTGTAGCCATTTCACAAAAATGTAACTAATATAATATTTTGTTTAATTACACACATGTCCATTATATTTGAAAATTTCGAGTTCACAGCTCTGATACTATGGGCATGTGGTTAGAATGTCTCTAGCAGTTCTATTACAAAAGATTTAAAAGTTTAGGTGGTCCACAGCGAAAAAAAGGTTGAGAACCCCTGGTGTAAACTTTGCTGGTATTTTAGTAGCGTACGTTTATGACACGCTATGTTCTGATGCCATGTGCGTTATTTTATATTCGCATACCATTTAGTCTTATGAATAGCATGCCAATATAAAATAACGCTGATGCACACATGTATGCATACGTGTGTGTATGTGTGTAAGCACACACGCAAATACTCAAAAATGCCTGGGTAGAATCGTGATATTGTTCAATTCTTTCTTAGCCTTTTCACCAAACAGATTTTCACCAAAAAGATTTTACCATCTTTTTGCAAGCTAGGAGGATGACTGATTCAGCAAGCGTGTGGGATTTAGATTTTAATGCTATTATTTCAGGTTGACTTTGCCTTTCATCCTTACGGGGTCGATAAAATAAAGTACCAGCAATGCACTGAGTAATTGCTGGCCTTGTGCCAAAAGTAGAAACAATTATTTCAGTCACCTGAATTGACGCTAGTTGGGCTCGTTCAGACACGGTCATTATTTTTTCAAAATAACTTCGCTGTTTTGATTTCTGCTCTAACACTCTTTGAAAGTAATCAAGCTTTTTAACTTTCAGAGATGAATGTTTTGAATTAAAATGTCTTTCTAACTTACTTGGTACCATGGATTCATTTGACATTGTTTCACCGCACAATATGCATGATGGACTTGGTTTGTTAACGTCACCAGACCAATAAAATCCAAATTTCAAATATTTTTCACAATATTGTCGATTAATGTTTCTCTTTTTGACAAGAGAGGTTGATGGCTGTTCCGCTCTGGACTTAGACTCGTTACTAATATCTTTCCTTTTCATATATTTATCCATTGTAAAGGGTCATGAAATATCAATATGACAGTTTTGGGTAGGATTGTCTATATTGAGATGACAGTGTCTTTCGGTCCTGCAAAGCCTTCTCTTTTTTGTACAAAAACAGCAAAACAATAAAAATATGTATTCCTACCTAAAATTGATGTTTTATGAGACCATTTCTAGCTGGAAATCATCAATTTTCGATGTATTACGCACAAAAATAGTCAATGTTTGAGTACTGAAAACACATCGTCAATCTGCCATTCTTGCTATGTTCCACACACCAGTAGACAGCTACAGACCTCTACTATTCCCTCATTAGCATAAGGTGATGAAACACTGGAACTCTCCAGTGTAAAAAGCCAGAAAATCGACCCATATTGAACAAGCAAATGCACATCGAGCCTCCTTTTCGGCTACACGTGACTATGCCTTCCCCCCATCACAATGTAAACATGGCGGCCAAACTTACTCTTCCGATGGGATAATCTACCAGAAAATTAGGAAATTATGCCATATAGAGCTGAAGCAAATATATGTAAAGGGAAGCTAACATGGACTAATTAAGTAGCATGAACCAGAGAAGTCTGAGCTAAATCATCGGAATCATCCATAGATTATTCCGAAACAGAGGTAAACACAATAGAACCATACTTGCACCGACACTTTCTGCAGCCGCAGCCTGGTGCAGTCTGCGACTAACCCAGGTTCTGCTACACGTCGGGCTGAGGAGGCCAAACTCTTTAAATACCGGTAGCTCTCCGACAGGTTTGCGGTCGTGCCCTTGGCAGTGGAGATTTCTGGTGTCCTCGGCCCTAGGGATACCTCCCTACTCACCATCATAGGCGCTGAGCTGGACAACCGCAGGTGTGAACCCCGCGAGTTGGAATGGCTTTTCCAGCGCGTCTCCCTTGCCTTCTCCATCCTGTCCGCCGTGGTTGGGGAGGGGGCATCGCGTAACATTCCATATTTAAGTATGTGCACTATCATTGACTGACTGTTTTTGATCATAATTGTTTCTACTTTAAGCACAAAGCCAGCAATTACCCAGTGCATTACTGGTACTTTATTTTATCGACCCCGTAAGGATGACAAACAGTATACTTAAATCTGGGTAGAAGCTGACATTTGTGTTCCTAATCTTTACAGGCAATTTTTTCAAAATTTCAAAGCTCTTTCCAGAAAATCTACTCGATAGATTTGCTTGAAATTTTGACGAGACCTTCCCCATAATAGCAGTTTCATCGTGAAAGAAGCCTTTTTTTTAAATTCTGCCTTAAAAAAATGTTATACTCACTTTTATCGAAAAAAATGTGATTTTTTTTCAGGTTTTTTTACTGCCCGGCACACTAATGACGAAAAAAATTTATTTTTTCCAAAATATCAAAAAAACGGCTTCTGTTACCATACAAGGACTGGTTTTCTGATTCTAAAAATGTAAAAATCATCTTCATAGCTTATTTGAATTTTCTCAAAAGAACTCTGAAAATTGCGCTATTTTTCAACCATTTTTGGTCATATCTCAGCAAAAATTAGGACTAGAGGAAAAATAAATATATCATTTGTCTCAGTTTTAGAGGTACATTTTCTACCATAAAAGTGAAAAAAAGATGCATGATATAATAATTTTCTTTTCTTCCGATGGGGGGGGGGGGGTCCCACCTTAAGACAAGTATTGACCAATATCCATTCATATGATCAATACTAATGACGAACGAAACAATAAAAGATATAGAATTTTTAACATTGCGATATTTGTAAACATTTCGCTCATCCCTAAATGAACAAAGCTATGTGGTGCAGCATGTTACACCACAGACTGTGAATACTCAATTGGAATCACGTGGTTTTTCGCATTTTCTTAGTGTGCCGTTCAAAATTTCGCGGCACACTTAGGAAGATATCGCGGCACACTGGTTGAGAATCACAGATCTAAGTGTTTCTTGAATGTGGAAGCGTTAGTGTTAATATGTTCCTTAATCCTGATGTGTAGGTGTCTGGTGGTGCTACCTATATAGAAGTTGTTGCATTTCAATGGACTCAGTATACGACGTATGCTTCATGGCATATGTCTGTGTTATTTATGGGGCAGTTGGCCAGCATGCAGCTTCTGTTGTGTTCTCTAGGTCGTCTCCTAGATAGTTGTCCGCTTCATCCTGGAGACGAATAGCTCTGCATTGGACTTGGTCAGACCCATATCCCTGACCAAGTCATTGACTTCTTTTTGGTTTAGGAAGTGAGGAACTTTTTCTGGTACCTCAGGCAAGTAATCCAAGTCCTCAGCATCCATCTCTCCCACTTCATCAGAATACTTGTCTTGGAAAATAAATTTGATATGCAATACAACATAAATATTGGAAAGGGAAATACATATTTAAATAATATAAAAGAACACTAATCATACTAATGAAAATTCGTGCTTAAAACACAACTTACCCTTTATTCAGGGTAAGAAAATCCAGTATCAATAAATCTCTTTAATTCACTTTTTAACAATTTTATACATTATTGCACTTTTATAATTTTCTTTAGGGATTACTCTTTATTTTATAATTTTAATTTAACCGGAAACATCATAAAAAAATCATTTAACATAAGCAAATTAAACTTACGTACAACGTAAAATCCGGCATACAAATAATTCTAGTGAATAGAATTTTTACAAACTCAAACTTTTAACTGTTTAATAGCACTTTTTTATTTATTTGGGACCTAAGCAACACAAAAAAAGTGATTACAAGCCAGGAACAGAAAATTTTTTTTTGTTTGTTACACGGTGTAATTAAAGTGTGTGTTAGTTGATCAACGACACTTTTGTATGCAGGGTTGAGCACTCAACGAAGTAGACAAGTTGCTCTGTTTACTCCGGTGTATAATCATAATCATGGTCAACGGGTTATAATTAACTTCATTTATTCATAATTACTACTGTTGTTTCGGTTCATTTATATGGCCCGAGCTGATTTTTGGTGTTGCTTTCTCAAAGCATCGGTAACATTTTATTTCTTCATGTTTTTCTGTTTTTTTCCTGTTTAACTTCTAGTTGTCTGATGAGGTCATAATTGTTGCATAACAGTTATCACCGAAATATATATAACAGCGATTATGAATAAGGTGAATTATAACCCGTTGACTTGTATTTCATGATTACACACACGCAGGAACACACACACACACACACACACACACACACACACACATACACACACACACACGTATATATATACACACATTTTTATAAAGGTATCAAAGGTACAAATTAATTGCGTTCGTAGGCGGTATGCCGATATGAGCATTCGATGCTCGTAGTGAGCAGAGTATCAGTAATTGTTTCTACTTTTGGCACAAGGCCAGCAATTATTCCAGTGCTTTACTGGTACTTTATTTTATCGACCCCGTAAGGATGAAAGGCAAAGTTAACCTCGGCGGGATTTGAACTCAGATCGTAAAGGCCCGTAACTCCATGCTGCAAAGCATGGCGTCAGACGCTCTACCGACACTGCCAATCCACCGTGGGGAGCAGAGTATCAATAAGAATAATATATAAGGGAACAAAGAATCAGTGTTGCATCATACACATATTTAATTACATATTACATATGTTTCACTGTCGATCAGCTCAAGGAACGATGGATTAATGATCAAGCCTGACTCTGGAATTGGAAGCTCCTCCGATATGTGTTGAACACATATCTGTCGATCTGTCGATCGTTCCTCGAGCTGATCGACAGTGAAACATATGTAATATGTAATTAAATATCTATATGATGCAACACCGATTCTTTGTTCCCTTATATATTTTGTTGAAAGATGGGTGAGAGAGGCAAGAATGGCCCGAGTGTGTGCCTGAGTATGTGCCTGTAAATTGAAGGTGGAAAACTGGGAGAGGGCACTTGCCCTGGTGGTCAGGGTCACCGTGGCTTTTTTAATGGGCTTTCTCCACGATGGCCCTCGGAAGTCTCCCCTCTATTGGGGAATTTTTCATTGTTTCTTTTTTGTTACATCCTCTGTTTTTTGTTTTTTTACACGCAGAAATGCCCATTTGTACCGTCCTGTATTGTACTGTCCTTAATGTCTACTTTGTGTAAACCCTTGTGGTTAATAAAGAAAGCATTATTATTATTATTATTATTATTATTATTATTAGTATATATATATATAATAATAATAATAATAATAATTGTTTCTACTCTTGGCACAAGGCCGGCAATTACCCAGTACATTATTGGTACTATTTCATCCTTACGTGATCGATAAAATAAGTACCAGTAATGTACCAGTACATTACTGGTAATAGTTATTTGCTGGCGTTGTGCCAAAAGTAGAAACAATTATTATTATTATATATTTATATGTATATGTGTGTGTATATATATTATATATATATATATATATATATATATATACATATATATATATATGTATATATGTATATACATATATATATATACATATGTATATATATATATATATATATATATATACATATATATATATATATATGGTGGCTGCCAACTCGTTTTCGAGTACGGCCACTACTTTATATCCATGTAGGAGAACCCCTACTGATGCGCTGAACGAGTGTGACTTTTTAGTCCAGCCAGCGACTTGAAAGCTCTGGTACAAACACTACACTTGTGACAATTATTGACACATAGTGCTGGGCCCATGGTACCATGTAACGACAAATGCAGAGAGATCTCCAGATATAAAGCAATGCCTGTGCCGTGAAGCTTTTATAGTGAGCAAAGGCACTGCACAAAGCCAGTCCCACTCTCTTAACCAAGATGATATTTACCAAAAAGAAGAACAAGTCAACATCATTGGATACCATCAGGGTTGCAGGTGTTATATCAGAGTTTTCCTTCTCCTAGAATTCTGCCTTGACAAAGGCTAAGGGGTCATCTCTCCCGGTGATTTTGGATGGCCATTGACTCTTAAGAGCTCCTTTGCCTTTTGACAGGTTTTGTTTTTAGTCCTGCAGGATGTCCAAAGTCACCCTCCTCACCAAGAAACCTTGGTGGGGTTGCCAGTTTAGTCGCCAACGACCCGACCATGGGACAGGTTGTACTGGAATACATGTTACCAGTAGCACCAACTGGTGACCTGACATAATATATATATATATATATATATATACATACATATATATATATATATGTAGATATATATGTAGATATATATGTATGGGTGTATACATATATATGTGTGTGCAGAAAACACAATCTATTCAATAATTGTTTCTACTTTTGGCACAGGGCCAGCAATTACTCAGTACATTACTGGTACTTATTTTATCGACCCCGTAAGGATGAAAGGCAAAGTTAACCTCGGCGGGATTTGAACACAGACCGTAAAGGGACGTAACTATGCTGGAAAGCATGGCGTCCGACTCTCTACTGATACTGCCAATCCACCGCCCTATTCAATAATATAAGAAAGGAACATATATTTTTTATTTACCAGTTTTATATAGAAGAAAATAACAACATTGCGTACAAAACGCTTCTTGATTTAATAGTTTTAAAAAAATTGCAACTGGCATCCTATTTGAGTAGGAAAATCGTGACTTTATGTCCAGCCGTACTCAAGTTACTTCAAACTATCGGATTTTAGCTTCACTGTTGTGATTGGCAGATAGTATCAGCAATGGAAAGACTAAAAAAGACACAGCTTTTCTGGTCAGATCTAACGATTGGTTTCCTTTCTTAGAAGATTATTTGGAAAAAAGAGATGTGACATTGGATCGAATCCCAACTTGCGGTGAAATTTACAATCTGGTTGTTTGTTGAAGATGCCTGAAGATAGCAGAAATAGAGATCATTCATACTAATAGGATATGTATACAGCTGTGTATGTGTGTAACTCTTTAAAATTTACACATGCTTACATACAGTACACAATGCATTTCATATCTCAGTCATGTTACTACAATAAGTTCGCTTTCCAAGTAAAATGCCCTAACCATATATTTGTATCTGTAAATAGTTATTTTTCTAAATATACTCCGACATTTAATCCTGTATGTCATTTTTTAAATATATGCTGACCATTTTATGTAATTATATCCTAAAAATAAATCCTTAAAATATCATTTGTATCTCAAATCACTTCCCCGTTTCTCTTATGCAACTTTTTAACTTATCAGAACTCATATTTTGTAATTTGTTTGATTGTACATATGACCGGTAATCCTGGAATATATGGATTGTCAATCCTGGATTCAAAAACATAAATACGCATATCGCTATTATCGTTATTATTGATGGCATGGTTTCATGTGTAATCATATAATTGGACAAATTTTATAAACGGTATTCTAATTGCTTAGATAAATAGCTTCTTTCTAAATGTGGTCAGTTATCGAAGGTGTTGCCCTAACTAGATATAAAAGTAATATTCCATTATATTCCAGTAACTAAGCTTTGTCGATGGCAATTAAGTTAATGTTAACGCATTTAATGCATGTGTCATTAACAAACTTGTAATAATTATGCAGTGAGGAAAACCAAAATAATATTAGTCAATGATTTATATTATTTTTCATTTATAGGCAAGCTTGGTTAACAACACGGTACATGGTCGTCTTATAACCTCGTAAGCAGAGCACGGGCTTGACTTTACTTGCCGAAGTAGCAATGAAAGGATCACTGAGTAAAATGTACAATATTTTACAATGGTTGGTATGGGGAAAATAAAGTTTTTTAGAGAATAACGAACTCGTAGATGGCATCCACATGAAGATCGTAGTTAGGTTCCGTTCATAATTTGTCTTAACTTGTCCACTATAATAAATTAGTGTTTAGAGCAGAAACGGCTCCTTTCCAGTCAGCACTTCCAACGCTGAAGACTCATTGTTTTATGAAAGGTATTTTGAGCCCTTTTCATCGTATGAAAGCCATTGTATTCATTGCCTTTCATCGTATGTAAGCCATTGTAAATTTTCATCAGCTACTCATTAATTCATCTCTATCACTTGACAACACTTACCTGGGTGTATTCCATTGTGACTGTTGTTAGAAATAGGTTTGTTAAATGCTCAGTGTTAATGTATTTATTAATCTGAATAGAAATTTCACAATATGACACTTGGACAATATGAAGAAAAGAGTAGATTCTAGCTATAGTAAAATCTTTTAAACTGCATGTACTAAAATCTCTTGAACTATATGTACAAACTATTCGAAAATGAGCCAAGAGAAAAACGTTCACATAGTCACCAGACATGCAGGCAATATTAGTCAAATTTTCTCTAAACAACATCCTACCATCTTGACAAAATGAAGGGTCTATTTTATGATACTTCTATTTACTTCTAAAAAGACGGGATAACGGTTAGAATGCATTGATCATAAATCTGCTTTATCGGGGTTAAACGACAACAAATTAGCTGGGAAATACAATTTCATTGAACTCTATGAAGGCTCGTGAAGTTCTTAGTGATGTGTAACTACATGTTTATATTATGAATAATCTGAGTTGGTACAGTTGGACGTTTTGAAGATGAGAAGGGGCGTATGTGCAAATGTGCATTTCATGAAGAAGTAATTGAAATGATTTACTCGACTTCAATGATACTTTAGTATGTGTGGAATAAGCATATATCTGAGGACACACCAGTATCACTGTTTCACTGTATTCACTAGATCTGCACCTAGAAAATTTTGCTTCGATCTTGTTAGCTGATGTACGTTTGCAGTGGTTGCGAAGATCCACACATATGTGGCATTCCTTGCTGCACCATCTCCCAGGCTTATCTTGGTATGTTTTATTAGACGATTGTGCGTTTCTTCAACCGTAACTCGCAGCTTTGCACTTACTCCTTTTAAACCTCTGCCTAGTTCCAGCCTCTAGTGAAAGTGCTCTCTCGCAATGTCCTACATTTCATGATTTCGTGAGTCTCTTTCGAAATCTTGTCAGTTAGTAGAGAAATCATTGTTTGAGTAAGATGAAGAAATTAGGTATCTTGGCGTGGACCAGAACCTCGTTGTTGATAATTCAGTCACCAAGATGCAAGACGCTGTTTATATCTACAGTAGAAAATCCAAGTCTCGCAACCGTAAAGTAATCTTTTGAGGAGTTACGCTCTGTAGCTTACGACTTTCGTGTGCGCTAACTTGTTACTCTCCCAGATTCTTTTTAACCTACTGAATGTTGGTGCTGCTCATTCAATATATCTGTTGATCTCAGGACTCTAGAAGGAGGTTGTCCCAGATAGTAGAGCTAAAGTACGTGACCACGTGGACTACCCAAGCTCACATTTATTCATGACTAGCAGTGGTACCCGGCGTTGCACGGGATAAGGTATTTTGGAACGTGGGAAAACTTCATGCCTGGAAAATAAACCGAATACTCTGATGGCTGGATAATCTTTAAGATTTTCCTCGATGAAGCAGGAAAAATGCAGGTTTTCACCTAATGCGGGCCCTAGGGGATCAAGAAAATGAATTTTTTTTATGTGCATAATATGCCTTGAAATTTCTGGAAAGTCGGCTAGATGTAACGCCTCAAAAAAGCCATAAAAAGCTGAAAAAATAAAGTTTTTCCCCTAATGCGGGCCCTAGGCCATAAAAAGGTTGGATTTTCTTTGCTCACGGTATGAAGAAGAGACTGACTAATACATAATTACAATTTCAAGGAAATCGGTCTGACGTAATGCCTCAAAAAACCCCTAAAAAGCTGAAAAAAACGCAGTTTTTCACCTAATGTGGGCTCTAGGGGATCAAAAAGTTAAATTTTCTTATGTGCATAACACTCCCTGAAACATAAGTAATATACATGTAAAGTTTGAAAAAAGTTGGTTAGGTACTTCTCGAGTTTTAGGGATTCAAACTCACACACACAGACATCCTCAATGTTATATATAGAGATGGCAAGAGAGTAGGGTGCTTACCACCTTGACCCAACAATTGCTCTTTTTCAGGTTGAAAGTCAGATTGAACTCTGACTGGCTCTTTGGAAGTTATCCATAACGAGTTGGAATTGTTCCTCGGTGTGTACTGTCAGTGCAACGCAGTCTGCAAATAATAAGTCCCTGACAAGTACTTCAAGTACTTTGGTGATTGTATTTACTTGGAGAGACTGAGCAGCCTCCCTTCCCATTTGATGTGAAGGTCAACATCAACAGTAGATGTCTCAAAGGCGTTCTACAATGAGACAGGGAATAAGATGCCGAATGGAGTTCATATCAATCGTGAAATGTTCTGTAGACCATGCCATAGGACACCCACACACCCACACACGTATGTATATATATATATATATATATATATATATATATATATATATATATATATATATAAAATATGAGAAGAAAGAATACTGCGTGGTTGCACATGGGTTACATATGATAAAAATAGTCCTTCGTCAGTGATTTTCCAACCTACATTGGTATTTCATCGCTTTAAAAATCATATACCTCCAGTTGGTGCGAGCAATAGCTAAATAAAGCTATTGGGACAAGTAAATTGCGTAAAGCGGGCGAGACAAGTAAACAAACAAGAAGGATTGATGGCAACGCAAAGATAGGAAAAAAACAAGCAACATGGTTATCCGGTCAGCTTAAGCTGGGTGGATTTCATGAGCGAGCGAGATACAGACCATCCGACGTGAGTGAGATGTGAGCAAGAAGAGAACCCACACAGGCCAAACGGGAGGAAGTGAGCAGGAGAGAAACAGAGATTGAGTGAGTGGAAGTGGCCAGTCGAGAGAAAGTGTAACTGACTATATATATATATATATATATATATATATATATATGTGTGTGTGTGTGTGTGTGTGTGTGTGTGTGTGTGTGTGTGTGTGTGTGTGTGTGTGTGTGTGTCGGGTTCAATCAGGGGTAATCAGAGTAAGTAAGGTATTCAATACATTGTAGAGTATATACAAGATTTAATATAGAAATGGCTTCTACGGGACTATAACTGTTTCATTCGAAGGAAATCATCAGGAAATCTCTGCTTCCCTGATGTTTTCCTTCGAATGAAATAGTTCTAGTCCTGTAGAAGCCATTTCTATATCAAATGTTATATATAAATATGCGTGAGTGTTGTGTATGTGCGATTATTCCTAGACTGGAGATTTAGTCTGAATTCTTACAACAGAGTAGACCATGTTAAGGACACTCAGTGATCAGATGGTTGTGTAGAAGTGGAAAACGGATGAAGTTGTCCTCGTAAGATCAAGTACACCTCATCAGACAGATTCCAATTACAAAGCTTTGGTTGGGTAGGGGTAGTGTTGTTATGAAGGGCGGCTACCGTGAACCCCACCTTTTTTTTTCAGGGAAAGGGAGGAAGTTATCATCAAATCGGAGACCTTCTTCAAAATGCTTACAAGGAAGTGAACGCCGCTAAAGAAACCTAAAGAACACAATAATGTAGTAGTGTAAAGACAAGGTGGAGAATTAAGTCTGGCATCCGAGCAAAACCAACCGACTGGTGACTCAGGGGTAGACCCCCCAAGTAAGATGGTTGGGTAACATCCATGAGCTTGGCTGGTCCCGCTTGGGGATCCAGCCGGATCAGTAGGAGACGGTTGCTTCTGACAGGACCCGCTAGAAGCAGTGTTTGAAGACACTTCCCCCACCACCCTCTCAGGAATAAGAGGACGGAGAAGAAAAATCCAAGAACTCATAATGCATAGAACCGTAGCAAATACTGCAATGCATCTCATCATACATTTTAACAATATCTGCAATCCATTACCGTGGACTGGTATTTTATTTTATCGAACATGAAAAGATGAAAAGCAAAGTTGTCCTCGGCGGGATTTGAACATCAGGCGAGTAGCGTATCTGGGTTGAGGCCGAGGGAGCTGGCACTTTGGGGTCTGTCATATAAGCTTGGATAGGATGTGTTGAAATAAAAAAATAAAAGCCAGAGGTGGGGTGAGATGGGGGTGGCTAACTCAAGGGCTGTCCTGAGCGACACACGCATTAGCTAAGCCACTGCATCAGACCGCAGTGAGTCGAAGCAAATACCATAAAGCACTTGGACCTCCACTATAACAGATTTTTAACTGTTTATTTAAGAGAGAGGGTAGCACCCATAATTGTCCTGGGGATCTAAGTGACTGGTGAAAGGGAGAAACGAATAAAGGTATGTTCAAACCAGAAACCTGTTCCAATTGTTTACAACAGAGAAAACTCTACTAAAGGCATCCATCCAAGAGTCAGTTGGTGCTGTTTAACCGAGCGATGGATTAAACCTCTCACTAAATTGGGTAACGGCAGGATTTGAACTCAGAACACAGAGCCAAATAAAATATCACAAGGCATCATATTCAATACTCTAACGATTCTGTCAATCCCCTGTCAAAGGTAAAGTTGTGTTTTGAACTCATAACATAAGGAAATAGAATAAATTCCACAAGGCATTCACTATTGCTTATAAAAAGCGGGAGGTTTGTGTGTGTGTGGGGGGGGGGGGTCAGCTGGTACATTAGCTCGAGTCACGAAAGCAGTTTTATTTCACCTTATGAAATTTCTTCCCGAAGCCCTGGTCCTAACATTAGGAATATTTTGAAAAGGCCCACAGGTCTTAGACGAGGTTCATCGAAACCACTTTGTTCGCAACGCGAAAACAGTTCTTCCCTCTTAGAATCATCATCAGCACCAGCATTACATATTTTACTCTAGAAAGGTTAGGGTGCATTTTCTATTTTGATTTTCCCCTCTTATTCTTTAGAGATGGCTCGACAGATAAGTTCAAAGATAAGAAATGAAAAGAAAATCACAAAAAAAACAAAAAAAAAACAACAGCCCAAAATAACAATTATAGAATTCTACAGAAAAAAAATCCGTCGCATCGATAAAAATACGATGCGATAGAAGCAGTTGCACGCATGCGCATTGGTATCAGAATCGACAGCAACTTTGCAATATCGTGTTCTGTGTTTTCGCTTTGTTGGTCAGGGGACTGCGCTCTATTTCTCTACGATAACTACTACTACAATCGTTACCAGTATCATCACCAGCAGCAGCAGCAGCACCACACCAGCTGCTATAAAGCTCCGTCACAACTAGTTTCGTGTTCGAGAACTACCATTATAACCACTGCTACAATTACTACTACCACCACCACCACAATAAGCATTGGTTGGATCTGCTCTTAGCTTTTTGTGGAAGCAGCCTACGACAACCACTGTCACACACACACATACACAGTCAGATAAACACACACACACGCAATTTTCACTTTCCTAAGCCAGCCAGTGAAGCTTTCACATCGGTAGTGAACTAATATTATTTCATTTTCCCTTCTCTTCGACTACTGCTGCTGTAGTACACACATACATATTTATAAATTTACACGCATATACACATTGTACACCACTGTCTGTCTATTCGCTCTCTTATTTTTACTTCATACACACACACCTGACGATTGTTTAGTGAAGATATATATTCATACAATATATATATATAATATATCTGTAATATATATATTCACATTTTTCTTTTAAAACCGGCGTCTATCTGAAAAAAAGTAGCAAAATATTATATTCCCTAAGTCGGAGATTTGTCTTAAAAATACGAGGTAAGTGTCAAATTTTCTTATTATAATAAATTATTATTATTATTGTAATAATTATTGACTTTGTTCTATTGGAAAAGGTGTTGCACTCTATATACCATTTGAGATTATTCCAAATGAAGCTGTCACCGACATTGTTCTAACTCGTGTCATAAGGTGGTATATCGCGAAAGAATTATCGCAGCGATTTTCACTTCACTTACATTAGTAAAACAGGGTTATTACAACAATTCGTCTTCTTGATACTCTAAAATTAAGAAAAATCACAAAAACAACCCTATCAAACTTAATGTTTAAAAAAAAAAAAAAAAAAAAAAAAAAAAGATTAATGAAATTCTTCCTTGGTTTTCGTTTCTCATTCTGGGACTGCTTTCGTTTACGTCGCGGCATCTCCAGAAAAGAATGAATATCTTAACCTCCCATAATTTTCCCAATTAATCTAGGAGATTTATGTTATGTTGGTTCTCGTTTCTTTTCTTTTTTTCTTCTCCATCTCTCCTTTTCTTTCTCTCTGTCATATATTTCTTTTTCAATTCAAAGTCTAATATTACAAGAATTCTGTTCCCACGAAAATTACATACAACGGAACCAACTGGCACCTTTCTTCCCTCACCCAAAACATATTTTTCATCATTTATCACGTCACTCCCTCTCCGCCTCTCTCATTCACTTCTGTTTCTTTTCTGTCCCCTTCAGTCAAACCCTTTACAATGTCTTACTTCGTTATGTGTCTCCTTTCCCTCCTTGGTCTTTCGGTATTTCTTTCACTATTCCTTGTGGTTCCATTATCGGCAGCTACTCTCCTTCTCTTTCTTTTCTCCGTATTGTAACCAGTTTAGATGGTAATGTAAGCAGTTAGCTTCAAAGCCAGGAAAGAGAGATAAGAGGCGGGAGATGGGGAGGAGGAGTCGTTTTGATAGATTCAGAGATATCGAGAAATGGCGACAGATAGATAGATATAAAAATATGTGAAATATATACACGTACGTGTGTGAGTAGGTAGATGGATTGACAAAGATGATAAACATGTAATCAATCATACACAAATAGATTGTTGGTAAGCTAGATTGTCAAATAGTGCGTGTGGCTTACACACACACACACACGCACACACGCACACACGCACACATGCACACATGCACACATATATATATATAGATATATGTAAATATATATAGAGAGAGAGCGAGAGAGGAGGGCAGAAATAGTAGATGTATGAATGAATGGGCTTGATAAAGAAAGTTCGATAAAGAAAA
>OZ024742.1:149933332-150000832 GCA_964016885.1 Eledone cirrhosa | reverse complement strand
CTCACACACACACACACACACACACACACACACACACACACACACACACACACACACACACACACATAGAAAAAAGGTGACAAGCACACATGCATGCGCACACGAACACACACACACACACACACACACACACACTCACACACACACACACATAGAAAAAGGTGACAAGCACACATGCATGCGCACACGAACACACACACACACTCACACTCACACACACACACACACACACACACACACACACACAGAAAAAGGTGACAAGCACACATGCATGCGCACACGAACACACACACACATACACACATACACGGTGAAGAGATCCAATCGCTCACGCATAAACCAACAGAATCCATTCAGACCGAGGTTTGATCAACCTCAGTTGGGTCACCAGGATGGAGGTTTATGTTGAAAGATCCGAAATAACCACTGACCCTAGGATTAAATAGAAGCTTGATCAAACCTCAGTTGGGTCACCTGGAAGAGGGTGTATGTTGTAAGATCCGAATCAAGCTGTAACTCCATCCAGGACAGAACTGATGTACCATTCAAGGTTTTGCCATACGGTCCCGTCACCAAGGAATGAGGGGGGTACCGTGTGACACTGCTCCCTACTTTTCAATGGTTCAGCCTCAGATTTATTGCCAAGTAGGGTGCCAACCCCAAAATGTTCTGATACCCTCCTCCACCTCCCCGAACACCACAGCCTGGTGACGGGGCTACGTGGATATGTGAGGAACATTTATGTTATGTTCACTCCCTAACATGCATACATACACAAGCAACATCATATGGAGTCAGTAATTCACATACATCCATACAGCCGTAATCCATGCATACATAAGTACTCATTCTGAAATCACGTGCTCCTTCCTCTTACACATACATCAGGCTTCATCGTGCTAATTTTTTTTGTTTTTATTGTGTACGTTCACACACACACACACGCACTCTCTCTCTCTCTCTCGTGAATTTTCCTTATTTGCTACAGGTTTCCCAGACTGTTTATGTATGTGTGTGTGTGTGTGTATGTGTGTGTGTGTGTGTATATATATATATATAGGAAAATGTTCAACCCCGACGGCAGAGCTCAAGCCGTTTCGACGGCTATTTCTGGACTATTTCTGAGTCCAGAAATAGCCGTCGAAACGGCTTGAGCTCTGCCGTTGGGGTTAAACATTTTCCTATTACCCACTGTACTACCCTAAGTATTGAGTACTCTGGTGCGTTATGATCCATCTGGTTCTTTACAACACCTCCTTCGTTATATATATATATATATATATATATATATATACATATAAACGGAAAAAATGAAACGAAATTTCATTTCCCACTCTTAGTACGGCTGTTATATATATATATATATATATATATATATATATATATATAATTGTTTCTACTTTTGGCACCAGGCCAGAAAATTATTCCAGTGCATTACTGGTACTATATATATATATATATATATATATATAATTGTTTCTACTTTTGGCACAAGGCCAGAAATTATCCCAGTGTATTACTGGTACTTTATTTTATCGACCCCCTTAATGATGAAAGGCAAAGTTAACCTCGGCGGGTTTTGAACTCAGTCCGTAAAGGGACGTAACTGTGCTGCAAAGCATGGCGTCCGACTCTCTACCGATACTGCCAATCCACCGCTCTGTACTAAGGTCCATTGAGCATTTTTATTGAGAAACACATGACCATCATACATTTAATATTTGCTTAAACTTTTAATCAGCACTACTATTTCTAATAACAATTATGATATATATATATATATAATGAAGGAGTTGTGGTGAGGAACCAGATGGACCATAACGCAGCAGAAATAGCCGTCGAAACGGCTTGAGCTCTGCCGTCGGGGTCAGACTTTTTCTTATATATATATATATATATATATATATATGTGTGTGTATATATATATATGTATGTGTGTATTAAAAAGGGAATGGCTCTTTGTACATTGCTCTCCTTAAATAAGTACTAAATGACGAGATGGGCAAGGCTGGAGCACTTTCCATCATAGCGATGCTTGATAAGGACTGATATAGGGTTAAACAAGAACAGGTTTACAAACACATATAAGCACACAGGATCACACATATGCACATTTAATAAAGTGATATAGTGACCCAGCAGCAATTGTTCTAGAGTTACATATCTAGAAGTGATAGTAGAGGTAGTGGTCGTCAGTGGTGGTAGTTATGTGCAGTTAGTAGTTTAGGTGTTAATGGTAGTGCTGGTGTATTAGGATGGTGGGGATAGTACAGTGGTAATTGTAATGTAGTTGATTAGTGATAGTTGTGGTGGTTGTGATAGTAGTCAGGGCCGGATTTAGACCTTGAGGGCCCGAAGCACGTAAGGTTTGGGGGGCCCCTCATACGCAAAAAAAAAAAAATAGAATACACACCAAACCCCTAATTTTACATATCAAAATTCGGCTGACGCAAGTAATTACAATTGAAAAGTTATGAAGTAAATTCAAAAATATCTAACCATCCTCATTTTACGTTCCCTTTCCACAATACCTGTGTTAGACAGGTTGTGGCAGTCCAAGACCAAACATATTGGGGGAACGACTTCATCTTGTTCATAGATTTCATATTTCGTATGGTTTCTATGGTTGGATGCCCTTCCTAACGCAACCACTTTAGAGTGTTTACTGGGTGCATTGTTTTTGCAGTACCAGCACAACCACTTTACACAGTGACATCAAAGACTTTTTATTAGAATATTGTTCTGATAACAACCTGATGTCTCGAAAGTTAAGAAAAATTGCTGAATTTTGCCACAGTAAGGATATTAAATACTTTTTGTTAAAAATATAGTTCACATTGTCAAAGGGATAAAAGTAAAAAAAAAATAAATAAAAAAAAAACACCAGAGGGTACAAATAAATTGCTACGGCCGTCGCTTGTGGGGTCACTCGCAATGAGGAAGGAGGGCCGGGGCAATTGCCCCCTTTGTTCCTTATTAAATCCGGCCCTAATAGTAGTAGTGGTGGTGGTGTAGGTTTGTGATATTAATGGCTGTGGTAATACAGTAGTATATTGGTGGAAGTAGTGTAGTAGGCTGGTAATAGTAGTCGTGATAGTGTAGATGTTGGTGATGGTGGTGGTGGTGGTTGTGATAGTATAGTAGACTTGTGATAATAGTGGTAGTGGTTGTGTAGGTTGTAGATAGATGTTGGTGGTTGTAATAGTGTAGTAGACTTATGATAATAGTGGTGGTGTAGTAGGTTGGTGATAGTGGGGCTGCTTCATCTATAGTTGTTGCTGCAGTGATATTAGTAGCAGTAGAAACGGGAGTAGCAACAGTAGTAGCAGCAACAACAGTAGTAGCTGTAGCAACAGCATGAGCAGTAGTCGTAGTTGTAGCAACAGTAGTAGTTTTCAAGAAACAGCAGCAGAAATTTGTCACTCATCTGTGGAGTGGAGCAGGTGGTAGTGGTGCGTATATTTTACTGTGTGTTTGAGGGAACACATAAAAGCAAGATGGAGGTAGCAGTCCCTCTTTTGAAACCCATGACAACAGCAGCTCTGGGTGATGACTAGATTTGACTTTGCTTCAGAAATATGTGAAAGAGCAAGAGTTTTTTTTCTTTTTTCTTTTCGTTTTCACTCCTACTTCCCACAAAATATAGACCAAATTTTTGAGTAGGGATGCAGGATAGAACTGGAAAGTCCCCCTAGAAACCTAATTTATTCCTCGCAGTAATTTTCCAACAACACTGTTCTTCTATAAGCAATCCTCTCTCTCTCTCTCTATCTATCTATCCTCTCTCTCCTCTCGCTCTTCTCTCTCTCTCTCTCTCTCTCTCTCTCTCTCTCTCTCTCTCTCTCTCTCTCTCTCTCTCTCTTATATATATATTTATATATATATATATATATATATATATATAAAATTATGAAGTGAAGACTCATCATTTAGCCATAATAAAGAATATTATTAATCTGGTTGACTTTGCCTTTCATCCTTACGGGGTCGATAAAATAAAGTACCAGTAATGCACTGGGTAATTGCTGGCCTTGTGCCTAAAGTAGAAACAATTATTAATCTCTACATCGGTATTGAGTACTCATTCTAACATCCGTCAACATGATACAAATATTGCGTGTATATACATACATACATATATTCCAGTAGAGTTATGTCCTACCTTAATTGACTAGAGTTTTAAAGAGTATGTCTCTCTTTCTCTGTTGATTTTCCTAAGTTTATCATAACCTATGACGAACGGGTTTTCTCTTCTCCCACCATTAATTTTAATTGCTCACATTTTTAACACGATATGTTACTTTCTTCTTCTTCCCCCTTTTCTCCTATTTACTTTTTTTATTTTTTCCTTTGTTTCACTCATGAGTTTTATGCTATAAGAGGCACAAAAAGTTCCCCTTGTCACGTGAAATTCTGTGTACATGTCATAGCTTAATTGCTATAAGTTGCTATTTTGTCTTGTCTCTTACTCCATAAGACAGCTCTTTGACTTGTCTGACGCTGTGAACCCAGGTGGATCAGTAGTACCGTTGGTAAGGGTCGAAACTGCCAAAGTCCATCTCGTTTTTATTACTTTGGTGGATTGGCAGTATCGGTAGCGGGTCGGATGCCATGATTTGACGCATAGTGTTATGGCCCTTGCCATTCTGAGTTCAAATCCTGCCGAGGTTAACTTTGCCTTTCATCCTTAAGGGGTTGATAAAATAAAGTAACAGTGATACACTGGGTGATTGCTGGCCTTGTGCCAAAAGTAGAAACAATTATTAATTTCAAAAAGTATTTTTTTTTTAGGTTTCTCCTTTAAAAAGTTCTTTTTCGTTCTGCCTTGTTTTCGTTCGTTGTTTTGTTCTCTCTTTGCTAATTTTCGTAAGTTTATCCACACACACACGTGTATATATATATATATATATATATATATATATGTATATATATATATATATATATATATATATATATATATATATATATATATATATAATATATATGAGAGAGAGATAACTCGAAGAGATTGTTTTGCTTCTCACAAAGATCATTAAAACGCGTAGCATATTAACTATAAAACAATTGAATAACTGTTTAAGATGGGAAAATATGAACAGTAATGGAATTGAACCACGCCACTGCTGTATGTAAGAAGACCGTGTTACCATAGCGTATGTGTATTTTATTCATATACTATATGACAGACTTTATATATAGGGAACCATAATCATTCTTAGGACCCCAAAAAGGACTTGTGATCGTCGCCACCACTACAGTCCTTACAGCTCTTATTATAACAAAGATATTAACATTGACCATTATACAAAGAGCCTTTTCTACGTAGTCTTTCCCATCCACTTCCAGCACCACCAGTTCCATCATCCAGTGCTGAACTTACCTATAAGCTATAGCTTAGGGCGGCACACCCTCAGGAATCACACGAAAAAAAATATTTTTTATCATTAGTTTTTATTTTTTAACACTAAATCATAAAAAACTATATACACTCACTCACACATATATAGTTATAGATATCATTCGTTCTTTATCTTTAAAATTGATATAAAAAATGCTAATCATGTATATTTATTTTAAATTATTTTACCCGATTTTTTTAGAGAAGGGCCTTAAATTTCATATAGCTTAGTTCAAGGGCCTTGTTTCAGGGGGGTACCAGGGGACAAGTCGCCCCCCCCCCCCCCTCCCACTTTTTCAAACGTCGATATTTTATTTTATTGTTTATTTACTATAATAAATTCTTTTAAAGCTTATTTCTTTATATCTGAACTTCATTTGAATATATAAAATTTAATTAGCGTAAAATTTTACTTGTGATAGGGTCCAGGAAAGGCACTATAAGCAATTTATGCTCCTTTAAGAATCAACACATGTTGGTTTGTCCCCCTCACATTTTTAATGCAAACGACGCCCCTGGCTAAGGGCCTCTGCAGATGAAAGTCTGGCTCTGCCAGCACCACCTCTTTCATTACCACCAACATCTTACGACTTGTATCCCCACCACTGCTACAACCCAACCACCAATGTATTCACAACGTTCACCCCAACTATCCTCTACACCTACCACTTTTATTTCTTTTTTGTGTGTGTGTGTGTGTGTGTGTGTGTGTGTTAATGAGCCACAGCGAAATAGTTGTTCTTCCCCTCATCTTCGTTGTATTAAGCTTTTACAATACCCTAGCCGAGCATCAAACCCCGGCGATGGGCTTGCTTCACCACCACCAGGATCACTACCATCATCAGCATTTGCATTTACTTGCTACCACCACTGGAACCATCACTACCGCTATCTGCACCACGACCACAACCATTATCTATGACAGTAACACTACCACCAATACGAAGGCAGCCTGTACATAGTCACTTGATTCACGAGAAATAGCTACCAAATCTTCTCTCCCTTCCAAATTCCAACCCTACTGTTTGAAAATAAAAGGAAGAACATTGTGGATAATGGAGTCTTAGATATACTATGTTTGAAAAAAAGAAGTGATAGTCACGACTGGAATGCATTTGATAAGTCTGTTAGATCAAGACTGACTTGGAACTAAACATCATCATGACCACTTCTGTCACTAACAGTCAACGAGGTGCCTTATACGTTGACGTTCAAACTACTAGGCGCAATAACCATATCTCTCAAATCACCTCGTGAAAAAGGACTGGGCATGTGACATAATGAATTCTTAGATACAGTGCTTGAAAAAGGAAAAAATGATAGGAGGGTCATGGCTGAAATGCGTTGATTACAGATTTACATGTTTCGGCCTTATTAAACTTCTGATATTTATAATTAGTATCACTATATTCTCTGTTGAGCATTCTTAGTCTTGCCAAATAAGTAAAATATGCTCGCTGAAGACGTTTAATAAGACCGAACAAAAACATGAGATCCATTTTAATACATCGCCTTTATTTTCCAAAAATTCTGGTTAGCTGGTCGTGTTGGAATTATCTCCCTTGTTTGTTTTAAAGATTTTTGGCATCCCAAATGGAGTTTTGTCTACTAACACAAAAGCTACTATTAGACCACTGATGTTACCAAACATACCAGCACCTTTATGCAAAGTAACAAAGATACAATTACGCGATCCCTCGGCCCGCATAAATAAGTCAAATCTTCTTAAAATTCTTAACCTCTTTGATACTACCCGCTCAAACAGTTTCTATTTAAATTAAAATTTCAAACATAATTTTATATAAGAAACATATATTAAGTTATTACATTAGTAACGAAATAATTAAATAATTTTAGTAAATCCTTCAAAAGTCTTCATTAATTAATTGAATTTCATTAGAAATACATAACGAAAGGGTTTAATAAGAAACGGACACACTGGACAACCTAGTCCTAGATTCACCCCTAAAACGACAGACTGGTTATGCCTGGAATGCCATTGATCGTAGGTAATTTTGGAGATAAGCACACCGTCACAGCGTCCACGTGCCAATTAGCGCTACACAAGCAATATGTGGCTGTTGATCTGGCTCGAAACAGCAGCCAAATCTTCCTCAAACCATACCTTAACTTTTTTTAAAGGATACATTCGATGGCATGTGACTAGATACACTGAATCAGAAAGAACAAGTAGTTGGATCATTTCCTCCCTTTCCCTAGTAGTACACTTACTATCACCACCCAATTACGACCACAGTAACCCTCCTCTTGGACACATAAAAAAGTTATAGTTCCCCCCTTTCTCCTCCACTGATTTACTATGATGTTAAATACAAAATAAGAACACATTTAATCCCACTTCGTCACAACAATGTCAGCAGACGAACGTAGTACCATTGCTACTTTTGCAGCTCTAAAGTATCAACTGACATCCCAACCTCATCTCATTATCTCTATATATCTTTTCAAAGGCGGCGAATTGGCAGCATCGCGAGAACATCAGATAGAATGTTTTCAGTATTTGTTCCGGTTCTCTGCGCTGAGTTCAAATTCCGCCGAGGTTAACTTTGATTTTTCACCCGTTCGAGGTCGATAAGAAAAGTACCAGTCTATTACTTGAGTCGATTCTTCCTTCACATCCTCTTTCACATTCTCTCTCTCCTTCTCAGGAAGAAATCGACTACGTTCATACCTGGTGAGGGGATGGGTGGTTTCACCAGGTTTAACATGCCCAAGATACGCCGTATGTTTACGACTGCGTCCCTATGACTCAATCGGGAGATGTAGGTTCATACATACATACATATCTCTCCAGCCTTCGCGTTTGTTTCTCAAGCTAAGCCACCCACCATCCACATACAGTCATGTATGAATAATACTGCACACAGCTGAGTGCACACACACACACACACACACACACACACACACACACACACACACACACACACACACACACACACACACACACACACACACACATACACATACATAATTTCTCGTGTATATAATGTATACATATGGAAACAGACGCATACACTCAGAGGATAGAAACAAGCACACAATTAATGCATACTCAGTTAAACATATACACAAACACACATACACACACACACACACACTCACAAGAACATATATTTACATACATTAGATATGCACACCTGTTAGCACATCACTTCTTCACTCATATATATAGACATACAATGTAGACTATACATGTAAGTATGCATACACATACCCATATATTTACCTGTCTACCCCCACTTCTCATGTACTCTCGTGACGGTACACTCTAGCATACATTAGCATGCAATATGCTTACGGCGATTTGCATATTAAGTAAACATGCTCTGTTACTAAATACATTGACACAAATATATGCTTATAAAGATACATGCATATATATATATATATAATGTATATATGTATGTATGTATGTATGTGTGTGTAAATGGAGGGACGATAGAATGTGGCAATAGTGTTTTGAGGAAACTAACGATGGTTAACGCGCACGCACGCACGCACGCACGCACACACGCACGCACGCACGCACACACGTACGCACGCACAAACACACACACGTTATGACCATTTTACTGATACTGTTCCTCACCATTATTAGTGTTACGCCCGTTTACGGTCTGAGTTCAAATCCCGCCGAGGTTAACTTTGCCTTTCATCCATACGGGGGTCGATAAAATAAAGTACCAGTAATGTACTGGGTATTTGCTGGCCTTGTGCCTAAAGTAGAAACAATTATTATTATTTGAAACTTGCTTCGAATTCTGCTTCTTTCCCATATAGTCGAATGTCAACCTGACACCCGAAGCAAAAATAGTACAACGCACATTTAACAATCAATTACCATACAAATGATACCGCAAGGGAATAAACAGTAAACGTATTTGCAAGTTATTTAAATTAATAATGCGCTTCTCGGGACATGGACAGTACCAGTCAGCACTATTTTCTGTATCTCTTGCAGAGATGACTTTCCAGGTATCAAGTCAAAATATTGATAGTTCCCCTTTCTATCATTTTAAGTGGACCAACTATCATTGGTTATTGTATAGGTTTTAAGGTGCCACTATTTTTATTCTGGGTCAAGTGGAGATTTAGGGAGGGCGCTTGGAGGCTAAAATGTATTCAAGCGCTCGCAGCCCTTAGCCAATTGGGCACTACCATCAATGGAAATTCCACCTTGGCGTTCTATAAAGTATTAGTGATGGGTATAAGCGACGACGTTTGGGGGGGGGGGGACTCTGGACGTCGACGAAAATCAACTAGCCATTCTCTTTCGCAGGACTTTCAGTCGGGGCCTAGGGTACCTTCCAGAAATCCCTGGCCTGGCAGAGCTACCGAGGAGCGTTTCCGGTCCGAGATAAACCCCACATGGAAATGCCATCAGCCGGACATGTCCGAGATGCGTAAAGAGCGACAAAACCACCGTGCACGCACTCGTCTCGTGTCCGAGTATCGCTGGCATGTGGATTAATCCCGAATATCTGCTGTCACATGTAGGTCGTGTCCGACTGTCAACTGGTCCATCGTCAAATAACCCCCACCACCCTTCCTAGCTAAGGAAGGGCAGGTTGTCTGTCTTGTGGCCATGGCCAAAGAGGTTGTATGGTGGACGCGTCTGAAAGGGCTGAAGACGGACACTTTTCTCTTCGGTGACTCCTGATTAACGTCTTCAGCTTTCACTTGAAGAAGAAAATGAGGGAGGAGAAGGAAGTGCTTGCTGTCTTCAAAGCAACTTGTTGAAAGGTGGGTGAAAAAGGCGAGAATGGCCCGAGTGAATGGGCTTGCTCTATGCCTGTAGATTGAGGGAGGACACATGAGAAAGGGCACTTGCACTGACGGTCAGGGTGATTGTGGCTTTTGTGGGCTTTTCGCACGAGTAACTCTCGGAATCTCCCCTCTATTGGAGAATTTTCTTTTGTTTCTATTTTTGTTACATCCTTTGTTTTTGTTTTATGCTCATTTTTCCACGCAGAAATCCACATTGTACCGTCTTGTGCCGTCCTTAATGCATTTTTATAAACGCTTTGTGGTCAATAAAGAAAATATTATTATTATTAATATTATTTTTCCTTTCATGCTTCCGGGATCGATAAAATAAAGTACCAGCCAAGTATTGAGGTTTTCTTGGCTGGTCGTCTCACTCCCCGTTTCCCTCTTGTATAGGTTTGAAACATGAAGTGTGAAGACCAACCAAGAGAACCAATTAGATACTTTTGACACCAAATGACTACAGAAAATCCTTGGTATCAGGTGGAATGACTTCATCAACAAAGAAGTCCGTCAACAAACCCACCAACAACGTGTGTCTAACATCAAGTGCAAGTGTCAACTTGGCTGGTTGGGACACGTTACATGACTCTCAAGTGAGAGACATACTAATCAGGTCCTGCATTGGTACTCCCATGGAAAGTGACAAAGATGACATCCTAAGATAAACTGGCGGCAAACAATCGATAGGGACCTGAATCCTGTCAATAAAAGTTGGAACGATGTATTGATAGATGCAACTGACTAAGGTCATTGGAGCACTTTCGCTGCCTCGTGTGTCACAAGAAGCGGAAGCTTCTAAGTATTGGGGTTGATTTAATCAACTTTACACTTTTTCCAAATTACTGTGCCAATGCTAGAAAGAATTATTTGCAAACTAATGCGATCTCCTATTTAGCTGAGTTTATCAAGCTATATTTTCGGTTATGCATGTGTATATAAAAGGTGCAACGATACAATGAATCGCTGGGGTGTTGTATGTATCCATACAGTGCCATTTACCATTGTGCTTAGGTGTGCTTAAGTACACGGTCCCGTTGGCCAGGGCGGGGGGCATCTTCCTGCCAAAAAACTTTTTACTTCTTTCAGAACCCAAGTAAGGGGCTTAACTTAACTATCACAGGGCCTCAATTGTCGTAAATCCGGCGATGTGTGCATACCAGTGTATTCAACATACACACAGAATGCAGAGTGTGGCTGGTTACTTTTTTATATATACCTGTGTGTATTTATGTGAGGACATTGCAAAATAGTCTGTGTGTATGTGTACTAAATGTATGTAGGGGGTGTAGTATGCAATGGTTTGTGTCTGTACATGTATGTTTGCATTATCTGCTATTTTCAAATCTATTTCGCTGGATTTCTGAGATTTATGTATAGATTTATAGTTAAAAATAAATGCTTTTTGCATTAAAAAAAAAAATACTGGCTGAATAAAGGACTTAATATGTGTAAATCTGATAATTATTAAAATTCTGAAGATGTGCCGCTTGTTCAGACCGAATAAGACACATACTAGTCGAAACTTTGAAGTCCTAGTTAATATATACATACACACACTTGTACCCTTAATCTTGATGATCATAGATCATAGAAGCGCCGTCATGACATTCTACATACCAGTCTTCTCCACTTATCGCAGCTGCTGTCAGATCTCAGATCTCCGCTAAAAAAATTGCATGTCCATCTCTAGTTCTTTTATTTTTTTTTGTTTTTTTCATTATTGATTTCAAACATTTTAAAGTAAAAGGGTAGATTTGATTATATCAACCACAGTTCTTGACTGGTACTTTGCTTTATCGACCCTGGATAGATGAAAGGCTGGATTTTAATGCAGGATGTAAAGGGATGTAATAGATACCGTAAGACATTTGTCCGACTGTCTAACGATTCTGTCTATCCACGAAATCATTATTACATCATTATTACATCATTGCTAGAGTGGTAGATGGCAAAATCGGTAGTTAAAATCTCCGAGGTCGATTTCACCTGCCTGGTGACAAATAAGCATAAATCAAATACTAAGAGCATAGCCTTATAAATGTCACCTTATTGTAACTTCCACAATGACAGCTTTACTTTCCATGGCAATACTTAATACTGAAAACTAGAGAGCAAGAAATTTTAAAAATCAAAGCTTTATATGATGCGTATGGCATGTCTGCACCTTCTTTAAAGCACACTCTCATAAAAATGAAAGATTCATATTAAAATTGCATTTGTTATTTTTATTTATTTTCATACTTTAGGCATATTTTGCGGGAATATATACTACTACGATTTAATCTAGTTCAAATCCTACTGAGGTCAAATTTTTATATCCTTCCAGAATCGATAAAATCAATAATAAGTTAAACAATTATGTCGATTAATATTCCTAGTCTAAAACCATTACCCACCGGGCTTCTGACTGAAACTTCGTCATGTATAGAATTACAAAAGAAAAAAAAATCATGTTTTTCTGTCGGTTTTCTTTTGATTTTAGAGATGAAATGTTATTGGTAAGTAATATATTACTTTCCCGGTGAAATACTTTGAATCTGGTAAGAAATTATAGCGATGAGGTGGGTAAAAGGCTGACTAGGCAATAGCCAAGATTCCTCAATACTTAAAGGGACCAAAATTAATCGTGTAGTTATTATAAGCATGACACAGGGATTCCGATGGAATTTTCCGCCAGGGTCCACAATGCAAGGCTTAATCCACTCCTGAAATTACATTTAATATAATAGATATCATCGTGAAAACTTAAATATATAGTGATAGAACTACACATTTTTTGTGATTTGCTCTATTTACTTCTCTTTACAATCTGAGTTCAATTCTTGCGAATTTTGCACCCTTCTGAGACCAATAAAATATGCCTGTCTTATTAGACCAATACATTTATTGCCTAGTCCAATATTATCATTATCCTATTTATCCCTATTATCACCATTATCTTCATCATGATAATTGCGTTCAGTTCCCTTATCACAATTATCGGCAGAAGACCATAATCAGTATTATTACTAATACAGTTACTAATGCTGCTGCTATTACTGTTACAACCACTATTTCCCCCACTTGTCTAATGAAATTGAAATGGCCCGGTAGAAAGCAATCACTTGACTCTCATTTGATTCCGACAATTTTCTTGATCCCCCACCACACCCCTCATCATTATATCCTTCTTTCTTTGCAGCCTCTCCCTTTCACTCACTCGCTTTTACTATCATGCTATCTGATGCTATTTATTAATCCCCTTCCATCTTTGCATCGTATATCTTCCGCTTCGAATATTTTTATTCCAGTTATTCACTAAAAAAAACTTTCGTTTCCTAACATTGCTCAATTTAAAGGAAAAGAAAATGTCATCTTTCCACGTCTCTCTATTTTTTCAATTTTCCTTCTCTTCAGTAATATTATTTAGATATTTTCAATCGCAAATAATAGCAAATGCTTTTTCACTAGGATTTTTTTTTTTTTTCATTGAAAAGTGTGCCCCTCTAACAAAAAATAGAACTGTTACGTGCCAATACTTTTAAAGGTGAATGAATCTTTTAAATTTCTAGTTGAATTATTCCATCGTTCAACGAAAACTGTGATCTCATTTCTTCCTCTGATAACACTCAATTTCCACGTATGAGAGACACTACGTAGTTGCTAAATGGAAATAGCAGCTAAATCTTCCTCAAATCTCACCGACTGTCTTAAATAAGAAAAGACACATTAGATCATGTAGTTCTAAATACGCTGTCTAAAAATACAGGAGGGTCATTACTAGAATGGCTTTAATAATTGATCTCCTCAGGCAGAGATGATTTGGGGTTGAACAACCAACAATATCATGGGTGTGGATCATAGGTTTTCTAGAGCAGGGATGATCTGGGACTAAAGAAGAATAGCAACAACTTTATACTCCACATGTCAATAATATTCTTCAGTATTTGTGAAGATTGTACTTCGATATTCCAGATCCAATCTTAATTTACAGACCGCTTCCTCTTCATGCCGGTGTTATCGAGACTTCGGGCATCCTAGGTCCCCGGAGTGTCATTTTCTTTTACAAAATCAGAAAAATTGCAATCCACCTAATGAAAGAGTACTTTGAGGCGGAGTGGCTGTTGCTGGCCGTTCTCCATGGCAATGCTTTCGCCATTTGGTCTGTAGGATGAAACTGAGAGATACCGCTCAGATTGGGGTGTAGTCTGTCATTCCCTCCTCATCTTCACTTCTTTTTTTAATGTTTTATTTCTTTTCTATTTCTTCTAGTCTTCATTTCGTTATTGCTTTATATAATTTTTTCTGTCTATAAAACCCAGAACGAACTGAAAGGTTTACATATTAAAATTGTAACTACATTCATTAGTACAACTTTTTTTTACTGGCTAGCTATCCTTCATAGTACTGACTTCATTTTCTATTTCAATTCTATTCTCTGGTCTTTTAAAGAAAAATGATAGCTCAAATTTTTAAAGTTAGTTGTTACTTCAGTTTTTCAAGGAAAATATAATTTACATACTTTTATACGTAGATGTTCTTTTTTGTCCTTCCTTTCTCTAAAATTGTTAGGTTATTCTTCCTCTGGCTGCTAACTCATTCATTTTCAAATAAAGATTGTAGAAGAACATCCTGAAAGAGCTAAAATAAATACTGCAAGCAGTGCCGGATTTAGGACAAATGAGGCCCTCTGCTAGTTAAGTTATGAGGCCCTTTACTTGGACCCTGAAGGAGGTAAAAACATTTTTTTGGCAGGAAGATGCCCCCTCCCCCCAGGCCAACGGGCCCCTGTGCTTAAGCATACCTAAGCACGATGGTAAATCCGGCACTGACTGCAAGGCATCTTCCGCATAATCTAACGACTTCGTCAACAGTCAAGTTGATACTCTTGTTTTCTATCTAATAAAAATCAATGTTTTCTTACTCTTTTCGCCAATCACAGATCTTACTCCACGTCGTATATCGTTTAACCATCCAAAAATCACTCCAAAAACTATTATTGTTTATTTTATATTTTTCGTTTATTTCGTGGTGGCAGAATAATCGTCGCGTTATTTGCGATCTTGTCGCTGACACAATTCCAATATGACTACTCGTGATCATCGAAGAATTTTTTTTATACTTTATCAATGTTCAAAGCCTATTTTAGTTTAAGAGATATTTAGTTAATGTGATATTTTTACAATCGTAAATCAGTTAGAATAGATAAAAAATACGGCACTTCGTGGTCACCTGACTTGCTAGAAATACTAGCGAAATCTCCTATGAACTTAGGATAGGATGTCGTCCTTGGCTGCCCGCTCATAAGAAAATAGGGGTCTTCGATCGAAGGTTTGCACGATGATAGCTGACTTGGGACTAAACAATAACTTAATAACACTTCATATCTCCTACCCACTTACAAACACATTTTTTTAAATCGCGCACGTACGTGTGTGTATGTGTGTGCGCGCGCGCGTGTGTGTGTGTGTGTGTGCGTGTTCAGAAACCAAAGTGAGGAAAAGAAGGAAAAATGCAAAGAAAAAAAAAAGATAGGTAGATATGAGGTAGAGGAGGAGTTAGTGAAAGATGTATCTGGAGAGAGAGAAGAGGTGTGGTGTGTGTGTGGGGGGGGGGGGGAGCAGACGACATACCATGTGACCAACAGACAAATCAAGAAAACTATGTTAGTCTGGCGATGTCTTTCATGTCGTGTCACAGTTATAATTAAATTATTCACGAGAGTTATATATTGATTTCTAGGTTAACCCTCTCATCATATCTCTAATTAAACACATTGCTGCCTATAATTTCCAAATAACTTTAGAAATAATTAAGAATTTGGAGGGATTCAGTAATGTAACTTTCTCATATTAATCTGGTGTTTGAAACATCCTAATAAATGTCCTTATGATGGAAGGATTTTAGATATTTATAAACATTTTAAAACATAGTTTTATGTCAAAGAAAGGAGGCTAATCTCAGGTGGTTTGGTATCAATATCACACATTCTTCAGGATCATGGGAGAAAAATTTAACCGATTATATCGATTACTCAGTATTTGGCTGGCATTTATTTTTATCGAACCTTCTTCCTTCCTTCCTTCCCCGAATGGATGGAAGGCAAAGTTGAACCTGGTGACATTTGAACTCAGAAGGTTAAAATAGTGATAATTAAATACCGAAAGAAATTTTGTTTGATTCTATATCGCATCGGCCATCATATATAAAACATCATTTAAGAAAAAGATCGGGAAATGACGAACGAAATAATTGTTTCTACGTTAGGCACAAGGCCAGCAATTACTCAGTGTATTACTGGTACTTTATTTTATCGACCCCGTAAGGATGAAAGACAAAGTTAACCTCGGCGGGATTTGAACTCAGAATGGCAAGAGCCGTAACTCTATGCGTCAAAGCATGGCGTCCGACCCTCTACCGATACTGCCAAACGAAATAATTGTTTCTACTTTAGGCACAAGGCCAGCAATTACCCAGTGTATTACTGGTACTTTAGTTTATCGACCCCGTAAGGATGAAAGGCAAAGTTAACCCCGGCGAGATTTGAACTCAGACTGTAAAGGGACGTAGCTATGCTAGAAAACATGGCGTCCAACCCTCTATCGATACTGCCAATTCACCAAACGAAATAATGTCAGTAAATTGTTATAAACAAGATATAGGGAAGCCATTATTCTATAGTGTGTTTTATGTGTTCCTCTGTGCGTGTGTTGTTTCAAATGGAGTTTGCCGATGAAAGAGGAAGGGACTACTTATGTAATACATGTTGGTAGAGTATGTTATTTAAATTCATTAATACATACACGCACACACACAGTTCATACACGCACGCACCCACACACACACTCTCCCTCACTATCTCTTTCTTTTTCTCTCATTTTATCGGTTTTAGTTATTTTACTGCTTTCAGATTATATCGACCCGAATCATTATTTCAGTCTGATGCATATTTTATCGATCTCTATTTATCGAATGGTTAAGTTACCTCTTTCACCTCTTTGACACAAAAGGAAACAACTCGATTCGTTTGGACGCACGCACGCACGCACGCACATACACATGCGCACGCACACACTCACACAAATACACTAACAGAAACACACACAAACACACACACGCATTCACACTTACTTAAACACACACTTACACAAGCCCACACACGCACACACTCACACAAATACACTCACACTCACTAACTCACATTGAAACACAGACACACACACTCACACATACACATTCACACACAAATACAAACGCACGCACACACTCATACAAATACACTAACAAAAACACACACACACACACACACACACACACACACACACATACACACGACAAGCTGCAATCGCAGTTTCCCGTCTATCAAATTTGATTGGCAAAACATTTTCAACCTGTGACTGTAAAAGATACTTGACCTAAGTTGCAGTGCTGTGAGACCGAACGTAGAGCAAAACCGAACTTCACTACACAGCTTTGCTTGCGCTGAGCGTATGTGTGCATGCGCGTACGTGCATATTATGTTAATCGATTGTTCTGTGAAAGAAATGATGACGTAATATCAATGTTAAAAGAATAAAAAGTACAGTCACTTGACTTTTTATCGATATCGTAGCGAAATTGTCAAGCTAGACCAAATCTGTCAAAGAATAAACCCTTGTACTCTCTCTCTCTCCCTCTTTCTCTCATTCATTTTCTCTCTTTCTCCCTCTTTCTCTCCTTCATTTTCTATCTCTCCCTCTTTCTCTCCTTCATTTTCTATCTCTCCCTCTTTCTCTCCTTCATTTTCTATCTCTCCCTCTTTCTCTCCTTCATTTTCTCTCTCTCTCCCTCTTTCTCTCCTTCATTTTCTCTCTCTCCCTCTTTCTCTCCCTCATTTTCTCTCTCCCTCTCTTTCTCTCGTTCTCTTCCTCTCGTTCTCTTCCTCTCTCTCACTCGTTCTCTTCCTCTCTCACTCGTTCTCTTCCTCTCTCACTCGTTCTCTTCCTCTCTCTCACTCGTTCTCTTCCTCTCTCTCACTCGTTCTCTTCCTCTCTCTCACTCGTTCTCTTCCTCTCTCTCACTCGTTCTCTTCCTCTCTCTCACTCGTTCTCTTCCTCTCTCTCACTCGTTCTCTTCCTCTCTCTCACTCGTTCTCTTCCTCTCTCTCACTCGTTCTCTTCCTCTCTCTCACTCGTTCTCTTCCTCTTTCTCTCTCCCCATCTCTCTCTTTCTCTTTTTCTCTTTCTCTCTTTTCCTTTCTCTTTCTCGTTCTCTCTCCCTCTTTCTCTCTATTTCTCTCTTTCTCTCTTTCCCCCTCTCTATTTCTCTCTCCCCTTCTTTCCACCCCTCTCTATCTTGACTGTAAACAAGAAAAAGAGAGAGATAAAGATAGGGATCAATTTCTGTGACAGAAATTTAGAAAATCTATCGCTTTACGATGCTGACACAGGATTCTCTTACTTTCTCCTACCGTAGGAGTAGATACCGTGAGTTTGTGTGGGGGTGCATATATATATACAGAGAAATATTGGTTCCATACTAATATGCATGTGTGTGTGTGTGTATACACACACACACATACACACACACACACACGCGTATATGTGTGTATATAAATACATATACTCACACATGCTGTTCTTAGTTAAAAAGACAGCATTGAAAAAATGTACTAAATGTGTGTGTGTGTGTGTGTGTGTGTGTGTATATATTATAACTACTGTCGCTCAGAGAGTGGAATTGGCTCAATGCACAGCCTTTCCTCACTTTAAAAAAATACTTTCACGCTCAGGCATTGCACGATAGAATTAATTAATAATTATTAATAATTGTTTCTACTTTTGGCACAAGGCCAGCAATTATCCAGTACATGACTGGTACTTTATTTTATCGACCCTGTAAGGATGAAAGGCAAAGTTAACCTCGGCGGGATTTGAACTCAGAATGGAAAGGGCCGTAACTCTATGCGTCAAAGCATGGCGTCCGACCCTCTACCGATACTGCCAATTCACCTCCCTATATATTATTAGTATATTATTAATAATGGTATATTATGGCTATACTCGATAACGAGGGGGCAGCCATCATATATATATATCTATGTCTGAGGCGGGTAAAATTCCCGAGATCCATGGACGAGTTCTCTCCAGCGGTCTCTGTCCCTCATTATCGCTGCCATGTCCTGCATCTCCAACAGACCAGTGCCTGTCCTTAGGGCATCAACATACGTTAACCTTGGTCTTCCTCTTCTAGTGTGTCCATGTAGGGGCTCCCAGAGGAGTACTGCGTGCAATGTCAACTCTGGATGTCGGTGAGCATGTCCAGCTAACCTCAGTCTCCTCTGTGTCACTTTTGAGCTGACTTTTATATATACTGGATCGTCAAGTATGAAATTTGTAGAAATTTGTTTTTTCCTATAAATTTTTACAAATTTCATACTTGACGACCCAATATATATATAAATATAGTTCGGAATAACAGAAAAACAAACAAACACAGGAGTAAATGTTACACATATTATTAGTTTCACGCTTGGTGAGAGTGGGGGTGTATATAATATATATATATATATATATATATATATATATATATATATATAAGGCATGGACACACTAGAAGAGGAAGACCAAGGTTAACGTATGTTGATGCCCTAAGGACAGACACTGGTCTGTTGGAGACGCAGGACATGGCAGCGATAATAAGGGACAGAGGCCGCTGGAGAGAACTCGTCCATGGATCTCGGGAATATATATATATATATATATATATATATATATATATATATATATATATATATACACACACACACTTATGTGTATACCAAAAGGTATATCCGTGGATGGGATAAAAGTAGACAGTGCTCGATCTAGTGTAAGAGAGCTGATATTTATGTTCATACACAAAACAAGAAAAGCCCTACTGATAAAGTATATATATAAAGAAAAAAAACCCTTTGCTACCAAGCCGCCTGAATCCTCCCTTGGTTTCATGATACAAAACTGTTAGATAACAAAAGTGTTATCTAAAACAACATTCCTTCATAATTTTATGTATTAGGATTTTTTTCAACACGCTGTCGCGTATGTGTATATGTTTGTAAGTGTGTGTTTGTGCATATGCATACATTTATATGTATGAGTACATAGATATAAATGGGCAAACACACACACACTCAGACATACATTCACACATACATTCACACAAACATTCACACAAACACACACACACATAAACATACTCACACACAGCGTAGCAAATGGAACGCCAGCCGCTGGTTTGTTATAGTTTTTTCAGCATCCCCTTCTTTCCTTTTACACACACACATGCATTCACACACACACACACACACACACACACACACACACACACACACACACACACACACACACACACACACACACACACACACACACACACACACACACACACACACACACACACACACACACACACACACACACACACACACACACACACACATTGTGTGACGGGCGGACGGAAGTCGCTCAAATTTATATATAGAAGTGCTTTTATGTTCTAAACGTCAGCTTATCTTGGCATATTTTAATGATTTGAAAATTATAAGCAGCGTCTTTTATTCGAAATATGGTTATGAAGGAGTTTAAATCGGTTAAGTCAGCTGAGCACCGACATCTCCTTGTCCAATGAAGGGTGAAGAATGTTGCAATGATATTTGCAGGCGGGTGGTATATTTAAATCGTTACTAAACTTTGACTTCAATATACCTGCTCTCTCTCTCAATATCTTTCTCTAGTCACCTTTCACCCTTCTCTCTCTCTCAATATCTTTCTCTAGTCACCTTTCACCCTTCTCTCTCTCTCTCCCATCACTTCCCCTCTCTCTCCCATCACTTCCCCTCTCTCTCTCTCCCATCACTTCCCCTCTCTCTCTCTCCCATCACTTCCCCTCTCTCTCTCTCTCCCATCACTTCCCCTCTCTCTCTCTCTCCCATCACTTCCCCTCTCTCTCTCTCTCCCATCACTTCCCCCCTCTCTCTCTCTCCCATCACTTCCCCTCTCTCTCTCTCCCATCACTTCCCCCCTCTCTCTCTCTCCCATCACTTCCCCTCTCTCTCTCTCTCTCCCATCACTTCCCCTCTCTCTCTCTCTCTCTCTCCCATCACTTCCCCTCTCTCTCTCTCTCTCTCTCTCTCTCTCTCTCTCTCTCTCCCATCACTTCCCCTCTCTCTCTCTCTCCCATCACTCCCCCTCTCTCTCTCTCCCATCACTCCCCCTCTCTCTCTCTCTCCCATCACTTCCCCCCTCTCTCTCTCTCCCATCACTTCCCCCCTCTCTCTCTCTCTCCCATCACTTCCCCTCTCTCCCATCACTTTCTCTCTCTCTCTCTCCCATCACTTTCTCTCTCTCTCTCCCATCACTTTCTCTCTCTCTCTCCCATCACTTTCTCTCTCTCTCTCCCATCACTTTCTCTCTCTCTCTCCCATCACTTTCTCTCTCTCTCTCTCCCATCACTTTCTCTCTCTCTCTCCCATCACTTCCCCTCTCTCTCTCCCATCACTTTCTCTCTCTCTCTCCCATCACTTTCTCTCTCTCTCTCCCATCACTTTCTCTCTCTCTCTCCCATCACTTTCTCTCTCTCTCTCTCCCATCACTTTCTCTCTCTCTCTCTCCCATCACTTTCTCTCTCTCTCTCTCCCATCACTTTCTCTCTCTCTCTCCCATCACTTTCTCTCTCTCTCTCCCATCACTTTCTCTCTTTCACTCTTTCTCTCTTTCTCTCTCTCTCTCTCCGCGTCCTTCTCTTTCTTTCATACACTCTCCCTCTCTCTCTCAACTTCGCTCTTTCTTTATCACATTCTCTTTCCATTCTTTCCGTGTATTCTGTTCCTGTCGTTGTCTCTCCCGCTCCCTCTCCCCTTTCTCTCCCGCTCCCTCTCCCCTTTCTCTCCCGCTCCCTCTCCCCTTTCTCTCTCGCTCCCTCTCCCCTTTCTCTCTCGTTCCCTCTCCCCTTTCTCTCTCGCTCCCTCTCCCCTTTCTCTCCCGCTCCCTCTCCCCTTTCTCTCCCGCTCCCTCTCCCCTTTCTCTCCCTCTCCCCTCTTTCTCTCTACCCTCTCCCCTCTTTCTCTCTACCCTCTCCCCTCTTTCTCTCTACCCTCTCCCCTCTTTCTCTCTACCCTCTCCCCTCTTTCTCTCTACCCTCTCCCCTCTTTCTCTCTACCCTCTCCCCTCTTTCTCTCTACCCTCTCCCCTCTTTCTCTGCCTCTCCTACTACACTTTCCCCTCCCCTCCCCTCCTCTCTCTCCGTATCCGCCACGTAATATTTTGGACTGTTTGCCTCGTAATCTGAATCCCCTTAATACCCCCCCCCATCTACCTTCCGTTCGAACTGCTGGAAACATTAACCAAGTCACCCTCAAATCACGACCTATCATCTTATAAAGGAGGGACCCATTGGACAGATTAATTCCTAGCTAAACCTAAAGTGATGAGATGGTCACGACTGGATCACCTTTGATCATATGGCTGATCGCTTACTGCTGACATAAATATATACTACTGTACTGCAACTACTAGACATTTCTCCTCTTTGTCACTTGTCTCCACATACAATCACCCACACATCCATTCTCTCTCTCTCTCTCCCTCTCTGTCTCTGTCTCTCTGTCTCTGTCTCTCTGTCTCTCTCTCTCTCTGTCTCTCTCTCTCTGTCTCTCTCTCTCCGTCTCTCTCTCTCCGTCTCTCTCTCTCTCCGCCTCTCTCTCTCTCCGTCTCTCTCTCTCTCTCTGTCTTTCTCTCTCTCTCTCTCTCTCTCTCTCTCTCTCTCTCTCTCTCTCTCTCTCTCTCTCTCTCTCTGTCTTTCTCTCTCTCTCTGTCTTTCTCTCTCTCTCTCTCTGTCTTTCTCTCTCTCTCTCTGTCTTTCTCTCTCTCTCTGTCTCTGTCTCTGTCACTTTCTCCCTCTCTGTCACTTTCTCTCTCTCTGTCACTTTCTCTCTCTCTGTCACTTTCTCTCTCTCTCTCTCTCTCTCTCTCTCCGTCTCTCTCTCTCTCTCTCTCTCTCCGTCTCTCTCTCTCTCTCTCTGTCTCTCTGTCTCTCTCTCTCTCTCTTTCTTTCTCTCTCTCTATAATATATATATATACAGGGTGTCCCCCCAAAAATATATGCACATGTTGATTACCTGTACAGGCAATATTTATTAGAATGCTGTTGTATATACGTTATTTGGTGACACCCTGTGTGTGTGTGTGTGTATATATATATATATATATACACACACACACCATCAAATAAATAATGCTCGAGTGTGTAAAGAACGAGAATGAGTGAGAAAAAATATAGAGGTGGTTTAGTCAAATTTCCCTAGCACTGCCTTATCTGTCAATATAATGCAAAATCAGATAGTCACACACATAAGATAAAGGGTGGATGTACGCGCACTCACTCTGGCATTCACGTGCAGATTCAACTAATAGAGAGAGAGAGGGAAAGATGAGAAATGGGGAGAGAGAGAGAAGCACGTGCCTGTCAATGCACGTTCACAAATAAAACTATTTCACATAGTGAGACAGAGGAGGAATATGATGTGTATGTATGTATGTATGTATGTATTATATATATGTGATTGGCAGTAACGGTAGAGAGTCGGACACCATGCTTTGAAGCATAGAGTTACGTCCCTTTATGATCTGAGTTCAAATCCCGCCGAGATTAACTTTGCCTTTCATCCTTACGGGGTCGATAAAATAAAGTACCAGTAATGTACTGGGTAATTGCTAGCCTTGTGCCTAAAATAGAAACAATTATATATATGTATTATACATGAGAGAGGAATAGATACAATGTCTTATGTATATAGAAAGAAAATGGCCAAGTGTACTACATGAATGGCATATGTAATCTGTTGCCCAGTTTAACACCACTGCCTGGATAGTGGTTGCTTTTAGCAGAGCTTACTTTCAGGATACCTTCAGTTGCGTAGCTGGGAAAGAAGGGATGGAGAGTGAGGATTGTGTCTGTCCCTGGTGACACTTTTATGGGGATTGCACTTTTGTGTCTGTTGTATAAACTTATATAGACTGTATTGAAATAAAAATGGTTTTAATGCCGGGCACTACTCATAATTGAAGGACCCTTTCAATTTTGAGCAACTTAAGCTATGGCATATGTATCTAAACAGGGGATCAAAGGTGGGGAACTAAACTCAAGGGATTCCCCAGGTGGCACTCACTCTAGATATGCCATTGGATACATTGTTTCCTCAAAACAATCTCAGAGCTCTTGTAAAGGTTAACTAAACAATAGAAAAAAGTGAGAAAAAGAGAATGAGACAAAGGCAAATATATCATCATATGAGGAGAAATGAGTATATATATATATATATATATATATATATATATATATATATATATATATATCACCATCACCATCATCATCATCGTTTAACGTCTATCGTCCATGCTAGCATGGGTTTAGACATGAATTGTCCCACTTGAGGCAAGATTGGTTGTCTTGCTCGTATAGGACTGTCTGGCAGGTTTTCTACGGCTGGATGCCCTTCCTAACACCAACCACGTTTACAGTGGATATATATATAGAGAGAGGGAGGGGGCGGGAGTGGACAAATACAGATTCCTATAGAGAATTGGTAAAGTACAGATATATTTAGTGAGAGGAGTTAGTAATGATGGGTTAGGTTGGGTTGGTATTTGTCCATTGTTCAGTAGTTTATGTTCATTGTGGTTTGGCAGTGTGTTTTTGGTAGTAAACGTTTGGCTTGATAGCTGTGATGTATAAGTTTGGTCTGTACCAAACGGAGTGATGTGTGAAATGTCATTGAATGAACAATAAACCATGATCACTACTTTAAATAATTTTAATAAGGCTATTGATGATAAAATAGGAAAGCTAGGCTGTGTTGTTGATTGTGTATGCATGTGTGCAGGGAGTTCGAAAGATGAGATACACTGTTAAGGCATGAACTAACCTTTTGTTGGAGTAGAACGGAGAATAAAGCTTCTGAGTTCTTGTCGATAGGGCCAGTGAGTCTGTTTTTAATGTCTATATTGCTTTACTTGCTGGGACCAACTGGTTGTGTAGTGTCTCCTTTGAGAAATGAGAGCAGAATGAGATGATAAAGCTAGTTAATTCAGATAAACTCCTGTTGGACACTTTCTTCAGACAAGCTGGCAACAGGTCTCGAAATAAAGGGAAATGAGCACACATGTTGCCAAGAGGTCAGCCAGTGCGGACACCGTGACCTACTTTGCCAACATAGGAACAAAAATTCAAATTACTGTTTTGTGTGTATATATATATATATATGAGAGAGTGTGTGTGTGTGTGTGTGTGTCGATATATATATAGCCATAGAGAGGGAGAGTGTATGTTGCAGCATACAACACTACCTCTCAAGTGTATGATTTTTATGTTAATTCATACTTGCATGTACTTTCAGTATTGATACATCATACTATCCATTTAAATGTGTCCATATTCCAGCAGACTGCCCCATCAGGAACTCTATTCTCCAATATATGTTTTATATAAGTCAGTAGTGGTGTGATTTGAGGTAGGTTTGACTGCTATTTCTAAGATCAAGTGAAACCATAAAGGCTCTCCCATTTGTGTGTGTGTGTGTGTGTGTGTGTGTGTGTGTGTGTGTGTGTGTGTGTGTGTGTGTGTGTGTGCGCGCGCATGCATCTATGTGTCCACATATACTGTATCTGTGTATGCATGTAAGTATGTATTTAAGTACAGTGAATTGGTAGAACTGACAGACCATAGGACAAAATGCCTTACAATGTTTGTTCTGGGAGGCCCTGAAATGCATCAAGATCTCTGCTTTCTCTTAAAATGAAACAAAAGAGAATATATAAATATTTATGTTAGAAGGAGCTGCCATAAAACTTCCCAAATGCAATTCGTTTTCTTTCAACATAAACTCTCAGATCAAGTCATTTATCAAACAAATTTTAATAACTTTTGATACTAATCCAGCCAAGTTGTCAGAACCCAATTCAGGAAACACTGTCATAAACTGAAAGCCAACCCAAAAGCAGCAGTACCACTAACTTTTAATGACAGAAAAAAAAGATGAGATGAACTTCAACACTGATACCCCCCGGTCTGCTATAATGCATGTTGATAAATTATATAACAAACATAGGAAACATAATAGAAATATTTAGCAAAGTGGTGATGGTGATGGTGGTGGTGATTTCTAAATTTTCAATTGTGATGGCAAAATGCTGTGCGTAATAAGTCTAGTTACTCCATGAGTTATATATTTGATGTGTGTGTGTACATAAGTTAACCTTTTTTGTATGTTGTTTAAAATCTAATTTTTTTCTTGTGGGGATGGGCAGAATGGGGGAAGAGGCTAACTAATCTTCTTTTCCTTCTGCAGATAACATTAACTAATTAATAGCTACACACACAGACACACACACACACACACACACACACACACACACAGACACACACAGACACTTCTCTTCTACCACCACCATTAAACAGCATTGCTTCTCATCAAGGAAGGAAATGATGAAAGAAAAAAAAAGTAGCAGATACATCTTGTCGTATTTTCATACCAATCAAGAAATGTGTGAAGGAGAGAGCGAAGTAAACAAGAGGATGTTTGACTGATTGTCTGCACCCCCCCTCTCCCCCTCACCGCTTTCCCCCCCCCCTCACCGCTCCCCCCTCACCGCTTTCTCTCTATATAAATAATTTTATGTATATAATTGTTTCTACTTTAGGCACAAGGCCAGCAATTACCCAGTGCATTACTGGTACTTTATTTTATCGACCCCGTAAGGCAAAGTCAACCTCGGCGGGACTTGAACTCAGATCGTAAAGGGACGTAACTATGCTGGAAAGCATGGCGTCCGACCCTCTACTGATACTGCCAATATATAATGATTTCTACTATAGGCACAAGGCTAGCAATTTGAAGGAGAGGGGAAAGTCGATTAAGCGACCCCAGTGCATTACTGGTGCTTTATTTTATCGATCCCGTAAGGATGAAAGGCAAAGCTAACTTTGGCGGGATTTGAACTCAGAACGTAAAGGGCCATAACTCTATGCTGCAATATGATTATATAATTTATATATAATTGATGGTATGTAGGTGCTGATTCTTGTAGAAGTTTAGCTAATATTAAATTGATGTTATAATGCTGTTTAGCCTCATGTGAGCCCTGACTGAGCACACCTATGATCCATTTATGACCATCCTATATTTTCAGACTTTCAGGCTTTCCATTTATGACCATCCTATATTTTCAGACTACATTATCCAATGTCTTTCCTTTTTTTTTTAAAGAAAAGAACAAAAAGGTGCGTGATTTGAGAAATTTGGTTGCTATTTCCAGCAAGTTAAGCAACTAGAAGTTGTTAGTGTTGTGACGGTGATCAAGAAGGATAATAAATAGGATGGAAAGTTCTTAGAGATAGTAGTGTATGTGAGGGGCATGGATTAACTAGTTCAGGTGAAAGCAAAGATGTTTCTGTAATTAGGGTGGTTGTGATGATGGTGGCATGATGTCCTGATGGCAAAGAGAAGAAACAATGTGAGGTGATAGTGGTAACAGTAGGAATGTACTGTAAGGTGTTGGAGCAGGAAATGATGGAAGTTGCAACAGTTGTTGCTGCAATCAGTTCTAACAACTGAGTAGTGGATAGGTGCAGGAACCAACCAATAAGCTTATCACCAAATATGCAGCAATATGAACGCCAACATATCTATTTGGATTGAACTTTATCATCATTTTTGCAGCCATTTTTACATGCCTGCATTGGTAAGATGAGTCATTTCTAGTATAGCCTCTCTCAGCTTGTACCTTTCCATTGTTCTTCCCTTTGCAAGGTTCACTTTCCCCAGTTCTGCTTTTACTACATCTGCCCAGGTCTTCCTTAGTTTAATAATCAGAATTCTATCATAAGCTAGCTACCTCATCTCTGTTCTTGTTGTTTATTCCAGATAAACCCTGATTGAGCAGACCTGTGATAAAATAAAAACGTTTCAATTGTAACCATCATCCCCTTCTTTTATCCAGATAGCATATATATCAGGCTGTTATCCAATGAGTCCTTCTCGTTTAGGCTGTAAAACTTATATATGTTAACCCATTAATATGGCAACATAGCTCTTTTAAATACTTCCACTTACATACAACAGTGTGTAATAGTCTAGTAAAAGTAACAGGATTCAAAATGACCATTATTACATTGTTTTTGTAATAGTTTTTGTAATTATTTTTTTAATGATTTCTATGTAATTAAGAGTTCACATTTTAGCTAATTACTTTAATTACTACATGCATGTGTGTGTTAATCATTAGAGTGAAAGCCATGTTGGGGAATATTCATATCTTTATGTGCACATGTTGATAATCTAGATTTGGAGATTCTTTGCATCCTGTTCCTCATACTTGAACATATACACACACAGACATACGCACACATTCACACACACATGCACACCGATGCACAGATACATACAGATGCACACACATGCACACAGATGCACAGATACATACACACATACAGGCACAGATGCATAGCCACAGGCACAGGTATATATACACATACACACAACACACAGGTACTCACGCAACATACATACACACATACACACGCAAATGCACACATACACACACACAGGCACACACACACACACACACATACACAGAGGCACACAGATATACATATGCCCGTACACATTCACACACACAAAAACAAAAACCTAGAGACACCAATATCTGAATGTCATCAGATATTCAGTGTAATTTAGTTGAAATTACATATAAATTTCCATGTCCGCCCCCTACCTAAATGACTCCATTAACATAGATAGATAAATTAACCAAGTTACAGAATCATTGTTCATGTCAGTCTCTGTGTGAACGTAAGAGATAGATATATATATATATATATACATATATATATATATATATAGGTACATAGATATATATAGAGGTACATAGATATATATATATATATATAGGTACATAGATATATATAGAGGTACATAGATATAGATATATATAGGTACATAGATATATATAGGTACATAGATATATATAGGTACATAGATATATATAGAGGTACATAGATATATATATATAGGATATAGATATATATAGAGGTACATATATATATATATAGGTACATAGAGATATATAGGTAGATAGAGAGATAGATAGGTACATAGAGAGATAGATAGGTAATAGAGAGATAGATGGGTACATAGAGGGATATATAGGTAGATAGAGATATATAGGTACATAGAGATAGATACATTGATATAGAGATATAGAAATGAATAGATGGTGCATTGATAGCCACCTTGAATTTATGGAAAGCATTCCTCTCCCTGAATTTATAAATGCAATGTTGTTTCGTCTTGCAAAATTACCTGTACAATACCTTATCTGATTAGGGCCTGTTAGTTGCATTCTAAGCACATAGAATATGTGATAGATACAGGAGAGTTGTTACTGTTACTTCTTGGTTTCTATACAGCCTTTATATGGCTTGCATCCTGGAGAGCACATTTTAGTTTTGCCTCATTGTACTGTGGACACAGCATGGCCAAAGAGTCTCATTGTACTGTGGACACAGCATGGCCAAAGAGTCTCATCCCACTGCCTGGAATCTTGGTGTCTTTTACTGCAGCCTTGGGTTGACCCTTGCCTTGTGATTGAAGCTGAGCAGATGGAAATTGTTTAGAAGCCCATTGAATGGACTGTATCTGTAATTCAAAGGGCTGACCTTGTCATACAATGTAATATACCGAATCTCCCTAAAAATGATGTATTTATCTATCCACACATCAGTAGAGTGCCCAGCTACTATTTACAGGTTCATTTCATTAGCAGGCTGTTCTGTTGATTGAGTTACTGGAATACTCATTGTTGAAACCAACAGAGATCTATTTTACTCTATCAACACAAACTAAAGCAAGACTTTTCAGTGCAGATCATGTCCTGCAAGATGGCAGGACATGAACCTACAGCTGTTTGAGTCATAGATTAGCAGCTCTGATATCATCTTCAGCTAAGACGTATATACATACATGTAACCTCTGGTTATGGTTGCATGGACATTTTAAACCTGGCATTTTAAACCAAGCATTTTAAACCAAGCCTGAACACAGCCAATTTCTTCCAGAGAGGGAGAGAGTGATGGAGAGGAAGTAAGAAAGAGATATAGTGGAAATATCTGGTCAGTACATGACTGGTACTTTTTTTATCAACCTTGAAAGGACAAAATGCAAAGTTGACTTCAATGGAATTTGAACTCAGAATGCTTTGCTGTATTCATTCCAGTTTTCTATCTGATTCACCTCCTTTTTCATCAGATGTATGTAGATAATTAGGAAAACTGATGAGAACCAACTGAGAATCAAATCTACATCACAGACATAAGTAAACCAAATACATTTAACATTATACCAGCAGGGTGTCAATGAGTTTTATCTCATTTACATCGTTATAGGTTTATATAAACAGTATCAGCAGACTGTGCTTTTTACCTAAATATTGCACCATGCTACACTGAATGCAGGTGGCAGATATCACCTCCGAAACACGTTTTATATTTGTTCCAAATTAGGACAGAGGATGGCAGATACAGCATTACTCCCTTTACATTCCAATTTCAAATCATGCTGGTGGATGTAACTAAGGTTCTTAACCCTAGATTATCAAAACAAGACCCAGTTAAATACTATAGCTAATTAAAAGGCTACCACCTTCCATCCCGCTAAGTATCCAATTTGTACTTGCGTTATAAATTAATATTCATTCCATATTTATTCTTATCAAAAGGGAAGATCAAAGAACTTTCCAGATTCCATCCCGTGCGTGATAACTTCGTTTTCTTGAAGCATTCAGTAAATTAATGAAGTACATTTTTGTTTACACACGCACACGCGCACACACGCACACACAAACACACATATGATGATGAACATCGTCATAGTCTTTTTATGTTTGCATATGTCCAATCCTGCCAATGTAAACTTTGCCTTTCATCCTTACGGGGTCGATAAAATAAAGTACCAGTAATGCACTCGGGTTGATTTAATTGACTTTCCCTTTCCCAAAAAATTGTTGGCTTTGTACCTAAATCAGAAACCAGTATTATTGTTATTGTTATTATTATTATTAGGGCGGTGTTTTGGCAGTATCGGTAGATCATCGGATACCATGCTTCGCAGCATAGAGTTGCGGCCCTTTATGTTCTGAGTTTAATTCCCACTGAGGTTAGCTTTGCTTTTCATCCTTATAGGGTCAATAAAATAAAGCACAAGTAATGTACTGGGGTCAATTTAATCAACATTCCCCTCCCCTTCAAATTCCTGGCCCTGTGCCTAAAGTAGAAACAATTTTTATAATTACTATACAACTTGGACTGTGGGACACTACCTCTTTTCATTAACTCTTAACTGGAGATCACCCTGATCTTTACATATTCTGAATGTATCACAACATTCAGTGGTAGCAAGAAACATTGATACTACCAGAGAATACCTAGATTCCTTGGGCCATATTGTTACATACTGTTTTTACATATTGTTAATATACTGTTTTAACTCTGAACATCCTGTTAGAATTTAGCAGAAAATGTCTTAAAACAGGTTTGTTAATTCAGATGTTTATAGTATCTCTATTGTTGAACAGATCATTGTGAAAATATGTGATATTAGATTAAAGTCTTTAATTTTTTAGGTGATGCAATCATTGTGGTGTTTTGTATTTTTTTCAAGAATGTTTAGCTAATGCTGTTATATGTTGTACAGGATGTTAACAGCATTAGCTAAAGACTACATGATCAGATAGTATGTCAGAACATAAGCTTCTAGATTTTTAGCTTATTAAATCAGTTTCAGTACTTTAAGTAATTATTTTATCAACTTGAATAAGGATGAGAAGAAGAATCAAACTTGGCATATAAGGATGTAGCCAAATACCAAAAAATATTTTTGTTTGCCACATTAACTCTGTCATCTCATGCTGATAGACACACCATCTAATCCATGTCATCATGAAAAAAATGGATATGATTATTATTATTATCAGTGGCCCTTTATGGTCTAAATTCAAATCCTGCTGGGGTTAACTTTGCCTTTCATCGTTTCGGGGTCGATAAGATAAAGCACCAGTAATTCACTAGCATAATTGCTGGCCTTGTGCCAAAAGTAGAAACAATTATCATCATCATCATTTAACATCCATTTTCCATGCTGGCATGGCTTAGACGGGTTGTTCCATTAGAGGCAAGTTGGGTCACCTGACTGTGTCTTGCTCATATAGAACTGTTTCTGGCTAGATTTCTAAGGCTGGATGCCCTTCTGAATGCCAACCACCACATTTACAGTGTGTGCTGGGTGCGTTTTGTTGTGACACCCACACAACCACTTTACAGTGCAGGCTGTATGCTTTTTTATACATTAAAATGTGCTTTTTAGAGCATAAGCTTCAAGTATTGTTAAATTCCCTGCTTAACATTATCAGCTAGTTATCATAAAGGGTTTGTCTCAAAATTATCACAGTAAGTCACACACTACCCCTCCCTGATGCACTTTCTCCAGTTACTAAATTTCACTCGCTTTGGGCAACACCTGTCTATGATAAAGAACAATTGCCTAAGGCATTGCACAATGGAATCAAACCACATCAGAGCCACATTGCTGGAAAACAAATTTCTTAATCATATAAGTGTGTGTGTGTGAGAGAAAGTATATTTAGGTTTTTATGTCACTATGTCTACTCTTTCAAAATCTATAGGGTATAAAGATATGAAGGCTCTCTATTTATGTGTGTATCTGTATATCTGGCTGTCCCTGTGAGTCTCTGGCTGTCCCTGTGAGTCTCTGGCTGTCCCTGTGAGTCTCTGGCTGTCCCTGTGAGTCTCTGGCTGTCCCTGTGAGTCTCTGGCCGTCCCTGTGTGTTTCTGGCTGTCACTGTGTCTATGGGTGTCACTGTGTGTCTCTGGATGTCCCTGTGTGTCTCTGGGTGTCAGTGTGTCTCTGGTTGTCACTGTGTGTCTCTGGTTGTCACTGTGTGTCTCTGGGTGTCACTGTGTGTCTCTGGGTGTCATTGTGTGTCTCTGGGTGTCATTGTGTGTCTCTGGGTGTCATTGTGTGTCTCTGGATGTCACTGTGTGTCTCTGGATGTCACTGTGTGTCTCTGGATGTCACTGTGTGTCTCTGGATGTCACTGTGTGTCTCTGGATGTCACTGTATGTCTCTGGGTGTCACTGTGTGTCTCTGGGTGTCACTGTGTGTCTCTGGGTGTCATTGTGTGTCTCTGTGTGTCTCTGGATGTCTCTGTGTGTCTCTGGATGTCACTGTATGTCTCTGGATGTCACTGTATGTCTCTGGATGTCACTGTATGTCTCTGGGTGTCACTGTGTGTCTCTGGGTGTCACTGTGTGTCTCTGGGTGTCATTGTGTGTCTCTGTGTGTCTATGTGTGTCTCTGGATGTCCCTGTGTGTCTCTGGCCGTCCCTGTGTGTCTCTGGCCGTCCCTGTGTGTCTCTTGTTGTCACTGTGTGTCTCTTGTTGTCACTGTGTGTCTCTTGTTGTCACTGTGTGTCTCTGGTTGTCACTGTGTGTCTCTGGTTGTCATTGTGTGTCTCTGGTTGTCACTGTGTCTCTCTGGTTGTCACTGTGTGTCTCTGGCCGTCCCTGTGTGTCTCTGGTTGTCACTGTGTGTCTCTGGTTGTCACTGTGTGTCTCTGGTTGTCACTGTGTGTCTCTGGTTGTCCCTGTGTATCTCTGGCTGTCACTGTGTGTCTCTGGCTGTCGCTGTGTGTCTCTGGCTGTCACTGTGTGTCTCTGGCTGTCACTGGCTGTCACTGTGTGTCTCTGGCTGTCAATGTGTGTCTCTGGTTGTCACCGTGTGACAACCAAATTCACACAGTGACAACCAGAGACACACAGTGACAACCAGAGACACACAGTGACAACCAGAGACACACAGTGACAACCAGAGACACACAGTGACAAACAGAGACACACAGTGACAAACAGAGACACACAGTGACAGCCGGAGACACACAGGGACAGCCAGACACACAGGGACAGCCAGAGACACAGGGACAGCCAGAGACACATAGTGACAACCAGAGACACACAGTGACAACCAGAGACACACAGTGACAACCAGAGACACACAGTGACAACCAGAGACACACAGTGACAACCAGAGACACACAGTGACAACCAGAGACACAGTGACAACCAGAGACACACAGTGACAACCAGAGACACACAGTGACAACAAGAGACACACAGTGACAAGAGACACACAGTGACAACCAGAGACACACAGTGACAACCAGAGACACACAGTGACAACCAGAGACACACAGTGACAACCAGAGACACACAGTGACAACCAGAGACACACAGTGACACCCAGAGACACACAGTGACACCCAGAGACACACAGTGACACCCAGAGACACAGTGACACCCAGAGACACGCAGTGACACGCAGTGACACGCAGTGACACGCAGTGACACGCAGAGACACGCAGAGACACGCAGAGACACGCAGAGACACGCAGAGACACGCAGAGACACGCAGAGACACGCAGAGACACGCAGAGACACGCAGAGACACGCAGAGACACGCAGAGACACGCAGAGACACGCAGAGACACGCAGAGACACGCAGAGACACACAGTGACACACAGTGACACACAGTGACACACAGAGACACACAGAGACACACAGAGACACACAGAGACACACAGGGACACACAGGGACACACAGGGACACACAGGGACACACAGGGACACACAGGGACACACAGGGACACACAGGGACATCCAGCGAACACAGGGACACCCAGAGACACACAACACACAGTGACATGACAACCAGAGACACACAGGGACAACCAGAGACACACAGGGACAACCAGAGACACACAGGGACAACCAGAGACACACAACACACAGTGACAACCAGAGACACACAGGGACAACCAGAGACACACAGTATCTCTGGCTGTCACTGTGTGTCTCTGGTTGTCCCTGTGTGTCTCTGGCTGTCACTGTGTGTCTCTGGTTGTCACTGTGTGTCTCTGGTTGTCCCTGTGTGTCTCTGGTTGTCCCTGTGTGTCTCTGGTTGTCCCTGTGTGTCTCTGGTTGTCCCTGTGTGTCTCTGGTTGTCCCTGTGTGTCTCTGGTTGTCCCTGTGTGTCTCTGGCCGTTACTGTGTGTCTCTGGCTGTCCCTGTGTGTCTCTGGTTGTCCCTGTGTGTCTCTGGTTGTCCCTGTGTGTCTCTGGCCGTTACTGTATGTCTCTGGGTGTCTCTGGCTGTCCCTGTGTATCTCTGGGTGTCACTGTGTGTCTCTGGTTGTCCCTGTGTGCCTCTGGTTGTCCCTGTGTACCTCTGGTTGTCCCTGTGTACCTCTGGTTGTCCCTGTGTACCTCTGGTTGTCCCTGTGTACCTCTGGTTGTCCCTGTGTACCTCTGGTTGTCCCTGTGTACCTCTGGTTGTCCCTGTGTACCTCTGGGTGTCCCTGTGTACCTCTGGGTGTCCCTGTGTACCTCTGGGTGTCCCTGTGTACCTCTGGGTGTCCCTGTGTATCTCTGGGTATCACTGTGTGTCTCTGGCCGACCCTGTGTATCTCTGGATGTCATTGTGTGTCTCTGGATGACATTGTGTGTCTCTGGATGTCACTGTGCGTCTCTGGATGTCACTGTGCGTCTCTGGATGTCACTGTGCGTCTCTGGATGACATTGTGTGTCTCTGGATGACATTGTGTGTCTCTTGATGACACTGTGTGTCTCTGGATGACACTGTGTGTCTCTGGATGACACTGTGTGTCTCTGGATGACACTGTGTGTCTCTGGATGACACTGTGTGTCTCTGGATGACACTGTGTGTCTCTTGATGACACTGTGTGTCTCTGGATGACACTGTGTGTCTCTGGATGACACTGTGTGTCTCTGGATGACACTGTGTGTCTCTGGATGACACTGTGTGTCTCTGGATGACACTGTGTGTCTTTGGATGTCACTGTGTGTCTTTGGATGTCACTGTGTGTCTTTGGATGTCACTGTGTGTCTCTGGATGTCACTGTGTGTCTCTGGATGACACTGTGCGTCTCTGGATGTTACTGTGTGTCTCTGGAGGTCACTGTGTGTCTCTGGAGGTCACTGTGTGTCTCTGGATAACACTGTATGTCTTTGGATGTCACTGTGTGTCTCTGGATGACCCTGTGTGTCTCTGGATGTCACTGTGTGTCTCTGGATGACATTGTGTGTCCCTGGGTGTCTCTGGGTGACTTTACTAGTAATGGACATATTTCAACATCATAGGACCTCATCTGTGTATCATAATCAGTACAAACCAACTTGATCACTTAGTAGGAATATTTACATATAGAAAGTAGGTTGTGTTTGTGTATATTAGTGTGCATATGTGTCTAACTATACATGTAGATGTATATATTATAAATAACTAGACATGTGTGCATGCATGTATGTATACATATGTGTGTGGTTATGTTTGTATGTACACATACTATGTATAAATAGCTAGGCACATATGCATAAATGTATGTATGCATGTATGTTATATATTCACGTATGCATTTGTATGTATGTGGCAATGTATAGGTGCAAATATATATAGTTAGATATGTATGCATATATATATATATATGTATGGATGGATGGATGCATGTATTAATACATATATGTATGCATACATGTATATATATGTATATATATATATATATATATATGTATATATATATATATATGTATATATATATATATATGTATATATATATATATATATATATGTATATATATATATATATATATATGTATGGATGCATGTATTAATACATATATGTATGCATACTTGTATGTGTTGTTTCTTCCCACTCTGGCGAGCCAGTAACAAGTAGAATACCATCAACAAATTGTTGAACAATGATAGTGATGACGATGATGATGATGATGATGTACTGAAGTATGGTGTCTGCCCTAAACAGATTAATGCTACACTTAATATGGATGTGAAATCTATTAGTGATGCTAGCTTTTTTCTATAGTGGTGCTGGGCTGCCATAGCAACAAGTTGTGTATACACCAATGTATTGCTCTGTGTGTGTCTGCTTTGCTGGGGGTGTCTAAATGTGCATACACATGTTTAATGGTGTGTCTGTGTGTGTATGACTCTTTCATGTTGCTATATATATATATATATATATATATAATACAGATGTATGTAAAATATATATATATATATATAATACAGATGTATATGTATGTAAAATATATTATATATATATATATATATATATATAATACAGATATATATATATGTATGTATGTAAAATATATATATATATATATATATATATATATAATACAGATATATATATATGTATGTATGTAAAATATATATATATATATATATATATAAGAAACATAGGTGGATAAGAAGTTTGTTGGTTTTTGTATGCTACTGCATGTCATTCCCAGTATGTATTAAATATGTATGTTTGAGTACATCTGTGTGTGGTTTTACTTGTTTGTAAAGGGGTTGCCATATGTTTTGTATGTATGTATGTGTAAATGTACATGTGTGGGTGTTTTGATTGTTGAGAGAATGTGTTTATGTAGGTATGTGAATATGTGCATATGTGTCAGTTTAATTAGCAGTAGTGCTAACACAGTGATTCAGAATGAAGTCATATGTAGAAGCACATACAATGTTTATGTATAACAAACATACCTTCTATCATAGATCTCCTGGATCATAATTGTCCAGGGGCTAAAAAAAAACCACAACGTCTACCACCGATAACCTCAATAGGAATAAATACACATGTGAATAATGTTTTATTATGAGGTATCTTTTATTCACAATTGTATAAAAACATTACAAATTGTTCACAATTCTTTCAGAATGAGAACATAAACACAAATATATACACACCTAATAAATACAATTAACTATTGGTAGGAACCTTACAAATACAATGCACCAAAATATAGGACCAAAGTGAGAGAAAGAAAAAAAATAGGGAAACAAAAACAAAACTGGCTATCAATTTACCACCAAGTGTGACAATCGGTCACACACCACAAGGGTCAATGGAAATTTTTGAGGCAAGCCAACATGCTCACAGCATTACCACAAGTGATGGCAAGGCCGTGGTGCTGAAACAACCAGGCACCCTCATGGGTATCACTTGACATCTGAATAAAGTGAGCCACCAACAATAAGAACTTTGATGACAGCGGCCCAACTCCACCAAACGTTTTGAATGCCACAGACCAGAAAAAATAATTGTTTGATAGTTCCTGGTATTTTCAGATTTTCTTCCATTTGGCAATGGAAGCAGTGACCCTCACATTTACCACAGCATCTTTGATGTTGGAGGGAGCAAAAGAGTCAAGATGATGACAATGATGTTGACGATGACATAAACATTGTATATACGCTTTTTATATACCACCTCTCTGAATCACACTGTTAGTGCTACTGTTAATTAATACTAGCATTAAATACAAATAAGAATCATCAAAGATGTATTGATTGCTAAATCTATATATAAGAAGTATTAGCTTTTCTTAGTACAGAGTGAATGTGACATTGATGATGGATTAACAATCCAGAAATACTACCATTTGTCATTCTCCAATGGTTACTAAGGCAGCTGTTATATGATCACAGTTTGAAATACAGTCGGACTATGTATGTTTATCATATATAAAGATATATGCTTTCATATGCCTCCATTCTGAATTACACTGTGTTAGTGCATCTGCTACTTAGTACTAACCCATCAGATCCATGCTAAATGCAAATAAGCATCATCAAAAATGTACTATTTGCAAAATCTATATAGAAAAAGCATTAGTTTCTCTTCTTCCATAATGTCACTAGTGATGGTTTAACAATCCTGAAATACTAGTACTTGGTGTTTTCACATGGTTACTAAAGTAGCTGTGATACTATCACAGCTTAAAATACTCATAGCAGGATTATATATGTTTATTACACGTAAACATATTGTGTATGTTTCCATATATATATATATCTGTGTCACTTATGTGTACATGCCTGTGTGTGTGTGTGTGTGTCTATGTGCATGTTTTGAGAATGTATTTGCATGCCTTTGTCTATGTGTGTGTAGGCATGTGACTGCATATTTGTAGCTTCGTTTAAATATAAACATGTATGCTTATGTGTATGTTGTATATCTGGGGTACATGTGTTGAGAACGTATTCGTAGATCTTCATGTGTGTGTGTGTTTTCATAGCTATATTTACATGAATGCCTGTTTGTTATTGCTGCTGATGATGATCATCATCATCACCACCAACATCTGTACAACTATCAATACCTTCATCATCCCATCAATATTACGACAACCATCACCATTTGGTCGGGTTGGTGACAATGACTAAAAGCATCCAGTCCATCCTGTAGATGGATGTGCTGGTGCCATAATGAAAAGGCACCCAGTCCACCCTGTTAGAAGGTCGTTTTGGTGCCATGACAAAGAAGCACCCAATCTACACTGCGACGTGGTTGGCATTACGAAGGATATCCAGCCATAGAAATCAAGCCAGAAGCATAACACGGTCACGTGACCTGAATTGTCTGATAGTGAGGCAACACATTTAACCCATGCAAGCATGGAAAATAGATGCTCAAACAGTGATGATGATAATGACTGTCATCCTCATCGGCATCATCATCATCATTGCAGTACTCATCATTATTATCATTGTCATGTATATATATATACACACACACATATATGATCAAGGGTGGTGCCCCAGCATGGCCCCAGCCAGATGGCTGGAACAGGTAAAAGAGTATGTCAGTGCATATGGGTGTATGTGTTTTTGTATATGGGAATGTATGCTCAGGATATTTCTGTGCATTCAAATGTATGTTAATATTTTGTATGAGTGTATATTCAAGAGCAGTGATAGGGTGTTTAGCAATTGTAATAATGGTTTCTGATTTAGGCACAAGGCCAACAATTTTTTGGGTGAGGGGAAAGTTGATTAAATCAACCCCAGTGTGTTACTGGTACTTTATCGACCCTGTAAGGATGAAAGGCAAAGCTGACCTCAGTGGGATTTGAATGCAGAACATACAAACTCATAACTAAAATCATTTTGCCCGACACTCTACCAATAATGTCAATCCACTGCCTTTTAGCAATAGAAATAATAATAAAGCATTCGTTCTGATTTAAAGAACCCTATCTAGATATAGATGTATGTATATGTTTATTTAAAATACTATCAGCTTTCTACCACCCATCAATCTCTCCTTGCATTCACTCTTGGTTTCTCTCTCACACTACACCCACTGACCTATCTGTTCCAATACTCATAAATAAAGCATGGTGGCTGTTTATTTTTGTATTTCAATCTTCAACAATTCTTACCACAAACTACATTTTAGCACACCACTACTATTACTAATACTACTACTACTGCTGCTGTTATTTAACAGCTTTACACCATACTGTATCACACTTCATCTTATTCCTAGTTCTTAAGCTGTGAGGCATGATCCCTCAAGCAGTAATATAAACATCATTGGGGATTGTGGGACTGGCATGGAGAATGCTAAAATTTATGTGCATCACAGGAATCCTCATACTTAATTAAAAATTTAAGAAATTATACCTGATTGGCAAAAGAACTTGGATTTTCAGATACAAGTAGAATCATAGAAATTATTAATGGAAAATGCTATGCAGACAAAATAAAAAAACAGTGCCTCTGTCAAATGGTATGGCATATTATTAAAGTATTGCAGAAATTATCAATAACCATTTGTACAACTTAAAGAAAGTACTAAATTTGCAACTGCGTTAGATAAATTGGTCAACATTATGAATGTGACTCAAATATTTGCACTTGTCAGATATTTGTATGAAAGCAGTATGCGCAGTAACTTGCTGTTTTGGTAGTTATCAGATGGCTGTACAACAGGTGAAGATATTTTCCTCAAAGTAAACCATTTCTTTAAGGAAGTCTAGAATGGGATTTTTTTCCATTTGAAGAAACAGTCTAATTTTATTTCAAATTTCTACACAGATATATGATTATGATGATTATGGGAAATCACAACGAAATTTTGGAGAACTAAATATAAAAGTTACAGCCCTTTAAAGATTCAATTTTTAAAGTAATTTTAGCTAATCAAATTTATCCATCTTCACTATGGCATTCGAGAATGCATTAACTGTATTTGTGCATGTACTGAGAGCACAGCTACAATTATGGGGAAAGACATAGGATTCCAAGCTAAAGTTAAATCTGTGAGCAATACAATTATTACATTCACTTATTGTATGATTCATTGAGAGGTATTAGTAGCTAAAAGAATTTTTTCAGAGCTAAAGCAAACGGTTTTTTTTTTTGGGGGGGGGGGGGGGTTCCTAAGGCTGAAGAAGAATTTGTAGAGCTGTCATGCATGCAATTCACATCACAAAACAAACTTCAGTGTTTTTGTGGGCAGGGGACTGGATGTAAAATTTTAATTTTCAACATGGCCTGGATATGCAATTGTAGTTCTATTTTTTTCCACATATTTATGTGAATCTGCACTTTTAGCTTTAACAGTAATAAAAACCAAATACCACCAATTATTGAGAATAGAAATTCCCTTAAGACAAATATGAAGCCACAGTTTGATGTAATACTGAAAGAAATAAGCACACCCTTCTCACTGAAGATATTTGCTATATATTTACTGAGTTTTAGAGCTTTATTATTATTATCATCATTATTATTTTTAAATTGACTTTTCCATGGGTGCAATGGGACTTTTTTTTGTAGCCAGATGCCCTTGCTGACACCAATCCTTTTAGTTGCTTTTTACAACATGGAGATATATTTTTTATATATTCATTGCTTAACATAATCACATATGTATATTCTTTTATATTCTTATATTATTCATTGAAAACTATAACACAGAGGGAAGCCTCACAAAAGAAAAAAATCATCTAATGTGAAAGAATTGTGAGAGAATTGGGTTTAAGAAACAATGATCTCTCTATTACATATGATTTCCCTTAAGACAAATGAAGGAATTGCTATGTGGCTGCTTGACTATCTAGAAATAGCTACTAAGTCTACTTCAAATCATACAATACCATCTCAAATAAGGTGATGAAATGCTCATGGTTAAAATGTCGTTGATCATAGGTTTCTATACAGTCATTCATCTCGCTACAAACAGCAGCAAAATTTAACTCATCATACAATCTACTATCTTTAAACAAATACACTTTTAGACAATATAGTCCTAGAGATGGCATTGCTATAACTGAAATGTCTTTAAACCTTTTGATACCAACCTGCCCAAAACTGGCTCTGGTTCTGTGAAACAAAACCAACTATTTTAAATGTTCCTAGCTAAATTAAAATCTTTCAACATAATTTTGTATAGGAACCAATTTTGTTCTGACTAATTACATCCTCATTCCCTCTAATCAGTCTTTGAGGCTCTGAATTGGGTCATGAGCAGTGCTGCCAAAGTTGACACATTCATACAAATTTGGTACTATTTGCCCTTAATTTGACTTTTCAGTACATTTGGTACCACAACTGGAATTTTTGGTATGTTTTAAAGATTGTACTTGCTTTACGAATTTGGCTGAATTGATATTCTAAAATTACCATTTAATGATTTACTATTTATCAGCTATAATGACTTTTACACCGAGAAGCTATCCATTATTGTTTTTGCCCTCAGATCTTGACATCAATAATTCTTCTGCGTAGTATTTCAAATCAGTAGCCAACCATCTTCTATATTATCCTGTTAGCCAATAATAATGCACTATTCACTCACAATGAATCAGTGGACATCTAAATATAGATGTAATAAGACGAATTCTTGAAACTCAACTGTATCAGTTCAGTTTAAGCAGTTGTCATGACATGCAGTGTGCTTTGATGATGTCATATTTCAATATGCTAACTGTTTTGTTTTTTTTGAGAAGCATTTTGAATCCATCATAAGTGGAAAAAAAGTTAATAAAGAATATAATTCTGATAGTGACGAAAATGACACTCCTCAGAAAAAACTGAAATTCACTGTCTATGAAAGAAAAGTTCTGTAAAAATTATAAAAGGACGAGAAATTTTCATTGTGGCTGGAATTAAGTAAAAAGCATGCAAGTAAAGGCTACTGTAAATTGTGTAATTGTGAGATAGCTGGATGCTTAAGTCAAATGAAGAGACAGAAAACACCAAAATAATGTGAAAGTAGAGAAACAGTGAAGGTAACAGATTTCATAAAGCCTGCTCAATGTTCTGCTCACTTAATTAAAGTAACATCAACTGAGCTGAAACTATGTGGATTTATTGTTGAGCACAACCTACCCATTGCTATTTTGGATCATTTGCTTGGCGTCATTGCCAACGTATGCTCTGATTAAAACATCACCAAAGACATCAAGTGTGCAAGAACTAAACGAACTTGTATTTTTTCAAATGCAATCGGTCCCATGCTTCAATGATATATTGTCCAAGCTAAATTCACAAAGTTCTCCCTTATTGTAGATGAAACAATGGATATTTCTACCAAGCAATTTGTTCAAATAGCTTTAGACCTAACCAATATTATTGAAGTTAACCACAACTGATCATAGCATTGGCAATGAAATTTTCTAGCTTTGTGCATGAAGACCCATATCAACAAATAAATAAAGAATGGAGAGAATTGACTCTGCAAAATGCATCTCTTAATGTACAAAATAAGCCTGAGAAATACTGGTTTCTTGTTTCTCAAGAAAAATGTGGTGACATATATCACTACCCATTACTATCTATGTTCATGATGCAGCTTCTTTCATTGCCACATATTTCAGCAGCTGCAGAAAGAGTATTTTTCCCTTCTCAATAACCTAAAAACCTAAAATTTCAATGCTTTAAAAACAATAACATTAAATGCCCTGCAAAGATCAAAGTCTCTACTGCAAAATGATGACTGGTACAGCAAGAAAAATGTGGGAAAAGACATTTCTTTTTAATTAAAATATATAAAGTAAAAGTAAAATATTCTCTTTTGTTAACATTTGTCAGGGTTTCATCATCATCATCACATTTTAATATCCATTTTTCCACACTAGCATGGATTAGACGAGTTGTCCTATTGTGAAATAAGTCAGATCAGATGACCCTGTCTTGTTCAGACAGAACTGTTTTGGGCTTGGTTTCTGCAACTGGATGCCCTTCCTAATGCCAACCACATTTACAGTGTGGACTGGGTGCCTTTTACCCTAACAGCAAAATTACCACTTTACAGTATTTTTTGTCATGATACCAACACGACCACTTTCCAGTGTGGACTGGGGGTAGGTGGTACATGTATGTAGAGTGGGGATTGGAGTGGTAGGTCTAGGATGTGACACTTAACTGGTGAAGAGTGGAGTGTTAGGATGTGGGTGATAGATGGATTGTTAGGATGTTGGCAGTCTATGGAAGGGGGTAATTGGATTTGGTACATTTTTGTATAATTTGGTTCTTTTTAAACAAAGCTTTTGGTACTATTGAGAAAAAGTTTCAGCAGCCCTGGTCATGAGCACTGCTATTCTTTTAAATGAAACAGAAGTGAATATATAAGTATATATGCTTTGAAAAGCTACCATGACACTCCCATCATGCAATTGATTCATGTTCAACATAGAATCTCAAATCAAGTCACTTGTCAAATCAATTTTAATAACCCTTTTGATACCAGCCCAACAAAAATCATGTGCTAAATTACTTAATAATTAAATAACATAATTTTTTTAAAAACCTTCAAAATTCTTCAATGATTAATTGAAATTGTGTAATTCCTTAGAAACGGGGCCAGGAAAAAGTTAATTATCTGACTGATGATTTTTTTTTCCTGCACTGTGATAGACATCCCACCTAAAAATCTGATGATCGACTCATTCACAAACTGCAATATTAACCTTTCATTATTGTATTTCTGACAAAAAAAAAAAACTGCCTGCGGGTTTCAATTAGTTTTGAAAAGTACCAAAAAGTTTAATAAAGTAACTAAGTTTTTTTATTGATTAGCTTATATTTTGAACATTACTTAAACAAAAATTTCTTAAATAAAATAATTGTTTCTACTTTTGGCACAAGGCCAGCAATTACCCAGTGCATTACTGGTTCTTTATTTTATCGACCTCCATAAGGATGAAAGGCAAAGTTAACCTCAACGGGATTTGAACTCAAAATAAAATAATGATGGAATGTTTTAATGTAAAGATAAACATTTGATAATGGGCAGTTTTGTATCATAAATCCAGGGCAGTTTCATATAGTTTGAACCAAAAAGATTAAAAGAATAGTATCTGGTTGAGTCATAACAAATTTTGGCTTCATTATACAACACCTTTCACTTGCTCCTATTGCAGCATGCCAATCATTATAACAATGATTAAAATAACTATTGTACACCACAAGCAAATGTGAGAACTCTTATGTAGTCATTTAACTCGCTAGAAATGGCAGAGCAAACAAATCTTCAAAGCATTTTCTGGTGTCTTAAAAAGAAAGGACATATTGTAAAACATGATTCTGGTTAACCCCCCCCCCCCACACACACACACACATGTAAAGGATTGTCACAACTGAAATTTCTTTGATTATGTAGCTGCTCACCTGAGCTGATTTGGTGCTATACCAATAAAAACAACTGTTATACCACACAATATCATAAAACTTTACACCTTCACCATTCCTTCATCTTATATCTGACACCATCTTTTCTGTCACATACACACACATCTTTTACTCTTCAATATACTTTTGTTAACAATTTCAGAAAGTATTTCAATAATACTAGATAAGAGACAGTGGTAGACTGACTGACAGACACAGTGGTAGACTGACTGACAGACACAGTGGTAGACTGACTGACAGACACAGTGGTAGACTGACTGACAGACACAGTGGTAGACTGACTGACTGACACAGTGGTAGACTGACTGACTGACACAGTGGTAGACTGACTGACACAGTGGTAGACTGACTGACACAGTGGTAGACTGACTGACTGACACAGTGGTAGACTGACTGACTGACTGACAGTGGTAGACTGACTGACTGACTGACACAGTGGTAGACTGACTGACTGACTGACTGACACAGTGGTAGACTGACTGACTGACTGACACAGTGGTAGACTGACTGACTGACTGACTGACACAGTGGTAGACTGACTGACTGACTGACTGACACAGTGGTAGACTGACTGACTGACTGACTGACACAGTGGTAGACTGACTGACTGACTGACACAGTGGTAGACTGACTGACTGACTGACAGACATCCCCCAGTTAATTATGATTCCTTTTGATAGTATTGATGCCATTGTAGTTACAACTGACTGCTATTGTTGACAGACAGTGGCAGACTGACTGACAGACAGACAGTGGCAGACTGACTGACAGACAGACAGTGGCAGACTGACTGACAGACAGACAGTGGCAGACTGACTGACAGACAGACAGTGGCAGACTGACTGAGAGACAGACAGTGGCAGACTGACTGAGAGACAGACAGTGGCAGACTGACTGACTGACAGACAGTGGCAGACTGACTGACTGACAGACAGTGGCAGACTGACTGACTGACAGACAGTGGCAGACAGACACAGACTGACTGAGTTATATAGAGAGACTAACATAGGCACTGATAGATTGACAGACAGTGATAACTAAGTGACTGACTGACTAACTGATGGGCTGACAAACAGACAGACAGTGATAGGCAGACAGCTGGGGCAGTAGACAAGTTGACAGAGCAGCAGATACAGTGTTGGAGTGTCAAGAGAGTGTTAAGTGGTGCGAATGGGTGAATAACTGAGAGGGGGAGAGTGAGAGAAATATACTACAAACCTGATGGGAAATGTAGAAATTGGTGTCTAGAATGAAGAGGTGTGTGTGTGAAAGAGAGGAGTTACAAATGTTCCTGGAAAGTAAGGAATGGAATTACAGAGGTGGTGGTAGTGTCTAGAAATATGACATGCCATGGCTGGTAATGGGGTGTTGTTATGGTGAAGGAGAGAGATATGGAGGCTGTGTTGTTGATTAGTAGATGGAGGCAGGTTGGGATATAAGTGGAATATAAGCTTCATGAGTCTGTAGATAAGGTAGAGGAAGATGTGTGTGTGTGTGTGTGTATCATTTCATCATGCCCCCTACTGCTTCTAGTGTGTATACTTACAGAGATTATACTATAAACACACACAGAGACAGACAGACAGTAAGTAAATGTGATTAGTCCCACTTTCCAAATTCCCTGGTGAACTCTCCAACATCTCCACTACCACCACTACTACCCAGCTGTTGCTTCTATTACATATAACCCCCCCCCCCCTTCTGCCTACCCAGCTTTGTCCTGTCCTTATCTTAATAGATACCTCAGGGTTTACATTTATTTCCCCCATCCCTACATACCTACCTACCCTCTACATTGTCTCTTAACTAATTTAGTGATTATATGGCTTACTGTTGGTTATCATACTGTTAAACATATTTAAAAAAGAAAACTATCCACACTATATCTGTGTATCTGTTACTGTAGTTTGTGTGCTGTGTAGGGTATATCTTTATATATAATACAGATTTTCCTTCCATCAGTTAATATCCAGAAAACAAATATGAAAACTAACATAGATATCAATATGGGTGTGTGCATTTGTGTGTATGTATATATGAGTGTGTTTTGTGTGAAAAGATATGTTTTTGATTTTCTTTTTTTGCTAAATATCAGAAATGAATTATGTGATCAGAAACACTTATAAAACTGTGAGTAGTACCAGAGTAATAAATATGTATGGTGCCATTAAATAATGCACCAAATACACTCTGTAAAGTGTTTCGCATTATGAGGAGCCTCTAGCTAAAATGTAATGTTTCAATGAAACCTATGCACCCAATCCATTTATGACAGTAGCTTGGATTAAGTACTGACTTTGTACAACCTATCCAACACATGCTACCATAGATAAGACTGTGATGATATATATGTGTATGTTTGTTTTAATACATGGTATTAGTTGCACGCCTTCAAAAATACTTTAAATTTCAGGAAATTTTGGCCAGGACAGTAATTTTTCATTATCAGAGCTTCTACATACATCCTTAATCAAGTTTTTAATGTCTACTATTCATTTGCAACAACTATAGAGGCAGTAACATTTGTGGCAACCTCAGTAATGGATGAGTCTTGTTGTGTTTGCTTGATCTACTAGAAATAGCAACCAAATCTGCAGCAAATCATACTGTGCCATCTTTATTTAAAAAATTGTAACATTGTAAAAATGTTCTTTAAGATATGTATGCATGGTCCCATAACTCCTGATAGTTGTAGGAGCACTCTATTGACATAAAGCATTTCTTGAACATATTAAGCCTGGCAGAGCTCTCCAGGCCTGAGTACAGCATATTTCTTACAGAAAAAGATAGAAAGTGAGGGAGCGGAAATATGAAAGAGATATAGAGGCAGAATCAACCCCAGTACTAGACTGGTACTTCTTTCATTGACCTCAAAAGGATGAAAGGCAAAGTTGACCTCGACATGATTTGAACTCAGAGAGCCAGAACAAATACCATAAAGCATTCTATCCGACGTTCTAACGGCTCTGCCAATTCAGTACCTACTTTAAGATATACTGCACATAGAAATATAATAGGGCGGTCATGGTTGAAAGGCCTTTGATATAGTTCAACTGAATCAGGGTTGATATAGTTCAACTTAAACAACATGAGGAACCAGAATAGTGTTTTTTTAATTTTGGCAAAGGGCCAGCAATTTTGAAGTGAAGGGTAAGTTGATTATATCAATCTCAGTACTTAATGGATACTTTGCCTTTTATATTTCAAAGGTTGATAGAATAAAGTTGACTTCAGCTCAGAAAGTAAAGAGCCAGAAGAAATATTGCTAAACATTTGTCCAATACTCTAACAACCGGAATAAAAATTATAACCACAAAAGAGAAATATATATTTTTTCTTTTCTTCCCTATTTAGTCAGAAAATGTAGCCCATAAACCTATTTAGGGTTTTGGAAACTGGTTTGAAAATACCTTTCTTATTCCCTCTCAAAGAACTTATTCAAATACTTGCAACAAAGTGGACTTCACTAAAGGGCTAAATAGTGGTGGTGGCGGGGTGTTAAACCAGGCAACAGATTATCTACTACACAAATAGGCCAAATTGAACTTAGAGCTCAATACTGCAAGTCTTACACATTAACGATTCTACCTATTCACTGCCTACAGCCAATCCACAGCAATAACAATTGCAATAACAACAAGAACACTTTTGTAAGAATCATTTTTTAAATTGAATTGTGTGAGTCTATGAAATTAGTTTAATTAAGATTGTAAAGTGTATATGGAAGAAGGTGCAGAGCAGGCGAGGAGTACTGGAAAAAAAAAAAAAAATCCAGGAAATAGAAACAAGTGTGAGGGGTCAATTTAGAGGGGGTGGGAGTTAGGGGGTGTCTGGCAAAGAATCACTTAATGAAGATAGAAAGAAAGGGAGAAACAATAACATTTAATGAAGAAATGAAATAAAACTGGATGAAAAACTAAAAACCCAGAAAGATTAGAAAGAAAGAATAGAAGAGAATCCATCTTAATGAACCTGTGTTGGTGTTTGTGATGGTGTTAGCGGGGGTGGTGGTGGTGCCATTGGTTGTAATGCTGGTGTTGGTGATTATGATGATGGTAATGATGGTGTTAGTGGGGTGGTGGGAGGTGCCATTGGTTGTAATGCTGGTATTGATGCTGGTGGTGATGATGGTAGGGATGTTAGTGGTGGTGGGGGTGGGGCCGATGGTTGTAATGCTGGTATTGATGTTGGTGGTGTTGAAAAGGAAATTTACAGCTCACACCTATACATCTATAGCGGCCTTCTATGAGATTGTATCTAATTCAGGGCAGTTGATTTAATGGATTTGTTAGTGTTGGTTTCATGACACCTTCTTCTTTCATCTCCCAGTAATCTGAGAGTCTGTAACAAAGGTTGGCATTGTGCTTCAGTCTCTGACTAAACAATAAAAAACAAGTACAATGATAAACAAAGAAAAGACTGGAGTGGGGAGAATGAAAAAAAAAGAAAATATAGATCTTACAAGTCCCTAATAAGCAATGGTGACTTTGACCCTTTAGCATTTAAACTGGCTGTATTCACTGTATTAGCATTTAAACCGGCCGTATTTTCCACTCATACTGACGTTAAGGTATTGTTCTCCAAATAAATATCAAAATCTCATAGATTTGATGTTATGTGAGATAATTATGTACGACAAAGCCTTTACCATAAAAATATAATAGTATATATAGAGTAATCATCATCATCATCATTGTTTTACTTCCATGTAAATGCTAAAGGGTTAAAGGGCATGTTGAGCAACACTGTGGTGGTTTCCACAGACTCCACAAAGGTTTGCGTTTGGTGAGAAAGATGGCTTCAAGCTCCTGGAATTATGTGACACTAATAATCTATCTATCTGTAACACAAATTTTAAATAACCAAACAATCACCTGATCACCTATAGATCAGGTGAGCACGCTAGCCAGATAGATTGTATCCTCATCAGAAGGCGAGATAGTAACAGTTGTAAACACAGTCTCTCTCAGGTGAGGAATGCACCTCGCAACATAACCTAGTCGTTAGCGACTTCATAGTTAGGTCTAGATGAAATTGGAGACAGAGGGCAACCTGAAGTTAAAGGAGCTTTCAGCCAAGCAACAAATTTAGTCATGCTGCTTGATGCCTTTGATAGTAAGCAAGGGCAAATAGAGACATACAATATAGAAGAACAGATTATGCTGGTTTGGACATGTGATGCATATGGAGGATAGCAGCTGTATGAAAAGGTGCAAGACACTCAGTTGATGCCAATTATAGAAAAGGAAGACCTAGGAAAGCTTGGGATAAAGTGATAAATGCTGACCTAGACCAATTAAACCTCACAAAGTCGATGTCGAACTTGCTTACTTGTCTCCCTCTTCAAACCTTCATCCTGATACACCCTGCCTGCCCAACCCATGCATACAAACATGAAAGCTGGACATGCTCTACATCTGATCTCCCACAATGCCATTACCATGACAAAAAGCACTAAGTCCATCCTGTATACCAATCCGGTGCCCCAACAACAAAAGCACCTAGTCTATCCTGTAAGGAGGTCATGCTAGTGATATGACAAAAAGCGCCCAGAACACCCTGTAAAGTGGTGACGTTGATGACATGAGACAAAACACCCAGTCCACCCTGTTAAGTGGTCATTTTAGTGCCATGATAAAAAGCACCCTACCCACACTGTAACATCATCATCAGCGTTTAATGTCCATCTTCCACGCTAGCATGGGTTTGGACGGGAATTTTCCCACTTGAGGCAAGATTTGTTGTCTTGCTCGTATAGGACTGTCTGGCAGGTTTTCTACGGCTGGATGCCCTTCCCAACACCAACCACATTTACAGTGTGGACTGGTAGGTTTTTACCGTGTTACCTACATGACCACATTACAGCGTGGACTGTGTGTTTTTTACCGTGTTACCTACACGGCCACATTACAGCGCCGACCGTGTGTTTTTTTGTTGTGACACCTACACGACCTCATTTATTTAGGACTGAATGTTGTGGTACCAACATAACTTTACATCGAAAGGGGTGGTGTGGATGGGGCTGGGGGTAGTGGGACGGGGGTGTATTTTGGTAAGAGGTGCCTACTGACTGTAGGTTTTGCTTTGTACTTAGGCAAGGCGGGTCTTCTGTATTACTGCATAGCACCAAAGATCTCGGTCCAGAGACATTGTCTTGGAGAGGTGTGTGTGAGGTCGGAATTTATCAAGTCGTCCCACGTTTTTCTGGGTCTGCCTACTCTGTGGTTACCGTCTATTTTGATTGCCCTGCACTTTTTTATACAGCTGTCATCTTTCATACGCATCACGTGACCATACCAACGTAGTCTTCTCTCGAGTAAACAGCATCTGATCCCTCTTATTCCTAATTTCTCCCTTAGTTCATTTATGCTTTGCCATTCATGTATATTACTATTACACATCCAACGGAGCATGCAAGCTTCATTCCTCTCCACTCTGCGTAGATCCTCTGCACACAATGCCAGGTCTCACTGCCATGCAACATTGCTGTTCGTATGCAGGCATCATACAGCCTGCCTTTCATTTTTAGCGAGAAACCTTTAGCGGCCAATAGTGGTATAAGCTCTCTGAACTTTTTCCATCCCGTTCTGACTCTAGCTACTGTACTTTCAGAGCACCCTCCACCACTGCTGATTTTGTCACCCAGGTAACGGAAGGTGTCCACTATTTCTATAGAACCATCTGTGCAATGGAATGAGCTAGTATTCTGTGGGCACTTGCTGCTACTTATTGCACCTGAGCACCGGCCACATATAAAATCTATATTCTTAGTTAGCTTACCTGTGACCCCACTACATCTTTTATGCCCCCATACTTTGCATTTGGGACATAAAATGGAGTTTCTGCCTACTCCTTTTCTACACACTGAGCATGGCCATTTCTCAGATGGGACCAGTGCCCTATTTTCCTTCCTACATACTAGAACTTTAGTCTTAGACAGTCTTTAGTCTGTAACATGTTTGACATTAGGAAGAGCATCCAGAAACCAAGCCAAAATACAGATCAATATGAGCATGACATGGTCTCCAAACCTGACTTGTCTCATAACAGGACAATCTGTCTAACCCGTGCTAGCATGAAAAATGGATGTCAAATAGTGATGATGATAGAATGTATGAAATGAAGAATGAAAAGTAAGGAAGAAAAATAAAGAAATATAGAAACAATGATATAGGAAAAAGATGGAATGAATGAAAGATGGAAATTTGGAATGAAGGAAAGATAGAATGAAGGATAGAAATTTGGAAAGAACAAAAAATGAAGGGAAGATAGAATGAAAATTAAAATATGGAATGAATCAAATATAAGATGGAAATTCAGAAGAAAGTATTGAAATTTCGAATGAATGAAAAATAGAATGAAAAATTGGAATTTAGAATAAAAGATAGAATGAAAAATGAACATTTGGAATGAAAGATTGAAATTTGGAATGAATGAAAGATAGAATGAAAAATGGAATAGAAAGACAAAAAATAGGAAAAAATGAAGGGAATGCAAGGAGAAAGAAAGTGAAAATTAAGGAGCAGCAGCATTGAGAGTGAATTCTGCAACTGGGTGTATGAAGTGTAGTGGCTGTTGCCATCTTTTGTAGCAGTGTAGCAGTAGAAGATTCAATACGGAAGGAAGTCTGATTAAAAACAAAAAAAAAAAAATATGAAAATAAAAATACGGTCACGAGTTGAAAGGAGATTGACTGAATTGGAACTAATATGATCAGAGATACTGTATCTGATATCATCAATGTTTTTCTCTTCCATCTGTATTACCATAATCCTCATTGCCATCTTCAGCACCATCTCCATCCTCTCAATCATCATCACTTTCATCATTACCATCATTACCATCACCATCATCTTCATTACCATCATCTTCATTACCATCATCATCATCATCATCACTATGTTCATCACTATCATTATCATATTCTTCTTTACCAATTACCACCTTTTTCATTGCCATCTTCATCATTACCATTATCACTATCCTCTTCATCAGCATCATCACCATCATCATCATCATCATCATCACCATCATCATCACTGTTGTTGTAGTCATTGTTATATATATATATATATATACTATTGTGACTATTTATTGAAAGACAGGTTGAGGGGTGGGGGGACATCTAGTAGGAGTTCTTTTTAATTACCTCAATTACTTCATTATATTTACTCTCGTTATGTTCTTTAGATAAAGCTACTTCATATCTTTGTGTTTGATTATATATATATATATATATATATATATATATAGGTGTGTTTGTGTGTGTGTCTATATATATGTGTGTGTGTGTGTGTATATGTATATATATATATATATATATATATACATATACACACACACACACACAGATACATATATATATATATATATATATATGTATGGTGCATATTTATATGTGTGTGTTTATGTATGTGCTGCTACATGTTTGTATGTATAAAAGTAAATAACCAATCAACCATATTATGGGAAAGCAATGAGTACCTACTCCTACTGCTGCTACTAATATTACTACTACTACTGCTGCTATTACTACTACTACCACTGCAACTATTTAAAAATAGACATTATGCACATTGAACACATACACATATGCACATACATACACTTCCATATATACATGCACACTTACACACACACACTGAATATAGGCCCCTGAGTGTATGTTCAAATCAGAGGTCACCTGAAATACTGAAGTGTAATCAATATGTATATTCAAATATGAGTATTGTCTCATACCTGTATACATACATGTTGTGATGATACATACATACATACACATTTGTACATATATTGATTGTACATACACATGCATACATATGTACATACATATCTCCTGCTTTAATTTCATAGAAACAAAATCAATCCAAAATTAATTTCCATATAAATATATGTAAATTGTAGACAGTTCTGTGCTTAGTAATTTTTATTAATTAATTAAATGTGATTGCTTGGCATGTATAAGCTTAAGTAGGCCGATGAATAAAACATGCATACAAAGATGTATAAAATTATTTATACTGTGTGTGTGTGTTTGTTTTACTGTATGCCTTTATGTTGACACTTCTTTTAAAAATATAACTACGATATTTGGTTACCCCACAGCTAAGCAGTTCAGTGGGTAAATATCAGTGGAATAAGTACAGTTTTTAAAAATATGTAAGGGTTGGCACTAGGAACAACACCTAACCTTAGAATACTGCCACAAAAAGTCTTGTTTAACTACTGCCAGCCCTTGTAATGCACTAGTGTCCTATCCACTGGGGAGTCTTGTACTCTCAGATGCTTTACATCAATGAAATCAGATAAACGGCAGCTTGATGAGCCTTTGGAGCTTGGAAAGAACTCTCATGCCAGCATGAAAAACTGGTGTGAAAGTGATGATGATGATAATGATGTTATATAAAGTTACAGAAAATTCTTTCAGGATCGATTTTTGTTTTTAGCAATGATGATATTAAAAAAAAAAATCAAATTTTGTCAAATTATAGTATTGTTAAATTCATAGAAAAAATTAAACAAAATTCTTTCAAGGAGGGAAAATAAATATATTTTCCGGAGAGTGTTGCAGCTGTTTAACCACAGGTCAACCTTGATTAAGTAGTTCTATAATGAAAGACATTCCAGCTATGACCATCCTATCTTTTTCCTATATGCAGGGAACCCAAGGATATATTAGCCATTTTTCTCTAAGACAATGAGATGTGATCTGAGCAAGATTTCACTGCTGTTTCTAGCAGTTCAAGCAACCATATAGAGACTCCCTTGTTAGCTCTTTTTCTGAAGGTATTGAGTTCTATAAGTATGAAAGGTAAAGGGGATATTAGCTATCAGTTTATAAGTTTAAAATATACAAATTCATTACATTAAAGGTTGGTGACATTCAATATAATACTGATATGATTACACAGCTATGCTATATCATGTACAACATAAAAGTTTGTGTCCTACTTAGATATATATATGCGGGTGTATGTTGCCTGCATGCGTATGTGTACATGTCTGTGGTGACCTTGACAGGATTTGAACATAGTAAGTCTTAACTAAATGGTACAATGCATTTTGTCTAAAGCCTGAAGGCTCATTAGGTCAGTGTTTATCCTGCTTTACTTGGCATTAAGTAACTGAGAGTACAAGACTAGTACTTTATTTTATCAACCCTGGAAGTGTGAAAGGTAAAGTTAGCCTCACTCACTCTTTCACAATCCTTCCTCTCCAGATTGCCACCTCTCTTGAATTATCCCTTCAACCATGTTTTTTCTATAGGCAGCAACTTAGTGGTGTTCAAAATGAACAAAACCAGCCATTAATTTTACCCATTTTGAAGGTCCTGCAAAATTCATAGGCTTAGCACCCTTTCTCTGTACTCAATATTCATGAAGCATTCTTGTGTGGCTCATTGACACCTGCCTTTATAGATTATTGAAGCAGGGATGTTGGTGGATAATAAACTAGATTAGCATGATTCCTCTTCTTCTACTAACTTGCAGTAGCCTGCAGAACTTATATTGCTAGAACTTCAGGCTGTTGAGAACCACCACCAAATGAGTGGCAATTATTAATGACACCGCTAAATTATCAGTCTGTTGTTCGTCAATGGCTCTACATGCACCTTTCTGTTGCCAAAAGTGTAATCTGCAACCCAGGCTGTGGGTGAAGGAAGCTACTGGGTACTATCATCCAAAGTCAGCTGAGCTCAGAACTCATGATGGACAAGGTCATTACTCTCTGAAGTAACTAATAACTACCTAGTTCTCAAATAGTAAGGTAAAGGGCTTTTAACACCAAATGAAGTTTAGGGGTGCTGTCATGACACATGGTGTATCTTGGCCATTTTAAACCAGGTCGAAACACAGCCAATTTCTTTCAGAGAAAGAGGAAGAATCAACCCCAGTAATTTACTGGTACTTTATTTATTGATCTCAAAAGGATGAAAGGCAAAATTGAACTTGGCTGGATTTGAACACAGAATGCAGGGAACTGGAACAAATACTGAGGCCTATTTAATCCAACGCCATAACCACTTAGCCAATTCACCACATACTTAAATATTACTAAGCTATATATCATCATCATCATCAACGTTTAACGTCCGTGTTCCACGCTTGCATGGGTTTGGACGGGGGTAGTCCCACTTGAGGCAAGAGTGATTGTCTTGCTCGCATAGGACTGTCTGGCAGGTTTTCTACAGTTGGATGCCCTTCCTAACACCAACCACATTTACAGTGTGGGTCTGGGAGGTTTTTACCGTGTTGCCTACACGGCCACATTACAGCGTGGACTGTGTGTTTTTTTGTCGTGACACCTACACGATCTCATTTGTTTCGGCCTGGATGGCGCGGCACCAACATAACTTTACATAGAACGGGGTGGTGTGGATGGGGTGGGGGTGGTGGGACGGGGTGTATTTTGTTAGAGATGCCTACTGGCAAGGCGGGTCTTCTCTGTTACTGAGTACCGCCAAAGGTCTCGGTCCAGTGACATTGTCTTGGAGAGGTGTAAGTGTGTGAGGTCGGAGTTTATCAGCTCGTCCCAGGTTTTTCTAGGTCTGCCTATTCCGTGGCTACCGTCTATCTTTATTGCCCTGCACTTTGTTATACAGCTATCGACTTTCATGCGCATCACGTGTCCATACCAACGTAGCCTTCTCTCGAGTAAACAACATCTGATCCCTCTTATCTCTAATTTTTTCCTTAGTTCGTTTATGCTTTGCCGTTCACGTATATTACTGTTACACATCCAGCGGAGCATGCAAGCTTCGTTCCTCTCTAGTCTGCGTATATCCTCTGCACACAATGCCCAGGTCTCACTGCCATGCAACATTGCTGTTCGTATGCAGGCATCGTATAACCTGCCTTTCATTTTTAGGGAGAACCCTTTAGCAGCTAATAGTGGTATAAGCTCTCTGAACTTTTTCCAACCAGTTCTGACTCTAGCTACTGTACTTTCAGAGCACCCTCCCCCACTGCTGATTTTATCGCCCAGGTAACGGAAGCTGTCCACTATTTCTATAGAACCCTCTGCGCAATTGAAAGAGCTAGTATTTTGTGGGCACTTGCTGCTACTTATTGCACCAGAACACCGGCCACATGTAAAATCTATGTTCTTAGTTAGCTTACCTGTGATCCCACTACATCTTTTATGCACCCATACTTTGCATTTAGGACATAAAATGGAGTTTCTACCTACGCCTTTCCTACACACCGAGCACGACCATTTCCCAGAAGGGACCGCCGCCTTGTTTTCTTTCCTACAAACTAGAACTTTAGATATATTTTTTTTAAATTCATGACTGGTCCTCTAACCCATTTGGGAGGGTAGTGGCACTAAATAAAATTTGAACTGGATTGTAACAACCCATCCAACCCATGCCAGTATTTAAAACGGATGTAAAATGATGAGGAGGAGGATGATTATAAATATTACTGTTAACAATGATGGTGATAATCATCAGGGATTTTTGACATTTTTAATCATCACCATCACAATCATCATTCATCTTATTAATGTGACCTTTAAACAGACAGCTCTCTTCCCTGCTACTGCCCAGTACCTTGCATCCGGAGGGATAAGTAAACCAGACAGTACTTGCCCTATATCCTCATGTCTAACAGCCATCCTCTCTTTGTCTCACCCCACCACAATCCACCATAGATTGCATCCTGTAGAGGAGAGCTACTGTCATCATCATCACTACCCCTACTATTACCGAGCAAAAGAAGAGTTTGTACTGTTAATGTTATTATTTCTTATGTTCTTTTAATTTTTGTATGCTCTATTATTTTTATTTTCACCGGGTATGAGATTATCACTACAATTACTAATTGTCTTCTTAGTCCTATAGAGAAGTAAATGGTGTTTTGGTTTAAGTACATTTTTATTGTTCAAATTGAGTCCAAGTAGAGTCATATTATGTGAGGTAATGTTGTTATAACTTTTGCCGATTTCGTGAGGGTTTTCTGAATACAAGATTTTATCGTTATAACCAGACACTAATGACTGGAAGTGCTTCATTTTAATATTGAACACTCTGATGAAAGCCAGCTAGGTTACATGAAAGTCTAGGGATGCAGTTAGATACATTATTAATAGATTTTAGTATAGATCTTGGATAGTTGGATTGATAATCAATGTAGATTAGATGTTCGCCTGGTTTATGAAAAGGTTTAAATTTACATCAAGAAAGTTCCCAATTTATTATTAGTAAGTATAAGTTATAATCCTTAAAGAATCTATGCAGACGTTTTTTATTTAGCTCTAGACTTCTATTATTTCTCCTAATGGTGAAGGGGCATCATCACAATATAAGCCCCACTTCAAAAAATGGAAAATGCCTTTAAGTTTATCAAATAAGAAAATCAGTGAATTGAGCAGAATCACTTAAACCCTTAGTAATATCAAAACTATTAGGGCGGTTTTTTCGGGTCCAAGGGTTACCTAGCTGTTAATATTATATTAATTTCTGCTCTACTTAAACTGCTAGCACTTTCAGCCATAATTAAGGTCCTATTTAGAAGATTAGTGGAGATAGAGGAGTAATAACTAACTAGATCAAATTGTATAAAGCTTAATTTATATATATATATATATATATATATATATATATATATATATATATATATATAAACATTGTTTGCAGCTGAAACACCATTGATCATAAATCTGCTCCATTAACGGTTGACTTGGGGTTAAACAATATCAACACAAACTCACCACTACCACTACATCATTCATATCGCCTTCAGACGGCTCGTGGAAGCAAATAACCTTCCACTTTTCAGTTCCACTCTATTCAGTCACCAAAAATTCTTTACTCTTCTTTCTCCATGTTCTCTCTCTGATTCTGCCAGCACTCATTCCACAGCCCAGTGTTTTGGCAGAGTAGAATGGGGGTCAGCTGGTGATGTTCTGTGCTGGTAATAAGGAATATAAATAATTCTAAGAGTGGAATATGTTTTATGCTTCAAGGAAGATGAGTCTAATGTTTCACATGTTTGTTCTTTTTCTTTTGGGAGAGAAAAATAAATGTTTTTGCTTAAGAGATGTTATATAAGCAATGTTGTGAAGTTTCTGTTGTGGAGGTGATAATATTGGTGGGGTTTAGCAGTGAAGAAACAATTCATTTTTCAATTTGTATAGAAGGCTATTTTATTTTTAGATGAATAGAAAATAAAATAAATACAGTAAAATAAAGTAATTAATAGAAGTGGTAGGTTACTGTTGATCTGCTTCAGACTAATGTTGTAGTGTATTCATGTAGTCTTAAATTACTCCAGTGACTCTATTGTGTCCAGTGAGTAACCAATTCAAGAGTTTTTGCAACCACCCTGCATGCTTGCCACCCAGCCAGTCCTAAATGTGAATAAAAGAATAAAGGAAATACTCATTAGTTAATTAAGTTTTAATTAGGTTAGCAATAAATACATAATTAGAAATATTTATTTATGTTTAATTTGAGCATTAAATACCTAATTAGAATATTTTATGTAGTAAGAAAAATACATTATCTCAATGACTAATATTATTTTAATTGCCTTTCATCCTTACGGAGTCGATAAAATAAAGTACCAGTAATGCACTGGGTATTTGTGGCCTTGTGCCAAAAGTAGAAACAATTATTTTAATCATTTCACTAAATAAGGAGGAAAATTCTCTCTCTCTCTCTCTCTCTCTCTCTCTCTCTCTCTCTCTCTCTCTCTCTCTCTCTCTCTCTCTCTCTCTCTCTCTGTGTATATGCATTGTACTGTAGATGAGTAAATGTGAAAAATTAACATATTAAACAAGAATAAATAACTGAGGCTAATTACTTTCATGCAGACATCTTTAAATAATCAATCTCTGGAAGTTCATTTTATATTCTTAATTTTTAGAAGGAAAAAGTTTTGTTGAAATAATGATTGATGAGTTAATATAGTAATAATATTCATGAAAGATAAAGTGAATGGACAAAAAATGAATGAAGGTGATGTTGAGGCAATCATTCATGTGAAAGTGAAGTTGTAACGATGATATAATAGGTGGTGTTATTACTGTTTAGACAATAGCTTAGTGGTTAGAACATTGGTCTTGCAATTGAGGTTGTGAGTTTGATTCTTGAACCGGGTGATGTATTGTCCTTGAACAAGACACTTTATTTCACATTACTCCAGTTTACTCAGCTGTAGAAATAAGTTGCAACATACTGGTGCCAAGCTATATCAGCCATTGCCTTTCCCTTGGACAACATCGGTGGCATAGAGAAGGGAGACTGGTGTGCATGGCGACTGCTGGTCTTCCACAAACAGACCTTGCCCAGGCTTGTGCTTTGGAGGGAAACTTTCCAGGTGCAAAACCATGGTCATTAGTGACTATTGGAGGCTTTTTTTTTTTTTTTTAGACCCAGGACTTCTTTGACTGAGTAGTCAGCTTAAGTATGAAGGAACATGTTCTTTGACTATCCTATGTTTTTGTATGTTAAGGACTACATTGTCCAATATACCATCATACTTTTAAATATTTTTTTAGGCTATTTGACTGTTATTTTAGGACGGTCATGCAACCACATAGACTCCCCCATTTGCTTGAAGATCTGATAGTGGTGATAATGTATAGGAAATATTGCGATGATGGTATGTATGGGATGTTGTGGCTGTGATGCTATGGAGGTGATGTTTTGAAGGTGATGTGAAGAATTTTTTCTAAAGATGCTTTAGTCCTTCATATCTTTTGCTTTCCAGAACTTTTACACTAAGGGAATTCTTTTGCTATACACTTCATAGCTTGATGAGTAGATTTAGGTGAGTTTAAGACACCACAACAGGATTGTCATGGCTGAAACTACTTTGATCATAGGTCTATGTGATCAGAACTAGGCTGGTGTAAATAATTGTTTCTACTTTTGGCACAAGGCCAGCAACTACCCAGTGCATTACTGGTACTTTATTTTATCGACCCCGTAAGGATGAAAGGCAAAGTCAACCTCAGCGGGATTTGAACTCAGATCGTAAAGGGACGTAACTATGCTGGAAAGCATGGCGTCCGACCCTCTACCGATACTTCCAAACCACCAGTAAATAATATCAATATCTTCACCCTGTCACCACTGACAGCACACCACCACCATCACTGCTAAAAGTACACCATCATCACCAATACTAGTACCCTACCACTATCCCCACTGTCACCCAGCACCATCACCATTATCACTATCCTCACTCCACTGTCCATCTCATTGTCACCTCCATCGTCACCACCCTACCATCAACCTCACCACCCACATCATCACCAACAGCATACAAATATCTATGTGACACCATTATTTGTTTAATTACTTTAATTAATTTTATTGCCTCTGTCTGTATATTTCTTAATGGATTTGTTATTTGTGTGTCCGTGTATGTGTATGTATTTGTATACATATATTTATACTCACACACGCATGTTCACACATACATATTTTCATACATTCTCTGTCATTGATGTATGGTGGGTGGGATGCACATGTCTTGAAGTTTGCCACTACAGTTTAGATTGCATGTATATACTATTTGGTATATTTATATTTATATAAAATTACATATTTGTACATTTTAATATATATATATTTATTTATTTTCTGTTCACTCAGTCCCCCGACCAAGCCTCCCACAAAAATTGCTATTTTAATTAGCTATTTCCTCATCAGGCTTGTAGGTTTTCTCTGAATCTGGATTAGATTGGGTGCGTGAGTAATTCTATGTATGTTTGTAGGGGAGATGTGGGGTGCTTGTATATCAAGCTTTTATACGATATTTGGATTTATGGCAGATTCTTGTAGCAAAAAGAGAGAGTGGTGATTTATGAATTGATGGTTGTCATATTTCTTACTGATGATTGCTAGCTGTTGATAGTGGTGGTGGTGGTGGTGGCGCTGATGATGATAAATGATAAAAAACTGGATGTTTTCCCCATTAGACATTACCAATACAACCAAGATTGGTCACATATCTGAAACAGTACAGCATTCTCCTCACATACTCACACACATTCTGTATTACACCCCAAAATCAAACGTTTTTCATCCTACAGAGTAATGTTTTAGTCCCTGGTTCTCTCTCTCCAACTCCTTCTCTTCTATATCCTAGAATCACAGAAAATATTGTTTGCTTAAGATGCTGAATTGTCAAAATTGATAGAACATCAGACCAAATTCTTTGCTCCATTTATTCCAACACTTAACATTTGAGTTTCATACATTCCAGGGTTTATAAAATAAAGCACCAGTTCATGATTGTGGATGGAAAATTGATAGAAAATCAGATCAAATACTTTGAAGTATTTATTCCTACTCTTCATGTTTAAATAATAATAATAATGAAAATATTGTGTACTATGCTCAGGTGCACTACAACTCATCAAAAGTGTATGTATAGTACATTGGGTAATGTACAAACGTCAGGAAAATGAACAGAGCATGAGTCATGATATACACGTGTGCATGTGTATGGAAGGGGGACATCAGGTGTAGTTCTGGGGAAGCATGAGGGTTTTAAAGGATAAGTACATAGGTAGGTGTAGTGAACATGTCTGTCTGACATGATGGCATCTTGAAAAAAGATGCCCAAAAGAAAAGAATAGGAAACCACTTTATTGTTCTCCCACAAAAATTCTATGACAGACACAGTGGCCTCATTTGCCTTGAAAATGTAAGGAGGACAAACCAACATTTGTTGCTTCTGAAAGGAGCATAAATTGCTTATGGTGCTTTTCCTGGACCCTATCACATAAGTAAAATTTTACACTAATTAAATTTTAGATATTCAAATGAAGTTCAGATATAAAAAAAACAAGCTTAAAAAGAATTTATTGAATCAAATAAACTAAAAATAAAACATAGACATTTGAAAAAATGGGAGGGACTTGTCCCCTGGTACCCCCCTGAAACAAGGCCCTTGGACAGACATATAGCACTTTTAAAGGAGGTCACCAAGGGTCATAAATTGACTTGATGACAGAGAAAGGAAATGATTGTTTAGCTACTTTGTATCTCAGCTACCAAACTGCATTTCACACAATACATCCCAGAGCAGAACTGAAGCATGACATTTATATATACACAAACACATATTCACATAAATGTATATATTACTCAAATGTCATCTCCCTGAAAAAAAAACAATAGTTAAGTTAGTGTTAACACACTTAACAGAATGAACATTACAAGCTAATTACAAATAATTATATGATGAAGAAAACTCAGTAATAGTCAATAGCTAATATTGTTTTAATAACACAGGAGACAACTCCAGGCAGGCTTCAATCTTCATAAGCCTCCTCATCAAAGAATAAATTATGCTATACTTGAAGTGAGTATCACTAAGTAGATATGTAATATTGATTTCTAATTTAGGTATAAGGCAAGCAAATTTAGGGGAATGGCAAAATTAAATAAATCAAACCAAGTATCTGACTGATACTTTATTTTATCAACCCCAGAAGGATGAAAGGTACAGTTGACCTCAGTGTGATTTGAACTCAAATGTTAAGCCAGAACAAATACCACAATGGCATTTTATCCAATGCTCTACCAATTCTGTCAATTTCTCACCCTAAGATGATATATAATATTGAACAGAAGTAAAAACTTTGTTCAATAATTGAGGACCATTCTCACTAGTAACTCCAGCAATAACAAGAACCTGAAATAGCAAGAAATATCTTTTTGGAGGTTTGGCTAAATCATCATCACCCTCATTGTCATATCATTATAATCATCATGATAATGTTTTAATTTTTTTATTTTACACTCTTGTCAAAGTAGTGTAGTGTGGGTAAATTTAAAGTATATAGCATTAAAAAGCTAACTAGGGCTAATTGGGTGATCAGGCAAAAAATATAAAACAATGAATGAACAATATTAGTTAATGACTAATACTATATCAATTATTTTGGTGAGAATGGATAACTCTGAACATGTTTCAGTCTTATTATTTCATCAATGAAGCACAGTCATCACTAGACTGTATAGAGTTTCCGTGTTTGCAACTGACACTGTGGGTTTAGCTGGTCTTCGATGAGGCTGCATTTCATAGGTTTCATGGATAAGAAAGTTAGCTATATTACTAAATCACTCACAATTCTTGATAATTTCCAAAAGGATTTGAAAATTATAGGCATTGTCTTTTATTAGTTATGGTAACAAAAAGGATATTTGGAGAAAGAATTAAAAAAAAACTAACAAATTATTATGCAGTGATTAGAAAAAAAAACAATGTTTTGATTAGATCCAACCATCGTCAACAGTTTGGTATAGGTAGGGTCTTTGCTTGGGGCTGACTCGCCTCTTTCACACTATATTAAGATAAAAGGTTTTCATTAAAGCAACAACAGCTGTAACAATTTATAGCTTGGACATGGGTATAAACACACACACCCACACATACATACACACACTATGTATATGTGTACACGATGAGATAACACAACAGCCATACAAAGACTCACACACACATACAAATATAGTTTATTAGCTTTTGTAAGCCAACAATACATATTCCATTGTTCCACTTAATGAAAATGTCAGGTCACATATTATGAAATGTCTTGTACACACACAGAAGTGCTCACACTTGTATGTCTTTGTGTGTATCTATATATTTGTCCATATATGTGTAGCCAGATAAATATGAGTATATACATTTTCTTGTATGTATGTATAATATTTTACATATATGTCTATCATATAAATGCATGCATGTATGTATTTATACATATACATAGTCTTTTTGGCTGATTGTATGGCTACATATGTCTTCATTGATATGCTTCCATGTTTCAATGTATAATGTATACATGTGTATGTGTTAGTGTACTTTAACCATGCCCTTGCTTGATCTGTTATGTTCAACTGTAGTAATTACATTTAGTTAACCTTGTTTGATCTTAACCTTTTACTATTTCTTTGTCCTGCCCTTCAAATTTAGCTTATCAGCAAGAGTTTGCTTGCAATGTGTTACGATTCCATTGGTAATATGACTATAATTTTGTAGAAGCAGGTCTAGCAATTTTGTAGAAGTTCCATTGGTGGCTTGTGTGATCTTGTATGGTTTTGGTGTATTATATATATGGGAATGATGCTGATGTTATGGTTATAATGTAAATGATATGTAGATGTAATCTATCATTTGTATGAATATTTTGTTAGATTTAACCTTAGATCAGCCATGATCCAGCAAGCATTAAAATCAAAGATTTTCTAGCCAGCAAATATTAAGACATATTCTTTACAAAGCTGTATTGCTATAGAGCATGTTCAGAAAAATCATTGCTATGGAGCAGTACATGCTCACTGTAAGAAGCTGATGCACTATATATGTTTTGAGTGCAGAGTTCAAACATTTTTTATGGACTACACACACTTGTTATTTTCTCAGTGGCACTAGAATTATGTCATGCTGACTCTGTCACATCTTACAGTTATGAACAATCTCTGCAGTCTGTGATAAAATCTGCTGACATGTACCTAATTTATTCATAAATAAGCTGTATAACATTTATTATTTTCATTACAACCTTATCAGTATGGACCACATATTTTTGTAAGAGGTTCATGGGGCTTACATATAAATGAAAGAGTATAAGACTACAAGAAATTTTTAAATAATGATCTTCCATTTACTCATTCTGATCTCTCTCTCTCTCTCAACCCAATTATTTTAATCCTTAAATTCTTTCACAGTATGACTTAACTTAATTTAAAAACTAAATACATTCATCCACATAACACTTACAAGTCCAGAAAAGTAGATTAAGTATCATCCTAAAGACTAAAAGAATTCAGCACCATGCAGCTTTCACAATAACATATTTCTATTTCCTCGTTTTAATTGTATGAGACCTTCAGGAATATACATCTTGGTTGGGTTTTTTTTCTTTTGTTCTTATTTTATGCTTTACTTTTCATTTTTTTTTATCTGAGCCTACATACAAATGCCAGACAAAAGACAGAAATAACCTAAAATAGCTATTATTACTGTTATTATTGTTTAACCTCGGTCATCTCTGATCAAGCAGACTTATGATTGATTGTTCTCTGCTCACCAAATTTCTGGCATTACTTGTACCAATGTTAGAAACGATTTATTTTGTTTGACTCTTTAAATTCTGTGTCCAATTCCTATCAGAATCAACTTTGCCTTTCATCTTTCTGGTGTCGATAAACTAAAGCAGCTGTCAAGTACTGGGTTCAATTTAATTGATTTTCCTGTTGTGACTAAATTAGAAACAATTATTATTATCGTTATTTATATAAAATCTTTTAACATTTTTAACCCTTTAGATCACCCGAAACTGACCCTCGTTCTATGATATAAAACTGTTTGTTTTAAAATGTTTATATTTTATATTTATCTACAAACCTTCCATCATAATTTTATATTTGACCATTTGTTAAATTATGTTCCAAAAACTAGCTTAATAATGAGAAAGTTAGTTATATTACTAAATCCCTCAAAATTCTTGAGTATTTTCAAAAGTATTTAAATCACATTAGTATAGTGTATTAGAAATTTGGTAATGAAATGGTTAATGCAACCTTACACAGTTTTTGTTTTATTTCTCAAAATATCCAAACAACAAAAGGATTCCAGTAATGTGACTGATATTCCATAGTTACAGAAAAGGGGATTCCTTGTCACTCCATAAACG
>OZ024742.1:149888332-149930832 GCA_964016885.1 Eledone cirrhosa | reverse complement strand
GTGTATATATATGTGTGTGTATATATGTGTGTGTGTATATATAGGTGTGTATATATAGGTGTGTATATATAGGTGTGTATCTATGTGTGTGTATCTATGTGTGTGTATCTATGTGTGTGTATCTATGTGTGTGTATCTATGTGTGTGTATCTATGTGTGTGTATATATGTGTGTGTATATATAGGTGTGTATCTATATGTGTGTATATATATATGTATGAGTGTGTGTGTGTATGTATATATATATGTATGAGTGTGTGTGTGTATATATATATATATGTATGAGTATATGTATGTATGCATATATATGTATGCATGTATACTTATGTATATATATATATATATATTAATGGGCTGGTCTGGTGCTCAATGCCTAAGTTTAGTGCTAGCCTTTCCAGGATCTTCTATACATATATTACTACATATCTCTCCCATCTTTACTCCATAAAGTAAAGCCTTAATACTTTTAGTCTCTCCCAGTAGCTCGCTCTTTCATTGAGGCAATCCTCTTGGTGTAGGTTTGTTGGATTGCTTCAAGTTCTGCAGTTAGTTTGACACTGTGGGGTGACCACAGCTGTGAGCAATAGTCCAGTCATCTGAAGAAGGTTTCCAGGTCTCTTGTCCTGAAAGTTCTCAAAATAAAACCCTCCAGTTGTCTGCATATTGCTATCATTTTGGTGATGTGTATGAAACGATGCTTCATTGCTCATGTCAATAACCAGGTCCCATATTGACTTTGACTCGTGGGGGGGGGGGGGGATTCTTCTTGATCCAGTGTACCTTTGTTGTAGTGGTCTTATGTTTGTGGGTTGATAGTGGAGGGCTTGAAACTTACCTGTATTAAATTGCATATTGTTGTCTTCAGCCCATAAGAGGGGTCAGATGAAGTGTATTCATGAAGGAGATTGCAGTGGTTTAGATATATGATACATATGGAGGCTGACAGATGTATAAAGCAGTGCAGAGCACTCAAAGTTGATGGTAACTATGGAAGAGGAAAACCTACGAAAACTTGGGATGAAGTGATAAAAGCTGAAAATACCTAATTAAACCTCACAAAGGGTATGACACAAGATCGAGACCTCTGGCAGAGGTCATCATAGTACACTGCAGAATACCTACCCCCTTCCTCCACATGTACACAAAAGAAAACAAAACAAATATGCAAGAGACAGACTATCTGCAGCAATATGTACTTTTATATATAAATAGCTGAAAGTAGTTACAGATTATATATCTAAGACCTGTGTTTATTGAAATACACCTAAATATATTTTATCGATATAAATATTGATGTGTTGCCATGTTTATTTTAAATCTGCAATAGTCTACCCACATATATCTCTATTTATCTACACACATGCACACGCACGCATGCACACATGCACACATGCACACACACATGCACTTGTGTGTTTCACTCCCACTACATCCCACCCCCTCTGCCACCCCTTCACTCCAATTGAGTCTATTTCTCCCACCATCCTCTTACACACTCCACACACTCACTTCTGCCATTTCTCTCTCTTCTACTCACCCAATTGATCATGTTAGCTCAAATAAAGGAAGACAACCTAGGGCTGTGAATACCTTTTAGCATGTGTAGGCAACACGGTAAAAACCTCCCAGACCCACACTGTAAATGTGGTTGGTGTTAGGAAGGGCATCCAACTGTAGAAAACCCGCCAGACAGTCCTATGCGAGCAAGACAATCACTCTTGCCTCAAGTGGGACTACCCCCGTCCAAACCCATGCAAGCGTGGAACACGGACGTTAAACGTTGATGATGATGTGTGTTGTGTTGTTGCGGGGAGGGATGACAGGGGATGATATATATACCTATTTGTCAATGGTTTATTCTCAGATTTAAAAAATTGTTTATATAAAACCTCCTGCAATATAAACTAATATTTATTAACTTCTTAAAACAAGAAGATTTCTGAAATGGTTCATGACACAAATGTCATCCAGTCCCAGAAACCATATCAAAAATGAAACATTCAAGCTGCACAAAATCTCTCAGGATACCTAATCTTCGACAAATAGTCCACAGTGTAATTTTAACTTAGAGCATAAAGAGCTGCAACAAGTACCACAATTCATGTGATATATATATATATAGATGTGTGTGTGTGTGTGTGTGTACACACTCTGTTTAGCTCTACACCTCACTGTAGATGTGAATCTAAATTCAAGTGCTCACCTGGGTGAACCTACAGTAACTTCACGTTACACTCCCTGGATATATATATATATATATATATATTATATATATTATATATATATATATATATATATATTATATATATATATTATATATATATATATATATATATATTGCTCACTCTCATCCCATCCTCATATCTGAGGGTTGGGGGTCATGGACTTGTGGACCAGCACTCACCATCTTTTCCTGTCCATTGCCATTGCTGTACATTCCACAAAAACTCCTTTTGTCCATTCCTTAATATCATCTGCCCATCTCCTTTTCTGCCATCCCCTGGCCCTTTTCCCTTGTATTCTGCCCTCAAGGTTGTGGGTAGTTAAATTTTATATATACAGTAAATATAAAACCACCATCATCATCACTATTTGACATCCGTTTTCCCTGATAGCAAACTTATCTATATATATAAATATATATATAGGTTGTGAGTTCAATTCTCAGACCGGGTGATGTGTTGTTTCCTTGAGCAAGACACTTTATTTCACATTGCTCCAGTTTACTCAGCTGTAGAAATGAGATGATAGGACTGGGGTCCCTATCATTCCACTGCAAAGTGGTCGTGGAGGTGCCATGACAAAAAAGCACCCAGCACTCACTGTAAATGAGGTTGGTGTTAGGAAGGGCATCCAGCTGTAGAAATCAAGCCAGAATCAGTTCCTGTCCCACCCTTGCAAGCAGGGAAAAGCGGATGTAAAATGATGATGATGATATAAATATATATATTAAAGAGTTAAACAATATTCAATGAGTATATCAAAGAATGATTAAATCTTAACCATTTAACATCTCAGGGTATGTCATGTATCATATTTTGTCTGACGAGGACGTACTGTTGTACATCTGAAATATGTATAATAAAATGTAATTGATAAAAAGAACATCTATTTTAATATTTGTATTTTTATATATATATATATATATATCATCATCATCATCACCATTTTACATCCGTTCTTCCATGCCGTTCTTCAAATGACTGAAACTAGTAAAATGGTATTCAACATTGTCTTCCTCTTTTTAAAGGCATTAGTGTGTGATTTAAAGATTTTGTTGGAGGATAAATGTTTGGTAGCTTATAAATGTGAAACATTTGGTTGAATAAGATATTGAACTCCCAACTCTTAAATTCAATTATGCATCAATCACAACCTCATATATTTGAATAAAGACTGTATTCTATATGTCACAATTCACCTAGCTGTCAAGGAATAGGGACCAAAATTTCAGGGTAAAGGCCAAGAGAACTGATTATTTGATGATAAATATATGGGATCACAAAGTAACAAATTCAAAGATCAAAGTTTGCTAATTTGCATAGCTGAACTGTAATCTAAATGTCATAGTTGTATAGGCCACAAAGCTGGTCTCTAACTCTATGTATCAGACTAAAGCACTAAGAAGCCTCTATAGGGTAGCTTTCCTGCAGTAATCACTACATATAGATGAAATCTTCAGGCCTGATATTTTGACTTAATAGTTTATGGAACATTACCTTTTAACCTTTAGATTCATAGATCTATAGATGCATTGCCAACTGTTCAGATTTACTAGAAACATGCTTTAACATTTTTGAAGAGAAGTGTGACTTTAGATACCTTAATTTTATTTATAATTACACATTTGTATAAAATACTAAGAGTCTTCAAGAAATATGAAACCAGCAGTTTTGTCATCTTAGTAGTGATGTTGATATTTTTGTAGTTCAACATGTCTTGTTCATGATACTGTTATTGTTGGTGAGGATGCTAGTGTTGGCAATGGTATTTGTTGTGCTAATACAAATAAAAGGAAATAAAAGGAGTAAGCATATAAATTGATGATACTTAGCTTTTGTTAGCAGTGCAACTGGATATGTGCACATGTGTGTAGGGAGGAGGGGTGGTGTAATTAGTGTTGCTGATAGTTATAGAAGTGTGTGTGTACATGTATGTAATTAATGTTGCTGAAAGTTATAGAAGTGGGGGGGGGGGGACATGGGTTGCTACTAACTGTTAGCAGTGAAGAATTTGTATGCATGTGACTGTGTTGTAGGTGGAGGTAATGGAAGATGCAACAATGCAAAGTGGCATTGGTGCTTATAGTGATGGTGGGAGGAATGTAGGAGCTGGTATTTTGTATGAGCAGAAGTAGTGGTAATGGTATTTAATGGTATGTACAGTAGTTATGGTTGTCGTGATGCTGGTCCTGGACAGCACTGTTGATGGTTGTGATGGTGTGGTTATTGTTGTTTAACCACAGGCTGGTTCTTATTGAGCAGATCTATAATCAGAAGCATTCCAACCATGTCCATCACATCTGTTTTCTATGTGCAAGCAACCCAAGACCATATTATCCAATGCAGCCTTTATTAATATGATAGGATGTGATTTGATGGCAATTTGGTTACTATATCTAGAAGATCCTGCAGTCACATACAGACTCCCTAGCTGGCTTACAATGGTGAGTAGGGTAGTAGTGTAGGTAATGATGGTGGTAGTGTGGTTGTGGTAGAGTGCTGATGGGTGTGATGGTGGTAATGGTAGGTGGGGTGTGAATAGCTAGAATTACATTCCATTGTCTATTATTTCAGGTAATTCATTACCAAAAAGATCAGATTGAAATGTCAACCAGCAGTGCTAGATTTTAACTTAATACTTTCTACTATTATAGCTTTAGTTATTGTTCTTGCTTTTGAAAGTATTGCTGTTTTCATAGCATTTTTATCCTTTATTAAGAATTGTTTTTCCCTTTTGTTTTTGTTTATATTATTTCTTTTGTTTTTGTTGTAATTTGTATGTGGTCGCATGTGGTCGCATGTACATGTTGGTGTGTACGTTTGTGCATGTGTGTGTGCTTCAAATTTACATTTTGTTTCATACCAGCCTGCCTAATATAACCTCTGGTTCTGTGGTACAAATCATCACATTTTAAAATCCATATATGTAATTGAAACCTTTGATCATAATTTCATGTAGGAACCTTTTGTTGTTTGTTAGTTATTTTAGCTATTATATAAAATCACTACAAATTCTTAATTATTTTCAAAATTTATAAAAATTCATGTTCAACATATTTCATTAGATGTTATCCTCATCATCATTTGATGTCTATTTTCAATGCTTGCATAATTTAGATAGGCTGTCAGGTTACAAGGCTAGACAAGTCAGGTGACCACATCTTGTTCATACTCTCCATTTTGGGCTTGGTTTTCTATGGTTGGATGCCCTTCCTAATGCCAGCCATCTTACAGGGTGGACTGGTGTCCCTGATTACTTTCAGGGTCTCTAAGACAGAAGAAAGGCAGTGTGAAATCTAGGTATCTTCAATCCAGAGACCTAGCCTAAATACTTATAACAGAGTGAATTCTGCTAAAGGTATCCAAGAGCCAGATGATGGTATTAAACTAGGTGATGAATTAAGTGTATCACCTAAGTAGACCATGACAGTTTTTGAAATCTGGGAACAAAGACCCTGAACAAATACTGTAAGGCATCTCTTCTAATGCTGTTGTAATTCTGCTAGTTGACCCCTCTGGAGTGGAACTTTAATCTATCTATCCCAAAAGACTGAAAGACAAAATTAACCTTAGAGATATTTGAACCCAGGCTGCAGAGTTATTCTGTCCTAAGCTCTAACAACTCAGCCAATTCATAGTTTATAGCAGGAGTCTCAAACACGCGACCCGAAATTACTTTTCTATGGCCCACCACAGAAAAATTTTCATGAGTAATTTAAGGAAAATTTAAAGCGGAAGACTTGTTCCATATATTTTGTACTAATTTACATATCCCACTTTCTGTCATATGCATAGGCATTTTGATGTAAATAAATAAATAACAGCCTTTCAGCTGATTTGCAATACAGCTGATAAGCTGCTATTTATTACTCTACATTATATTTACACTCAGCGATTTATTTTTTAAGATAGCATTTAGATTAGCACATCTATTGGGGCAAGCAAGCTTCATTTTTTTCCAATCTTTGTAGATCCTCTGCATACATATCCAGTAATCCTGCTATATATAACATACCAATCCTCAACTCAAAAAATTAAATACATTCAATGCTATTTAAATCATTATTGGTTCACTAGTAGCATAATTGTTTCTACTTTTGGCACAAGGCCAGCAATTATCCCAGTGAATTACTGGTACTTTATTTTATCGACCCCGTAAGGATGAAAGGCAAAGTTAACCTCGACGGGATTTGAACTCACTAGTAGCATAATAATAATACAGAAAAATTATATATGCTTCCTTCTTTAGTCAATAAATAGGGTAAGTAATCAATGAGGAATGTTTGCTTAATGTTATTTTGGCAATATTTTCGTTCTTAGTTTGTTTTTCACTTTGGCAGTTATATATGAACTTTATTACAAATTTGTCTTTTTAACATTTTGAAATAGAATTATGCTTTTTCACAGTACATCTAATTAAATCTTGTGGAACACCAGTGCAGTGAAGCCCACAGTTGAGTACTACTGCTCTAAACAGTACGATATAATAATTGTTTCTACTTTAGGCACAAGGCCAGTAAATTACCCAGTGCATTACTGGTACTTTATTTTATCGACCCCCGTAAGGATGAAAGGCAAAGTCAACCTCGGCGGGATTTGAACTCAGATTGTAAAGGGACGTAACTATGCTGGAAAGCATGGCGTCCGACCCTCTACCGATACTGCCAATCCACTGCCATAATATAATACGATATAATAATGATAATAATAACAACTATAATCTTTTCTGATTTAGGCACAAGGCCAGCAATTTTGGAGGGGAAAGTCGATTAAATCAACTCCAGTGCATTACTGGTACTTTATTTTATCGACCACATCAGAATAGGTTGAAAAATCACCAAGTAGTCCAAATTGAAAGTAGAGATAACAAGACTGTTTGGAATGTAAGCGGGTAATATGAAAGTAATACCAGTTGTGATTGGAACATTAGGGTCAATCCCTTGAAATTTCAAGACTTCTTAAAGTGTTCGGAATACCATGCAAGATTGGTGTTATACAAAAATCAGCCTTTCTAGGCACTGCATACATTTTAAGGAAAGTATTATCTGTCTGGGGCCCTTGGGATTTGACAGATGATTAAATATTTTGGTGCATTCTCTATCTATACTACTTAACAAATTAATAATCACAATATTTTTTATATGCCACAATGACAATGGATGAGGTGATATAAGGATAGATTACAAAAATGGTGGAGTGTTTTGCAGAATTGAATATGTAAAAAGAAAAAAAGAAAAGAAAAGAAACAGGCATATAATATAGTGTACCAAAAAATGAAATGAGAGCTCCCACAAAAACAATTGCATAGAGCCAATCAAAGAATTTCACAAATCCAGAATTACTCCATGAACAGAAATTTTAAGAGAACGGAAGAGGGAATTAAGTCAACTTCCATACTTGTCCGGTGCTTATTGATATTGATCTTGGAGAGATAAAAAGCAAAGTTGATCATAACATGACTTAAACTCAGATCATAAAATGATATAACTAAATCAGTGAAAGCAAATCTAAGACATGTGTATCAGTAGTAGCATGCAATAAATTTTGAAAAAGAAAAAATCTCCTTACAATATCATGCTTTCAAAAGTTTATCTATAAATATTTACCAAACACTAAAATGCATCTATACACTGTAAATGTGGTTGGTGTTAGGAAGGGCATCCAGCTGCAGAAAACCCGCCAGACAGTCCTATGCGAGCAAGACAATCACTCTTGCCTCAACTGGGAAAACTCCCATCCAAACCCATGCAAGCGTGGAACACGGACGTTAAACGATGATGATGATGACATGTAAGTGGCACTCTAATAGGATTATTCTTCTTTCCTTAGATTGGGTGGATTGCCTGGACCAATTCTACTCTTTTCTTCCAGACATTATAATGTTGAGCAGAGGAACTAGAAATAGTTAATGGTCAAGATCATCCAATTCAGTGAAGGAACTAATGCCCACATCTACAGTGGTAGCATATCTAAACATGTTCTCTCAGCTATCGATAGACTAATGATGTCTCTTTATCTATCTAGTTATTCAAACTGCATTGCTTGTCACATGGGTCAGCAAGGAGTGTGTACTGGAGACATGGGTCTAGCTCAGGATATCGAAAAATATGCTACAGACCTGAAACAAAAACTCATAAGATTATTGAAGAAACCAAAGTTTTGACGTGCTGGGCTATAAAGGTTTACCATTACTAAAGTAAATGTTGATAACTAGTATGGACCTAATTTGATCACAGAAATGTGAGGCCACAAATGAAATGCATCATTAGCTATGCGATTTCAGACATTTTTATTGTATTAATGAACTTTTATTTTACTGGAACTAAACAACTACAGAATTCATGAATTAGTTTTATAGCCTTTAATTCAAAGTCCATACAAGATCATCTGGCTTAATAATAGACGGAAATATTTAAATCAGAACTATTGTAAATCTATATACTATACAAACCTTTGACCTTAAAAACTAAAGTAGCTCAACTATGAAACTCTATCTTTAAACAAATAATACTATTGGGATCTAAGCCCAGTCTTTGGATCATATTAAAACTAAACTAATCCCAGAAGAATGTATGAAATAGGGTAGTTGTTATACTGAAGTTTATATGTTAAAACAAAACTTGGAAAGTTTTAAACTTTACAGTCAGTTTGAAACTCACATTATGTTTCTGAAAATTTAAGATATACTACTCATGTTTCAATCAATGCAATAAACACAAATATTTGTATAAAACAATATAGATATTCATATAAAAACATATAAATATACTTCAGTACACCCAATTGTCTAATTTTCCTGATGTGTTAGAGTGTAGGCTATGTGGGTGTGTCTGTCTTGTAGGTTAAATATTAATAAAGATAAAAGAGATTGTTTTTTTTTACCAGAATATGAAGATATTTCAATTCAGCGATACAAACTATATCAACCTACTAATGTTAATATAGTGTACTTTCAAGAAACATGACATAAGTAGATAAACAGTAGCTACCATTTCATCTTATCACTATTGACAAGCCTTGCTAACCATATCATGTATAAGTGTCAGATATAAATGAAACTCCCAAATACCCAATCATAAATGAGTATGCTACCAGATATATCATAAAATATGAGTATAGGAGACACATTCAACTCAACACTATAATATATAATATATTTATTTCACATACATAAACTATATAAAAAAAGAAGGGATGGGCGAAAAATAGTAAAATAAAAAATGGGGTTGTGGAGATGGGCACAGTCAATCACAAACCACAAAAAGAGGATTATAGTATGGCTAAGATGCTGGAATAACCAAGTACCTTCACAAGCATTACTTGATACTTCGATAATGATAAGAACTTCATTGTCTATAGCTCAGCTCCTCTAAACATCATGAGCTCCACAGTCAAGCCTAGTTTTAGTCACTGATGTGTGTTTATCAGTGAAAATAAGAACTCAAAAGTTCTGTCAGATCACCTGCATAAATCTGTAAGAACAAGAGTTTAGGAAAAATAGCTAAAAAATATATCGTTGTCAACATCATCACCATTTAATGTCTATTTTTACATGATTGCATGGGTTAGATGGGTCACCCACACCATGAGACAAGTCTGGCCAGTTGGCCGCGGTGATGCCGTACCTTGCTCAGTTGGAACTGTAATTTGGCTGGGATTTTTAAAGTTGCATGCCCTTCCTAACACCAACCACGTTTATATATGTAAAAAAAAAAAAATAACCATAATTGGAATCAAGACATTTTTGCCAGGAATATAACACAAGCAAATTCCAATACTTAGTCTTCAATATCATAACAGGATAGTAGGTGTCATTGTGTCATGAATGAAAAAACCCTCTCATGTGTGTAATTAACTACGAAAGATAATTTCTATATTATATTATCTATATACTACCAAAACTCTGTGATTGTGCGCTTGTCTGTAATTTAATACAACCAAAACGGCACATAATGGGGAGAATACTTTGAAAGGAAGTTGCCCCTGAAATGGGAATACAAATGGAATAAAACAAGTTTCATGTAAATCGGAGCATAGGTTCCTGAGATACGTGGTTTTTCCAGGCACCTTCATAAATGGATAAATATAGAGAGAAAGAGATAGTGGTTGTGAGAGAGTAGATTGAAAGAGAGACACAGAGAGAGAGAGAGAAGGGGACAGAAAGAAAATGGAAGAAAGACACACACATATATACATACATACATACACACACACACGTATCTCTATATGTATATATATGGGCCTTCAAATTTCATTTTACATTATATACATGTCTGTATATTTTAATTATTTAAAAATTATTTTTAAGTGCACATGATTTTACAAAAATATTTTTAAGTGAACATAACCCAACAGGTTATGGGTGTTCTAGTTTTTAATAACTCCAACATAATTTTATTTGTTATAAGATCTTGGTAGTATACTATAATGGAAGGGTAGCGCATTGGCAGTATTGGTAGGGCATTGGATAACATACTTTGGATCATAAGTTATGACTTTTTACATTTCGAGTTCAAATCCTGCCTAGATTAGCTTTGCCTTTCATCATTATGGGGTTGATGAAATAAAGCACCAGTAAGGTACTGGAATCGATTTGACTTTGCCCTTCCCACAAATTTTTGACCTTGTGCCTAAATCAGAAACCATTATTATCATCAGGATGGTGGATTGGCAGAATTGTTAGAGCACTGGACAAAATGCTTTGTGGTAATTGTTCCAACTATTTATTTACATTGAGTTTAAATCCCTCAGAGGTCAACTTTGCATTTCATCCTTTTGGAGTTCATAAAAAAGTACCAGTTAAATACTGGGTCAATATAATTAACTTTCCTTCCCCCAACCTAAACTGCTGATTTTGTGCCAATGTTAGAAATAATATTAATTATTATAAGTAGTAGTAGTATAATAAGCAAGGAATGTGATAAATCGCTTCAGAAAGCACAAATTTGATGAGAGCTGCATAGATGCTTCAGAAGAGATCTGCACACTTAAGAAATTGTGTTAAAGATAGAATGGATGGTGGGGTGTTTCAGTATTAAATGTAGTTACTGCAGATATAGTGTGCATACCCTACCTGTTGAGTAACAACGCCCTGCAAAAAAGATTTAAGAAACATGATTTGCTTAAAACAAACATGCAATGGTGTAACAAAGATGATGATAGTAATGATGATGTTAATGATTCAATAACATTGGGACAGTTATATAATGTGAACCTAATAAGTCTTTGTTTTTGCATCTATGTTTGTCTCGTTTATTCTTGAACTATATATATATCATCATCATTATCATCATTTAACATTCATTTTCCACGCTAGCATGGGTTAGATGGGTTGTCCCATTTGAGGCAAGTTAGGTCAGGAGGAGACTTACTCATATAGAACTATATATATATATATATATATATATATATATATATATAATGTGTGTAAAAAGGTAAACAGAAACAACACAATCGGTACAGTATATGGAAGGTATATATTAGGTTAACGCTTGATATAGCAGGAAGAGGGTCTTAACGTTTTGGACGCTAGTCCTTCATCAGAAGAAACAATGAGAAATAAAATAGATTGAGGGGGCAGGCGGGATGGAATTGGAAAAATGTCTTTAGACAAAAATAACAGGTCATGTTGACATCTCTTGCAAAACTGTTGGTGCTGGCGTTTTGTGTATGTATGTATATATATATATATATATATATAATGTTAATGTTTATCTGTAAACATACCATGTTTCTTTAGAAATATGAAATTTCTATACATATATATAATTTTTATGTTGACTGTTTCATGCTGGCATGGGTTATTTGGGACTTTTGAGGCAATGCTTTTCAGCCAGATCCCTTTCCTGACACCAACTCTTAGTTATTTCTTAGGGCATGCAGGGATACAGTGTACATATTCTAAATTGGCTACACACATGCGTGTGTGTATGTGTTTAATTTATGTATGTGTTATTGATCTGTCCCTGATTCCCCTTATACCATATATATTTATAGTTGTCTCTGTGCTGGAAGATGTTCATAATAGAGAGTCCATTGCTAGAACAGAAGTCTAGTAAGGCCTCTCCATTCATATTTAGATCTGGGTTGCCATTCCTTCCAATCACTCATCCCCATGTCAGGTGGTCAGTGCCAACATGTGCATTGAAGTCTCTTATCAGGATATATGACTCAGTCTTAACTACATCTAACACTGCAGTGACTTTTTCAAGGAAGGACCCATATTTGGACTCCTTGTCTGGTACATAAACTTGCATCACCCATAGCGACATATCTTCCAGCCTAAGCTTCAAGAGGCAAATGCTCCCTCCGAATGGGGTTCAATCCATAACACATTCTGACAGCCGGGGGTTTGTGAGCCTCCTCATTCCCACCTGTGCAGTCATTTCTGGCACCACACCTAAATAGTGGAGTTTCTATCTTCCATCCAAATCTACAGTACCAGAGCCATGGAACTTTGTTGAAACCCTGACTATATCTAGCTGGTCGCATCTAGCCCCCTCCACTAGTTTCTGCTCCTTACCTGTAAGAGTTGTGATGTTCCAGGTTCCAACTGTCCAGGTTTCCTTCCTTCTGGACCCTCTTTGGAGTCTGAGGATATGCAACCTTTGTGCATCCATCCTATGCCTCCCAGGACAGGTCACAGGCTCATCACCAGTTTTTGCAGCATGAAATGGAGCCAGCAATAGATTTTTTAAAACAGAACTCTCTACCTAAGGTGGCCTGAACGCATCCCTTGTTAACCCTTGTTAACCCTTGTTAACCCTTGTGGCTGTGTAGTTTAGAAGTTCACTTCTAAAGCATGCGGATGCAGGTTTATTCCGACTGTATGGCACACATGGGCAAGTGTCTTTTGCTATAGCCTCAGGTAGATCACAGCCTTGTGAATGAAATTGGTAGATGGGTCACTTTGTGGAAGCATATCATGTGTGTTTGTCTGTCTAAATTTCATAAACTGTAGCTGTAATTTATAATGTTAGTCTTGTCACACATTGCGTCATGCTGAATCTTCTCAAGAATTAGATTAAAGGTACATATATCTGTGGAATACTAAGCCATTTAGATGCTAATTTAATAAGTAGGCTGCTCTATTGATCAAACAATCAGAACCAATGAAAATCCATTTTTCTTCATGTATGTGTTTATGTATGTGTTTATATACTATGTATATTGATGTATACACAGTATATCTGTATAAATGTACATGTATATATGTGTATATACTCTTATACTATAGTTATATCAGGAAAATAAACATTGATTTAAAATACAAAAAATTACAACCAAGCAAACAAATGAAAATCATGTGTAAAGAGTGTAAAACAATTGACATATGCAGCATACATTCCATCTTAATATGTATGTACACACTCTTGCAGTTTATTACTACATACATTTAAACAGATATTTATACATATATAAGTTCTCTATCTCTTCATACACATACATACACAAACAATTTCCATCGTGGACCATTTTTGCTAAAAAGGAAGACAACTTTGCTTCTAGCTTATCAATATATTGATCTCTCTCTCTCTCTCCTTCTTTCTCTTTCTCTCTTCTCTTTCTCTCTCCTCTCTCTCCCTTTCTCTCTCCCTTTCTCTCTCCCCTTTCTCTCTCCTACTCTTTCTCTCCTACTCTTTCTCTCCTACTCTTTCTCTCCTACTCTTTCTCTCCTACTCTTTCTCTCTTACTCTTTCTCTCTTACTCTTTCTCTCTTACTCTTTCTCTCTTACTCTTTCTCTCTTACTCTTTCTCTCTTACTCTTTCTCTCTTACTCTTTCTCTCTTAGTCTTTCTCTCTTAGTCTTTCTCTCCTACTCTCTCTCTCCTGTTTCTCTTTCTCTCTCTCTTTTTATCTCTCCTTTATCTCTCTCTCTCTCTCTCTCTTTATCATTCACTCTTTCTTTTTCTCTGAGTCTATCTCAACCTCCCTCATATACAGTCTCTCCCTCCATCTGTATTTCACTCTCTGTTTACCTAACTGTCTGTCTATTATATTCATCTTATCTATCTATCTATCTATATTATCTATCTATCTGTCTTATCTATCTTATTTATCTATCTGCCTTATCTATATCTCTCTATCTATCTATCTGCCTTATCTATCTCTATCTATCTATCTATCTATTTGTCTATCTTATTTATCTATCTGCCTTATCTATCTCTCTCTATCTATCTATCTATCTTATTTATCTATCTGCCTTATCTATCTATCTCTATCTATCTATCTATCTTATTTATCTATCTGCCTTATCTATCTCTCTCTATCTATCTATCTGCCTTATCTATCTCTCTCTATCTATCTATCTATCTTATTTATCTATCTGCCTTATCTATCTCTCTCTATCTATCTATCTATCTATTTGTCTATCTGCCTTATCTATCTCTCTCTATCTATCTATCTATCTGTCTTATCTATCTGCCTTATCTATCTGCCTTATCTATCTGCCTTATCTATCTATCTCTATCTATCTATATATCTATCTGCCTTATCTATCTCTATCTCTCTCTCTCTCTATCTATCTATCTGTCTCTCTGTTTATCTCTATCTCTCTCTGTCTATCTACATATATATTTTTGGATTTATTTTTCTTATTTTCTTTCTCCACTCTCACTGTCTTAACAATCCACTCTCTAAACTGTTTCAACTCCACTCTTTCTTTCTCTTAGTCTTTCCACACTTTGTCCCCCACTCTTTAGTTTCAACTCACAACAAATTTCCAACATAACTCTCTCTCTCTCTCTCTCTCTCTCTCTCTCTCTCTCTCTCTCTCTCTCTCTCTCTCTCTCTCTCTCTCTCTCTCTCTCTACCCCCTTCTTCACTCAAGGTACCATTGATTATATAAACTGTTCCACAGTTATTTATAGGTTTCCGCTGTTAGAACTGGTGCACTGTCTGCATTCTGGCACTGCCTCTCTCTACAAATGTGTGTGTGTATTCTGGCACTGCCTCTCTCTACAAATGTGTGTGTGTGTGTGTATTCTGGCACTGCCTCTCTCTACAAATGTGTGTGTGTGTGTGTGTATATATTCTGGCACTGCCTCTCTCTACAAATGTGTGTGTGTGTGTGTGTGTGTATGTATTCTGGCACTGCCTCTCTCTACAAATGTGTGTGTGTGTGTGTGTGTGTGTGTATTCTGGCACTGCCTCTCTCTACAAATGTGTGTATGTGTATGTATTCTGGCACTGCCTCTCTCTACAAATGTGTGTGTGTGTGTATGTATTCTGGCACTGCCTCTCTCTACAAATGTGTGTGTGTATTCTGGCATTGCCTCTCTCTACAAATGTGTGTGTGTGTGTATTCTGGCACTGCCTCTCTCTACAAATGTGTGTGTGTGTGTGTATTCTGGCACTGCCTCTCTCTACAAATGTGTGTGTGTGTGTGTGTATTCTGGCACTGCCTCTCTCTACAAATGTGTGTGTGTATTCTGGCATTGCCTCTCTCTACAAATGTGTGTGTGTGTGTATTCTGGCACTGCCTCTCTCTACAAATGTGTGTGTGTGTGTGTATTCTGGCACTGCCTCTCTCTACAAATGTGTGTGTGTGTGTGTGTATTCTGGCACTGCCTCTCTCTACAAATGTGTGTGTGTGTGTGTGTATGTATTCTGGCACTGCCTCTCTCTACAAATGTGTGTGTGTGTGTATGTATTCTGGCACTGCCTCTCTCTACAAATGTGTGTGTGTGTGTATGTATTCTGGCACTGCCTCTCTACAAATGTGTGTGTGTGTGTGTGTATTCTGGCACTGCCTCTCTCTACAAATGTGTGTGTGTATTCTGGCACTGCCTCTCTCTACAAATGTGTGTGTGTGTGTGTGTGTGTGTATTCTGGCACTGCCTCTCTCTACAAATGTGTGTGTGTGTGTATGTATTCTGGCACTGCCTCTCTCTACAAATGTGTGTGTGTGTGTATTCTGGCACTGCCTTTCTCTACAAATAGGTGAGTAAGTGTATTTATATATGTACATATGTATTTATATATCTCTATAAATATGTAAGTGAATGTATATGTCTGTGTATGTGACTGCATGGCCAAGTGGTTAAAAAGTTGACATTGCAATCATGAGATGCCATGTTTAATCCCACTGTGGGACAACCTGGGAAAATGTCTTATCATAGTCTTGATTTACAAATGAGATTGATAAAGAAACTGTATGGAATCAAGTTGTACTTGTGCCACATTGAATCTGCTTGGAATTATCATTAAGGGTACATGTGACTAAGGAATACTCAACCACTTGCATATAAATTTAACAAGCAGTTCAGGTAAGCTAATAACTGAGTGGTTATCATTAAAAACGAAGAGATGATCCACTATTGTCATACATGTATTCTGGCACTCTAAAATGTATGAGTGTGTGTATATGTATGCATGCATGTGTATTCTATTACCTTCTACAAATATTACCTTCTATATAAGTACTCTGCTACTCTCTCTATCACACACAAAACATTTTTTTAAATGTTATGTTTGAAATCTTTCAAATAAAACACTATCTCCTGCTGAATAGAATGCTTCACGCATATATAGATATAACAAGGAACCTTGTAAATTGAAGCAGCTCTCAAAAAAATCCATCTTGTGGTTGGCTTACTACCATCACTTTCTTGAATTGGTTTTCAAGAAAGTCTTTGATATCTTTCATCCATCATCTGGCCCTGGTCTCCCACTGTTCAAAAATTTGCAGGAATGTTGGAACTCCATCGATAAGTCTCATTATCAAATTATCGGGGATGATGATGAACACGTGGAAGATTTTAACAAGCAAAAGGAAGAGGAGATGATTAAATATCTATTGACTGTACTGCTTTCTAAAGATCATCTCCAAGAAGACTATGCCAAGTTCATAAAGCTCTCCCTTCTCTATCTTGGTGGCCATCTCCTTAAGTTTTCATTTTCAGTCTTGGGAGCTTTTCACTAGGCTCATTGGATGGCTAAATTCATATATGTAATCAAGATAGTTCTGTTCAAAGAACAACTTCAGCTTACACTACATGAGTTGAGAACTTTAGAAAAAGTAGTTTCTGGTAATACAATTCATTCATAAAAAGTGTTTCTCTATTTAACCCCAATATCATTGAGTATTTCCAACATATTTCTCCTGTTAATTTTCATTTCATTTTGTTCTGTCATCTGGTTTCCTCATTGGATCCAGTAAAGTGAACAGAAGGACAATATACCACAGGTCAGGTCCAAAACAATCATCATAAATAAAAAGTTATGAAAGTGTGCAACCTTTAAATATTATTTAATTAACTTATAATTTGGCATATTTTGTTATTTCCTCAACTCAAATACAAAGGTAATTGACATGAGATGATTGGCAAAAAGTTTGCAAAATGGAACACCTTAAAATGTGCTTTGTTGAATGTTAGCAGTTGTTGGGGACAAAAAGTATTTTCTCACCCTGAAAACTGAAGCCTGTCTTTGTTAATTTAAGGATGTTCATTCATCAAGAGAGAATCTATTGATATTAAAACATCACATATGGAGACTCTAGTTGCACACTGCTTGTATTTAACACCTTTCAATATCAAACTGCCTGAAACCACCCCTGCTTCTATGATGCAAAAATGTTTGTTTTAAATTATTTATATTTATCGAAGTAACCTCCATCTTGGTTTTATGCAAGAACCAAACAGCTACTTGATAATGAGGAAGTTAATTATACTAAATCCCTCTAAATTCTTGATTATTTTCGAAATTATATAAGAATCATAGGCAGTGACTTTCATTAGATATATGGCAACAGAAAGGAGTTGATGGGTGAACAAGCAATATAGATGATGTTGAGGTCTGAGGGAGTAGTGAGTGAGTGATACAGAAAACAGGAATTATGATAATGATGATGATAGTGGTAGATAAAAAACAAACAAACAAGTATACAAATAAATGAACAATAACTAAATAAATGAATGAATAAATGATAGGTGGATATATATTTCCTATGATAACCTTGTATCTCTATGACTGGTATGTCTGGGTAGACATACCAGTAAATATATGTTTATGTCTGTATGTATATATACAAGCATTTGATATATAAACAACTTAGTCCAGACCATCACTTCCTTCTCCTTTTCACAAACACATTATCTCCCCCTTCCTCTCCTCATTCTTTCTCTAACTGATACTTTCATTCCCACCCTCCCATACCCCGGGAGGTAATGAGAGTGTAGGGCTACTTGTAAGGATGTCTGTGATGATAGACTATGCTTAACCCTGACATTTTTTCAAAATCAATCTCTATACTCACCCCCACCCCCCACCCACCCCACACAACACACACAGACACATATCACCAGCACCCCAGCCATTACCTCCACAAACATCACCAGCACTACAAACATCACCACAAACATTACCACAAACATTACAACTACTACTACCACCACTACAACTGCAACCACCACAGCCACAAACATAATCACCACAACAATTACATCTACCACCACCACTATAATTGCAGCCACCAACAATTTCATCATCCCCTTAATTACTACCACCACTGCCATAGCCATAAACACCACCAACAATTTTACCAATACCACTACTACCACCACACACCTTCCATTCCAATACAAACCTAGCTAAGATAAAGGTGTTACACTTAAGCAGCCTGGAGCTCTAAATACCAAACAGTTCCCTGCCTATGTCTAGTCCTTCCTCTGTTACACAACAACAATAAAAACAAAATCTACAGAAATAAACAGCTCTACCTACCTACATCTCACCTGACACCATACATTTCCACCTATTTCTCTTTTCTCCTCCCCTTCCTCATCTTGATATCATGCTGGTTTTCTGGGAGGAGAGGAAGGTCTCAAGTAACCACATGCACCACCAATACCATCAATATCACCTCTATCATCATCACCACACCATCAACCCCACCATATGAACCATCACCAAAATCTCCACCATTACCATCAACTCCACCAATACCATCAACTCCACCCCAATACCATCAACTCCACCCCAATACCACCATCAATAGCAATTCCTTTGTACCCACCTAACCTTAGTTCTGTCTGACATGTTACACTAACCCTGAAATGAGTGTGGGGCAGAAGAGGTGATTAGGGAAAGAAGGAAGGAAAAGATAGTTTGTATGTTTAGAACTGACTAAGCATAGGGTTAAGGTTTTAGGACTTTAAAAGTAAATTGCACAAAGTAACTTCACTCTCTTTTGGAAAGCATGTGCAAATACAACTTAGCATTGCTCTCCCCATCTTCTCCCATACCCAACAAACAACAAACCACAATCACCATTAGTACTACCATATAGATGGTTGCTCAAACTGCAAGAAATAACAGTCAAGTCTCCCTTAAATTCCACCCTATAAGCTTAAATAAGAAGCTGATATCTAAGGTTGCATTGAATAACTTAATATTGGATACATGGTGTCTGAATTAGACATGTTTTTTATTATAGATCTATTTAATTAGGCTGACCTGGGGCTAAATAACAACTACTATAGTCTGCATCATAGACCACCAATAGGAACAATAAAAGTCCTTGCCATCTCCACATCAACCCTCTCTCCATACATCCCTCCCCTTCTATCTCCACATCAGCCCACTCTCCATCCATCCATCCCACCTTCACTTCAGCTTTAAATCTTAATATAAACCATTCAGTATTGAAGTTTATTTCAACGATCTGTAGAGCAGCAGTTAAATAGGGGATGAAACTAAATACAATTTCCTTCATTCGAGGTCATAGAATAAGATTGTGATTTGCTTATTGACTTTCAGCTAATATTTTCTTTGGCCTCCTTTAGTCTTCCTTTTCTCCTTGTCTCCTTGCTGTTGTTGCCATTGTTGTTATTGCTGTTGTCACTGTTACTGTTGTTGTTGCTGCTAGAGTTGTTATTGTTCATTTGATTTCTATTCTTCTTTTTATCCATTATTCCGGATTCCTTTTCTGTCTCCTTTTCCTAACATTTTTTACTCTCTTTCAAATAATTTTGTTTTCCTTTCCTAGCATTTCATCTATTTTCTTTCATTATTATATATATTTTTTTTGCCTTCTTTTTTTATTCAAGGTGACATCAACTTTTTTCATACTTTCTATTTTTTCTGTTTATTTTTTCTGTTTATTTTTCATAATACAAAGATATCTTTTGAATAGTCTTAAGGTCAATGTTAGGCGGTGCATTGGCAGTCATTAGAATGTCAGATAGGATGCTTTATGGTATTCGTTCCAGCTCTCTGAGTTCAAATCCCGCCGAGGTCGACTTTCTTTCATCCTTTTGAGGTCAATAAAAAAAGTACCAGTCTAGTACTGGGGTCGATTCTTCCTGGAGAGGGATGGGTTCTGCCAGACTTAAAATGCCCAAGAAACGCTGTATGTCAATACGGTGCCGCTACAGCTCTATAATGAGTTAGGGGACCATACATACAAGGTTAATGTTGGTATCATACATTTTCTATTTCATATCAGAATTGTGGAACAATATTGTCATTGGTTACTGGTTCACTAGATTTTGGGCAACAATCATGTCAAGGAAGTGTCTTTACTTCAGTACAGGACAAATACTTCATGGGACATTATTGAAAAGTGCTGGCTTTTCAGTTGATTATGTTTAAACTCTTCACCAATATAAATTGACATAAAGTATATGTGTGTGAATTTTGGTTTTTAGAATAGGCATGCTATAACCCTGCATGTTATAAGAAGCAACTGAAAGGATTGGATTCAAAAAGATCATAGAACCATAAATACCCCCAAACACTCATACCAACATAGAAAAGTGAATGTAAAAATAATGTTGGTGATACAACAGACTTTTTCAGTCTCAGTCAACCAAATTCCAATTACAAAAGTATTTATCAATCCAACATCCTAGAAATAATAATAATAATTGTTTCTACTTTTGGCACAAGACCAGCAATTACCCAGTACATTATTGGTACTTTATTTTATCGACCCCGTAAGGATGAAAGGCAAAGTTAACCTTGGTGGGATTTGAACTCAGACCGTAAAGAGACGTAACTATGCTGGAAAGCATGGCGTCCGACTCTCTACCGATACTGCCAATTCTGGTACTTTATTTTATTGACCGATACTGCCAATACTGGTACTTTATTTTATTGACCCTGTAAAGATGAAAGGCAAACCTATCCTTGGCTGAATTTGAACTCAGAATGTAAAGGGATGCAACTCTATGCCGCATATCATATTATTTCATACTCTAGCTGTACTACCAATCCAATAGTTTCTAACATAGGTACAAAACTAGAAATTTGTTTTGATCAACACCAATACATGACTGGTATTTTGTTTAATCGGCCTCATAATGATAAAATGCCAAGTTAATTTGTCACATGCTATATGACTGCTCATTCAGAGGGAAAGGATATAATAGACTGAATTAACTCATCTCCCCTATCAGTGTTTATTTTAGCTACCCTAGAGGAGGAAATAAAATTTTTAAAAACATTTAAATTGTAGAAATCTAAAAATAAATAAATATATAAATAAATTCTAATTGCAAAAATAAACTGAAATTCATGTTATTTAAAATGGCAAATTTGTTTTGAATTGGGTGGACTGACTCCTAGATGACATTCACCTTTACCTAATATAATGCTTCCAGGACAGAACAAAAGCAGAAAAACAATGCAAAGTTCTAATTACTCATTGTCAGTTTAGTTTCAGAATTGTTTTTCTTTGTTTGAAAACTACGAGAGAAAACTACAAATACTCTGAACTGCAGTTATGAATGACAAAAAGAATAAAAAGTGAGTAGAAATGAGAAGGCAAAATCTACACTCTTGATTGGATAGGATATTTCAGTTGCACCCCAAAGACAAGATGGCAAAGTGCTGTTCTGCAGAAAATAGCTGGTGATACCTGCTGCATCTGCCATTCCACATTGTGGCGGGGCTCCTTTATCAAGTGTGGTGATTTTATTCTCATTTGACAAAGGAAACCTCAGTAGTAACCAACAAAAAAAGGAATCTATCAGTCAAAATTGTTACTGAAGTTAACAAGTGTTGATATTATTAAGAGATGATCCATTAAAGTGAATTTGTCTCTTTCCAACTCTTTCATTTTTCCATTTTCTATGTTTGCTCTAAAACTGATCTTCACTGATTTGTCAAGCTTGGAGAATTCTTCAGTTACGTCAAAGACAGCAGTGTTGGTGATCAATATGATAGATGCAGCATGTACACTCCATAAAGTGGTTGGTGATAGGAAGAGCATGAAGCCATAGAAAACCTGCCAAACAGTGAGTCAAGAGGAGCCTTCAGCTTTGTCAAAGTCATGATAACCTCCCTAGTGCTGATGCCATGATAAAATGTTCTTGGTAGAGCTCAGGAACATATGTAAGTGAAATGCAGGAATATATTAGGTAAGCTGTGAGGTCAGTAGCTTTGCTTGAGTGCTCATTTGGTCTGTGACAACCTGTCCAACTCTCGCTAGCAGGAAAACCAGACATTAACTGATACATATATATAAGCCAATGATGTAAAGAATGTAGTCAGTTGACCTGCTAAAATCTATGTTGACTGCCAGGTTGCCCATGCCCTCCAAAGTTCTCTATCAATCATCAGCAATCTGAACTCTCCTACATTATCCACTCCACTATCTTCCTGCAAGCAGGTTATCGATGTCATTTTTTCCCTCTTCCTTTGTTTATGTATCCATCTGATGGATCCCACAAACCAAGATCACTTGCTATCTCCTCATGGTAATAAACACAGTGACTTGCAAGATTTATGCCCCCTCTGCCTTATATTTTTCATAACTAGTGGGGAGCTGTTGATATAATTCTCTGCTAGTGAGAATCTGCTATAAATAGCAACTAAATTCCCCTAAAATGTTGCTATAACATCTTATGAAAGATAAGGGTCATATTAGATAATCTTGTGCTATATATTCCTAAAAAGATGAAATAAGCATGGTTAGAATACTTTTAGACATATCTGTTCAACCAAGGTTGTCCTGAGGCTAAACCTCAACAAATGTAGATGTATCTTGCCAGATGTAATAAAACTATCTTACCAATCTAAAAGTATTTTCTATCTTGGCATTATTGTTAGTTATTTACACACACACACGCACACGCGCACATACTCTTTTTCTCTCTTACATACATACACACACACTCTTGTTATTATTTACACATACAGACTAATGCATTTACAATGAACCTTCTCAAACCTTCTACAAGTTCTCCCTCTCTCTCTTTCTCTCTCTCTCTCTCTCTCTCTCATATATATATATATAGTGCATATATATATTGTGTATGTATATATATATGGTGGCTGCCAACTCGTTTTCGAGTACGGCCACTACTTTATATCCATGTAGGAGAACCCCTACCGATGCGCTGAACGAGTGCGACTTTTTAGTCCAGCCAGCGACTTGAAAACTCTGGTACAAACACTATACTTGTGACAATTATTGACACATAGTGCTGGGCCCATGGTACCATGTGATGACAAGTGCAGAGAGATCTCCAGATATAAAGCAATGCCTGTGCCGGGAAGCTTTTATAGTGAGCAAAGGCACTGCACAAAGCCAGTCCCACTCGCTTAACCAAGATGATATTTAGCAAAAAGAACAAGTCAACATCATTGGATACCATCAGGGTTGCAGATCAGTTTTCCTTCTCCTAGAATTCTGCCTTGACAAAGGCTAAGGGGGTCATCTCTCCCGGTGATTTTGGATGGCCATTGACTCTTAAGAGCTCCTTTGCCCTTTGACAGGTTTTGTTTTTAGTCCTGCAGGATGTCCAAAGTCACCCTCCTCACCAAGAAACCTTGGTGGGGTTGCCAGTTTAGTCGCCAACGACCCGACCATGAGACAGGTTGTACTGGGATACATATATATATATATATACATACACAATATATATATGCACACACACACACTCATCATCATTTTTATGTCCACTTTTCCATGCTAAAATAAGTTGGATGGGATGGTTTGAGACAATGTTTTACAGCCAGATGCCCTTCCTGATGCTAACCCTTTCAGTTGCCTCTTATGACATACAGGGGATACACACATATGTATGAATACTCACAAATCCAGCCACTCATCATTCACTTTTTAAACACTCCCTTCACATTCAAACACTGATGTGCGCGCACGCACGCACACACGCACGCACGCACGCACGCACGCACGCACACACACACACTGTTTATTTCAATTTCAAGCTAAAGAAGTAATTAAACACATATAGACATTAGATATAACTTTTGACCTAGACAACGGAAAAGAAATAGATGACCTAATATTAATTTATTTGATGTAGATGAAATGGTAGATGGGTGAGATGGATTGGTGCTTCAAGATGCCAATATAGCTGAATCAGCTGGTAGTGTATTGTTATAGTGGGGTGAACTCTCCCCCTCTTCTCAGTCACTCTCCCTCCCTCTCTTTTCACTCACTCCCTCCCTCTCTTTTCACTCACTCCCTCTTCTCTCTTTTCACTCACTCCCTCTTCTCTCTCCCCCTCTTCTCTCTCCCTCTCTTCTCTCTCCCCCTCTTCTCTCTCCCTCTCTTCTCTCTCCCTCTCTTCTCTTTCCCTCTCTTCTCTCTCCCTCTCTTCTCACTCCCTCTCTTCTCACCCACTCCCTCCTCTCTCCCCCTCTTCTCACTCCCTCTCCTTCTCTCTTCCTCTCTTCTCTCTTCCTCTCTTCTCTCTTCCTCTCTTCTCTCTTCTCTTCTCTCTCTTCTCTCTCTTCCCCTCTCTTCTCTCTCCCTCTCTTCTCTCTCCCTCTCTTCTCTCTCCCCCTCTTCTCTCTCCCCCTCTCACTCCCCTTCTCTCTCCTTCTCTCTTTTCTCTCCCTCTCCCACTCTCCCTCTTTTCTCTCCCACTCTCCCTCTTTTCTCTCCCACTCTCCCTCTCTTCTTTCTCCCACTCTCCCTCTCTTCTTTCTCCCTCTCTCTTCTTTCTCCCTCTCTCTTTTTTTCTCCCTCTCTCTTTTTTTCTCTCTCTCTCTTCTTTTCTCTCTCTCTCTTCTTTTCTCTCTCTCCTTTTCTCCCTCTCTCCTTTTCTCCCTCTCTTCTTTTCTCCCTCTTCTTTTCTCCCTCTTCTTTCCTCCCTCTTCTTTCTCCCTCTCTTCTTTTCTCTCCCTCTTCTCACTCCCTCTCTTCTCTCTCCCTCTCTTATCTCTCCCCCTCTTCTCTCTCCCCCTCTTCTCTCTCACCCTCTTCTCTCTCACTCCCTCTCTTCTCTCTCCCTCTCTTCTCTCTTCCTCTCTTCTCTCTTCTCCCCCTCTTCTCTCTTCTCCCCCTCTTCTCTCTTCTCCCCCTCTTCTCTCTTCTCCCCCTCTTCTCTCTTCTCCCCCTCTTCTCTCCTCTCCCTCTTCTCTCCTCCCCCTCTTCTCTCTCTCTCACTCTGTGCGTGTGAGATCATATGTCTGTTGTATGTTTATATTTGTGCTATGTTCTGACTTATTAGATAAATAAAAGCAATCAATAAAGAAACTGCCACTTAAAAAAATAAGTAATGGGCTTCATATAGTGATATGACCCCATTATGGTCATATTCAAGTGACTGAAACCAGTAAAAGAAGAAAAGAAAAAGAAAACATATGTTAGTATGTATATACATACATACATTATCATCATCATTTAATGCCCACTTTCCTGGCTAGCAAGGATTAAATGGGTTATCACAGACCAATTCGGTACTTAGCTAAAGCTACTGAACTCTCAGATGGACCGGGTACTCACATCTCACATACCTTCCCCATACTGTATTGAGTGCACCAAGTGTATTTATCATGGCACCAGCACTAGGAAGGTTGTCATTTCTTTGACACAGTTGAAGAGTCTTCTCTACATTTTAGAGGATGTATTGGATGTATTTACTGTGTAGATCACCATCACTAGATAGGTTGTCATGTCCTCCATACAACTGAAGAGTCCTCTTAACCGTTTTTGGCATGGTTTCTACAGCTTAATGCCCTTCCTATCACCAACCACTTTATAGGGTGTACTGAATGTATTTTTCATGACATTAGCCCTAGAGTTTGTTGGTCATAAACTCGACAGAAGGAGCCCCTCTACTCTGAATGCAGGATAATGTGAGAATAGGATGGGGGGAGGTTAGAAAGATGGCCCCGTATTCAGAAACATATAAATATTCCAAATTGTTGTTGTAGTATATTTGAAGTTCAAAAGGCTGTTGAGTTGTGCATTCTCAGAGATTAAATATCTTGCTTAGTTCATCTACTTACTGTGTGTGCATTTATGTATGTGTATATATATGTATATATGTATTATATTATGTCTATTTTATGTCTACTTGTATTTTTTAAATAAATAAATGTATTTTTAGAAAAGTGTGTATTTGCACCTATGTGTGTATGTGTTTATTTGTCATGCATATACACACTTGCTTATATATCTATGTTCTTGTATTTATTTAATCCATCTGTGTTTACATATGCTTATATCCATGAAAAACAAAACACATACAAATGCTTTCAAGCATACATACACTTTCAAAACATACATGTTATACTCAGATATGCAAGTAGCAAACTTTCACACACAACCACTTGTATATAGAAATATTCGTTTTGCTTTAGAAGCCCTATGTTATTACCAAACTAACAGCGCTGGTGAGGTAATTGCTGCTATTACTTTTTGATGTTGTTGTTGTGGCTATTATCATTTTATAGTTTCTTTCATATTTATATTATTTCTTTTGTTTAACCCTCAGCCTATATGAATAGCTAAGAGTACATCTATAGTTAATGGTTTCAGAAAGTAGAGAAAATTCAATGTTGTTCTCAAAAAGCAGTAAAATAATTGGTAAATTTATGTTATTTACATACCAGAAAAAGAAGGAAATATGTATATATGCATATATACATATTTTCTTTTTTTTCTAGTGTGAGCTGTGTACTTGGGCTGACACGCTTTATATATATGAGAAAGTAGTAATTAAATAAATTTATCTAACTAAAAGAGTCAAAACAGTAAAAAAAAACATTACTGAAACCTACTAGATATTTTGGTTGTGTAAATGTAGAGGAATATTATTTACAGGAATCAGGGTGGAGCAAAAGAAGGGAGAGAGGGGGGGGGGGGGGGTTAGAAGGGAATTGGTAGAATCATAAAAGGAACAAAATTTCTACTATTACTGTTCCATCAACAATTTAGATTTCCATATCACTTCATCTATTATCTATTGATTAAAAATCCATTCACAACCCTAAATAGCACCATTATCATCACTATCAACACTATCACTGAAACCATTGCATTATATCCTGCAATAAAGACAATAACCTAACTCCAGTGTCTACCAATGAGCCAGCAAGGGAGCCTCTGAAGAAGAAAATTCAGGTCCGCTTTTTCCCTGCTTGCAAGTGTGGGACGGGAACTGATTCTGGCTTGATTTCTACAGCTGGATGCCCTTCCTAACACCAACCTCATTTACAGTGAGTGCTGGGTGCTTTTTTGCCGTGGCACCTCCACGGCCACTCTGCAGTGGAATGATAGGGACCCCAGTCCCTATCATCTCATTTCTACAGCTGAGTAAACTGGAGCAATGTGAAATAAAGTGTCTTGCTCAAGGAAACAACACATCACCCGGTCCGAGAATTGAACTCACAACCTTTCGATTGCAAGGCCAATGCTCTAACCACTAAGCCATGTGCCTCCAGGTGCTAATGTTTTTCTTCTGAAGTACGAGGTTTGTCGGAAAAGTAAGGGAGCTAATTTTTCTATGTAAGACAGCACCTCGTTGATGTATGTACGTGAGTTGATTATGACTTTGGCTGCACATACATACTTGTTTCAACATAATCGATTGAGTTAGTCATGAATTATTGCTGTTTATGTACAGGCGTGTTTATAACCTCTTTTACATTTGTAATGCAAGAAAATATCGAATAATGGTATGCGATAAAATTTTCTATGAATCTCAACACATCTGCTACCAAAACATTTAATTCTTTAAGACAAGTTTATGGAGATGCCACTCTATTGAGAAGTAAGGTTTTTAAGTGGCACAAAACTTTCAAAGAGAGGGGCCATCCACTGACTTCATAATAAGTCTTCCTCCACACCAGCTATCAGGAATGCATCTGGGGTTCTCCTCTCTTCAGAATGGTGCATCCTTGTAATGTGGAGAGAATACTTTGCTGATCTAAATCCAATCACAACAGCATCTTCTGATTTACATAAGGTGTATCTGGGAGAGATGACTAATCTCTGAGGCTGAGGTCACAAGAGCAGTTAAAGAACTCAAATGTGGCAAGGCTGCTGGGGAAGATGAAATCTGGCCCGAGATGTTAAAAGCCTTAAATAGAGAAGGTATTCTCTGGCTGACTCATGTGTGCTGAGTGGCCTGGATCTCTGGAAAGGCACCTAAGCAATGGCATTCAGAAGTGATAATCCCAATTTTCTAAAAGGGAGACAAGAGAGATTGTTCCAATCACAGAAGGATCTCCTTATCAAGCCTCTCTAGTAAAGTCTGTGCTAAGTGTCTGGCAAAGAGATGTAGGGAGATTGTCGAGTCCAAGCTAGCCGATGAACTGTGTGGTTTTCGCCTTGGATACACCACAGCCAACCATATATTCACACTGTGGCAGGTCTTTGAGAAATCGTGGGAGTATTGCCAAGAGGTACGTTCTTTTTTTTTTGTGGGGTTTTTTTTTTTTTTTTTTTTTTTTTTGATAACTTGTAGTTTCATATATGTCAGTATACATTTAAATAAATCACCAGTATGCTTACTTTTTGGACAAACCTCATATATTACAAAAATTCTTAGTTTTCACTCCTTCAATATTGTATTCTACCTAAACAGTATCACTTCTGTTATAATGTTTCTATTGAAATGTGCATCCAATATGTTTTGATTAGTTTTGAAAAAATAAAAATTTGGAGGGATTTAGTAAATTAACTTTTATCGGTATTAGGCTTGTTTGGAGTATTGCTTGACAAAAAGTTCTTATATAAGATTATGATGGAAGGTTTTAATATAATATAAACACTTTAAAACAGACAGCGTCAAGCAGGTGACATCAAGAGTTAAACATTTGTGAAATTAGTAGCCTTTCACTTTTAAATAAATCCTATAAACAGTTCAATTTCCTTAGTTGGTATGCTGCCACCAGTAAGTTTATTATCCATTCCTTGGTGGCTTATAAATCACCTTCTTAGAAATTCTTAATGTCCATATAGCTAGTTAGTTTGGTAGCACTACTGTGGACTTTTACACGATTGTTGATGGAAGAACCATTTAATTACTGTCTCCTCAAGTTGTCTTTATATATATATATATATATATATATATATATATATATATATATACATATATAGACCACAACAGAAGTCTGACGAGTGTTTGGTTCCAGAGTTGGGCTGGATCGAACCAGATCGAACCTTGATCAATAGCGAAACGCACGTCACTACTCAATAAATGTAATAAATCGTCCTTTTTATTATTACTATTATTATATATATATATATATATATATATATATATATATATATATATATATATTTTAAGTATTACCACCCCACAATAATTCCTCAATTTGTATGTGTGTGTCTGGGAGGTGGGTGTGAGTGTATATGCAAGCCAACCTACATAAGTCTTTTTATTTGTAAATTTTCTACTCTAACCATAATTTTCAGTAGCACCACTCCACATAAATTCCTCAATTTAAGAATGACCTGTAGTATCTATTTCATACTATTAACCTTAATTGAATATATATCTGACCAGGAATGCTTTTTGTGAAAATCAGTCATATGGAACTATTGTCATCTTGCCTGACGGTTTGAACTTTACAACACCACCTGCCTCTTTGAGGTCAAATTCCAACCCTACTAGCATCTACAAACTGACCAATGAGAATTAAGACTATTCCTAACAAGCTCATATGTCCCAAGGCTCTGATACATCAACACTATAAACACAGAGCTGGCATATCTAAGAACTGACTAACTGCCTGATGAGGTCATAGCCATTCAATATATATATAGCATATAGCAGTAAATAAAGGATTATGAGTTCATGCAATTGACTTATGTTTCGTCACTATATATATATATATATATATATATATATATACTTCAGCTGAAAGAAATAGTATCTGTGACATGCACTAAGAGAGCATAGTAGGGGTGTATATGAAAGCATAATCTATGTTTAGATACAATAAAAATCTTTACTTCATGCTTTTGTAAGAGCTGCTGGATTAACGAAATATCATTTTGCATCTGCCTTTCCATGGGTGTATGATGGGCTAAACAGCCTGTACTTATCTGAGCTGCTGTTCCTTTGCTCAATATGTTCTGCAATTTTTACTTTGTTGAAAATATTTATGTATATAAAATTATATATGAGTATGTATTTATATGTACTTGTATATATATATTCAAATGGTTTCTATGGCTGGATGCTCTTTTTAATGCCAAACACTTCATAGCATGTGCCAGGCACATTTCTTGTGGCACCAGCACTACCACTTCACAAGTTTATACATACACAGACATGTATATATATGGCTTAGTGGTTAGAGCATTGGCCTTGCAATCGAAAGGTTGTGAGTTCAATTCTCAGACCGGGTGATGTGTTGTTTCCTTGAGCAAGACATTTTATTTCACATTGCTCCAGTTTACTCAGCTGTAGAAATGAGATGATAGGGACTGCGGTCCCTATCATTCCACTGCAAAGTGGTCGTGGAGGTGCCACAGCAAAAAAGCACCCAGCACTCACTATAAATGAGGTTGGTGTTAGGAAGGGCATCCAGCTGTAGAAATCAAGCCAGAATCAGTTCCCGTCCCACCCTTGCAAGCAGGGAAAAAGCGGACGTAAAATGAAATGATGATGATGAATGATGATGATATATATATGTCTGTGTATGTATGAACTTATATATATGTATATCCATGTGTGTGTGTTGTGAAGTGGTAGTGCTGGTGCCACAAGAAAATGTGCCTGGCACATGGCATGAAGTGTTTGGCATTAAAAAAGAGCATCCAGCCATAGAAATCATGCTAAAATGGAACATATAAACAGGACGCGATTTTCTGAACTGTCTGTCTAGCCTCAGAACACGACAAACCATCTTATCCATGCAAGCTTGGAAAATAGATGTAAAATAATGATTTTTATACATATATATATATATATATATATATATATATATATATATATATGCAATGTAAACTTCCACAGTAGAGACTATACTACTATAATCCTCATCACACAGCCACCAGCACATCATAAATAAGAAAATAAATAACATTGAAAAAATATAAACAATAAAATCTCTAAAATTCTTCAACAAATCAACTGACAACAAAACAAGTCAATCGGGAAACAAAAACACAGCACAATTGACTTGAGATCCCACCCCCCTCTCTCTCTATATATATATACTCTTTTACCTGTTCCAGCCATCCGGCTGTATGTGTGTATGTATCTGTGTGTATGTATCTGTGTGTATGTATCTGTGTGTATGTATCTGTATGTATGTATGTATATATATATATATATATATTTATATGTATGTATCTATCTGTATGTATATATATATATATATATATATATATTTATATGTATCTATCTATCTATATATATGTATCTATCTATTTATATGTATCTATCTATATGTATCTATCTATATATATGTATCTCTCTCTCTCTCTATATATATATATATATATATATACATAAATACATACACATATATATTTATATATAACTTTTTTTGAAAACAGGTAGATTTTTTTTTTTTTTCTATTAATTTATTTGATTCTTGATTATTTAAATGGCTGACTCTCTTCTCTCTGCAGAAGAACCACCATATATGGAACATCATATTGATTCTACCATTCTTGTTTCATTCCATTCTTTCTTCTTCACCATCATCCTTCTTCCTCCTCCCCATTCTGTTGTAGGTGAGCATGTGACAGATATCTATCCATTATTCTCTTTGGTTCTGACAACCTTGCACTGATTTCTTTCAGTCTTTTTGGTTCAGTAGAGAAAATAGTAGTTCTACTGACTTAATATTATTTATTATTGAATCATTCTACAACCTCCCTGCTCATATTATCATCTTCTTCATTATTATAATTATTATTGTTATATTTTTATATATTTTCATTAATTGTTTTTGTTATTGTGTATTTTTACTTGATTTTATAGTAAACCCCCTTTGTCCCTGTCTATGTAGAGACCCCTACATGTTGGCCCTTGTGGCCAATAAATGAAACAATTATTATTACTATTATTTACTATCCTTACCATTATTATTGTTGTTGTTGTTTATCATTTTATTTTTATTATTTATCAGTAGAGCATCAGACACCATGCTTTACAGCATGGAGTTACATCCCTTAACTTTGCCTTTCATCCTTACGGGGTCGATAAAATAAAGTACCAGTAATTGCTGGGTAATTGCTGGCCTTGTGCCAAAAGTAGAAACAATTATTATTATTTATCAGCAGTAAAGTTATGGCCCTTTATGTTCTGAGTTGAAATTCCACCAAGGTTAGTTTTGCCTTTCATCCTTACGGGGTTGATAAAATAAAGCTCCATTAACACACTGCTACAAAACTTCTTCCGCCAGTTTGAAGTCTTTGTAATTTCTTCACTTTCAGTTCATGTCTTTTGTCATTATATCAGTTTATGATGATAATGTGGTGTCTGTCATTTGAGATAACATTTTCTTGCATCACCTGATTAATTATGAGAGAAATTAACATAGTATCTATGTAACCTATGCTTTTAGTATCTAGACAACCATTCCTGATGGACTTCCAGCTTTCTTTACTTTTATCACCTTAATTATTTTATCAAACTCTGCCAAACCTAATTTCATTAGCCAGCAGCTCTGTTTGTTCATTTTTGGGGATAATTTACTATCCCACTTTCGGATTCCTATTTCAACAAATTCACCATACTTTCAGTTAACATTTCTTCCCCAATGATATCTTGGTCTTTGTGAACACACTAGGTAGCAATTCAAAATACATTCATGTCTTTTATTCTAATGGTGCAAATCCATTAATAAAACCTTTCTCGTTCATATCTTCTTTCCTGACTAATTAGACACATATCTTCATTTCTTGTCTAGCCTTCTGATATTACTTTATACTATACTATACTCCTTTCTTATCCACCCCCGCTGGGCACTTCACATATTTTAGCTCAAACCATTTATCTCTACATATCCCTATCTAAATTGGTGTCATTTAGTGCCAATTTGACGTTTTATCTAACAGTGGATGTGATTAACTTCCATGCTTCCTGCTCTAGCATCTCAACTATTTCAACTAACCAAATTTTGAATTTGTCAACTTTAAGAGAAACACACCTGAATAAAAGAAAGAATAAAAAAAAAAAAGATAAGTGTTAAGTTGTTGAAGAAATTCACAACTGCAATTTAATACATATATTCATACATAAAGTAAGGATTATATTTCGTGTGTTCTACTAACACACTTCTTTGTTATTCCACTTCTCTCATTTCCTCTTTCTTTCTATCTATCTTGCTCAAATATTCTGGTCCATCTATACAAATTGTTATTTTGTTAACTAAGCATATGGCAGTTATGAAGGGCGTTCAGCTTTGCCTTATACATAGTGTTCAGCAGAATTTGAGTCAGTGTGTTCTACCTCTACTAACACACAAGATCTTACACACACTTGAAACAATGCTAGGCTTTGTACTACTTAATATTTAGCAACCGTTCCAATGACACACACACATATGCGCACACACATACACACAAACATATGCGCGCGCACACATACACACACACATATACATACATATCCACACACACACATACACACACATACACACACATATACATACATATGCACACACACACACACACACATACACACATATACATATATATATATATAAGCTTAGTAGGGACATTGACAGTGAAAATAGATATCAACACATTGTATTGCTGTTGGCTGACACTTCTAGGGAATGTCAGGTATGTTGTATATAGTCAAGTGATGACTATTATGTTGCAGGTGGTTCTGGTAATGATGATGATGGTGGCATCTCAATAATAATTGTCTCTCTACTCACAATTAGATAGCTAAGTAGGTTTTATGTATGTATGTATATATATATATATATATATATATATATCGCTGGAAATCAGCTAGATAGATAACTACACAGGTGTGTATAAATACATATGTAGGCACATGGCTTAGTGGTTAGAGCATTGGCCTTGCAATCGAAAGATTAGGAGTTCAATTCTCAGACCAGGTGATGTGTTGTTTCCTTGAGCAAGACACTTTATTTCACATTGCTCCAGTTTACTCATCTGTAGAAATGAGATGATAGGGACACCAGTCTGGTGTCCCTATCATTCCACTGTAAAGTGGTCGTAGAGGTGCCACGGCAAAAAAAGCACCCAGCACTCACTGTAAATGAGGTTGGTGTTAGGAAGGGCATCCAGCTGTAGAAATCAAGCCAGAATCAGTTCCCGTCTCACCCTTGCAAGCAGGGAAAAGTGGACGTAAAATGAAATGATGATGATGATATATCATCACCAACATTGTAGTTTTAACATAGGCTTTCCCTAGGAAGGACACGCACGCACACACACATATATATATATACTAATAATAAAAAGGGCGCAGTGTTAGGTTTTCATTACATTTATTGAGGTGTGATGCGTGTCTCATGATAGATCAGTTCAAGGTTTGATCTGCATCAATCTGGCTCAACTCTGGAATCAAAAGCTTGTCGGACTTCTGTTATGGTAATGACAGAATATATATATATATATTGTGGCTGGAGTAAAGCACCAGCCAGAGAGAATGTGACCTGGTTGTAGAACAGCACAGTGGATAGAACCATTAAAGCCAAGAGACACCATGGAAAGACTGGGAAAATGGACACCAGTCCTTCATCAGGAGATAGAATGATAAATAAAAGATAAAATAGAGAGTGAGAAGTGGGAGAAATTGGCAGGAGAAAAAGATACATGTATGCTCAGCAATAAAATAATCATCATCACCATTTTACATCTCTTTTCTATGTTTACCCAGGATAAATGGGTTGTCACATTTTGAGACTAGACAAGTCGGTTAACCATGTCTTGCTTATACATTCCATTTTTGTTTGTTTTCTACTATTGGCTGACCTTCCTAATTCCAATCACTTTGTGTGTATTGAATGCATTTTGTGGTACAAGTACTACCACTTTACAAAGTAGACTTTGTAAGGTGGTAGTACTTGTACTTTTGATCATGGCACCAACACTACCATTTTAGAGGGAGCTGGGTGCATTTTACTGTGGCACCAGCACTAGCATTTTACAACACTAGGGGGCTTGTTGTGTCCTCAGTTAGGTTGGGAGAGGCAGTGATATATGTGGGGTATGAGTGCATAGAGAGATGGGGTAAGGCTTGCTGAGGAAGGGAGTCATCTCACAATAGGAGATGAAGAAGGGGAGGGAAGTAAGTATTGGCTTGTGGTGGCCTTGAAGAGAGTGAGTGATGGCTTGCAATACACAGTAGGGTGTACCTGTTATAACTTTGGATGTAGGATTAAACATTTATTGATAGGTGACTCCATGCATGTCATAATGCATATATCATGTTATATGTATCTTGTTTAAATGCTACCGGAGCTTCACTAAGCCAATGGCTAATTCGTCCACCTTTTAACGTTATATATATTTAGTGGGGTAAAGAATGATGATTGTCTGTTTGTCTCTTTGTTTAGTCCATTTGTTGGATGGTAGTACGAGTTGTGAGATGAAGTTGTCGAATTAGTTGAAGGAGGGAGTGATGGTTACTGAAGTTTGTCAAGTAATGGTGAGTGAAGTTTGTCTCAGTGAGCAGAGAGAAATTTTGCTATGTTCGAGAAAAAGTAGTAGTTGTACTCACTTGATGTGTGAAGTGATATTACCACGGAGAGGGTGGTTTTCCTGAATCACATGGATGAGAATTAACAAATGAACAAGATACTGACAAGTGAACATTTCATTTTTGGCTTGGCTTGGCTTCTACAGCTGGATGCCCTCCATAATAACAACCACTTTATAGTATGTGTGTGTGTATATATATATATATATATATATATATATATATATATATATATATATATATATATATGGGGGCACATGGCCTAGTGGTTAGAGCTTGGCCTTGCAATCGAAAGGTTGTGAGTTCAATTCTCAGACCGGGTGATGTGTTGTTTCCTTGAGCAAGACACTTTATTTCAGATTGCTCCAGTTTACTCAGCTGTAGAAATGAGATGATAGGGACTAGGATCCATATCATTCCACGGCAAAAAAGCACTCAGCACTCACTGTAAATGAGGTTGGTGTTAGGAAGGGCATCCAGCTGTAGAAATCAAGCCAGAATCAGTTCCCATCCCACCCTTGCAAGCAGGGAAAAGTGGACGTAAAATGAAATGATGATATATATATATATGGGTGTTAGTGGATCACACACACACATATATATATGTTATTATGATTTAAATAATTGTTTCTACTTTTGGCACAAGGCCAGCAATTATACCAGTGCATTACTGGTACTTTATTTTATCGACCCCGTAAGGATGAAAGGCAAAGTTAACCTTGGCGGGATTTTCTAGTATTATTAAATAATTGTTTCTACTTTTGGCACAAGGCCAGCAATTACCCAGTGCATTACTGGTATTTTATTTTATATTATTTAGTATTATTAAATAATAGTGTTTGGTAACATATTTTAATGTATCATTCACTCAACGTGTGAATAGTCTTGCACAGTAGGAGTTCATATAATTATTTTTTTTTAAATGTATGTAACCGGGTATACAGTTTATTCTAATAAATTATCATATTTTGAGCTGATATAATTTTTTCACCAACCTCTTTCCAGTTTTTATTTCTGAAAACAAAATTATATATCCCGTCCCACCCTTGCAAGCAGGGAAAAGCAGACGTAAAATGAGGATGATATATATATATATATATATATATATATATATATATATATATAAACACACACACATATATACATACAAACAATCATGTATGTGTGTATGTATATATATATATATCCCTCCACTTCACCACCGCTATCTCCACCACCCACGTCCACTTCTTAGACATCTCCGTCGCCTTCGACCCCTCCCACCACTCCCTCGTCACCTCCGCCTTCTTCAAACCCACCGACTCCCACTCTTACCTCGACTTCACCTCTTCCCACCCCACACACACTAAACACTCTATTCCCTACTCCCAACTCCTCAGGATCCGCCGCCTCTGTAGCCGAGATGCTGACTTCGAGTCCCAGGCCCTTTCCCTAGTCAGCCATTTCATCCGCAGAGGTTACCCCCCCCCCCCCCCCCTCTCTCGTCCACACCGCTCTCACCCGCGCCCGTGCTGTCCACCGCTCCACCACCCTCAGCCCACGCCACCGCACACCCACCCACCGTCTCCCCGTCCCCATCACCTACCACCTCTCCACCTTACCCCTCCACCGCACCATCAGCCGCCTCTTCCGACGCCTCCAGTCCGACCCCTCCACCTCCCACATCTTCCCAACCCCACCCCTCCCCTCCAAACGCGCACGCAATCTCCGCACCCTCCTCGTCCACAGCTCCCTACCCCCCAACCCACGCTCTCTTCCCCCCCCGTTCCTTTCCCTGTTCTAGGCCCCGCTGCAACACCTGTCCCCACATCACCAACACCACCACCTTCCAGGGTCCCAACGGCCACTCTCTCTCTGTCCGGCATGCCTTCCGCTGCACCTCCTCCAACCTAGTCTACGGACTTCGCTGCAGCGCTACTTATGTCGGACAGACGGGACGTCGCCTGGCGAACAGATTCACTGAGCACCTCCGGGTTATTCGTCTCGGTGGTAGTTCCCCCATCGCCCGCCACTTTGGTGTCCCTGGACATTCCGCACGCCATCTCACAGTCTGTGGCCTACTCCAGTGCCACGGAACACCCGCCAATCTCCTCAGAGTTGAACAAAGAACCATCTTCATCTTACAGACCCACACTCCCCCCCAGCCTGAACTCCCCACCCTTATTCCTTTAGCCTTCGACCGCCCCCCTCCCCCACACATATCCCCCACTAACACCACTAACACACCCCTCCTTTTCACCGCCCACCCCACAGCTAACAATACTAACGCCTCCACTCCACCCCTCATCCGACCTCCCTTCTTCTCCCCCCCCCCCCTCCTTATCATACACACACACCCACCGGCACATATATACACGCGCTCACACTAAACACACACCCTACTACCACCACTAACCCTCACCCCCACACATCCACCCCACCACCCCGCAACTAACATCACTAACACCCCCTGACCCCAAGCACACGAACACACGCACCCACTCACACCACCCACCCTACACGCAACTAACATCACTAACACCCCCCAACCCCACGTACACACACACCCTCTTACACCACCAACTCTACACACCCTACCACCACTGACCCCCACTCACACTCGCATTCAACCCTTTCTCCACCTCCTGTATACTAACACCCACTAACACCCCCTTCATAAAACTACACACACACCAGTACACCACACTCCCTCCATCGACCCCCACACCCTTCTCTCCCCGCTCCACCCACACCCTTCTCTCCCCGCTCCACCCACACCCTTTCTCCAACACTCACTCATCCCACTAACACCTCTACTAATATACACACACACACCCTCTTCACTCCTACTTTCACACCTACCCATCCTCGCCCCTTTACCATTCCACCCTACTGCTGCTATGCCCTCTGACCACCTCCCAGCACACACAGACACATAGCACTCCCACTGCCTTGACCACTTCCTGTTGCGCGCGCACCCCACATCTCCCCTCTTCCGACCATCTCTTCACGTCCTCGTATGTGGACCTTGACCGCGGAATCAACTACCATCCTAGGATTTTACCAACCTTTCCACCACATCATCTTACCGAATCACCTTCATGACTCACCCGCACACACAACCCAAAAAAAATTTTTTCCCACACGCCACCTACACCCACAACACGCTTAAACACCACACACACGTGCGTTCCGCCACATATATACACATTCAGCCTCCGGATTCCTCTCCCCACACCCTTCTAACCGCACACGCACACACACTCCGACCTACACCCCCACACCACACACACCTCTTCCTGAACATGCAACCCCGTTCTTCCCCAACCCTTGCTTTCACATACACAAACACACACACACACACGTACACCTACACACACACACCACCTTCAGCCCTGCCCGCTCGGACACCCCGTCTCCCTCTCCCACTCCACCCGCCACCACCCCTACACGCCCACACCCACACCCTTCCACCACCTGTTTTACCCCATTTTTATTTTATTTTGATCATGTTTTTATTTTTATTTTCATTAGCACCGTTTCCTCCCACCCCCTTTTTGCTATATGTCTCTCCACCACTCCCCTACACACGCTTTGAACTCTCTTCCCACACACTTTTCACCTGAAGAAGGGCTTATGCCCGAAACGTCGTTCCCCACCACCACCCCACTCTCAAGAGCTTGAAATTAATAAACATTCGTTGTACTGCCTCTCTGTTTTGTTCCTGTTCAAATTTTCCATTATATATATATATATGATGGCTGCCCCCTCGTTATCGAGTATGGCCATTGCACAATAAAAAAAAAAAAAAAAAAAAAAAAAAATAATAATAATAATAATAATAATAATAATAATAAATAAATAGAAAAAAAAAAAAAAAAAAGGGAAAAGATATATATATATATATATATATACACACACATATATACATATATATATACATACACATATATATACACACACATACATACACATACATACATATATACACACACACATACATACACATACACTCACACATATATACACACATACATTAATAACAATAATAATAATAATAATAATAATAATAATAATAATAATAATAATAGCAATAATATTAATAACGACAACAACAACAATAATATACATATTCATATATATATACACACACACGCACACACATAAGCATATCTACACACACACACACACACACACACAAACACACGATAGCAACTAACAGTGCTGCGATCGAATGTGGCTTTTTAGCCCAGCCAATGATCTAAAATGTCTTGCACAGAGTCGGCAACCAAAACATTTACTGGGAATAGTCGGCTGTGGTTGGAGTTCGTGTACTTTTGCATGTCGCTTGAGTCCTCCTGCTGATTTACATTCTCTACCACATGTTTGGCAAGCATGATGAGTAGCATCTCCAACAGCAGCCTGGTAGTCAACCACTGGTCTTACTTTATGACTGCGAAGATGACTTTCGAGTCCAGCTTTGCTTAGGCAGAGTCTCGCACAGACGCTGCATGTCAGAAACATAGGAGGACCCTCGCCGTCTGGAAGTGCAACAGCAATACCCTTCCTCACGTCCCGCTTTACTTTCTCGTGTGCGATTCGAGATGCCTCAAAGGCAACTTTTCCCTCATATACAGTCTTTCTCCATTTATTACGATCAGCAGCAATATTTTCCCATGTATCAGCAGAGATGTTAGCGTCTTTCAGAGAGGCCTTCAAGGAATCCTTATACCTCTTTTTTGGTTTATGTGGCGGTCGTTTTCCTTTAACCAACTCTCCATAGAAGAGTTGTTTTGGTATTCTAGAATCCTTCATCCTGGCAAGGTGACCACTCCAACGGAGTCGCTGCTTAAGCACAAGAGCTTCTATACTGTCACACATAGAGCTTTCCAAAATCTCGACATCACTGATGTGGTCCCTCCAGCGAACGCCATGTATCCGTCTGAGACACATCTGATGGAAACGCTCCAATTGCCTAAGGTGGCGTCGATATGTGACCCAGGTCTCGCAGGCATAAAGAAGACAAGAGAGTACACATGCCCTGTACACCCTTACCTTTGTCCTCCTGCATATGTCTCGCCGACCCCAGAGTCGCCTTTCTAGCTTTCCGAAAGCATCACTTGCTTTCCTAATCCTAAGTGAGATTTCACTGTCAAGGTTGCCGTATCGATTGACAGTGCTTCCCAGGTAGACAAACTGATCAACCACTCCAAGTCGTTTGCCATACACATAGATGTTTGGTTCAGTGTACTGCCTACCAGGTGCAGGTTGGTACATGACGACGGTTTTCTTGAGACTGACAGTCAAACCCAGGGCAGTGCAAGCGTCAGAAAATACATTCAAAATGTGCTGCATATCACTCTCTGTGTGCGCTACAAGATCGCAATCATCTGCATACAAGAGGTCTCTTATGACCGATGTAAATACCTTTGTCTTCGCAGCAAAGCGCCTGATGTTAAATATGCTGCCTGAGGTTCGATATCGGATGTAAACACCATGCTCGCAATTCCTGAATGCAACACAGAAAACCATTGCAAAGTATATGGCAAACAGGGTCGGTGCTGGAATATCCCCCTGTTTCACTCCATTTTTTACTGAGATAGGCTCCGACATGTTACCTCCGACATTAACCCAAGCCCTCATGTCGTCATGGAAAGACCTAACTAAAGCAAGGAACTTATCAGGGCAACCAAGTTTCTGGAGAATCTTCCATAATGCATCTCTGTTGACAGTATCGAAAGCCTTTGTCAGATCGACAAAAACCTGATACAGATCCAAGCCCTGTTCAATGCACTTCTCCTGGAGCTGTCTAGCTGAGAAGATCATATCAGTAGTGCCGCGTCCAACACGAAAACCAGATTGACTTTCAGGAAGGACACAATCTGCAATGTGTGTCAGCAGACGGTCCAGAAGCACCCTACATAAAACTTTCCCCACGACAGAAAGCAATGATATACCTCTGTAGTTCCCACAATCATTCCTGTTACCCTTTCCCTTGTACAAGACCACCATTACTGCATCTCTCCAGTCCTCAGGCACGGATTCATTAGCCCATATCCCTCCAAACAGAGAGTGAAGATGTTGCAGGAGTCTCTCACCACCATATTGTAGGAGCTCAGCATGTATGCCATCCATACCTGGAGATCTTCCACTGTTCAGCTTCGAAATAGCCACTGCAACCTCCACAAGTGTCGGAGGTTCTGCGAGAGCTACTTTCACAGGACTTTCCGGAATGAGATTGAGGAAATCTTCACTGACGACAGACGGCTGATTCAAAAGATCATCAAAGTGCTCTCGCCACCTTCGTAGAATTCCCTGTGAGTCACGAAGAAGTTCTTTGCCATCCCTGCTGCGAATCGGTGTCACCAGAGAAGAAGACGGTCCATAAACCTCACGCAAGAGACTGTACAACAGCTTTGTGTTATTGCAATCAGACGCAGTTTGTATCT
>OZ024742.1:149835832-149880832 GCA_964016885.1 Eledone cirrhosa | reverse complement strand
TCACGTTGCTCCTTCTACCTGGAGTTGCGACCGATAGATAGTATTAGCAATTGGAAAGACCAACGGAAACATTGTTCCCTCGGTGCGATTTGACGAAAGCCGATCGTTCCTTTTATATATATATATATCCAAAATTATTCAGTTGAATGGACTCAGCTGCTATTTCTAGCTGTCGATAATCCTATTCATGCCACTGGGATGATGCTGTGCGATGTGTGTATTTTTTTAAAAATGCAACATGTGGTCATTCACAGATTTTCATTTGCTTTGTAAACGCAGATAATTATTTTCTTCTCCTTTGGTGAACATCCGTGAATTTGACTACTGTGATTTACTGATTAATTGGTGAAATATATTTTTTACTTAAAGAAATATATACAAAGGAGATTAATCATTTTAAAAGTTATCTATATTTGAAGTTCTAATTAAACTTTAATTGGTTACCTACCTAGCTATGTGTGCTTACATTCTTTACACATTATTCCCTGTGATTGTTCCATATGTTTATTTTATATATATATATATATGTTAAATATATAAATCTATATATATATTAATTTGATTATATGAGTGTGTGTTTGTATTTATTTATAGTGAAACAAACATGACAACCCTTAATTTAATTTTGGATATATATATGGCCCTTAATTGTAGAGCTAATTCAGTTGAATGGACTCAGCTGCTATTTCTAGCTGTCGATAATCCTATTCACGCCACTGGTATGACACTGTGCGATGTGTGTATTTTTTTAAAAATGCAACATGTGGTTCGAGTCATTCACAGATTTTCATTTGCTTTGTAAACGCAGATAGTTATTTTCTTCTCCTTTGGTGAACATCCAGGATTTGACTACTGTGATTTACTGATTAATTGGTAAAATATATTTTTTATTTAAAGAAATATATACAATGGAAATTAATCATTTTAAAAGGTATCTATATTTGAAGTTCTAGTTAAACTTTAATTGGTTACCTACCTAGCTATGTGTGCTTACATTCTTTACACATTATTCCCTGTGATTGTTCCATATGTTTATTTTATATATATATATATGTTAAATATATAAATCTATATATATATTAATTTGATTATATGAGTGTGTGTTTGTATTTATTTATAGTGAAACAAATGTGCATGTTAGAAAACATTCTGTACAGATCACACTATACAAGGAAAATGATAATAAAAAAGGGTTTAAAAAGTGGACATGGTACCTTATAAATAATAAAATGATTCGAGAAATGCGAGACTGTGTGAAGTTTATTTTTTTACATCATGTTATTGAAATAAGTTAGATTACTTTTGATAAATCATGAATGAATATTATGTAATTTATCTACTATATTTCTTAGCTCTTGATTAAACATAAATAATTGTTTCTACTTTTGGCACAAGGCCAGCAATTACCCAGTGCATTACTGGTACTTTATTTTATCGACCCCCGTAAGGATGAAAGGCAAAGTTAACCTCGGCGGGATTTGAACTCAGAATGGCAAGGGCCGTAACTCTATACGTCAAAGCATGGCGTCCGACCCTCTTCCGGTACTGCCAATCCACCGTAAACATAAATAATCTTATATATAATGTATTGTTTATTTCAAGATTCACCTATGTTAAAAGCTTCAAATGTCAACTTCCATTAGCGTTCATTATATCATAACATTTATATATCATAACGTTTATATTTCTGTTGCTAATCTCATTTTCACCTTTTTCATTTTCATAACATTTCACTATAATGCTGTTTATATATAATATCATCTTTCATAAATGTATCATAGATTACTTTACTGATTACAGAAGAAAGTGTAATATAGTCTTTGTTAAATTTCTGTGCATATTGACAATTTACTTTTCAATTTACTTATCATATCTATATGCATATATATTTGCATATAATATCAATATGCACACTACACATACTAGCAGAAAACTGCCTGCAGGGTGGTTTTTCTGCTAGTATGTACAGCACTGTACACAATACAGTATCAGTAGAGGGTTGGACGCCATGCTTTATAACATAGTTACCTCCCTTTATGATCTAAGTTCAAATCCCACCGAGGTTAACTTTGCCTTTCATCTTACAGGGTCGATAAAATAAAGTACCAGTAATGCACTGGTGTAATTGCTGGCCTTGTGCCAAAAGTAGAAACAATTATTATTATTATTATTATTATTATTATATATAAAAATCTTTATAACATGTACAAAAATCGATGTTGTGTGGTAAAGCTTGCTTTCTGCGTGCTGGATTATCAAAACATAATATTATTTATTAGATTAAATTGTTTTTTTCTCATTAAAACTCCTGCATGCTGATTCTCGTCCATATTGGTATATATATATATATATATATATATATATATATATATATATATATATATGCGAGAAAAACCACAAACCCTCCATCTCAATTCTACTTTTGAAAAGCACAAGAACTGCGAAACCGGTAAAGGAACCAAATAAATGTATATTTTTTTTAAAAAGATTCCAGTTGCATTTTCGATTTCATCCTTTTACCTTATACTTTCACTCGTGTAGGACATCTCGTTTTTTTTCATTTTGTAAAAGAAACCTCACTTTCTAATATATATATATATAGTTATTCATTTGTTTATTTATTTATATATAAATATTTTATATATATATATATATATTATATATATATATATTATATATATATTATATATATATTATATATATAAGGTGTATGTAATGTGGGGTGGGGAGAATGGGTGTATAGTTTTGTCAATATCTTCCTTTCTCTTTCTTTCTACTTGTTTTTTCTATATGCTTATTCTCCTGTCACACTCTCTTGTTTCCCTCTGTCTCTCTCTCTCTTTTTCTTATAAGCATATGCTGTCTCTTTCAGATTATTTGCCCCCCCCTCATCCCTCCTCTATCTCCCTCCTCCTTTCCATCCCCCCTCTATCTCCCTCCTCTCTATCTCCCCCCTCTCTCCCTCTCTACATCCATCTCCCTCTCTCCCCCTCTCCCCCTCCAAGCTACTTGTTCTATCTGATCCAGCGAACTGCTTCTTCTGGCCTGTATAAATATCTACAAACATTCCTGATGAAGATGAATAATTTTATGCCAGTTGCTTCTGTTGGTGGTGAGAACTTTATAGATGGAGTGTGATGCATGATATGGTTCTAGTTGTTATTGTTGTTTAATCCCAGGTCAGTTCTTATTAAGCCAACTTATAGTCAAAAGCATTTCATCTTTTTTAAATATATTTAGGTCTATATTATTCAATGTTTCTCTTCTTTTCCCAAGATAATATAGTGCAAGTTGAGGAATATTTGGTTGCAATTTTTAGCAGGTGTAATGACCCTGCAGAGGCTATCTAATTGGCTCATATTCTTTGTAACTGTTGTTGGTATTGTTTGGGCCCTGATCAAGTAGACATATGATCAAAGGCATGCCTACTTTAACCATTTTGTCTCTTTCAGGGTTATCTAGTATCACATTATCTAATGTGTCCTTTCCCTATTTTTTAAGATGGGATATTTGACTGCTATTTCTAGCTATTCCAGGGACCACATAGAGGCTTGTTATTGCATAATATTTTAAAGGTGGTAATACTGATGATATTAGAGATGGTTATGATATTGATGACAACTGTGTTGCTGGGTGTTGCTGGTGTTAGGCATTATGACTTTATATGGTATTATGGTATAGGATATTATGGCTGTAGTGATGGTGTTATTGGTGGAGTTGGTGATGGTTATGTTTCCTAGTATTACTCTTGGTGACAATGATAATGGCAGTGATATGTATCATCATGCAATATTTATTGATATCAATGAAGATAGTGATGGTACTAGGGGAAGATGGTGAGGATTATTATAATGTTTCTGATAAAAATCAATGTATAAAGATGTGTATATAGTAGCAGCTTTTTGTTGTTCTTATTGTCTTAGGTCTCAACAATGAAGTTCGTACATAATATGACACATCATACAAGTTACATCAGAAATAGGAAAAAAATGGGAAGATGTGATATTAATACATTTCCATATCAATATCATGAACTGAGTAATGTGGAATTTGTTCCAACTGTGATAATGAATTCAAACGAAATTGTTGGTTGGATTTGTAGTCAAGAGCTGACCACCACATCACAACAAACAAAAATAGTTCCATGAGCTAATGGAGTGTTTTATGTGGTCACTACCTGCAAGAAATAACAGCCAAATAACTCTTATATCATGCATTGAATAATGTGACCATTGGTTACATTTACAGTGATGAAAAAAATGGGATGGTCACAATTGGAATGCCTTTGATCATAGGTCTTCTTGATTAGGCTATGTCTGGCCAGGAAGCTAAACAATCACAAATTATTCTAATATTGGTGGTAGTGGTGATGGTCACAATCATTATCATCATTGGTAGTAGTAATTGTTGCAGTAGTAGTAGTTATTAAGGAGAGTTATGTAGTTGCAGTTGTTTAGCCCCAGGTAAGTCTTGATTGAGCACACCTATGTTCAGAAATTCAAGTGGAGACTAAGTATCACTGGCACAGTGTATATAGGATTACATTATCCAATGTATGTTTTCTTTTCTCAGATCATAGAGTACAATTTGAGAGAAAGTCGTTTGTTTTTTCTAGCAGTTTGAGCAACTGCTTAGTGGCTTCCTCGCTGGCCAACAGCAGCAGTATGAACAGCAGTAGCAACAACAGTTGTAGTAGTAGCTGTAGTAACAGCAGCAGTAGTAATAGTTGTAGCAGCAACAGTTGCAGCAGAAGTAGTTATTGATGTAGTGTTTTAGCAACAGTATTTCATTGATTATTGATTTTGTTTTCCAGCAGCAGTGGTAGTCATAGTAGTAGTAATAATAATATTGATTGAATATTGGGATTATAGCAGTAGTAGTAGTAGGTATAGTATTGGTATCGATTGATTATTGTGATTACAGTAGTAGTAACAGCAGCAGCAGTGGCAGTCTTAGTAGTAGTATCTTAAAGGTATCGATTGACTATTGTGATTACAATAGTAGTAGTAGTAGCTGTAGTAACATTTAAACTTAATAGCGGTTGTTTAGCCCTAGGTCAGGTCAGCCTTGATTGAGCAAACCTATGAGCTGAGGAATTTCAAGCATAACTATTATATCTTTTATAATATCAAAGACTGCATTGTCTAATGTTCTTGTTTCCAAAATGGCAGTTTCATGTTGATTTGTTAATAAGAGGATTTAGGACAGTAGTAGATTTATGATGCACTACTCACTGTAAAAGGGTTGGTGATAGGAAGAGTATCCTACTATAAAAAACCATCAAAACAAAGGGTTGGGAAGTCACTTCAGGTATGTCAAAGACATGACAACCTCCCTAGTGCTGGTGCCATGATAAAACACATTTGATAGAACATGGGAATATTTTGTAAGTGTGATGCCGGCCCCCAGTCTGTCTGAATGGTTAATAACTCTGCTTGAGTACTGACTTGGTTTGTGATGACCCATTCAACCTTTTCTAGTAAGAGAAGGGACGTTAAATGAAAATGATGATGCTTATGCTTTGGAGTGTGTATCAGGTTGGCATGGTATACTTTAGAGTTTAAAATTGAATGAGAAGCTTCGGTTACCATTTTTCTAGGTCTCAAAAGCATTTTACTGTATTAAATAAGTCTATTATAACAGTATTAAACTTTTATATAACCATACAGTTTTAGATTTTTAGGAAAAGGAGTATAGTAAGGTCTGGAATATTATGCGTTTCCCATACGTATAAGCAATACAACTAAAATGATTCTAAATGGAAACTAGAGCAAGGACTAATTTAAATACGAACTTAATGCCAAATCTTGGCACCTTCAATTATAAGTTAAGAAGTCTTTGGGTGTGTGTGCGTGTGCGTGTGCGCACGCATGCAAAAGCAAGTATCAGTATGTGCATATGTGTTTAATGCCTGTAGTTATATTTGGATAATGGTTTCATATAGATATTGAAGAATTTAAATGTAATGATTTCCAGCAGATTTTCATAGTTGGAAAAAATAACACCATCTAATGATACTGTTTTCTCTCTCTTCTCTGTTCCTCTTTCTTTCTATCTCTTTCTCTCCCTAGCTCTCTCTCTCTCTTTCTCTCTCACACAGAGAGAGAGAGCGTAAAGTGGCTGGGAAATGATGACAAAGTAAGGTTGACAGAATTCTTTAGACTTGATGAGGACGTAACAAACACTTTAAAGATGGTACCACAATAAAATGCACCAAGTATGTTCTGGAAAGTGATTAACGTTAAGGAGGGCCTCCAACATCCTCCAATACCTGTTTATAAAGTAAGGTACTGATCTTCATATGTCAAACACTTGAGCTGTAGGGCATAAACAAGTGTCACCATGTGTGGTGTCAAATGCAAAGCAAAGTCAATACATGGAGACAAACACACATTTTCACACATACATATATGAATTTCATAAAACTTCTCTCTACCAGAGATATTAAACAGCTTGAGGCTATAGTAGACCAAGGTATCAAGTTGTTGGAGAGAACATGAAACATGTGAACTTCTTAACTACTCAGCCATACCTGCACACGCACACACACACACACACACACACACACACACACACACACACACACACACACACACACACATACACATACACACATATACATATACACATACACACATATACACATACACACATATACATATACACATACACACATATACATATATATATATATTAAAAAATTTAGATCTGTCCCAAATCCAGAGGCTCATCAAGCCAGTTCTTATCTAGGTTCCATTGCTGTTAAATGACTGAAAATATGATTCTCCCCTAAACAGAACACAAGTCCATTGCAAGGTTGACAAACAGCTACTGCTGGTATTCATTTTCAGCTGAGTGTTCTGGAGAAATGTGAAATGAAGTGTTTTGCTCAACAATGCATAACCCAGTGCAGGAATCAAACTCATGACATTATGATCATAAGTACAACACTCTAACCACCAGACCATGTGTGTATGAAGATACACACACACATATTGCTATTGCAAAATAAAAGTCCTGCAATCACATGTCACCATAATAAAAGGAATTAACAGTTCCCTTTGATAAAATTATATAATTTCTATATTGTTCGTTACCGATATTTCTAGTATTTTCTTACAATTGTTGGTTCTATTATCATCACATGAGATGTGGGCTGCTTGAACAGTAAAACATCTGACTGATGGAATTTAACTTTTATTTTCCTCATCATCATGTCTGCTTTCTATGCTGGCATGGATTGGACAGGTTGTCTCGGTTCAAGACTAGATGGGTTGGAACAACCTCATCAAGCTCATACCTTCCATATTTGGCACGCTTTCTCTGGTTGGATGCCCTTCCTAACACCAGCCACCTTACAGTGTGTACTAGATGCACTTTAATATTGCACCAGCCAGCACTACCACTTTACACAGTGGAATGTATGAATTTCATCATGGTACCAACACCAAAGAAGTTGTCATATGATCATCCTGACTGAAGTATCCACTCTATTGCACCTGTTTAATTACCAAACACTATAGCAGTCATGGGTAAACTGTGGCCCGCAAGTCACATGAAGCCCATTTGGCTTTCTGAATAGCATGCCGAATTTCGAAATTGCCTTGAATTTTTTAGTAGTGCCTTATGATGAGCCACATCCTATGCAGCCCACTGCTCAATAATGGTTGCCCATGCCTGCACTATAGCCACTGGTCTCTCACCACATTTATTTTAGTGTGGCAGTCCTTATGCTGGTGGATGAGTCTTCTGTATTATTACATTCTATACTATATATGTAAACTTTTTCTTTGCCCACTTATTCCTTAGAGGGATGGGGGCAGAGTCTGTAAACATTCCTTCCAGTTGGTCTTGTCAGAAGCAACTTTCTCAAATTGACTCGGCTGGATCCCTAAGCAAGACCAGTCGAGTTCACAGATGTTATCCAACCATCTTGATCAGGGGTCTACTCGGGGTCTCTTGTCAGTTGGTTTCGCTTATAAAATTTGTCCGGTGATTCTTTCTTGAGACATTCTTAACACATGCCCATAACATCAGAGCTGTGGTCTCTCAATTCAGAGAAGTAGTGGTTCTACCTGGAGCGACCCTCTGATCTCCAAGCTAAGCACTCTATCAGTCTAAATATGAATGGAGAGGCCTTACTAGACTTCTGCTTTAGCAATGGACACACTATTATGAACACCTTCTTCCAGCACAGACATCCATAAATATAAATGGTATAAGGGGAATGAAGGACAGAGATCAATAATTGATTTTGTTATTGTCCTTGATCTCTCTAGTTTTGTGCCGGATGTGTGTTATAAGAGAGGCTAACGTGGGAGGACTTTGGAGTTAAGCTGGAATCCGACTTCAGATCAGCAAATATATATAACCTTATATGAAAATGTTTTGTTCTAAACATCAGCTTTTATTAAATCCTTCCAAATTCTTGATTATTTTCAAAATTAATTGAAATACATAGGTAGTGTCTTTCATTAGAATTTTGGGAATAAAAAAGTTAAGCAGATATCATAGAATACAAGTAAACTTCGAGCAAGAGCAATCCTTGAATTTGTTTGTAATCTCTGTTGTTATTCTTTTTATCATTTCAAGAAACTTTTCCTCTATGCCAAAAATATTATAGATTGTTTTAATTAATCATGTATTTTAGGATTTTTACTTTGAAGATGATTGTTGACAGCCAAATATATAAATCAACCAAAATATAACCATGATTTATTTAGCATAGCTGGAGCTGCATGTCTAAATAATGGTATCACCACACGTTACTAATATATTTGAGACTGGCATGTTAATGAGAAAACCAACAATAGAATTAACAATACAATGTTTTAACTATTGTTTTATAAGTTTAAATAAACTTGTTTTTCATTTAATTTTATTTTTATTATTTAAAAATAACTCATCTAAACATTATTTCAAACAGGACCTAACTCTACACAAACAATGTCAGTACAGGGTGAGAAATCTGCATCTTGCTTATGGTCATATGTTCTATAGAGTGCACATAAGTTGTCAGGTCTTTTGACACAACTAAAGGGTCCTCCAAAGCCTCCCTTGGCTGGATGCCCTTCCTAGCACCAACCGTTTTATCATGTAGATCACCAACAGTAGGGAGGTTGTCATGTCCTTGACATGACTGAGGGAGTCCAAGAAAACACTGGATGATGCAGTCTTAGATGTAGTTTGAATAAAAGAGAGGATGGTTGCAGCTAGAACTTTTTTTTTATTCATATGCCTGCTCGAATATTGCTGACCTGGGTTAAATAAGAGCAACTAAGAAAAAAAATTATTTATTTTTATTTATGGTTTTGTATACAAAACCATAAATAGAAATAAATAATTTTTTTTGTATACAAAATTATAAAAGTGATAATCTTGGGCTCATGAACAGTGTTTTTAGAAATAGGTGAGTCAATTTGTGTGTATGTAGACATGGCAGCGATAATGAGGGACAGAGACCGCTGGAGAGAACTCGTCCATGGATCTCGGGAATTTTACCCGCCTTAGATAGATAGATAGATATATATATACATGCACACACACACACTATTGTGTAATGCCATTATTATATAACTATAAGGGCGGTGGAGTGGCAGTATTGGTAGAGGGTTGGACACCATGCTTTGATGCATAGTTACGGCCCTTGCCATTTTGAGTTCAAATCCCGCCGAGGTTAACTTTGCCTTTCATCCTTACGGGGTCGATAAAATAAAGTACCAGTAATACACTGAGTAATTGCTGGCCTTGTGCCAAAAGTAGAAACAATTATTATATAAGTATAAACTATATAGCTGTTCTGATAGAGAGCTCCCTTGTCACTTGATATTTATTATGCTACACATACACACACTAATATACTTCACTTTTATCAAGTCAATGTTTCAGTGGAAATCTGTTTTTCTCTCTTTAGGACATCAGAAGCACCTGCAACACAATATAGCAGTTACAGTAAGTAGCTTCTCTCTATCTTATTCTCTCACTCACTCTCTCTCACACACATTTTCTCTATCTTATCCTCTCTCTCTTTCTCTATCTTATCCTCTCTCTCTTTCTCTATCTTATCCTCTCTCTCTCTTTCTCTATCTTATCCTCTCTCTCTTTCTCTATCTTATCCTCTCTCTCTTTCTCTATCTTATCCTCTCTCTCTCTTTCTCTATCTTATCCTCTCTCTCTTTCTCTATCTTATCCTCTCTCTCTCAGATATTTATATAATTATATATATTTTTTTATGCAACAGCTATAGCATTCGGTAAATAAGGGAGATAGGTGTAAAAATTCAAAAGCTCCTTCCAGTGGGTCCTGTCAGATGCAATCATCTCCAATTGATCTGGCTGGATCCCCAAGCGAGACCAGCGAAGCTCATGGATGTTATCCAACCATCTTGCTCAGGGTTTACCCCTGGGTCTCCTGCCTGTTGTTTTGCCCATAAAAGCTGTCCAGTGATTCTCTTTTGAGACACTCTAACCACTTGCCCATAGTATCAGAGCTGTGATCTCTCAATTCAGAGAAGTAGCGGCTCTACCCAGAGTGAATCTCTGATCTCTGAGCTATGCACTCTATTGGGTAACATTACTCCAAAAACCCCTTTGGAGGAACAATATTTTGACTGCTTGAATTAGCAATCATATTTATAGGTACAAGTTGGCACAAATACCGAATTGAAGATAGCAAGTTTGGCTTTTACACCTACGTCTCTTCTTCTGAATGCTGAAGCAGGCACATTACTGCACCAGCTCTTGCACCTCTTGCATTTAATTCAACCTCCTGCCTTCCATCAACATGGCTCCAAGATACTTGAAATCCTCCACTTGCTTCAGTGGAACCCCATTCACATGTACAGTGCACTGCATAGGCTTCTTTGAGTGGATGACTCTCTCAGGTTTTGCAGAACTGATTTTCATTCTAGCTATGCAGCTCTTGGCATCAAACCTATCAAGTGCAAGTTGGAGGTCGCCTATCAACAGTAACACCATGTCATCAGCAAATTCTAGCTGACTGATTTTACACCTGCCAGTCATGATACCACTTCCAACCTAGCTGTGATTGTCAGTTCTGTTCATGAAAGTTATGTTCTACAGGGTGGCTGGAAAGAAACTCCCTATTTAAAATTGTTAATAACTTTATTAATTATTGGTCGATTTTCATAAAACATATTTTATTTGAAAAGAATAATAGAAGTACAATACAGTATTAAATGTTTACATAGGCACCACTGTTTGTAATTGTCTGAGTATATCTTCGATTGACTTCATCAAGGAGTTAAGCAGTATGTTGGTCAGTACATGATGAATGTGTTCCTCCAATTGGGTCAGTTTTTGGTTTTGAGCTATAAACTTATACCTTTGCTCACTCCTACAGGAAAAAAATCACATGGTGTTAAGTCAAGCCTACTTGCTGGTCATTCATGTAGACCTCGATGACCCAGCCAACATCCTGGAAATTGGACATTAAGTCACTCATAGACAGTGCATGCAAAATGAGGACAGGCCCCATCTTACATGAGGTCATTGATGTTGTGTCCCAGTGGTCAAGGTAGGCCAAAAGTTATATGTAATTGAACCTCGTTATTATTCACAGTGGATTGGCAGCATCAGTAGAGGGTCGGACACCATGCTTTGCAGCATAGTTACGGCCATTTATGGTCTGAGTTCAAATCCTGTCGATGTTAATTTTGCCTTTCATCCTTACAGCGTTGATAAAATAAAGCTCCAGTAATGCATTGGGATAATTGCTGGCTTTGTGCCAAAAGTAGAAACAATTATTATTCACAGTAACACTGCAACTTTCTTGGGCTGCCTTTGTTAATAAAGTGTTACAAATAAAGCAATCTAAAGATACTTTATCCTGCTGATTATCTTAAATCATTTGTATGTGTGAGAAACATTTCTTTTAAATTGTAAATATTGTAAATATATATAGTACACAACATATTACCAGTGGTTAAGTACAAACCCATGACAATTTGTCCAATCAGTTGAAGCAATTGACTGGTAGCAACATGTCATAATATATATCTCCTTTCACTTTACAAAAGGAAGACCTATTTTAGTACTGTTGCTATGATAATTTCTTGTATTGTATTATATGCAAATGAGCATCTCCAGCCGATGTTTCATATGCAAAAAAAAAATGCATTTATTCTTTTCTTTGTGCTAAGTGAGTAAACAACACTCATGATGGATAAAAATACAGAAACACATTTCTGACATTCTCACACAGCTACTGAGATATCTGTGACATGATTATAGATTAATATATTCATAGTGAAACTCTTTTTATAGATGCCTTCATATATACACCTTTATAATGAACCACACTTTGTTAGTACTACTACTAATTAACCCTAGCTGCTCTAACTTGCACTATATGAAAAGGAGCAACTCCAACCAATGTTTTATTTGCATTATATACAAATAAGAATCTAGCCAATGTTTCATATGCAAAAATGCGTATAAGCTTTAGCTTATTCTTGACTCAGTACCAAGAGGATAAATTTCACTGACAACATGAAAATCAAAAATTCATTTCTGATGTGTTCACATGTCTACTGAGATAGCTGTGACATGATAACAGCTTGAAATGTATCAAATATATGTTTTTTATTCATCATAAATATATCATATATGCCTTCAGATACACCTCTACTTATTGATATTCAATGTTACTCCAAAAATTCCTCCCTACCCACAATCCTCCTCCAACTGTTTAAATGGAACAGCTATGCTAGCTCCACCTTGGTTTACTGATTTCTCTCAGTCAATGAGAATGTCAAAAGGCTATGAGCTTTGTCTCAGAAATGTAAAGAAAAACAAGTCCAACTGTGCATCATCTTTACCATTTCTATTTTAGTTAAAAGAGAGAATCCACATTCCATACAGATGCCATTGCATTATTTTATATCTTATAAGATTACATCATTGCATTGGAATTGCAAATGGTATGCAAAAGCATGAAACAATTACAATTAGCCCAGATAGCTGAATTAAATATCTGCCATTCAGATAAACAACCTCCACCTTGTTTTAAATGTCCCGAGGATTAAATGTTCCTTAATAACGACATAATATATGTGTGGTAGGAGGGGGATAAATTAGGGATTATACATGGTAAAGTGAAGTTATGGAGATTGTTAGAGTTCAGCTTATGGAATTGCTCTCTAGCTGTTGTTTTGCTTTAACCCTTTTCTCACCATATTTCAAGCAGAATACACTGCCAAATTAATTTGAAAACAATAAAGAATTTTTAAGGATTTAGTATTATAATGTACTCACTATTAGGATGGTGTTCGGAACATAGTTTAAAAAGGTTCTTGCCTAATATTAAGATGGAAGGCTTTTAGATAAATACAAACACTTTAAAATAAACAGCTTTGTAACACTGAATCAGGTATGGTTCAAGATAGTTGGTATCAAAATGGTTAATCTCGGGTCAGATCTGATTTAGTAGATTTATAGTCAAAGGTACTCCAGCCATAACCATCCCACCTATTTTATCAGGAATATGTTCATATTATCCAATATGCCCTTTTTTAAAAGCAGTAGGTTGTAATTTGAGAGAGATTTGGTTGTTATTTCTAAAGGGTTAAGTGCCTATGTAGAAGTTCCTTTATGGCCTCGAATGCTCTCTGGTAATGTTATGTAATATAGAATGGCAATGATGTTAGACTAATTACTTATAACAGTTTACAATGTAATATATTCATTATACAATAAATGAATCCAGTAAATTTTGCAGCCATCATATACATATATGTATTAATACATGATATATGCTGTGTGATAAAATATGACTTGTGTAACTAGTAGAAGTTTGCAAGGAGACAATTAAGGAAAGGCTGTTTTGCTAACCCAGTCAACCAATTGATAACATGGAAAAAATAAATGTTAACCCATTTCATACCAACCTGACCAAAATCGCCCCTGGCTCAATGAAACAAAACTGCTTATTTTAAAGAATTCCTATGTAAAATGAAATCTTACGACGTAATTTTATATAACAACCATATGTTAAGTTACTATCTTAGTAACAAAATAATTAATAACTTTAGTAGATCCTTCAAAATTCGTCATTAATTAATTGAAATACTGAGTATATCATTAGAAATATGGCAAGGAAAGGGTTAAGAGGATGATAAAGGTTGTGACAATGATATGGTGACAGCAGTAATATATGCATACACATACACAGACATTTTGGAATGTTTGATCACATTGTGTTACAAATGATTTAATTATGTTGAGCTAATTTCACAAAAATTCATAACACAATCTTAGATGACTGGATTTATCATTAGATCAACTTGCAAAATGCCAAACGTCTCAAGTAAATTATATAAATCGACTTAACTGATTCTTGAACAATTCCAGATTTAGCAAAAATATATTAATAAATTTCTAAAATTATCAAGTTCTAATGAAGTAGATTTTTAATGTAAAATACAAGAGCATTGTTAATGGTTTTTCTCGATAGTTTGGTAGAGAGGTTATTGTTGTTGTCAGTGGAATAGAAAAATGCTAGGATAAGCAAATGGAATGTGTATTTGAGAGACAACAACCTCACACAATGACACCAACTCTTTCAAAACAAAATCTAATAGATTCGTAAAAAGTTTATTCTATTATTAAATTATCATTGGCAGTGGGTTGGCAGAATCGGTAGAGCGTCGGTCACCATGTTTTGGCAGCATAGAGTTACTGACCTCTATGTTCTAAGTTCAAATCCCACTGAGATTAGTTTTGCCTTTCATTCTTACAGGGTTGATAAAATAAAGCACCAGTAATGCACTGGTGTTAATTTAATCGACTTTCCCCTCCCCCAAAATTGCTGGCCTTGTGCCTAAAGTTAAAAGAATTATTAATTTATCATATTATTCCAGTACTATGATAATGTGTCTAAGGACAGTTGATTGGCAAAATCATTAGATTGTCTGATTTCAACTCATCCTTCCAAGGTTGGTAAAATATAGTTCCGGTCAACTACTGGGTCAATATAATCGACTTTCCCTTTCTCTTAGATTGTTGGCCTTGTGCCAAAATTAGAAACTACAATGATGAGTCTAGTAGCCTACAAACCAAAAGGTTAGATATTAATTAAATAAAATTTATATGCCCACCTTGTTTCATAGAAGTACATGTTATTGGTTGTTGTGTATTGGTTATTGTGATTTATTCAGTGTTGTTAATATAGTTAAGTACTCACCAAAGTAAATTCATTAGTGCTAGTGTTGTTTAACTCCAAGTGAGCTCTGACCAAGTAGATTTACAACAATTTAAAAGCTTTCCAACGATAGCTATTCTGTATTATTTTTCAAAATATATCCACACAAGGACTACATTATTGAATGAGTCCTTCCTTTTTTAAAGATAGTAACATTTAATTTGAGAAGTATTTGGCTGCTATTTCTAGCAAGTCGAGTGATAAAGTAAAAGTTCTTTCATTGACTTATAAGATATTTTGTTATAGGTAGGTGACACCTGAATCCAGGGAACTGATATTGAATGAAGGCTCTTTCTTGCTGTTATCTTAAACTATAAAAGTGAATATATTTATGTATGTTCCAACTTCTAAGGTCATAATTTACACCTGGGTAGCTAAATATGTTACATAAGGAAAACAACTTTTCTAGAAAAAGGTTATAGGTAATGTAACATTTTCTGTTTCTTACTAAAATTAAAAATCAAAGAATACAAGCACTGCAGTAGATGTTAAAATATTATTGATTAGAAAAATAATTCAGTTACTGTAATTATGTAAATTAGTACAGTGTTTTAAAAATCAAAAGTATGTTTTCCCAAGAAAAATTTTGTTTTAGGTTTTATATGTGGTTTTTATAAAGCTCAACTTGAACAATCTTCTAATTGTTTGGGATGCAATAATTGAGTGAATCAACATTTCTTAATTAACTTAAGGTTGTCAGCATCTATTTATAGAAATTTGTTTTGAAATAATGAATTCATTATCATCCATTTTCCCTGCTAGTAAGGGTTGGGCATTTTATAGACCAGCCAGTACTCAAGCAAGGCCTCAGAACTTTTAGTAGGCAAGGGACCCAACATACGATTCTGTGTTCTGGGTGCATTTTATCATGACACCAACACTAGGGAAGTTGTCGTGCTTTGGCTTAGCTAGAGTCTTGATCTTTTGTTTGACAGGTTTTCTTCAGTTGGATGCCCTTCCCATCCCCAACCATGTCACAGAATGTACTGGGTGATAGTTTGTGTACATCACCAACACTAGAAAGGTTATCATGTATGTGGCACAGTTGGAGAGTCTTCCTGACCTATTGTCTGGCAGGTATTCCATGGTCAGATGTCCCTCTCATTCTCTAATCTCTTTACAGAATGTACTAGGTGCATTTATCATGTACTTATTTTAAGTGAACAGACATTATCAAGTGATAAAAAAGTTCACTTCACAATCATGTGGTCCTAGGTTCATTCCCACTGCATAGAATCTTGGGCAAATGTATTTTGCCTTAGCCTCAGTTCAATTCAAGTCTTGTCAGTGAAATTGAATAAACAGAAATTATGTGAAAGCCCATCAGGTGGACAGTAATTGTCTAGTTTTGTCACACAGTGTCATGTTGATTTGACATGGGAGTTATGTTTATGGCACACATGTCTGTGGAATACTAAGTCACAGGCAAGCTAATTCAGTTCATCAATCAACTGGATGCTTATGTCATTCTCAACAGGATAGTCCATTTTCATTTATTTTGGTTACTAACCCTTTCATTACCTTATTTCTAATGAAATTGAATTCAGTGTTCACAGTGGCTATGATTATGACTCAAGAAATAAAGAGGGATTGAGGCTCCTTGAATTCTGTAATGCATGTTACATTCTGTAACCATTTGCAACACAAATGTTAAGAAACCAGCTAGCCATCTGATCACATGGCCATCAGGTGAACACACAAGCTAAATTGATTTCTTACTTGTAAGACACTGAGATAAATGGACTGTGATAAATACTAAGGCCTTCCCTGGGGAAGAATGTGCCCCCAACACAAATTAGTTATTAGTGACATTAAAATAAACACAAGACAGAACAAGATATGCAGGAAAATATAGAGATGGAAGGTTTGGCAGCTAAAGGATCTATCTGTTACATATAGGCTTTAAAAGCCCTATTGAATTCATTTGATAAGAGAGATGAGAGGGGTGATGAACTAGATACATATAATGTAGAAATTGGAAATTCTTGCGTGACAAACGTCTGATGAGACTTGTGGCTGAAGTAGAGTGCCAAACAGACAAAGTGTGACCTGGTAGTGGAACAACACAGTGGATAGAGCCATTAAAACAAAGAGACTGGAAAAATGGGGGTACCAGAGACCGGTACCAGATAACTAAGAGAGAAGCTAGACAACAGGTATTTACAGCTTGGGAGAAACTGAAAAAGAAAAGTTTGTCAATGCCTCAACATGTGAGGATCAGCGATATGAAATGTTCTACATTGCAAGGCAGTGTGTCATGTTGTTGGGGGAAAATGTGTTAGAAATGAAATGGTGCACTTCACTCAAAAGAAAGGGGCCTGGAAATGTTACTATTTGAGACTAATGAATGTACAGAATGAATGGAAGGAGGAGAGACTACTCTTAACTTACCAACATAAGTGCAGCTATTGAAGTTGACAGTTATAGAGTCAAAGAAGCAATTGGGAGATGAAGAATGATAAAGCTGCTCGACCATTGAGGATTATTGCTGAAATGTTAAAAGCATTGGGTAAAGTAGGAATCAAATTAGTAACCCACATAGTCAATCAGGTAATACAGGTCAGAGTCATAGCCATAGCACTATAATCATAAATTGCTCCAAGGGCAAAGATGTTGCTCTAGAAAGGAGCAACTATAGAGGAATAAAACTAATTGACCAAGTTATGAAAATGGCAGAAAGAGTTATAGCACAGTTAATTAGAGAAAGAGCCAAATTAGACAAGATGCAGTTCATTCATGCCTGGGAAAAGTACTACAGATTCCCTCTTTTTAGTGAGGCAAATACAAGAGAAGTTCCTAGCCAAGGATAAGCTGCTATATTTAGCTTTTTGTTTATCTAGAAAAGGTCTGTGAAATGAGGAATCTTGCTCAAGAATACAATAACAGCCCATTCGGAAAATTGAACTCACAACCTTATGATCATGAGTTTAACATCTTCCCCATATATATATGATTGTATATATCTATATAGGCGGCGAATTGGCAGAGTCGTTAAGACGTCGGATAGAATGCTTTACAGTATTCGTCCCACTTCTTTGCGTGCTCTGAGTTCAAATTCCGCCAAGGTCATCCTTTCGAGGTCGATAAAAAAAAAAATACAAGTCCAGTACTGGGGTCGATTCTTCCTCTATAGAAAAAATCAGCTGCGTTCAGACCTGGAGAGGGTTGGGCTCCGCTAGGTTTAAATGTGCCCTAGACACACCGTATGATGGTGCTTCTATGACTCCACACTGAGTTGTTCGATCTTTATCATTTTTTTTTTTGTATCTATATCTATATATCTGTAAACATGAATATATATCTATATGTGTGTGTGTGTCTCGGGATATCTGGCGTTGCCAGGGAAATAGCAGTCAATTTATTGAGTGAATCATGGTAATTCTGAATGAATTTCTTATTTCAAACATATTGTTTACTTTATTTATTTCAATTGATTATTTTTTTTTTTTTTTTTTACATCCTAACATTTTACTTACATTTAAATAACTTATAAAAATAAATAATATGCACACACAAACACAGAACGTTCCATCAGCAACGTTGTTTAACATTCGTTTTCCATGCTTAGTATAGGCTGGATAACATATATAAAACCTATATTGTTTACTCCTATTTTAGTGTCCTAAAAAATTTTAAAGTAAAATAGGCAAAAAAATTATAATAAATAAAACAAAAATAAAACAAAAATACCAAAATGAAAATAAAATAAATTCTATATTATTTTATATAAAATTGGAAGTAAAGTATTAAACAATAACTGACATTTTTTAATAACTTTAAACATGAAAAAAAAATGCAAAATATAAAAAACGCTATGTAAGCAACATATATATCTTTGACTTACTCCTGAAAGCTTTCATTAGCCCTTTCTTCTTTCTAGTGAAAGAGACTGCCTATGAATTTCAAAAAATTTTGAAAATAATTAGAAATTTGGAGGGATTAATAATATAACTATCTAACTTTTTCATGATAAAGCTTGTTACTTTTAAATGAATATAAAAGCTTTAAAATGTATTGTAGAACTACTGAACTACTGTTTGCCGAGGGCCAGAAGAATGTTTTTACTGCTAAGCTAAGGCATGTTTCATTTTCATTTCAATCTTCGTGCAGCTGATCTAACTTCAGTATTTTTATGAGATCTTTACAGCAGTTATTTTTCACCCAGTTCAGCAGGCCCACCAGGCATTGTTGAAATGCTCAATGGCTAGCCTGTCTTTGTCTACAGTATAGTTTTTATGAGTCACAAAGACCCATGCAAGCCTCTCTCCACCACTGTAAACTATCAGCACCTTTTAGGACAACAAAGTCTCGAATAAGAAGCTGTACCTCAAAACTGATTAACTGTAGTGGGATCAATAATAGCTTAGATGCTCAACAGATAAACCTAGTTGTATATATTTAAGGGAACAATATGTGTGTGTGTGCGTTCGTTCGTTCCTGTGTCCAAGTTCTATTCCTCGGTAGATTTAATGGGCTTCCACAATAATTTAAAAGGTGGTGGGAAAGACTCATTCTTTCCTATATACATATATATACATCAGGTCCAAAGACAGAAAGAACCAAAACTCTCACTGCCTCTATCTCTCCTGCTTTCCCCATCTCTCGCTATTGTGAACAAATGGGGGCCCCTGCGGCCGCGCGCGCACACGCACACCAGCCACACACCAGCCACACACCAACCACACACCACACGCCACACACACTGACATGCATTTACATTCAAATATAAGTATATAAATATCATCTTTGACATATGAACATCAAAACGCTAAAAGATGTACACATATAAGTGAAATTGTATACAAGTTGTCAGAATCACTCACACTTAAACAAATACACATTTTTCCACTATTCCCCACCACCTGACCTCGCTCTTCTGGAAGGTTCTATTCTTTCCTATGCTGCCCCCAACCAGACAATCTCCGGATACATAGACAACAAGCAGAAATTCAACTACAACTAATTCCCAGACATTTCCAGTAAATGTTACTCCACCCCCTACCACCTCTTTAACACCCCCAAACCACTTCTTCTTTCCTACTCTAAAGAACTCAATTTCCTCTCACTCAACCGGGGTCCATTAATTTATAAACAAATTGTGTAGCTTTTAAGACTGCCGACTGACTGCTTTTGTTTCCTCTGCTGACTGGCTGGTTGGCTGGTGGTTGTTTCTTTGGCTGCTTTTAGTTGCAACTCAAACTGTTCAGGCTGCTGCATTCACGCAGGTGCACACACAATCATGTACATACATATTTAAGTATTTAGTTTATTTATATATATATATATGTATATATGAATGCATATACATACGAATGCATATATCCATATGAATGCATATATGTGTGTGTGTGTAAAAAGTAAACAGAAATAACAAAGCAAACGACACAGTAAAATGAAGAAATATAGTAGTTTAATGCTTGAAAAATAGGAAAAGTCTTAACGTTTTGGACACTAGTCCTTCATTAGAATATAGGATGAGAAATAAAAGATGAAATAGAAGATAGAGAGTGAGAAGAGGGAGGGGAACAGAAAAAAAATTGAGAAAATTATACACGTGCATAAGTTTGGCAGACATATGTGACCCTAAGACTGTAAGGGTTCAAGAATTGAGTATTGAAGTCTTTGTCATTAAATTTAACCCCGTGGTTTGCATTGGGAATGGCATCCAGCTGTAGAAATCAAGTTAAAAATTGAGCATAAGAGCAAAATGTGGTCACCTATCCAGTCAAGCCTCAGAATGTGCTAACCTGTCTAACCCATGCCATTATCAAAAACCAACATCAAATGATGTTGATATATCATCACCATCACATCAGGATTGGATGGGTGTACATAGATCAAATCAGTACTGAAGCAGAGCTACTGACCTCCCTCTTGCTTATGTATGGTCATATGTTCTATCGAGTGCACAGATGTTGACATGTCTTTTGACACAAACTGAAGGGTTATCCCAATCCCTTGTTTAGTAAGCTTCCTAACACCAACTACTTTACAGCGTATACTGGGTCCTTTCATCATGTAGATTACAAGCACTAGGGAGGTTGTCTTGTCCTTGACACAACTGAAGGGTCCTCCAAACTCTTTGTTTGGCAAGCTTTTTGTGGCTGGATACCCTTCCTAACACCAACCACTTTACAGCATATATTGGGTGTCTTTCTCATGTAGATCCCCAACATTAGAGGGGTTGTTGTGTCTGCGCTATAAGTTTTGAATTTGTACATATCTCCTTTCCTCCAGCCAGTCAACATCTGTCTAAGAATGGAAGCTCCGACAAATATCTAAAGACTAGCATCTATCTAATAAGCAAGGTTGGTGTATCATCCAATTAAGGTCTAACCAGTCAACATATAGATAGACTGTGACCTATCTAGTCAACATAGTCTATGTGCTATCCAATCAACATACACCTATGGGAATCTAACAGATTCTACTTATCCACCAACCTGGCCTGGTACTTTATTTTACCACACCCTGAGAAGATGAAAGACAAAGTTGACTGGTAGGATTCGAATTCAAAGTAAAGAAAGCTGGAAGAAATACCTCAACACATTTAATCCAAAGCTCTAAAACCGAGTCAATTTACCATATTCATCAACAACAACAACAAAAATATGCTTATAGTTTGCATGGTTTTCAATTACCTTACATACTAGAATATAAGCTGCTCTGAATATAAGCTGACCCTCTATTTTATGTCTGAGAAATGGGTAACCATCTAAATTGCCCCTTTATAGGCTGAGGGAGCTAATCAACACACTATGTTTAGATGGCCTAGTTTTGAAATTCTCTGACCTCAAATTTAAGTTGACCCATTTTACATTCAACTTATATATATAGAGAAATAATCAACAATTTTTCTCACATTGATGTGAACTGAACAATTTTCTAATTAGGTTGTATAGTTCCAGGGTATTAAGTGGCGTCTAATGATGAAGAAAGATGCAGTTGAAATTTCACAAATGTTTGTAAAGGTCTGTTAATAACCCCTATTAAAAAAGCCCTGACAACACCATGCATCATTTCATCAAAACCACCACCACTACTGGCAGCCCCTATGGGTGGGGGGTCATTGGACCGGTTGCTTCAAAAAGAAGCTATACCACACTGGAATTATATTTAGCCATCTCAGGAAAAAGCATGTTGAATCATGTGTTCCTCGGTTCCCTGCATATGACAAAAGATGGGATGATAATTGCTGGAATGTTTTTGGTTGTAGGTCTGCTAGATCAAAGCTGATGTGGGGTTAAACAACAACAGAAACAATAATGAAACTACCAACCCATATCACCACTACAATCACTACCAATCTCAGCAGTTTTCTCTCTTTCTCAACCAAAAAGCCATTATTTTTTCTGTACTGACATTTCAAACACAGCAAGAACATAAGAAATGATGGGGAGGGGGTATTTATGACTGTAACTACACTTTTCTCATTTGTTGACAATAGTGGATAATGTGAGGAAGAGAGTTAATGGTGGTGGTGGTGGCAGTGTGATGATATGGAAGTTGTGGTGGTAGTAGGGACAGGGTGACAGTAGTGGTAGTGATAATAGATGTGATGAGTTTGCAGAGTTATGACATGACCTTGTCTCTGTGTGTGTGAAAGAAAGGCTTTAGAGGGTAAGCATATGCACAATCAAGAAAGAATGTGAATGTGTGTATGCATGCGTTTACCCAGTGTACTGTTGATGCTGCTGTCATCCTGTCCAAATTTTCTTTTATGTTGGAGTGTCAGTGTATATATCCAAGCATATTTTGATTAATGTTTAATCCAGAGTTGTATCTAGGAAAACCTTATCTAATAAATGTCTTTATTACTATATTTCTAATGAAAAACATTGCCTAAGATGTCAAAATAATTTTGCACATAATCAATAATTTAGAGCGATTTAGTAATATAACTTACTTTCTTAAGTTAGTTATATTACACCTGAGCACTGTACACAATAATTTCATTATTATCATTATTATATTGGCAGTACAATTGCTGGCCTTGTGCCAAAAAGTAGAAACAATTATTATATTGGCAGTATCGGTAGAGGGTCGGACGCCATGCTTTCCAGCATAGTTACGTCCCTTTACGATCTGAGTTCAAATCCCGCCAAAGTTGACTTTGCCTTTCATCCTTATGGGATTGATAAAATAAAGTACCAGTAATGCACTGGGTAATTGCTGGCCTTGTGCCAAAAAGTAGAAACAATTATTATATATTATGGTCTAAGAACATAACTTAACAAAAATTCTTAAATAAATTTATGATAAATATAAACATTTTGATATTGGCAGACTCATTAGAATGTTGGATAAAATGTTTTGCAGTATTCGTTCTGGTTCACTGTGTTCTGAGTTCAAAACCTGCTATGCTCAACTTCGCTCTTCGGCCAGTCCAATTCTGGGATCAATTCTTCTTCCATATCTCTGTCACTCTCTCTCTCTCCTTCCCTAGAAGAAATAGGCTGTATTCAGAACTGGAGAAAGGATGGACTCTGCCAGGTGCAAAATGTTCATGTATGTCACTATAGTGCCCCTATGACTCCATCAGGGTCCATACAAACACTTTAACCTTTTAGCATTTAAACCAGCTGTAACTGACCAGTATTCTCTCACCTCTTTCTGTCCAAACAGGCTGTAACCAGCCACTCATACTGATGTTAAGGTATTGTTCTCAAAATAAATAATATCAAAGTCTTATAGCTTCGATATTATGTGAGATAAGTATGTGAGGTAAAGCCTTTACCATGAAAATACAATAGTATATATAGAGTAATATAAATGCTAAAGGGTTGATATAACCAACTCAGTATCAAGAAAACATGGGTGGTTTCAGGCGGCTTGGTATCAAAAGGGTTAAGGCATCATGGTGTGATTTGAGGAAAATTGGCTTGTTACTTCTAACAAATCAATTGACTACATACTGGTTCCTTTGCTGGTTCATATCTTCTAATTATCAGATAGTAATAGTTGTGGGAATAAGATTTATAGATCAGATAGTAATAGCTATGGGAATAAGATATATAGACACTACTATCCCAAAATATGAAACAGGCAGTCAGTAGCAATAGGAAAATTTCTAACTTAGGCTTCAAAAAGAATCTAAAACCTTCATTTTTTATTGACACTGGATAATCTTTTCTATTTGTAACTTCTTGAGCAGCTGTTTGTAACATATATATATATATATATATATATATATCTACTATATAAATTGGAAGTGGTCGGACATTGTATATGTAGGTGTAGTTGGATAAACGTTGAATTGAAACGGCTTGGTGGAATGCACAGTTATGCAGAACGACCCGAGGAGACGTTGGGTCGACTTTCAAGCTACAAGCTTCCATGGTTACAGAGAAAATCGATGAAACAGGAATTTCCCATTCAAATTGAACTGAGAGTAATCTGTGAACGCAGAAGTAAATATTTCAAGAAACGTTGCAACCAAACGAAAACAGGAACACGATATTTTGGTTCATGAAGACGTTCCCTGGCAATGAACGGAAAAAAAGCGAGGATAATACGTCGTTATGTGGAGCGTGAGGAACAATTTCATGCAAAGACAAGACCAAGTTTATGGTATAAATGGAGTCGTTAGACTAATATTCTATTTAAAATAACAGAATGATTTCCAGCCCTGGAGTTTAAGAATGATGGAAATAAAATTGAAAATGAAAATGACAGAGGTTATTAAAATAGTAAAAGTAAATAGTGAAGATTTAGGCCAGTACATACGTATGCCCCGACGTACATACACATACATACGCACACGCACGCACACACGTATAAACCTTATGCATTTCTACAGTATTTTCACCAAACTTAAGACATAGGTTACTTATGTACTCTGGATGGTCATGGGCACTTTCATTTTTCCAGATATTGATTATAGGGCCTCCTGGCAGATAACCTCCTTTAACCACTTCCTTGGAGTCGACTGAAGCACTGTAGTGCAATGCAACAAAACGTCATAACTTCTGGAGTTCGCAACTGATTTTCACAAAATAACAACAAAAAAATGTCAAAAGTCTCACAAAACAGAAATGAAGCACCAAGACTGACATAAAAGACAAATATAGGGTGTGGTGTAAAGTCACAGATCTGCCCTCTCTTTCATCATTCTACCAGTTCCTGCTTTTTGCTGAAGGAATACAGTGTAATGTATAATTTAGAAGATTAAAAGGCCGTGAGAATGAAGTTGAAATGAGAAAATCTATTCTACACTTTGTCCAACAACTAACAAAACACCACAACAACCACAGCAATAAAACTATGTATGCACATACATACACGCACATGCACACATACATGCAAACACACTCACACACACACACACATATGCAAACACACACAGGCATGCATACACATACATATATGTCAAAAAGCACGCACAGACACAAAGGTTGAAAGAACAACTAAATAGTAGATATCATTAAACTGTAGATTGGCCATTCTAGAAGACTAAAGATATTGTAAGGGTTTAGAGATAATGATGATGTTGATGAGAAAAAAACTCCAATGCAATGGGCCATGAGTTTGGTGATGTTGATGAGACACCCCTCATTCCCCCATAAAATGAGCTAGATAGTAAGTAGAGGCAAATATGAAAGAGAAAAGAAATCAAGGAGAAATACACATAACTAAATAAACACTGTGCACATATAAACATGATGGTAACTTTATATACAAAAATGTATCATAATTTACATACATTCTTACTTTTAAAATAACTCAACATCGTCACCATTTTATGTCCATTCCTCCATGCTAGCATGGGTTAGACGAGTTGTCCTGTTGTGGGCAATGCCTGCTCATACAGAACTGATTTTGGCTTGATTTCATTCAGCCGGGTGCCCTTCCTAACACCAACCTCATTTACAGGGAGTACTCAGTGTTTTTTACCATGGTGCCTACACAACCACTTTACAGTGTGAACTGGGTGCTTTTTCATCGTGACACATCCACCACCACTTTACATTGGGAGGAGGTGGGGGCATACTGTCTATATACTTCAGCTTCGGCTTGTACCCATGGGAAGTCAATATAGTAATGCAATAAGATTCAGTATATATAAATAAAATGTAAAAGGCCTTTAACACATGATGGAGTTGTAGGGAGTGTTGTTGTGACACAGCATGTCTTGACCATTTTAAACCTGGTGGAATTCATCCTTCTCCAGATTGGAAGATTGCTGGTTCCGTACTCCCTCCAGAGAGAAAGAGATTGATAAAGAAGAAGCATCCCTTTCTGGACTGGTACTTTATTTATCCACCTCAAAAGGATGAAAAGCAAAGTTGACTTGAGGCTGATTTGAACTCAGAGAGCAGTGAGCCGGAACAAATACTGAGGTATTTTTAATCTGATGCCCCAATAATTCTGCCAATTCATCACCCCAGAATATATAGGCAATGGATTAGTAGAGTTGTAAGAATGTCAAACAGAAATACTTTGTGGTATTTGTTCAGGTTCTTAACATTCTGAGTTCAAATCCCACAAAGGTCAACTTTGTCTTTCATTCTTTCAAAGTTCATAAAATAATGTACCACTCCAGTACAGTGGATTAGGGAAATTGTTAGAGCATAAGACAGGATGCTTTGTATTTTGGGGGAACTCTTTTCATTCTGAGTTAACATTTTCTGTAACCTAATGGTAAACTTAAATCTGTTATCTGGTTTAACACTAAGCAAAATAAACACAGGATTTGGGCATCAAAGGAAAAGGGGTGCCATTTTATTAAAAGAAAAAAAACATTTGTTTTTGCAGACTTTATATATGGAGGCAGGGGGCATGATCTTTTAAGTGTTTAGAGCCTCAAAAAAACTTTATCCAGCTCTGTTTAACACAACAGTTAACACCTAGATATCTTTAGCAAAGTACCATCTGTTGTAAGGTTTAAAGTTTAGGAAGAACTTTCTCACTCTATGCCACCAGTCATGGATTTTATGACTGCCTATCAAAATTAACTGAAAAGATATCACCATGAAAATTGAGATTGGCAGGCCATTGTGTGAGACATTCTGACTCCACCCTCCTTTCAAATCTAGTGTTATGGCAACCAACACATGAAAGGATTAAACATGGGAGACAACTGATCCACTTTATTGGCATACTTCAAAAAAACACTGGATTTAATGACTATATCGGAAATACAACCACTGATACAACATAAATACCCCCCCCCCCCTCCATGCAAGTACGGAAAAGCTGATGTAAAAAGATGATGATTAGGATGGAATGAGACATCTGGCATAAGTATGTTCCCCTGGTTTGATCAGAAAATTGGCTGAGATGTGATCTCTCTCTCTCTCTCTCTCCCCCTGTCTCTCTCTCTCTCTCTCTCACGAGAGAGAGACACGCATACATATAATCATTCATACACACAACAGTTAAGTTTCATCTTTGTAGATTAGTTACAGTGTTGTATTATTAGTGTACTGTACATGTTTAGTGTGTGTACATGTATATGTGTATATATTACTATAGTATATGAGTGGTCCTTATATGTCTGACTATATTTGATGGGAGGAGCTGGGGGAATGGCCAGGCAATGAACAATATTATTTAATCTACATGGACGGTGGATTGGCAGTATCGGTAGAGGTTCGGACGCCATGCTTTGACGCATAGAGTTACGGCCATTCTGAGTTCAAATCCCGCCAAGGTTAACTTTGCCTTTCATCCTTACGGGGTCGATAAAATAAAGTACCAGTAATGTACTGGGTAATTTCTGGCCTTGTGCCAATAGTAGAAACAATTATTTAACTACATATAAAACACTAATTGGATGGTGCTGACAATGATTGTGATGGTGATAATGATTAGATAGTAGTTTTGTTGGGGGAAGGTGGTGATGATGATGATAATGATGGTGCTGCTGGTGGTGGTGGTGGTGGTGGTAGTGGTGGTTGTGATGATGATAAAAGCGGTGATGTTAATAATATTGTTTCTACTTTTGGCACAAGGCCAGCAATTACACCAGTGCATTACTGGTACTTTATTTTATCGACCCCCCCGTAAGGATGAAAGGCAAAGTTAGCCTCGGCGGGTTTTGAACCCAGAACGTAAAGGGTCATAACTCCTGTGCTGCAAAGCATGGCGTCTGACGCTCTACTGATACTGCCAAACCACCGATGATGTTAATAATGATGATGGTAAAGATGTTATGTTGGTTATAATGGTGATGGGATTATAAGGATGATGATGGTGGGGATAGAGATGGTGCTCATTGTGATGATGATGATGATAGAGGGGTGATAATAATGGTGATGGTATAGAAGAGAAGGAATTAAATAGCCTCTGACTGTTTTTTTTTTGTTTTTTTTTGTATTTCATTAACATTTCAAATATAAAGAACATAAGACTTATAACACTAACAACATCCTAACCATTTTACAGTTCCTTCCAAATGCTCTCACATTAAGCTCTCACTACTGCCACTACCACCACCAACATCTCCATCACCATCTTCACCAATGTTCTATTCTACCATTATTAGCATCCTGTCTTCAAATACACATTTTACATGTCTTTCTGACCAAAATTTTCTTTCTCCATCATTGACAACATCCACCCCACCAAACCCCACCCCCACTCCACTCCACCTCCTCTCCCTCTGCCAATTACCACCTACCTCTCTTCCAGAACCCCCTCCTCTCTTCAACAACTAATTATTACACCCGACACATCCTCCATCCATCACCAACAATCATTAACTACTACTTGCATGCCACTCTCTCCACCTTTCTCCGAATTCATTTGCCCTCATTCTCCAACCCCACCATTAACACCATTTCCGATTACTTCTTCCCCATCCTCTCTCTCTCTCTCTCTCTCTCTCTGTATGCCAGTATACCATTTCATAACCTCTAAGATCCAGGCCTCTAGACTCTCCTCACCCAGCTCTCAACCCACTCTACCATAATAATTTTCTCTCTCTTCTTGCTTTCTCTCCTTCTTTGTCTTTCCCCCTCCCTCAACCACTGCTTTTTCCCCTATCACCATCTCCGCCTCATTATATATTGCTCTCCCTCTTCTCTGGATTGACTCCCCCCCCCCCACCACCACCACCACTTCACTCCAATTCCAACAACAACAACATTACTGTATCCTGTGCTCTCTCTTCAGCTCCAAACCCATGTTTTTATTCTCTCACTGACCCTTCCCTACTTGATCCTATCTCAACCCAACTATTCACCCACAGCTGAGAGTGAGTTATGTGGAGCCAGAGCTCTCTCTCTCTCTCTCACCCTCTCTCTCTCTCTCTCTCTCACCCTCTCTCTCTCTCTCTCACCCTCTCTCTCTCTCACCCTCTCTCTCTCTCTCTCTAGATCAATTTCATAAAAAGTTAGTTGTGTTGGAGCAGAGGTTCTCAAACTTATACATACATGCACACATATATATATGTATGTATGGATTTACCGAACATTTATTATAATGTCCAACTCCACTCTCAACATGTAATACCCTGAGCACCCCCAACCCTATTTCCAGACAGACCTGTCTACATGGCAACTGTAAATAATATGTAATAAATAAAATCGTTAGTATAAATTATAATATTTATTATATATAAATTATGTATAATATAAGTATGTATACGTACATACATATATGTATACAGACGTACAGTAGTATGTATATATATACATACATGGTTGCTAAACACTGTATGGCTTAATTCAGGATGCTTGTTTACAAACAAACCGAGCATTATAATAAATGTTCGGTAAATCCATACATACATATATATATGTGTGCATGTATGTATATATATATATATATACATACTACTGTACGTCTGTATACATATATGTATGTACGTATACATACTTATATGTATGTACGTATATATACTTATATTTAAGTAACAGCCGTACTAAGAGTGAGAAATGAAATTTTGTTTCATTTTTTCCATTTATCGTTTTCGGTGCGCCCACCGATTAACTCACTCGATATGCAAATTGGGTTGCTCAGCTGTTAATATGCATAAAGAAAGTAAATACTTTCAGACGTTCAATCATCTGGCAGGAAGGTATATGGTGCTGACGATAGCTAATAAGCTTGAAACTAGTACATCATTCCTTTGTCAGTGTTGAACAAAAGGGCAGCGATGGTTGCTAAACACTGTACGGCTTAATTCGGGATGTTTGTTTACAAACACACCGAGCATTATAATAAATTTTCGGTAAATCCATTCCTACATATATATATATGTGTGCATGCATGTATGTATATATATACATACTACTGTACGTCTGTATACATATATGTATGTACGTATACATACTTACATTATATTTATTTTACTATATTTATATATAATTGTTTTTACTTGTGGCACAAGTCCAGCAATTACAACAGTTCATTACTGGTGCTTTATTTTAGCAATCCTGCAAGGATGAAAGGCAAAGTTTACCTCAGCGGGATTTGAACTCAGGCCGTAAAGGGCCGTAACTCTATGCTGAAAACATAGTGTCCGACTCTCTACTAATACTGCCAATTCACCGCCCTTTATACATATATTTATCTTTAATATGTATTCTTTGATATTTAATATACCACACCCCTTAGGCTGCAGTGCCCCTCTGGACCTTTTCAAGGCTCCACCCCCGAAAACTTTTGTGTTAGCACAAAATGAACATTTTACTTGCAAATTAAATATCTATATATCTATAGATAAGGATTGTCTGTAGGTCGATTGTAATGTACTTAGTTGATACTTTCATGTGATATTCAATAGAATTCTTGCTTTTAACTCTTTTGATCCTGGACCAGTTGAAACTACCCAGGTTTTATGATACAAAACTGTCTATATCTATCTACAAACTTTCTATCGTAATTTTGTGTAAGTATCTTTATGTTCCAAACACCAGATTGATAATGAGAAAATTATATTACTAAACTCTTCCAAATACTTGATTTGAAAATCATAGGCTGTCACTTTCATAAGAAAAAAAGGAAAAGAGCCAATCATTAGATCAGACCAAAGAAACTGGGTTTTCATTGAACTTTCAATTGTTGATGCTATCATCTTCTTTTTCTTTTTCTTCTCCTCCTCCTTCTCCTCCTTCTTCCACTTATTCTCGAGAGGGTCATGGGTGCAGAATCCTCAAACACTCCTTCCAGTGGGTCCTGTCAGAAGCAACCATCTCCAGCTGATCCAGCTGGATCCCCAAGCAGGACCAGCCTTGCTCATGGCCTACACCAGGGTCTTCTGCTGTTCAGCAATCTATTCCTGAGACATTCTAACCACATGCCCATAGTATCAGAGCTGTGCTCTCTCTCTATTCAGAGAAGCAGTGGCTCTACCTAGTGTGACTTTCTGATCTCCGAGCTATGCACTCTATCGAGTAAAGTTACTCCAAAGACTCTTCAGTGGAACCCCATTTCAGCCTCTTGTATTCACGATCATATTCTTTCCATCATTACCCAAGTTTTATGATCATAGGTCACAACTCTTAATGGAGCTTTGTTGGTTTTAAGCACAAACAGCACAGAGCTAGATTAAATACTGCAAAACATCCCATCTGATGTTTTAACAACTAGGATTTTTTTCAACACGCTGATGCTTATGTGCATATACAGGTGCATGTCTGTATGCATATCCATACATTTAAGTATATAAATATAAAGACGCAAACACAGACACAATTACAAAAATACACACTCACAGACATACATTCACACACAGCATGTGGAACGCCAGCTGCTGTTTTGCTATAGTTTTTTCACCATCCCCTTCCTTCCTTTTACATACACATACATTCACACAATTCACACAAACATACATTGTGTGACGGATGGACGGAAGTCACTCAAATTTATATATAGATTCCACCAATCCACTACCCTTGGACTGTTACTTTATTAAATCAGAATGAAAAGCAAAGTTGACCTTAATATGATTTGAACACGGATTGCAGAGAGACCAGAACAAATAGAAAGTCATTCAATTCAAAGATTTTATGACTCTACCTATTCGCTTCCATCCTCATTAAAAATATGGCAATAGAAGAGTTAAAAATGAGTTGATGCCAGGTTAAAAACTTCAATACAATATATATATATATATATATATATATATGAATCCCTACCTCCCTATGGACAACTGACGCTGCACACCAGGTCTGAACACAGAAGAGCTGAACTCCCACCGTCATCACCTCCATCTCTCTTTCCCACCCCATCTCTCTGTATTATGAGCAAATGGGGTCCCACGTCCCGGTGGAAAGAATGATGAATAGGTTTCCCCAGAGGATGGTAAGGGAGATGCACTGGAAGGGCCATTCTATCTCACGAGGCTCACACCTGTGGCTAGCCCGCTCAGCACCTATGGTGGAAAGTAGGGAGGTAGCCCTAGGGTCAAGGACACCAGAAGTCTCCACTGCTAGGGGCTGGACTGCAAACCTGTTGGAGAGCAATCGATACTTGGAGGGTTTCAAATGAAAGTAGCAAGTAACCAAAATTAAAAAAAAACAAAAGTAGTGTGCAGTCCTAAAAAGTAGTGCCACTTGTTGCCATGTCTACCTTGCCTTCATTAGTTTAACTCCATCATCAATAGCTTTACTCCTCCTCTTCCTACTCTGCCTTCTCTTTTGCTTCACCTTAACCTCCTCCTCCCCCTGCTATACCTCCACCATCACCTCTTCCTCCACCTCCCTTCCTCCTTATCCAAATTATATACCAAGCCTTTTTTCTTTTTCTCTTTATCTTTCCCCTCCTTCTTTCTCTATCCTTTTCTCCCATTGTTCCTTCTTCTCTCATTCTTAATATCTTCCTCTCTCACTATATCTCTCCTCTCTCAATATATTTCTCTCTCACTATATCTCTCCTCTCTCAATATATTTCTCTCCTATTCTCTAATCTCTCATATCTTTTTCTCATGATATCTTCCTCTCTTTCTCTCTCTCTCCCCCACTTTCTTATGCCCATTCCCCAATGTGCTCTCTCTCTCTCTCTCTCATATGAAATCTGAATTCCCAACACCACCACCTAACCCCCTATCACTTCTCTCCCTCTTCTCCCCTCAACACACTTTCTACGGCACCTCTGTTATCTTGTCTAATGTGATACTAAAAGCCTTACCAGTATTGCCATCCCTTCACTAACACCAACACTATATAGTACAACATCCCCCCATTTATTCTCCACTACCACCACCACTAATAATAAGGCCAGCAATTACTCAGTGCATCACTGGTACTTTATTTTATCGACCCCGTAAGGATGAAAGGCAAAGTTAACCTCAGCGGGGTTTGGACTCAGATCATAAAGGGACGTAACTCCTTGCTGCAAAGCATGGCGTCAGACCCTCTACCGATACTGCCAATTCACAATGTTGTTGACATTGTTGACACAAGTATTCTCTGAAGAGTCGAGCAATACACTACAAATTGATAGAGATGTTTTAGGTGTCTTGTGTTGCATACATACATATGTATTATCTCTTTCACTTAAATTTGAGTGTATTTTACAGGCCATCTTCCTGGTGGCAAATTTGTGAAGAAAAGGACATTTTTGTCAGTCCGTATGCAATCATCCATCAGGTAAAACATCCCTAGAGATGGAAAAAACATGGACAGATGCATGTTTTTCTCACATACAGTTATTCTTTGTTTCTATTCCATGCTGTACCAAACCATGATCTAGCCTAGGGCAGTTCCAATAGCATATCAAATTTCAATGGGAAACAGTTTGTAGCTCCTCATTCAACCTCTCTCAAAAAAGAATGCTGTAGCTGGTCTTTCATGACACTTTTCACAGTGCAACATAACCAATTCCAAGAAAGAGAGATATACCAAACTGTGAGAAACCACTCCTGTTTTTTATAATACAAAACTGTTCAGGTTGAAGTGTCTATCATCATCATCATTTTATGTCAGCTTTTACATCATCTCTTCTGTGAACTTCAGCAATCTGAGGTCAGCTCTCGCCATCTCTGCCTGTGTTTTTCGTGGTCTTTCCCTATTGCATCTTCCTTCCACCGGGATTTCTTGACACTTCTTCACCCAGCGGTCATCTTCCATATGAATCACATGGCCATACAAACACAGTCTTCTCTCCCGCACACTACAGTTTATCCCTCTTATACACAGTTTCACTCTCAACTCATCTATGCTTGGTCATTCATGCACATTGACATTGCACATCCATCAGAGCATACTTGCTTCAATTCTCTCTCGCCTTCGCATATCCTCTGCAGTTGCTGCCCATGTCTCACTACCATGCAGCATCGCGCATCTCACACAGGTATCATATAACCGACCTTTCGTTTGTAGGGAGAAATCCTTCGTTGTCAACAGAGGAAGCAACTCCCTAAACTTCTTCCCTCCTGTCCTTATTCTAAATATTATGACCCCGGAGCATCCTCCTCCCTTGTTAATCTGATCACCTAGATATTGGAAGCTATCAACCATCTCAATAGATCCTATCTGCATTTGAAAAATGTGCCTATCACTGAGACTTCTATCAAATTTATCTAAAAAGCAATGTATAGGCAGCCTTGTTAGAATGTCAGATAGAATGTTTGCAGCATTTATTGTCTCTCTGTACTCTTTAAGTTCAAGACTTTATCTTTCATCCTTTCAAGGTTAATAAAAAAAAAGTACCAGTCCAGTACTAGGGTTGATTCTTCCTTTATATTCCTCTCCTTACTTCCTCTCTACCATTTTCTCTGTCCTTCTCTGGAAAAAATTGGTTATATTTAATCATAGAGAGGCGATGGGCACAATTAGGTTTTAAAGATATTCAAGAAATGCTGTATTATTATGCATTTGATAATATATTCATAGATAAACCATTTCTGAAAAGATGGTGTGGTGATGGCTGGAAGGCATTTGACCATAGGCCTGTTTGATCAAGGCTGAACAACAACAACAACAACAACATTTGGTAATAGCTTTTTAATTGGTCAGTAAGAATGTTAGTATGCTCTTGTTCACAGGCTTTCTTTTGCTCCAAGGACTACATATTTTATTACTCTCAGATCAGCTCTGATTGAGCAAACCTATGATTAGAGGTATTCAAGCTGTGCCATCATCATCATTGTCATCATCATCATTGTCATTTTAATGTCTGCTTTCCCTGTTTTAAGTCATTGTTGGAGTCACAATAAAATGTTCCCAGTACATGCTATAAAATGGTTGGTATGATGAAGGACATACAGCCTTAGAAAGCAAGCTAAAAATTGAATTTAGAGCAAGATGTGGTCACCTGATTAGTCTAGCCTCAGAACATGTCAATCTGTTTAATGTATGCAAGCATGGAAAATAGACTTTAAATGGTGGTGGTGATAATGATGATGAATTCATTTCAACCCTGCTCTAATGTTTCTGCAATTTTTTCATGATTTCCTGTACGTTAATGAAAAAATCCATGTCCACAACCCAGTTCCTGTGACTGCCATACAACAGTTGAGAGTTCATCTTATATGATTAACCTACTTATAACAAATCAATCACATTGTTATCTGAGCCTCCATTATACTTCCACACTCAAAGAATACTAAATTACTTAAGGCACAACCATATATTCCAGTGCCAGTGAAATTCAATCACATTAATATCTGAGCCTCCATCCTACTTCCACCCTCAACGAATACTAAATTGCTTAAGACATAGTCATTTATTCCACTGCCAGTGAAATTCAATTCAGTGACAGGATTTGTCTCTTACAGACTATGTAAAAGTTGTTATGGTTGCTAATTGGTTGGTTTAACTCATTGTTACAGATTATCACTAATGGTCCACCACAGAATGGTATATATAGAAATACATTTGCAAAATTGTAATTTTTCTGCCAACAAGCATTATTTATTTGTCTGTATGAAAAGGAGAATAAAAGAAAAAGAGAAAGAAAGAATAATAGACACTGTATTCACCCAAGTAATTACCTCATATGAATTACAATGAATACATATAAACCCACATGCACACATATGCCTGTGCGTTTATGCATACACTTATACACATACAGAAGTCTTCTCCTATTGCTTCAGATTTCTCAATGCCTTGTGAATAAATTTGGTTGATGGAAACTCTAAGGAAGTTCATTGTTTATGTGTGTGAGCCACCACGAAGGTCTTCATACCAAAAGCAAGCAATGATGTTAGTTTATGCCTCTCATAAACAATACATCCTGCAGTGTAGCAGTCCAACAAATGTCAGAAGTACATACCTTACTTAAAATAAAGTATAGGTTGTCATCAGGAAGGTCATCAAGCCATAGAAAAAAATTTATGCTATGAATATTTGTGCAATTTTCCTCTTGGATGGTTATAATGTTTAGAGGAGGATCACATAATCATATCCTCATAATCATATCTTTGCTGTGTTGTATCCTCTTTCCAAGAGCACAAACTTCATCAAAGTATTTAAAAAGTGACTGCATCTCATTTGGCAATTTTCCCTTCAGGTGATGAAAGCAAATAGGAGATCAAACTGGTGGAGTAAATATAAATGCTTTCATTATGCAATAAAATATAGAAATGTCTTCATTACTATCATACTGAATTAAATGAAGGTGTGTGTTTTAGTGGTTAAGTGGTAAATATATGGTTGTGTCCTTCAGCAAGACACTTTATTTCATTTTGCTTTAGTTCACTCAGCTGTCAAAAATGAGTTGTACCTGTAATTCAAAGAGCCAGCCTTGTTCCACACTGTGTATGCTGAATCTCCCTGAAAACTGCCTTAAGAGTATGTTTCTGTGGAATTTTCAGCCACTTACATGGTAATTTTATGAGCAGGTTGTTCTGTTGTTTAATGAATTCTAACACTCTTATCGTCGGAATTGATGGAGGTCCAACAACTGAGTCAGAAGCCCAAGTTTCTGAACTTTTTTTTAGACTGATTGAAAGAAGTGAAAGAAACAAGAATGGACGCTAATGTTAGCACCAAATTCACAGACAAAAGAGTCTCAGACAGCCAAATGAAAATAAATGCTTATATTGTAATAGAGAGTGCAGTTAGCAAAAATCTGAACAAGGATTTCCAAGGGAGAAATGTTTACATTTATCTTCATCATCCTTTAACATCCATTTTCTCTGCTGGCAAGAGTTGGCCGAGTCTTCACAGACTGTCAGTACTCAAGTGAAGCTGCTGACTTCTCAGATGGGCTGGGGGCCAGCACCACACTTACATATGGTCCCATGCTCTACTGAGTGCATTTTATTGTGTCACCACTACTATGGAGGTTGTTATGCCTTTGCCACAACTGAAGGGTTCTCCCAAACTTTTGTTTGGCAAGTTTTCTTATGAGTATGAAAAAAAAAAAGAAATTCCTCAAGCTAACACCAAAATGTGTATATTGTATATATAATTTATTAATTTTGATTGATGTATCCAGTTTAGAATAGGTACACTGTATGCCTGCATATCATAAGAAGTGTCTAAATGAGTTAGTGTCATGAAGGACATCGAGTTGTAAAACATTGCCTTAGAATGTCCTGTTCAACCCATGCCAACATGCATAAGTCAACATAAAAATGATGAGATAATGAAGATAATAACAATTTCTAAATTTTAGGACTTTAAATTATTAGGACAGTTGCTGTAAATATCAATAAATTTATGCATAATTTTTTCACCTATTTTTTTGAAAAATATTTAAAATATGTCAAATATTTTGTCTTTTCTTCAATTAACGCATTTCATCATCTTCCCCCTCAGGTTGTTTCTATACACACGTTTTTCTATGAATATATCTTTGTCAATATGTTATCAACAGATGTGTTTTCAGTAGATCTAGACCAAACCCATATTATATATATTTATATCTAAATAGTCTATATTCCATGTATAACAATAACATTCAGATTATTTATCTGACTTTTTTTTGTTTTTTTTTTGTTTTCTGAAAGCTGAAACTATTGTGAAACATTATTGAGTAAGTTTAATAGCTAAATGTCACCAGCACCAGCACCAGCACGATAGTCATCATTGCCATCATCATCATCATCGTCATCATCGTCATCATCGTCATCGTCGTCGTCGTCGTCGTCGTCGTCGTCGTCGTTGTTGTTGTTGTTGTTGTTGTTGTTGTCATGATCATTACTATTGTAATCATCATACTCATCAACATTATCCTTTTGATATTGTCTGAGTATGTCTGAATATGTGAGCATGCATGCATGAGTGTGTGAGAGAGAGAGTTATGCTGGAAACACTGTAAAAGTGTTCAGGTACATGAACTTTTCTATGGATGTTGACACACACACACACACACACACACACACACACACACACACACACACACACACACACACACACACACACACACACACACACACACACACACACACACACACACACACACCTGCTAGCAAGGATTGGACAAGTGGTCACAGACTGAATCAGTTCTCCAATGAATCTACTCGTATCTCAGATGCACAGAGGGCCCTACATCTCTCATATTTCTACATCTACTGAGAGCATTTTATCGTGGCACCAGCGAGGTTGTCATGTCATCTGAAGAACACCTGAAACCCTTTGTTTGGCAGGTTTTCTATGGCTGGATGCCCTTCCTATCACCTATCATATAATGTACTTGGTGCATTTTCCATGTAGACCACTAACCCTACAGTGGTTGTCATGTTTTTAACCAAACTAAAGAAGCTTCTTGACCTTTTAAGAAAGACTAGCCTTCAGCTGTAAAAAAAAAAAAAAACAGCCAAAATACAGTTCTGTTTGAGCAAGGTATGGCATGGCCAACTGGTCAGATTTGCCTCATAACCCCTCTAACCCATGCAAGCATGGAAAAATAGATGTTAATCAGTGATAGTGGTGATTGTGTGTGTGTGCGTGCGTCTTTGTGTATTATGCACTACATATATGTGGTGCTATTAAGGTAGTGCTATTAAGTTAGACATGGCCTGGGCCAATACTGAGCGAAACCTATCAAAGTTATCTGTTGCATAAACATTATAAGCACTATATATAAAATTGCATGAGGTAAACAACAAACTCCAATAACATCAACTCTATACAATTTCAATGGCTACAAAGCAAGGTAACTTTGTATGAGTTTTCACTTTGATCATGTTACTACATGTTAGAAGAATCACTTTCTGTCTTCACATCAGTCATCAACACTACCATCATCATCATTATGACCACTGTCATCACTACAACCATCATTATGTACTACTACTACTACTACTACTACTACTACTACTATACTACTTCTTTCAGCAATCCATCATCACAAACAGTATCCCTATCACTTCTACCACCACCTTCACTACCATCGTTCTCAACACTACTATTGTCCTTCACCACTCCCCCTGTCTATATAATACATGATATTTGATAACCTCCTACTCCAGTAACCCTGACAACATCATCTTTCAATATTCTAACAAGTATGTTCATGTCTCTCAGTAACAAAGCAATCATTCACTTTATTACTTTGGTCAATATTTCTGATTTATATATATATATATATATATATATATATATATATATATATTCTCCTCTTCCCTCCTTTTCACAGTCTTATGCAATTTCTCTATCTTTCTCCTCAATATTTGTATACTTTCCATTGTTGTCTTTATTTGATAATTTCATCATTTTTAGATGGAGATGAAAATAAAGTACCAAACATAAGAAAAAAAATATTCATCCAATTTTTTTTTCTAATTTCTTACCCTTGAAATGAATTGTGATCCAACTTTCTACTTTTTGCCAAAAGAGGGTTAGGCAACTTATAAACGATTGATGCATATACTAGGTTCTGTTCTGTTAAACTACTCTCTTGTGTACATAATTCAACCTCATACTTTAATTAAAAGAAGTCAATGATATTTAATCATCTCCCCCCCTCCCCATCATCATCATAATCCATTTGACAAAAGAGAAATCTTGTCTGTTCAATGAGGATTAAAAAGGTAGAAGAATAGGTAGTGCCCCCATGGTTCTTTAAGGTTTTATGATTTTTTTCAAGACCTAGCCTGAATGCTTTTAACATTAAAATCTGCTAATTGCACCTAATGACCTGGAGGCAATGTTAAATCAGGCAAGGGATAAAATTTACCAATCAAGAACTCAGAATACCAACATCTGGAACAGATACTGCATAGGATCTTGTACGTCACTCTAACAATTCTACCCATATAACTAGCCAGGACTGAAAGGAAGTGTCCCACACTTTACCAATTCACATCTTTCTTCTTGTATGACTTGCAGCAAATCAAACAGATGAGGTGAAAAGAGAACACATAGGTGTAGACTGGCATAGATTAGTAGTTAAGGTTTTCAGCTCATAAGAGTAAGGTGATGAGTTTGATTCCAAGACTGGGTGTCACCTCGTGTCCTTGAGCAAAATACTTTATTTCACATTTCTTCAGTCTACTCAGCTAGCAACCATGAGTTGTACCAGTAATTCAAGGGATCAGCTTTGTCACCCATTGTGTCACATTCAATATCCCTGAGAACTTCGTTAAGGGTGCATGTGTATTGGGGAATATTCAACCATTTACATGTTAATTTTATGAACAGGCTGTTTTGTTGATTGAATCAACTGGAGCACTCATTGGAAATAACAGAGGTCCATCAACAACTCTTATATACATTGTGTGAAAGGTGATTAAAAATGGATTGGAATAGATTAATGATTTAACAGATTTATTCAAAATGGTGTGCAATCAGAGTATGATACTATTCTGACTCTCCCCCTGTCTATATAATACATGATATATAATACATCTATTGATCAACTTCATGTACATTCAAGTTGTTCTGTTCCCAGAATCATCTTGATTTATTCATTTATGGAAGATCGTTTCACAAGATACTCGTTTCATATTGACCAAAGAGAGAGCCTCAACTTAGTTACTTTGCTCTCTACAGATTTCCCTCAAAAACCATGCTAACATCAGAAGTAAAGCAAGGACACACTGGACAATACAGTCCTACTGAACTCTAAAAAGATTAAATGTTTCTGGCTGGAATATTTTTAATTGTAGATTTGATGTACAGTTCTAATTTGGAGTTAAGCAATAACCTTCATCATTATCTATATATATATAAAACTGAGGATGTCTGTCTGTGTGTGTGTGTGTGTGAGTTTGAATCCCTAAAACTCGAGAACCACCAAACCGACTGTTTTCAAACTTTACACATGTAATACCTATGTTTCAGGGAGTGTTCTGAGCAAATAAAATTTTAAATTTTCAATGCCCTAGGGACCACATTAGGCGATTTAGCGATCTCTCTCTATAATTCTTAGTCTTTCTCTTTTTAGATAGATACATACATATAACGTCGTGCCCTTATAATATCTATCTGTATGTCTGACTGTCTGCATTACGTCACTTCCCTGAGGATGTCTGTCTCTGTGTGTGTGTCTGTGAGTTTGAATCCCTAAAACTCGAGAAGTACCCAACCGACCTTTTTCAAACTTTACATGTGTATTACTTATGTTTCAATGAGTGTTATGCACATAACAAATTCAACTTTTTGATCTCCTAGGGCCCGCATTAGGTGAAAAACTGCGTTTTTTAAGCTTTTTAGAGGTTTTTTTGAGGCGTTACATCAGACCGATTTCCTTGAAATTGTAACTGTATATTAGTCAGTCTCTTCTTCATACCGTGAGCAAAGAAAATCCAACTTTTATATGGCCTAGGGCCTGCATTAGGTGAAAAACTTCATTTTTTCCAGCTTTTTAGGGCTTTTTGGAGGCGTTACGTCTAGCCGATTTTCCCGAAATTTCAAGGCATATTATGCACATTAAAAAAATTCATTTTCTTGATCCCCTAGGGCCCGCATTAGGTGAAAACCTGCATTTTTCCTGCTTCATCAAGGTTAATCTTAAAGATTATCCAGCCATCAGAGTATTCGGTTTATTTTCTTTACATATTGTCCAGGCATGCAGTTTTTCCACGATTACGTCTGTTGGTGGCCCGCCTTCCAAAATACCTTATCCCATGCAACGCCGGGTACCACTGCTAGTATCTTATATGTGTAACGTGTATATAGTTTTAAATAGTTTCTATTTAACTGAGGTAGTGCAGGTACGTGTTGCTAATTAGCTTCCTAATTGTAAATATAGTATTTATTCTGGCACCCTATGTTCTGTGTTCAAATCCCACAGAGAGGCCAACTTTGTCTTTCATTATTCCAGGTTCAATAAATAAAGTACCAGTCAGAGGCAGTGGGCCAGCAGAATTATTAGAGCATCAGACAGGATGTCTTGGGCATTTGTTCCAGTTCTGCTTACTTGGCTGTTAGACTTAATCTACAAGGGTAACAGTTCAATACCCTCACCTGGCTTTTAGGTGCCTTTAGCAGAGTCTAGTACCTTCTTCCCACTAGTCTCATAAACCCTGACAAGTCTCATGGGTACTGTCTTCCCTCCTAACTAAATGATAAAAATAAATCTCTAAGTATGTACATGTACCTATACAACATGTTGAGTATCTATTTGCTTTTACTCATGTATATGTGAAAATACAGGTGTAAGTAGTCTCTGTATATATGTGAATATATAGACACATTAACACATCAAAGTATAGGTACATACACATATAATATATCATGATATTAGTATACAAACACATATCTATATAATGCATTATGATATAGGTATATATATATATATATATATGCACACACACAAACAAACACATAATTCTTCAAGGTAAAAGTATATATATATGCACATATGTAACAAATCAGGATATACATCAGTACACATACACACAAACACACACACTTACATACATAAATATATATATATATATAATTCATCAGGATATAAGTGTGACTCATTTCTCTTATGCCCTTTGATTTATTTATCAATTGATTTATTCATTGTCCTGTTACATTGGGCCGTAAAAGGTCTTCTTCATTAACAAAGGTTATTGTTGCTGCTGTTATTATTAGTTTTGATAACTTAACAATGGTTTCATATATATATAAGAGAGAGAGAGTGAGAGACCAGGCTGACATTTCATCTGCCCAATTATGATGTCTTTTGTAGTGAGCCACTTAACACTATTTCACTTTGGCATTAACCCCAATATGCAGTGGCTGCTTATCATATCTGCTGTCACTGTTGGTTGGCTTCATGGAGAAAACCTAAGATCAAAGATATAGCTGGAAGGCCATGGCATCCTCTCTCTTTTTTTTTTTTTTTTTTTTTTTTTAATAAGCTTTTTGATACCAAACTGCATTAAACTATCTCTAGTTCTATGATACAATGCTGTTTGTTTTCAAATATTTTATATTTATCTAAAAACCTTCCATTATAATTTATGAGAGAACCTTTATGTACCAGTAATATGAAAGTTAACTATATTACAGAATCCTTTCCAATTCTTTATAATTTTCAAATTGTTTTGAAAATTATAGTCAGTATCTTTCAATAGAAATATGGTAATAGAAGGGTTAAGATATTGTTTATAAAGGTTAATTAAGTCATTACAACATAGGGAAAAATGTTTGTTTGTTCCAGCTATCTGTATTTTCAGTTCAAACCCTGTTGTCATCAACTTTGACTTTCATCCTTTGGGACCAGTAAAATAAAGTACCAGTCTAGGGCAGTGGGGTAGCACAATTGTTAGAGCATCAAACTAGACACCTTTCAGTATTTGTTCTGACTCTTTGTGTTTTGGGGTTCATGTGTGCTACACCCAATCTATCACCTATTTAATACTACCACCTGGCACCTTTGGAGCTTAGTGGAGTTCACTCTGGTGCAACTATTTGGGGCAGAACTCCTGTTTGAAGATAATTTCCTCTCCAACACTAATTACAGAAATGGTCTGTCTGCAAGTGCATGAATTGTTTTCAGTGGCAGTGCAGTCTCCTCTCCTGCACACTGCATCTGATCTCTCTTATGCCCAGTTTCTCTCTCAGTTCATTTGTGCTTTGTTATCCATGTATTTTACTATTACAGATCCATTGAAGCATTCAAGCTTCATTTCTTTCCAATCTTCACAGGTTCTCTGCATACAACTTGCTACCATGCAACATTGCTGTTCATATACATGCACCATACAATTAGCCCTTGATTTTGAGGGGAAGAACCTTTAGTAGCTAGCGGCAGTAGTGGCTCCCTGAACTTTTTCCATCCTGTTCTCACCCTGGCTACTGTATTTTCTGAACACTGACATGTTCACTGCTGGTGTGTTCACCCAGGTAGCAGAAGCTGTCCACTGCTTCTATAGAACCCTTTCAGAATTTGATAGTGCTTGTTTCCTGTGGCTATTTGCTGATTACTGTTCCTGTGCAATGACCTCATGTAAAACCTACATTCTTAGCTAATCTATCTCTAGTGTAACCATAGTTTGCATTTGGGACAGAGGATGAAATTTCTACCTATGCCTTTCCTACACACTGATCAAGGCCATTTCCTTGAGGGGTTCAGGAACCTGTTTTCCAATCTACTTACTAGGACCTTAGTCTTTGTCTGGTCTAATTTAAGACCTTTTGAGTCTAGGCCAAGCTTCCAGATTTGGAATTTCTTCTCTAATTCTGCCATAGATTCAGCTATAAGTGTTAGATAATCTGCATACAGAAGTTCCCATGGGCAGCCAGTCCTAAACTCCTCTGTTATAGCCTGTAGTATGGTAATAAACAGGAGAGGGCTAAGAATAGAGCATTGGTGGACACCTATATGCATGCTAAATTCTTCACTATAGTCATTGGTGATCCTAGGTTTGCTGACTGCTCCTCTATACATGGTTTGTACAGCCTTCACAAGCCACTCATCTACTCCTAGTTTTCTGAGAGCCCACCAGATTATGACCCAAGCAATGTCTAACTTAGTAGAGAGTTATTGTTTTTGGAGACATAT
>OZ024742.1:149823332-149825832 GCA_964016885.1 Eledone cirrhosa | reverse complement strand
GTATATGTATATGTATATATGTATTATATATGTATATATATATATGTATTATATATGTATATATATATATGTATTATATATGTATATATATATATGTATATATATAATCCCAATATGTATATATATATATGTATTATATATGTATATATGAATTATATATGTATATATGTATTATATATGTATATATGAATTATATATGTATATATGAATTATATATGTATATATGTATTATATATGTATATATATATATATGTATTATATATGTATATGTATATATATATATATATATATATATATGTATTATATATGTATATATATATATATATATATATGTATTTTATATGTATATATATATATTATATATGTATATATATATATTATATATGTATATATATATATTATATATGTATATATATATGTATTATATATGTATATATATATTATATATGTATGTATATATATATTATATATGTATATATATATGTATTATATATGTATATATATATATATTATATATGTATATATATGTATTATATATGTGTATATATATGTATTATATATGTGTATATATATGTATTATATATGTATATATATATGTATTATATATGTATATATATATGTATTATATATGTATATATATATATATTATATATGTATATATATATATATTATATATGTATATATATGTATTATATATGTGTATATATATATATATGTATTATATATGTGTATATATATATATATGTATTATATATGTGTATATATATATATATGTATTATATATGTGTATATATATATATATGTATTATATATGTGTATATATATATATATGTATTATATATGTGTATATATATATATATGTATTATATATGTGTATATATATATATATATGTATTATATATGTGTATATATATATATATGTATTATATATGTGTATATATATATATATGTATTATATATGTGTATATATATATATATGTATTATATATGTGTATATATATATATGTATTATATATGTGTATATATATATATGTATTATATATGTGTATATATATATATGTATTATATATGTGTATATATATATATATGTATTATATATGTGTGTATATATATATATGTATTATATATGTGTATATATGTATTATATATGTGTATATATATATATATGTATTATATATGTGTATATATATATGTATTATATATGTGTATAAATATATATGTATTATACATTGATTTTAGAGTTTCAATATTTTGGCTAGGAGTAGAGCAGGCTTCACTCTCAAGAATTGACCATAAAGAAAAATTGAGAGGGTTGAGATCTGGTGATGTGGGAAGCCACTCTTCCTTACTGATCCATGCAGGACAATGGTCTCTACACCACTGTTGTGTTATGCGAGCAGTGTGTCTCATCACTCCATCTTGTTGGAGAGTCCAAATGTCATCGCCATAAACAGATGTGCACCATGGAAACAGTGCTCCTTCCAAAATATCCTTTATGTAAAGTTCTTTGTTAATTTTAACTCTTTGAGGCACAAAAATCAGAGGAGACTTTCCACTTTCAGAAATGGCTGCCCAAACCATCACTGATGCCGGTTTCTGTGTTCTGAACACTTTTCCTACACTTGAAGGAATTGATTTGATACTTTTTGCAAGTAGTCCATCATTTTGATGATTGTGAGACTGTTGCACAGTGAATAACTTCTCATCTGTAAAGATGATGTTTTGCAGCGTGCCATCCTTGATACGGTTCAATAGCAGTTTACTTCTGGAGGGCCTCTTTTCAATTGTGGCTGCAGAAAGAAGCTGCCTCTTTTGGAACTTATCGGGTGACATCCCCAGCTCATCTCGACATATCCTCCGCATAGTTCTCGGCGATGTTTCTGCTTCTTCTGCCATTTTTCTCATGGACCTTCTTGGATTACACCTTATTTTTTCCCTCACACTTTTAACGAGTTTTGGTGTTCTTGAGGTGTGAGGGCGTCCGGATCGAGGTCTGTCTTTGGTCAATGAACTTTCCTTAAATCGATCGATTGTCCTTTTGATCAACATTCTATTGATCTTAAGAGTTTTCCCCAGTTTAGATATCTTGGGTGGAGTCAGACCTTTTTCATGCTTTTCTATTATGAACTTTCTTTTCAATTCTATGGACATTGCAATGTTCTGAAAAATAGTTAATATGGTTATAGTGCATGGATTTGATACAAATATATTAGTTATATTAGCAACATAATGTATTTTTAAAATTGATTTAAACTTTGTAACAGGAATTATGCCCCACTCTGTATATGTATATATATGAATACGTGTGTTTGTATATGTATTTCAACACACACGCACGTGCGCACACATCAGGTTTTCCAATAAGTAAAAGATACTGTTAATATCCACAAAATAATTTAATACAAAAACACGCATGCAATGAATTTTTTTGTTAGATGACACATTCGTTAACTACCAATCTTTAATCTAGATTATTTGTTTTTCTTACTCAATCAATATA
>OZ024742.1:149808332-149813332 GCA_964016885.1 Eledone cirrhosa | reverse complement strand
CATTGTTTGCATTTGGGGCAAAGAATGGAGTTCCTACCTACACCTTTCCTACATACTGAGCAAGGCCATTTCCCTGAGGGGATCTGGGTTCTGTTTTCTCGTCTACTTATAAGGACCTTAGTCTTTGTCATGTTGACTTTGAGGCCCTTTCTCTCTAGTCCCTGCTTCCAGGTTTGGAATTTATTCTCTAGTTCTACCATAGATTCAGCTATGAGTGCGAGGTCATCAGCATACAGGAGTTCCCATGGGCATCCGGTCTTAAACTCCTCCGTTATTGCCTGCAGGACTATGATGAACAGGAGAGGGCTAAGAACAGAGCCCTGGTGGACCCCAACCTGTACGCTAAATTCCTCGCTATACTCATTGCCAATCCTAACTTTGCTGACTGCTCCCCTATACATGGCTTGTACCGCTTTCACAAGCCATTCATCTACTCCTAGTTTTCTAAGAGCCCACCAGATTACTGCACGTGGAACTCTGTCAAAGGCTTTCTCAAGGTCGACAAATGCCAAGTAGAGTGGCTTACTTTTAGCTAGGTACTTTTCCTGTAATTGCCTCACAAGGAAGAGCGCATCAGTGGTGCCTTTCCCTGGTACAAACCCAAATTGCATCTCGTCTATATTCACCCGGTCCCTAATCAGCTGTGCTATAACTCTTTCTGTTACTTTCATGACCTGGTCCATCAACTTTATACCTCTATAGTTTCCTCTATCTAGTGCATCGCCTTTACCTTTGTAGCAGTTGACAATGATGCTACTGCACCAATCTTTTGGTATGGCCCCCTCTAGTATTACCTGGTTAACGATACGTGTGGTTATAGTGTGACCTACAGACCCAGATGCCTTCAGCATCTCGGCAGCTATACCCGATGGACCGGTTGCCTTCCCTATCTTCATATCTCTGATTGCCTTACTTACTACGCTGCCGCTGACTTGTACTGCTGGTCCCTCTATAGGGTCTACGTGGGGTAGGGTCTCTTCTTCCCATGCATTCTCCTCATTTAGTAATCTATCATAATGACTCTTCCATGCATCTTTCTTCTCAGCACTTGTGAGGGCAAGCTCACCTTTATCATTCCGGATACACTTCTCTCCAATGACATCACAACTATCTCTGACACACTGCCTCGCAATCTTGAATACCTCCTGTTTCTGGTCCTCACGTTGTAAAACATGCTTGAATTTTCTATCCTCTGCTTCCCTCCTAGCTAAGTATACTTGTCGCCTAGCTTCCCTCTTGGTCTCTATGTAATGTACCCTGCTCCCCCCGTTCTTCCATTCTTTCCATGCCTGTCTCTTGGCCTTGACTGCTTCATCTACCTTATTGTTCCACCACCAAGTCACTCTCCTCCTGCTTGAGGTCTTACTCCAGCCACAAACCTCATCCGTCGCCTCTAGTAAGTTATTTTTTAGGAACTCCCAGTTCTCTTCTACGTTAAATGTCTCTATCTGTTCTTCTTTACTGTCGTAGGCGTTGAGTAAAATATCTTTAAATCTGTTACTGGTTGAGGGGACTTTCAGCTTCCAGATCTTTCTTCTCCAGGTTGGCCTCTGTTTCAGGGCTCGTCTAGTTCTGACCGTGAGGTCGCTGACAACTAAGCTATGTTGGGATGTACATTCCTCACTAGGGAAGGCTTTTGTGTTTACGACCGTCCATCTGTCACGTCCTCTGATGAGGATAAAATCTAACTGACTAGAGTGCTCCCCTGATCTATAGGTGATCAGGTGGTTGTCGGGTTTTTTAAAGTTTGTGTTACATATCGACATGTCATTGGCGTCGCAGAATTCTAGAAGTCTGAATCCTTCCTCATTCCTTGTGCCAACTCCATGGCCTCCATGTACTCTATTGAAGCCGTCGCAGTGTTTACCTACGTGTCCGTTAAAATCTCCTGCAATGATTAGGAAGTCCTTGTCGTCTGTTAGAGCAGTAGTGTGTATTAGGGACTCGTAAAACCTATCCTTAAGTTCGTCTGGCAGCCCCGATTGGGGTGCGTAAGCTGATATTATTGTGGTAATTGTCTTATTCAGGACTAGTCTGAGTTTAATGATTCTTGCATTTACCCTGTACACTGAGATTACTTTATCTACCCACTTGTCAGCTAATAGTATACCTACACCACCCATCCCATCGTCATTTCCCACCCAGAAAAATTTGTAGCACTGGCTTTTTCCTACAAGGACTCTAGCAGACCCTCCTCTCCATCTAGTCTCTTGCACACAGCATACATCAACTTCCTTTCGCTCTAGCATTTCTACGATTTCTCCTGCTCTTCCTTTCATTGAGCCTACATTGATGGTACCAACTCGGAGTTTTGGGCATTTGTCGACACTCGTAGGGGAGGGTCTCTGGGTTGGCGCTTCACGTGGGTGCTTGGTAGCTCGCAGATTCATATTTCATCTATTGATTCAGAGTTGCTCGTGTATTCCCAGCTCATCCATCCCTAACGGTGGGAAAATTGAGGGCTAGAAGGACAGTGGTGGTGGGGTAATGGCAGGGTGTGTTGGGATGCGCCAGAGGAGGAGAGAGTTAGTTAGGCAGGTAGTAGCAGCAGCAGCAGTGGAAATGGCATGCTAGGTTTGATTGGTCGAATAGACTATGGTGGTGTGTGGGGGTGGGGGGGAGGGAAATTGTGAGGTAGGAACTGAGGGTCGCATGGTAAATATCCAAGTTAATACTACATCAGTAAAATTAACAATAATAACGTCATGAAAAAAGCTACTAAGAGAAACCCTCGAAAATTTATCGCTAATACAGCAGGGAAAATTTAACGCTAATACAGCAGGGAACATCATAATATTAACGACATGAAAAAGCTACTAAGAGAAACCCTCGAAAATTTATCGCTAATACAGCAGGGAAAATTTAACGCTAATACAGCAGGGAACATCATAATATTAACGACATGAAAAAGCTACTAAGAGAAACCCTCGAAAATTTATCGCTAATACAGCAGGGAAAATTTAACGCTAATACAGCAGGGAACATCATAATATTAACGACAATATGTAGGCTAAAATACCTTCGTAGATTAGGTGGATGGCTGGCTGGGAAAATTTGAATCAGCTCAGTGGTACATTTTAGCAGAGAAGAATGGCAAAGTGTCTTATCTCTTCAATATTTTCAGATTGAATGAATTAGGTTAAAGACAGGGTAGTAAGCCTTAAAGAAGTGCATAGAGGGGGGGGGGGGGTAGGAACTGAGGGTCGCATGGTAAATAACTGAGAGAGATACAATAGGATTAGAATACCGCATGGTAAATATCCAAGTTAATAAGTTAATACTACATCAGTAAAATTAACAATAATAACGTCATGAAAAAAGCTACTAAGAGAAACCCTCGAAAATTTATCGCTAATACAGCAGGGAAAATTTAACGCTAATACAGCAGGGAACATCATAATATTAACGACATGAAAAAGCTACTAAGAGAAACCCTCGAAAATTTATCGCTAATACAGCAGGGAAAATTTAACGCTAATACAGCAGGGAACATCATAATATTAACGACATGAAAAAGCTACTAAGAGAAACCCTCGAAAATTTATCGCTAATACAGCAGGGAAAATTTAACGCTAATACAGCAGGGAACATCATAATATTAACGACAATATGTAGGCTAAAATACCTTCGTAGATTAGGTGGATGGCTGGCTGGGAAAATTTGAATCAGCTCAGTGGTACATTTTAGCAGAGAAGAATGGCAAAGTGTCTTATCTCTTCAATATTTTCAGATTGAATGAATTAGGTTAAAGACAGGGTAGTAAGCCTTAAAGAAGTGCATAGAGGGGGGGGTAGGAACTGAGGGTCGCATGGTAAATAACTGAGAGAGATACAATAGGATTAGAATACCGCATGGTAAATATCCAAGTTAATAAGTTAATACTACATCAGTAAAATTAACAATAATAACGTCATGAAAAAAGCTACTAAGAGAAACCCTCGAAAATTTATCGCTAATACAGCAGGGAAAATTTAACGCTAATACAGCAGGGAACATCATAATATTAACGACATGAAAAAGCTACTAAGAGAAACCCTCGAAAATTTATCGCTAATACAGCAGGGAAAATTTAACGCTAATACAGCAGGGAACATCATAATATTAACGACATGAAAAAGCTACTAAGAGAAACCCTCGAAAATTTATCGCTAATACAGCAGGGAAAATTTAACGCTAATACAGCAGGGAACATCATAATATTAACGACAATATGTAGGCTAAAATACCTTCGTAGATTAGGTGGATGGCTGGCTGGGAAAATTTGAATCAGCTCAGTGGTACATTTTAGCAGAGAAGAATGGCAAAGTGTCTTATCTCTTCAATATTTTCAGATTGAATGAATTAGGTTAAAGACAGGGTAGTAAGCCTTAAAGAAGTGCATAGAGGGGGGGGGGGGGTAGGAACTGAGGGTCGCATGGTAAATAACTGAGAGAGATACAATAGGATTAGAATACCGCATGGTAAATATCCAAGTTAATAAGTTAATACTACATCAGTAAAATTAACAATAATAACGTCATGAAAAAAGCTACTAAGAGAAACCCTCGAAAATTTATCGCTAATACAGCAGGGAAAATTTAACGCTAATACAGCAGGGAACATCATAATATTAACGACATGAAAAAGCTACTAAGAGAAACCCTCGAAAATTTATCGCTAATACAGCAGGGAAAATTTAACGCTAATACAGCAGGGAACATCATAATATTAACGACATGAAAAAGCTACTAAGAGAAACCCTCGAAAATTTATCGCTAATACAGCAGGGAAAATTTAACGCTAATACAGCAGGGAACATCATAATATTAACGACAATATGTAGGCTAAAATACCTTCGTAGATTAGGTGGATGGCTGGCTGGGAAAATTTGAATCAGCTCAGTGGTACATTTTAGCAGAGAAGAATGGCAAAGTGTCTTATCTCTTCAATATTTTCAGATTGAATGAATTAGGTTAAAGACAGGGTAGTAAGCCTTAAAGAAGTGCATAGAGGGGGGGGGG
>OZ024742.1:149705832-149800832 GCA_964016885.1 Eledone cirrhosa | reverse complement strand
AGTGCTGGGTTCTTTTTTGCCGTTGCACCTCCACGACCACTTTGCAGTGGAATGATAAAGACCCCAGTCCCTATCATCTCATTTCTACAGCTGAGTAAACTGGAGCAATGTGAAATAAAGTGTCTTGCTCAAGGAAACAACACATCACCCGGTCTGAGAATTGAACTCACAACCTTTCGATTGCAAGGCCAATTCTCTAACCACTAAGCCATGTGCCTCCATAGATAGTATAGAGTAATAATAAATGTGAAGACTAAAATCTGAAGAGGGCTCGATAAGGATTATATATATATATATCAAATATATATATATATAAAATCCTTATCGCGCCCTCTGCAGATTTAAGCAAAGAATCGCTGCTGTCACCCTTAATGGGATCTTGAAGATCGCGTTTAGGGTGAAAGCAGCGATTCTTTGCTCAAACTTTAATCTGTTTTTATAATATATATATATATCATCATAATCAACATCATACGCCCGCTTTCGCTGTTAGTAAGGGTTAGACACGTCTACATAGATGAAGTCAGTATTGAAGCAGGTCTACTGACATCCCAGACAGGCCGAGGAGTTTGCACTCTGTTTATGTATGGTCATATACAAACTGAAGTGTCCTACCATCCCCTTGTTTGGTCAGCTGTCTATGGCTGGATTCCATTCCTAACACTAACCACCTTACAGTGTGTACTGGGTGCTTTTATCACAGATATCGCCAAGACGAAGGAATTTGTCATGTCCTTGACACAACTAAGGTGTTCTTTCCAACCCTTTGTTTGGCAAGCTTTCTACAGCTGAATACCCTTTCTATCAACAACCACTTTACAGCATGTACTGGGTGCTTTTATTGTGTATATTACGAAGACCAAGGAGACTGTCATGTCCTTGAAACAATTAAAGGGTCCTTCCAACCCTTTGTTTGGCAATATTTCTATGGCTGGATGCCCTTCCTCACACCAACTACTTTACAGCATGTAGTGTATGTGTCTCTCATGTAGATTACCAACACTAGAGGAGTTGTCTTTGACATAACTAGTGTCCTCTCAACCCTTTTAGGCATGGTTTCTACAGTGGGGTGCTCTTCCTGTCACCTCCACCCTTACAAACAGGATAAAGTGAGCGCATAATTTTTTTAACAATCTCATATAATAAATGATTTTAAGATTTGTGTGTGTGTGTGTGTGAGTAGTATCATCATCATCATTTTATGTCTGCTTTTCCATACACACAGAATGTTTAGTAGTGGAAGAGTTGCTATGAAGTAAGACCACAAATATTCCCTTTATATTATATGTGAGATGTTAGCAATATCCATCTATTCTTTCCCACTACAGGCTTGTGCTGAAGCCCAAAATAATTCCCAACATTCTATTTGTTGAAAGTGTTTTGTGAAAAATTCTTTGCTATGACTGGTTAAGATCTATCCTTGTTACTCTGTGTGTGTGTGTGTGTGTGTGTGTGTGTGTGTGTGTGTGTGTGTGTGTGTGTGTACATGCATCAATGCCTGTGAAATTACTGTTAAATTATAAAGTATATGCTGAAAGAGAAAATTCAATCCATAATAGGAAATGGTTTTGGTCTTGTAGGGGTGTTAGCAACAGTAGTGATGAATATAATGGGTTGATTTATGTTAATATCTATGAGGAAGTGATGATGGGGTTGATGTTGTTGGTTATTTATGATAGTGATGATGTAATATAAATCTTGGAAAATTTTCGAAATGGTTTTCATTTTGCTGCCAACTGTAAAATAACAGCAACAAGAGCAATAATGATTTGTCCAGACAACAATCAATTAAATTGACCCCAGTACATTATTAAATTGTTGTTATTTTATAATGTATTCCCCCCCACTGAAACTCCAGTCGATGAAGGGAGACAAAGTAGACTATAGCAGGATTTGTGCTTTTGATGGAAAGGATCATAATTAAATACTGCAAGGCATATAGATTCCCCAACGTATGGTCCTCAGTCTCTACAAAAATTGTGATAATTATGATTTACTACCATTGGGACACATTTTGGGTGAAGAGCTCCTGCTGATTGGTTTTGCCTGTAAAATCTGTCCAGCAATTCTTTCCCAAGACATTCTAACCTCATGCCCATAATATCAGAGCTGTAATCTCTCAATTCAGAGAAGTAGAGAAGTTCTACCTGAAGTGACACTCTGATCCCCAAGCTACACACTCTATCAAGTAACATTGCTCCAAAGACCCTTCAGAGGAACTCCATTTCGGTAATGGTTAGCCCCAATTCTAAAATGAAGATAGCGAGTTTGGTTTTTATGCCTACCACCCTTCTTTTGACTACTGAATGCTGAAGTTGGCGCATCACTGCACCAGCTCCTGTGAACCTTGCACTTAATTCAGCTTCCTGCCTTCCATCACTCATGAACATGACCCCAAAATTTTTTAACTTCTCCACTTGCTTCAGTGGAACTCCATTCACATGTAGAGTGCATTGTGCCGGCTTCCTTGAGAGAAGGAGTGTCTCAGTTTTCACAGAACTGATTTTTATTCCTAGAAGTCCCCCTCCATACCCGCTATCAAGAACACATTTGGGGTTCTCCTCTCTTTAGAGAGGTGCATCCTCATAAGATGAAAAGAATACTTTGCTGATCTTCTAAACCCGACCACAACAGCATATTCTGATGTACACGAGGTGCATCTGGAAGCAGTGGCTAATCCCTCAAAGGCTGCAGTTAAAGAGCTCAAATGTGGCAAGTCCGCTGGGGAAAATGAAATCTCACCCAAGATGTTAAAAACCTTAAATAAAGAAGGTATTCTTTGGCTGATTCATGTGTTCTGGGTGGTCTGGATCTCTGGAAAGGCACCTAAGCAATGGCAATCAGGAGTGATAATCCCAATTTTCAAAATGGGAGACAAGAGAGATTGTTCCAATTACAGAGGGATCTCCTTGTTAAGCCTTCCCGGTATAGTCTATGCTAAGTGACTGGCAAAGAGATGTAGGGAGATTGTCAAGTCCAGATTCTTAACATCACTTGGAAGAGTCACACTGTCAATATAGAACTTTATGATAGTCTGCCAAAACTTGCTCAGCAAAGATAGTGATTTGCAAGTTACCATTTGAAACATCTTGAAGCTATAGTCACAAATCTAGTGCTATGGCAGCCAATGCATGAACTGATTAACCACAGGAGATAACTCAGCAACTTTATTGACATGTTTAAAAAAAGATAGTATTTAAAAAGATAGTTGAAGACTGTAACAGAAATAAACAGTGATAGTGGATGAAAACATTTGGTATGAATATGTCTCCCTAGATTTGATTGGAAGGTTGGCTGAGATGAGATGAGATGAACTGTTGTAGCTCATAATTGGAGGATATGAAAAGCAGAGAAGGATTCCAGAGGTAACAGTCCTTTGGAGCAAGGCTTACTTAAAAAGGTTTTGTAAATAAAAAAAATTAAAAAAATCTCTCTCTCTCTCTCTCTCTCTCTCTCTCTCTCTCTCTCTCTCTCTCTCTCTCTCTCTCTCTCTCTCTCTCTCTCTCTCTCTCTCTCTCTCTCTCTCAATACTTACATGCATGGACACACACACTCTGAGACACACACACACACACACAGAAACTCCACATGTGACCTGTTCCTTTATTCCTGTTCTGTTAATGTTACTTTAATAGCTATAACCTGTTGACCTTTTTGACACTATAGCCTGACCCTACCACCCTTTGTTTCATATACTTCCTCCCTCAAACAAGCACACAGTAGTACACACATACATGTGTGTATATATATATGGGTGTCTTGTGTGAGTGTCACAGACTTTTCTATTTTGTTAAATATCACTCCAAACTATCATTGACCTTTCTAACTACAGAACCCCCATTCTCCACTTTAGATAACTTTGTCAGCTGAGTATGCCACTCCTCAGTTTCCTTCCTTTGGATCACTTCAGCCACTTAACACACATACACACAAACACACATACACACATACACATAGGGACAGATAGACAGACATTCACATATAGGGACAAAGAGTCAGGTACATACACACAGATACAACACAATCTATTACACACATACACACACATACATACACACACAAATAACATATTTTTATGTATATGTGTGTCAAGCATAATTATTACACACACAAATCACACATTGACATGCATAAGGCACACACACATACACTGACTCCAGTATTTACCCCAGACTCTTCTCTGTTCTTCTAGTGAATAACAGATAAAGCTTCTCCTAGATAGTATGCAATCATATCACAGAAAAGTTTCTTGATGGAAATATTATTAGTGGACATAATATGGTTCAGAAGTTTACTTTTTAACTGTTTAAGCATTTACATTACTCTATACATACTATTGTATTTTTATGGTAAAGGCTTTATCTTACATAATTATCTCACATAATATTGAATCCACAAGATTTTGATGTTATTTATTTTGAGAACAATACCTTAACATCAATATGAGCGGGCAGTTAAGGCCAGTTTGAACAGAAAGAGGTGAGAGAATTCTGTCTGGAAACGGATGGTTTAAATGCTATAGGGTTAAGCATTATGGCAAATTTGACTTTTACCATAGCCTCAGGTCCGTTTATGCCTTGTGGGTAAAAAGTATTTGGAAGCCCATCAGATTAACTGTACCTGTAATTCAAATGGATAACCTTATCGCATACTGTGTTCCACTGAATCTCCCTGAGAATTGTCTGTGAAATACCCTGCTTCTTGTGTGCTAATTTGACAAGTAGCTATTTTGTCGATCAAGCAACTGAAACATTCATCATTAAAACTGACAGGTCCATTTATTCTTTTAACATTTCCTGAAATATCAATGAATAATAAATGAGTCTCTATAGGGTTGCTTGATCTATTGAAATAACAGCTCAATTCCCTCATATCATGTCCTACATTTAAAAAAGGCTCTTTAACCTTTTAGCATTTAAACCGGCCATATCTGGCCAGGCCTCTCTCCCCTCTTTCTGTTCAAACCAGCTATAACCAGCCACTCATACTGATGTTAAGGTATTGTTCTGAAAATAAATAATATCAAAATCTCATAGATTTGATATTATGTGAGATAATTATGTAAGATAAACCCTTTACTGTGAAAATATAATAGCGAATATAGAGTAATGTAAATGCTAAAGAGTTAAAGTAAGCAATGACATTATCATATCCCATCAAAACAATATATCCTTCAGCTTAGCAGTTCACTGATTGTGAGCACTATATATCATTTTTTAATCTAAAAAGTATGGAGTGGTCAGGAAAGGCTTTTGGTCATATCTGGTCATATCATGAAAAAGTAGGTATAAAAACAATGATGATAATAATGATGTACTAAGTAGTTGACATAAGCTGGTGGTAAAGACAAAGATGGTTGTGTACAATGCCTGGGTCATCGGCACACTGCTGTCTGGCAGTGAGACAGGAGAGGCAACTCAACACTTTCCATCTGAGAAGCATGCGCCATATCCTGGCAGGGCAGAGTGCCCAACGCCAAGGTCCTTATTTGTGCTGGCCTTCCCAGCATGCTTACCCTGCTCTGACAGTGCAGACTACACTAGCTAGGACATCTCCACCGCATTAATGATGGCTGCATCCCCAAAGATATCTTATATGGGGGAACTGGCCTCTGGAAAGAGGGCCACCAGTCGATCTCAGCTGCGATACAAGGACATTAGGAGAAATATGAAGGCCATTGAGATCAATACAGAGACCTGGGAGGGCCTTGCAGCTGACCGGCCAAGATGGAGAAACACCCCGAATCAACACCTCACATCAGGGGAGGAGAGTTTGATGACTGCAGCAGCGGACAGAAGAGCCCAGCAAAAGGAGTGCAATAAGACCAGAGACCATATACAGATGTGTTTGATGTGACAGAGACTGTCACTCGTATATAGGTCTGTTTAGCCACCAGAGATGTTGCTCCAGCTGAGCTAACAACAGGAGACTACCCATTGTCAGCCTTGACCAAAGGAGGCCTTAACTTCAAAAAAGTAGTTGAGGAACGTTTAACTCCTAGATAGGAATAAAACTCTGTCAGTTCCAAAGATTAGTATTTCAGGTGTTTGATCAACGAAACTAACTTCTTGAAATTTGTAAGCAGCTGGGCATTCCACAGGTGCATGTACCCTGAACAAGTTCTTAGGGAGATTCAGTGTGACACACTGTGACATGGCTGGCTCTTTAAATTACAGATACAGTAAATCCTACAAGTTTTCAAACAATTTTCATCTACCCAATTTCACTCTCAAGGCATGGGTGAACCCCAGGCTATGATAAATGACATTTACCTGATACCATGTACTAGGATTGAACCTAGGACATAATAATTGTGAAGCAAGGTTCTAAAGCATTAGATAGGTTACTGGCCTATTCCAATATTTACCGATAGAGGAATTTTAGTACTGCATTTGAAGCAAACACTTGAGAACATGATCATATCTTCTTCATCTTATAATTAATATCTATTTTATCTATTTTATAGCTAAACAGACTGAGCCATTAAGAGTTACATTTCTTTCAGAAGCACAATGAAACCCTATTGTTATTAACGTCAAACCAGTGACCTTTCAAGAACTTCTAACAACTGTGATCACCAAAACTTCATTTACATGAAAATATTTAAATTAGAAAAAAAATTCAATCTTATGATAGTTTAGGACATCATCATTATCCTCATCATCATTCCCCACACTTGCATGTCTTATATGAATTGTCATACTCTGAGGCAAGTCAGACTACTATGTCTTGCTCATACGATCCATTATGGAATGGTTTCTATGACTGGATACCCATCCTAATGTCAACCACTTTACAGCATAATCTAGATTAATTTTCTCATGGCACCACCACTACCACCTTACAGAATGGGGCAAGGTACTCTTTTTGTGACACCAACACTAGCACTTTACAATGTTGGATAAGTGTATTTAATCACGGCAGTAGTTGTGAACAACAAGAAAAAAATCATTTTATTATAAATTTGTTTCATTGAAATATAATTTCTCTTTGCAGATATCTGTCAAGCAATTAAACTGAATCATGGGTGTTTTAGCTGGACTTGTACGATGCCTGTTCATCCTCTTTAATTTTATTTTCTGGGTAAGTTCATTTAACTCATCTGATATAACTCTTTTGGTACCATGTTTCTATGTTTTAAAATAATCTAGCATTTAGAACGTCTTACTAATATAACTAAGTCTTTCATTATTAAGCTAGTGTTTCAAACATTTTTTAATAAAATTATGGTGGAAGGTTTGAAGATAAATCTTAACACTTTAAAATAAACAACTTTGTTTCATAGAACCAGAAGTAATTTCAGATAGTTTGGTTTCAGGAGGGTTTACATTTCTGCTTAATATATTTTGTCTTCTGGGTAAAGAAACCCTTCATTACAAACTTAACATTTTCCTACTTAGCTTCATCTATCTTCTTCCTACACACAATTTTGTAAACTTTTTTACCATTTTTGGTGTTGAGAAGGCATACCCTGTGTTCAAGATTGTCACAAAAAAAGCTGTATGAAATTTTTAAAAAGTTGTGGATTGTATCTGAAATTAAACCAGAATGAAAATCTTGTTTGCAAATTAAAAAATATATATAATATATAAGAATTACTTGTAGGTCAATTCTACTTTACTTCGTTAATAATTCAAAATGACATGTAAAAATTTAATGTATGATATGCACTGGGGTACATAAAAATTTAGTGGTGAGAAATAATGTGGCAACTACATTAATGTGTAAGGTGTGTATATATGGAGAGCTACAGATGATGAAGGGAATGTTAAGCTGGATGTTGGGAATAGTGTGAAGATGGAAGGAGTGAAAACGTTTTAGAATGGAATGTGCATGGAGGTTCCAAGAACTGAGTAGTGTGCTAATAAGAAAAGTGCCATTGAAACTAAAGGGAAATATTTATGATGTATGTGTGAGAAGAGCTATGGTTTACAGGAGTAAGATATGTGATGGTTTGGTGGATGAGTGGAGTATCATTCAGTGAGAGAGTGGAGGGAAACAAACAATGAATTGCAGATGGTGGTGGGAATAGAGCCAGTGATAAATAATTGTTTCTACTTTAGGCACAAGGCCAGCAATTAACCAGTACATTACTGGTACTTTATTTTATCGACCCCGTAAGGATGAAAGGCAAAGTCAACCTCGGCGGGATTTGAACTCAGATCGTAAAGGGACGTAACTATGCTGGAAAGCATGGCGTCCGACCCTCTACCGATACTGCCAATCCACCGAGTGATAAATAATGGTTTCTTATATAGGCACAAGGCCTGTAATTTGGGGGGAGGGGAAAATCGATTAAATCGACCCCAGTGCGTGACTGGTACTTTATTTTATCGACCCCATAAGGATGAAAGGTAAAGTTAACCTCCTCGGGATTTGAGCTCAGATCATAAAGAGCCGTAACTCTATGCTGCAAAGCATGGCGTCCAACCCTCTACCGATACTGCCAATCCACCGATAAATAATGTGAAGAGAAATGGAATGAGATGGTTGAATCATGTGTTGAGGAAGAATGAAATTGACTCAGAGGAATGATGGAAATAAATATGGAGGGAGGTAGAAGTGGAAGACCAAAAATGACACACACACACGTGAAAAAGGAATGGAACCAATTGTGAGAGCGGACTAAGAAAACAATGTTCCCATTGGTTATTCTATTGTTCCTACTATCTACCAGTTGCAACTCATGGTGTATATATAAGGTGGTTAGACTTGTGCCACAACAAAAAGCACCCAGTCCACCTTGTAAGGTGATTGGCATTTGGAAGGGTATCCAGAGATAGAAAACCCAAGCCCAAAATTAAGCATATGAGCAAGATGTGGTCACCTGACCTGTCTAACCTCAATATGATAACCTGCAAGCATGGAAAATAGGCATTAAAAATTAAAATTACTTGTTACAATTTTACTTAAATGATAAATATATCCTTAATTTACTTTACCTGTAAGCTTGAATTTAAATTATTTCTTGTAGATGTCTAGAAATTTTCTAAAATAAGTAGATTATTTTTAGTTTCTTATAGAAAAGTCAGTTTAGAATAGAAATTTGTTGTAGCGTACAGTATAATTTCTGTAGTGTAAATGAATCAAACCTCCATCTTAAGCTAGCTGATACTTTGATACACCTTCTACTGAAATAGTTAGATAACAGTAACTGAGCTGTCATTTTACCATCAAAATGTTTTTAGTCCATTGAACATGTCCACTAATATTCAGTAAAGTGCATGTAAAGGAGAAAGAAATTAAAGTTATTTAAACAAAGATAGCACAGTATTTCCATTATATGCTGGTGCCATGATAAAATGCACTTAGTACACTGTGTGAAGAGGTATTTGGAAGTTCATCAAGTGGTAGAAACCATGCCAAAACCAGAAAGTATGTGGGGTGTGATTTTACAACCAATCTAATCTCAGACTGCGAACATAAAATGATTGTGAAGATAATGATACATATGCATATATTATATATGTATGTGTATATATGTATCACCAACATCGTTTAACATCCATTTTCTATGCTAGCATGGGTTAGACGGTTTGTCTCATTTAAGGCAAGTCAAGTCAGGTGACCATGTCTTGCTCCTACAGAACTGTTTCTGGCTTGATTTCTGCAGCTGGATACCCTTCCTAACTCCAACCACATCTAAAGTGGATATATATATAGATATATATTATATATAGATATATATATATATACACATACATATATATATTTGTGTGTGTGTTATTTTTATACATTTATGTGCCCATATTTTGTAGTTTCTATAAGATAACTGTTTGAAACTGTATGAGTGTGTGTGTGTTTACTGTAGAATAGGGTGCATATATAACTAAATAATTTCGAAATCTCTTCACTGGTTTTATTCCATTGAATTGCATTTTGTCTTATACCATAGCTTTGGTTTGTGAGTGAAATTGGATGGATGAAAACTTACTGAAAGCCCTTCTTTTTCTTTTTCTTTCTTTTTCTTCTTCTTCTTGACATGGTGTAAGAGTCCTTAAACACTCCTTCCAGTAGATACTACCAGAAGCAACCATCTCCAATTGATCTGGCTGGATCCCAAACTCAGAGATGTTATCCAACCATCTTACTCGGGGTCTACTCCTGGGTCCCCTGCCAGCTGGTTTTGCCTGTAAAATCTGTCCTGTGATTCTTTCCTGAGACATTTTAAACATATGCCCATACTATTGGAGTTACTGTGATCTCTCAATTCGAGAAAGCCCATTAGAAAAATTGTACCTGATAATTCTATTACACTGGCTGTTCCTTAAAAAGACAGTAAGGGTACATATGTGTCTGTGGAATACTCAGCCACTTACATGCTAATCTGATGATTGAACAATTGGAACACTCATGGTGGAGACCAATAGAGATTCATTCAGTGTAGGATAGAGATAGGGAAGTTAAGGTATCTCACACTATATCTATCTATCAACATCCTACAAATTTCTGTTGAAAACTCTATCTATGTCTGCATTATACAACTGTGCACATGCCAGTAGGTAATTGCTGTCAACACTTCAGATTTGAGACTCCCATCCCTTGGAGGGGAAATTAAACTTCACAAATGATTAGACCTGTACAAAGTTGTAATAGGCTTAGGTCAGTTGTAAAATGTAGGTTCCCAAAGCTGATAAGTCAAGGCCAGATGTAAAATGTAGGCCTCATTTCAGATTTCTTACTTTTTTTACACATTGCTAAATGCATATGATTTATGTATGCCTTATGGATATATATATATATATATATATATATATAATATAGATGAGATTCTACAGGACTAGAACTGTTTCATTCTTTAGAAATCATCAGGAATCTCCAGTATACTCAGATTCCTGATGATTTCTAAAGAATGAAACAGTTCTAGTCCTGTAGAATCTCATCTATATTAAAACTTTTATACTCTGCTATGTATTGAGTACCTTACTTACTGTGGTTACCTCCGATTCAACCTGGAATAACGTACATATATATATATATATATATATATATTAGAAAGTGAGGTTTTCTTTTTACAAAATGAAAAATAACTGAGGTGTCCTACAAGAGTGAAAGTATAAAGAAAAAAAGATGAAATCGAAAATGCAACTGGAGTCTTATTTTTTTAAAAATATATATATTTATTTGGTTCCTTTACCGGTTTCGCAGTTCTTCTGCTTTTCAAAAGTAGAGTTGGGATGGAGGGTCTACTTTTGAAAAGCAGAAGAACTGTGAAACCAGTAAAGGAACCAAATAGATATATATATTTTTTTTAAATAAGACTCCAGTTGCATTTTCGATTTCATCTTTTTTTCTTTATATATATATATATATATATAATATATATATATATATATATGTTAATCTAGTGGTAAGGGGGGTGTTGGACCTTACAATCATAATGTCATGGGTTCAATTCCTGGGTTGTGTTGTATTCTTGAGCAAAACATTTCATTACATGTTGCTCCAGTATACTCAGCTGAAAATGAGTGCCAGCAATAGCTAGGGGTTTAACCCTGCGATGGACTGGCATCCTGTCCAGGGATGAGTCTTGTACTCTCAGTCGCTTTATGCCATGAAACTTGGATAAGCACTGGCCAAATGAACCTTCTGGCTTAAGACAGACTTTAGAATTTAGATACACATAGATTTAGTAGACATGTATATACACATATGGCTATATACTCATGCATGTAGTGTACATGTATATGCACATATGGGTATATACAGCATCTAAGTATAGACACATACATGTGGTGTACATGTATATATACACATATGGGTATATACACATACATGTAGTGTATATGTATATGCACATCCAAGTATTTACACATACATGTGGTGTATATGTATTTACACATACAGGTATATATGCATACATGTAGTGTACATGATGTGCTCAGAAGTAAGAGAACAGAATAAAATAACATGAAATTGAGGCAAATAGATCCCCTCAAAATTGTAGGCTCATGTCAACTGACCTTTCTGGTCCTTCTTTTTGTATGGCTGGCCAACGACATATGTCATTCTCATTAATTTATGTTTGCTTTTCAATGCATTTTTCACTTAACCATTTAGCATTTAAATTAGCCATATACGGCCAGAATTCTCTCACCTCTTTCTGTTCAAACCGGCCATACCTGATCACTTATACTTACAATAAGGTATTTTTCTCAAAGGAAATATCAAAATCTCATAGAATCGATATTATGTGAGATAATTATGTGAGATAAAGCCTTTACCATGAAAATACAATAGTAAATATAGAGTAATGCAAATGCTAAAGGGTTAACAGTTGATAAAATAAGTACCAACAGCAAGAATCAGAAAACTACTTCAGTGGACACTCTTTAGACAGCAAATAAAGCAATAAAATAGAATAAAATAATTTTTGTGGGGAGAGGAAAGACGTTTAAATCAACCCCAATATGTTACTGGTACTTTATTTTATCAACCGCTTGAGGATGAAAGGCAAAGTTAACCTTGGTGGGATTTGAACTCAGAACATAAACAGATGTAACTATATGCCACTAAGCATGTTATCGACACTCTACTGATACAGCCAATCCACTACTTTTGCCAATAAAGAAAACATTATCCAAAATCAAATAGCATATTTCTCCTCCTTCAAGTTAAGACAACTAAAATTTGAACAGACTAGCATGAGGTTCACACCAACTGAGTTTCCTTTCAAGTACCATAGTAGGATACAAATGTTTGCAAAAGTTAATTCACCTACATAACTCATAGGTCTTTTGGACAAGTTTCTGTTATATTCATAGATGCACTCGTGGCTGTGTGGCTAAGTTCATTTCACAACCACATGGTTTGGGGATCAATGTTCTACTTATAGCCTCAGGCAAACCAATATGTTAAACATTTCATATGTATGTATATATATATATATATATATATATATATATATATATATATATATATATATATAACGTGAGGTGTTCACGATTGCTAGGCAATGTGTCAAGGAAAACCGTGATATTGTCGGGGAGAAGTGTGTCCTTAATGATGATGGTGTACTTGCCATCACTGACGCTGATAAGAAGGTAGCTTGGAAGTGTCACTACGAAAGGCTACTAAATGAGGAGAATAAATGGGAGAAAGACAGTCTCCCCCACATCGATCCAATAGAGGGACCAGCAGTGTTAGTCGAAGGTAGTATAATAAGTAAGGCAATCAGAGATATGAAGATGGGTAAGGCAGCTGGGCCTTCGGAAATAGTTGCTGAAATGCTGAAAGCTTCTGGAACGGTGGGACACACCATGGTCACCTGGATAGTAAACCAAGTCATACAGAATGGGATTGTTCCGAAGGACTGGCGTAGCAGCATCATCATTAACTGCTACAAGGGTAAAGGAGATGCCCTAGATAGGGGTAACTATAGAGGCATTAAATTAATCGACCAGGTCATGAAGGTCACAGAGAAAGTAATAGCGCAACTAATCAGAGAACGAATTGATCTAGATGAAATGCAGTTCGGGTTTGTGTCAGGTAAAAGTACCACAGACGCTCTTTTCATTGTACGACAACTACAGGAGGAGCACCTAGCTAAAAGTAAACCCCTATACTTAGCTTTTGTCGACTTGGAGAAAGCCTTTGACAGAGTCCCCCGTTCCATTATCTGGTGGGCTCTTAGAAAACTAGGTGTTGATGAATGGCTTGTGAGAGCTATACAAGCCATGTATAAAGAAACAGTCAGCAAGGTTAGAATTAACAACGAATATAGAGAAGAGTTTAGCGTAAAAGTTGGTGTTCATCAGGGCTCTGTTCTTAGCCCCCTACTATTTATTATTGCCCTTCAGGCTATAACAGTGGAGTTCAAGACCGGCTGCCCATGGGAACTCCTATACGCAGATGATCTAACGCTCATAGCTGAATCAATGGCTGAACTAGAGAAGAAATTCCAAACATGGAAGCATGGCCTAGAATCAAAAGGCCTTAAAATTAACCTGTCTAAGACTAAAGTTCTAGTTTGTAGGAAGGAAAATAGGGTACCGGTCCCATCCGAGAAAAGGCCATGCTCAGTGTGTAGGAAAGGAGTAGGTAGAAACTCCATTTTATGTCCCAAATGCAAAGTATGGGTGCATAAAAGATGTAGTGGGATCACAGGTAAGCTAACTAAGAATATATATTTTATATGTGGCCGGTGCTCTGGTGCAATAAGTAGCAGCAAGTGCCCCAAAATTACTAGCTCATTCCATTGCACAGATGATTCTATAGAAATAGTGGACACCTTCCGTTACTTGGGTGACAAAATCAGCAGTGGTGGAGGGTGCTCTGAAAGTACAGTAGCTAGAGTCAGAACTGGATGGAAAAAATTCAGAGAGCTTATACCACTATTAGCCGCTAAAGGGTTCTCTCTAAAAATGAAAGGCAGGCTGTATGATGCCTGCATACGAACAGCAATGTTACATGGCAGTGAGACCTGGGCATTGTGTGCAGAGGATATACGCAGACTGGAGAGGAACGAAGCTTGCATGCTCCGCTGGATGTGTAATAGTAATATACGTGAACGGCAAAGCATAAACGAACTAAGGGAAAAATTAGAAATAAGAGGGATCAGATGTTGTTTACTCGAGAGAAGACTACGTTGGTATGGTCACATGATGCGCATGAAAGACGACAGCTGTATAAAAAAGTGCAGGGCAATAAAAATAGACGGTAGCCACGGAGTAGGCAGACCCAGAAAAACCTGGGACGACTTGATAAATTCCGACCTCTCACACTTACACCTCTCCAAGACAATGTCACTGGACCGAGATCTTTGGCGCTACACAGTAATACAGAAGACCCGCCTTACCTAAGTACAAAGTGAAACCTACTACAGTCAGTAGGCACCTCTAACAAAAATACACCCCCGTCCCACTACCCCCACCCCAGCCACACCACCCCTTTCAATGAAAAGTTATGTTGGTACCACAACATCCAGTTCGAAACAAATGAGGTTGTGTAGGTGTCACAACAAAAAAAAACACAGTCCACGCTGTAATGTGGCCGTGTAGGTAACACGGTAAAAACCTCCCAGTCCACACTGTAAACGTGGTTGGTGTTAGGAAGGGCATCTAGCCGTAGAAAACCTGCCAGACAGTCCTATGCGAGCAAGACAACCACTCTTGCCTCAAGTGAGAAAACTCCCGTCCAAACCCATGCAAGCGTGGAAGATGGACGTTAAACGATGATGATGATGATGATGATATATATATATATATATATATATATATATATATATGTGTGTGCATAATGTATACATATATGTATTATATGTATGTGTGTCTGTCTGCATCTTCATAGCGACAAAAGTCAGCAGTATATACCATACTTAAAGATGATGTATAGGTTGGTATCAGGAAGGGTATCTAGTTGAACAAAGACTGCTTCCAAAAGTTTTGCCCAATCCATGCCAGTATGAAAATGCAGCAGTAAAAATGCTGCTGCTGATTATAAGCAGCTTTTGTTACATTAAATTGGGTTGTATATCACTTTAGTGAAAGTTCAACTAAAGTCTATAAATATATTGCTCTGACCAGAGACTCACAGAATGCCAGAGAGGAATTGGAACTTAAAAACAGTAGTCTGGTACTTAAAAACTGGTAGTCTAGTGCTGTACTCACGTGGTTATTTCACTCTATAGAGAGGACAGGATGGAATGGATGAAAGTAGAAAGTAAGCAAAAAGAGCAAAAAGGAAAAGAGGTAGAAGAACTTCATGAAAGAATGAAAGGGTGAGACTGGTTGAGAGATGTGGGAGAAAAAAAAAGAAAAAAAAATGTTAAATGATGTTATGAAGAAAGAATAAAAAGAATAAATAAAAAGAGGATATTTAGGATAAATGAAAGCAAGAAGTAAATTTATACTGAAAAATAAAAAAATTCAAACAGATCATAAAATAAGAATACTAGTAGTAAGAGTGTAAAATATAGAGAATTGAAAAGAAGATGGATAAATGGAATATGGTGGGATGGGATGGGAGATAAAGATACATAAGAATTGTTCATTTAAGAAAAAAATATATCTTTAGGAATTTGTCTTGATTACCAACGCTGAGCATTTGCCAGATTTTATCCATGCTGTCTTTTAAAATGATGGCTAGCAGTTCAGGTGGTGTGAAGGTTGTTCAGGAGTTGATAGATCTAAGGATGTAAGGGAAATCATGTAAAATTAACTCTTTTAGTTGTTGCATGGTTAAAAAGTTCATTTTGCAATCATGAGGTTCTGGGGAGGAGGAAGGGTCACCTCTATGGGGTATCTTGAGCCTTTAGTCAACTTAAGCTTTGTAAGAGAAGTAAATGGAAACTGCTTGAAAGTCTGTCAGAGGGATTGTATTTACAATTCAAAGTTGCCAGCTTTATCAAACTCTGTGTCTTGCTGAATTCCCCTGAGAATTAGATTAAAGATACATTCATTTCTAGTAGTTTTTGAACTGTAGTAGTTTGGGGAATCCTTCATTTTGTTTAGGTAAATTTACTTAGTTTGTTGTGAAGACATATCACATTAGAACCCAAATTAAATAGAACCCTTAATCAACAACTGGACAATTGCAATTTTTATTTTGATTAGAATTTTCTTAGGTAGCCAAGTGGTTAGTGTTGGACTTATTATAATGTCTGGACCAGGTAGCAGATTGTGTTCTTGAGCAAAACACTTCATATCAGGCTGTTCCATCATACTCAACTGAAAATGAGTATCAGCAGTAGCTAGGAGTTAACTGCAATGGACTAGCATCCTGTCCAGAGATGAATCTTCTACTATCACTTAACACTGATGAAACTGGAATAGGCACCAGCCTGATAAGCCTCAAAGCTTGAAACACACTTTCATTTTTTTTTTTTAACTAAGTGTGGTCAAGTGTAACCAAGTCACATACACTCCAATTCAGTATATAAAACTTATAAAGATTCTGTTATTTACTGAATGAGGTATTTGACAAAAGGTGATTGGCTTCATTATACAATGCATCATTTGAACTAATCTCTATTGTGTATGTAAATATTCTTAGACTTGCTTTGAATATCCTAATAAAAATAGAAATCACGTTTGTCCAGTTTCTGATCACAAAATGTTTTTAATGTAATGTAATAAGACTAATTGGCTTTGTGCATATGTCAAAAGAAGATACAATAGCATCAAACTTGCTACTATTGAAACTGTGCACTACCAAGCTAAATAGTTCATTTGGTTCAATTCAGCTATCTAACAGTTGCACAATTTCCATAATAATAATATAGGCAGATGCCCACAAATTTACAAAGAAAAGATGCAGTCAAAATTATTATCTGGTAGAATTTATCAGTCCTGAGGAAAAAGGTGTATGGGGGGAAGAGAGATCAAAGTTAACTTTGCTGAGACATTAAACTTAAACATTAAAATATTAGCCCTTTTAATACCAAACTGCCTCAAACTACCTGTATTTCCATGATGCAAAACTATTTATTTTAAAGTGTGTATATTTATTTAAAATCCTTCCATCATAAGTTTATTAGGTTTTGCTCCAAACACTAGATTAATAAAGAAAAGGTTAGTTATTCTACAAAATCCTTCTAATTTCTTGATTATTTTCCAAATAAAGCAATCATGTGGGTATCTCTTTAAAATCTTCCCGCTTTACAACTGCTCTGATTCTTTCACTCAACAACAAAAAATGAATAAAGAAAAACTATTTATTAACAAATTTAAACCAAAATTAATTATGTAATCCCCCCCATTAGATCACCCCACATAAACACACACCACAAAATAAGAGAGAAAAAAATTACTCATTCCAGGGGTTCCTGTTTGAGAGCCCCTACTAATACTCTGCTCTGGTTTTTTTTTTATTTAAATTTTTTTTATTTCCCATACAAAGGGACCTGTGATAGACAGGCTGACCCCCCCCCCCCCCACGTGTGTATTCTTATATATACACCCTCACACTATATACACACACTCCCTAAAACCATATTCCAATGATAGAATTTCTTTTACAACCCTACTACTGCCATAGAATTTGTTTCTTGCTTACAATTCCTCATCCCCTTTTGAACTCTTGACCAGTCAATTAACACAATCAGATATACACACACATATTTGGAGGCACATGGCTTAGTCGTTAGAGCATTGGCCTTGCAATCGAAAGGTTGTGAGTTCAATTCTCAGACCGGGTGATGTGTTGTTTCCTTGAGCAAGACACTTTATTTCACATTGCTCCAGTTTACTCAGCTGTAGAAATGATAGGGACCCCAGTCCCTATCATTCCACTGCAAAGTGGTCATGGAGGTGCAAAAAAGCACCCAGCTCACACTGTAAAGTGGTCATGTAGGCGCCACAGAAAAAAGGCACCCAGCACTCACTGTAAATGAGGTTGGTGTTAGGAAGGGCATCCAGCTAAAGAAATCAAGCCAGAATCAGTTCCTGTCCCACCCTTGCAAGCAGGGAAAAGTGGACCTAAAATAATGATGATGATGATATTTACAGAATATTTCCTTTGGCCTCAAAAAACAATTTTGTTTTGTGAAGAAACACAACTACCAACACTGCTGCTACTATTATGACTACACACCTCTCTCTATATACACAAGAACTTGTTCTCCAGTCCACTTCTGAGCAAGGAAGATGGGAAAAAATCTTACTCCAACACTTAATTTTAAATCTTTAATTTTTAGTTTTTAATTCCTATTTATTCTTTTTAATTGTAATACTCAACATTCGATAATACAGCGACAATGGTAATACTTTATATACATTATAAAACTCTTCTTTTTTTTTAAATTGTCGCTCTCATGTTTTCAATAATGCCACTTTGACGAATCAAAGAAAGGAAAGAAAAAAAAAACAGACCCTAAAATATATTTTCCATGCTATTTCCAACTTTACCTTTTCTCTCTTTCTCTCTCTAGGAAGAACATTTTTTTTTTTCCTTTATTTTTTCTCTTTTTTCTGTTTTTTTTCTAAGGTTTCAGCATTTTATGCATTATCAAAGGGGGGGGGGGGGGGATCTGTATTGGCACAAAATGTATTTCTTCCTAATAATCGTCTTTTTCTCCCTATTTACATATATATATATATATATTCCAACTTGTGTGCTCCTTCTCCACATTTTATAATTATATATATATATATATATATATATATATATACATATCTTTTAATTTTGAGTTATTATAGCTCTGGACATAGTCCATTGAGCTTTTTTATTGAGAAGCACAAAAGTCAAACATATTTGATATGTTTTCATATCTCATATTTGTGTGTGTATATATATATATATATATATAAATTTCTGTAATAACATCATTTGTAACAGCTTATGTCTATCATTGCAGCTCTCAGGAGTGGCTATCCTTGGAGTAGGTGTATGGATGGTCGTTGATCCCAACATCGTGAACCGGTTTGAAATAACGGTGGAAACAGAAGACCCTTACTTCAGGACATCATCTTACATCCTAATAGCATTTGGTGTATTTGTTTTCCTTGTTGGATTCTGTGGATGCTGTGGAGCCATCCGAAAGAGCAAGTGTCTCCTTGGATTTGTGAGTAGTAATAATATTATTTTCTTTCCCTTTTCTGTTACATACATATACATATATAATGAGTCAAATATGCTCTGATGGATGTGCAATGTTAGTGTGCATGAGTGACATAGTATAAGCAAACTGAAGGAAAAACTTGGCATAAGAGGAATAGGTTATAGTGTGCAAGAAAGAAGACTGTGTTGGTATGGCCATGTGATGTGGATGGAAGATAGCAGCTGCATAAAAGAATACCAAGAAACCCTAGTGACTGGGACCTGTGGAAGAAGCAGACCCAGGAAGACATGGGATGGGGGTTGTGAGGACTGACCATAGAAAGCTAAATCTTACAACATTAATTACTAAAGATCGCGAGGACTGGAGCTATGCAGTGCTGAAGATGACCTGACCTACCCTCCCCTTCCATTAGTACTCCCTAACAGTTATTCTCAACTTCACTACTTCACCCCCACCCCCACCCCCCTGCACATGCACATTTCTGGCAGCTTTACCCCCACTTTCCGTTCGTAAAGTGGTTAATGATAGGAAGGGCTTCCAGCTATGGAGAGCTTGCCATCCAAATAAACAAAGGGTCGGGAGAACCCTCCAGTCATGTCAGGGACATGACAACCTCCCTACTGTTGGTGATCAACATGGTAAACACACTCAGTACACACTATAAAGTGGTTGGCGATCTGAAGGGCATCCAGCCATAGAAATCTTTCCAAACAAATGTTTGGAAGGACCCACCATTGTGTTAAAGGCATGACAACTTCTCCTGAGCAATAAATGCTTAGGTCCCTGGCCTGCCTGTAAAGTGATTGGTGTTAGGAAAGCCATCCAGCCATTTAAAACTATGCTCTCTGTACATGCTGTAAAGTGGTGTGAGGATGGCTATAGAATTGTAGAAACCATGTTCCCAGTACATATTGTAAAGTTGTTGATGTTAGAAAGGTCATTCAGCCATAGAAACCATACTCCCAGTACATGCTGTAAACCCAGCCATAAAACCAAGTCCAAAATGAAATGTATGAGTAAGACATGTTCACCTAACTAGTCAGACATCATGCAAGCTGCAAGCATGAAAAATAATTGTTAAATGGTGATGATGAATGTGATGATACAGGTGTTTCATAAGACAAATTTAAGAACCACTTATTTACAATGATGTTATCACATTCTTCTTTTGCTAAATAAATTTAATGAATTATTATAATTGCTATGTTTCTCTTTATCTTATTTTACAGTATTTCTTTTTCTTGCTGTGTATCATGGCCGGGGAATTGGCTGCAGGAATCTTGGCTGCCCTTTATAAGAAAGAGGTAACATTTTATAACTTGTGGTTGTATACACATTTGTGTATGTGTGTGTACACATTATTGTTCTTGTTGTTTGGTCCTACATCAGTGCAGACATAGGGTCAATTCCAGCCATGACCTTCTTACCATTCATTTTTTTTCTTAGGGGAGAGGGGTGCAATATACACGGTATATTTAGTCATATTATCCAATGTACATTTTTTCAAGATATTAGCGTGATTTGAGAGAGTTTCGGCTGCTATTTCCAACAAATCAAGCAACTTTGTAAAGGTTCTGTCATTGGCTCATGTGTTTGTCTATGTGTTTTTTTAAAACTATTTAGCAAGGGAGGAAAGTGCATTAACCTTGACCTTCTTCAAGGGAGGAAGGAAGGTATCCTCAAACTAGAGACCTGGCCTGAAATCTTGCAACAGAGTGAACTCCATGAAAGTCATCCAAGGGCCAAATGGTAGTGATAAATCAAACAATGAATTAAAGCTGTCACACATTACACCACAGTATTATTAAATTCAGGCCACAAAGAATGAGAACACTGCATGTCTTCTCATTCTATGTCCTACCAATATCATGAAACCACTGCCTTGGGTTGCTATATTTTGTTTATTAACCTTAAAAGGATGAAAAGCAAAGTTGACTTTGACAGTTATTGGATTCAGGATAAAGAGTGTCTAAACAAATACAGCAAGGCTCTAACAACTGTGTCAATTCATCATCCATAATTGTGTGTGTACTGTAATACAGAATGCTTCTTTTTTATTCATTACTGTGAAGAGTAAGAGCGGTGCTCATAGCTTCTTTTCTTGACCTCTTACTAATAAATAGATCTTTGTTAGTTTGGGGGATGAGTTTTTTTAGTTTGATCATCAGAACTGCCTTAGGAATCAAATTAGATTTAATTCTGTAAAGCATGTATATGTCCAGTATATGAACAAAATAAACCACTACATTCTTTTCTCTGAAGTATTGTGTCCAATCTGTAAGCCTTGTTTGAATGAACAAAAGACAGAAACAATATATACGTATATGCATTCAGTAGCATGATAAAATGCTCCTGCTTGCATGTAAATGATTTGCAGGCTGCTGACCACTCAAAGCACTAGGTACAGTACAGGAGTGTAAGCTCCCAGCCCACTATGGAGTCAGTTTATATATATATATATATATATATATATATATATATATATATATACACACACACACATATGAGAGAGAGAGGGGTGGGGTGGGGGTTAATTAATGCATATATATATATTTAAAATTACTTTACCAGGATATATTTTCATGTTAATATTCCTTATGTCTTAAGTTGTCAGACTTGCACTGATGTGGAAATTAACTCACTCTGAGTGAATTGAGACTCATTTTCTATAGGGCTATAGGCTCTTTTTTCTCATTCTTAGTGCAGTAGTTAAGCGAATTTTGAGATCTTAAATTAATATAATATTTATGACATATTTCAAAGTTTCATTCCACTGCTAGGCCATATATTTTAAAGAATTCAGGTATTCAATGTCATAAGCAAAATATTCTTAATCTTAGTTTTAATTGTTAGCAACTTAAAAAAAAAAAGAAGATAATATCAAGAAATCAAGAATCAGTTTTACAAGAAAATGAATTTTCATTCTAAGAGGAAGGAAAAATTAATCATTATCAGCAAGCAAGGTGACAAACACAGCCATGTGTTGCTTTACTGGACCTTATTATCATAACAGTCTTTTCAAGTCAGATGACAGGCGTTTTTACATATAGAAAAGCAGTTACAAACATTTTTGGCTAATATAATTTGTATAAATCATAAAAAGGGAACCAACTTAAATGAGCCAATGACATAAATCTCTATAATTCAGATAGGTAGTGATGTACTGAATGAGGTACACAAGAAACTCCTAATGAATTAAAATTTGATTCATTGGAGAGAAAATAACTAGTGATAATTGTTAATAACGCTCAAAGTTTTAAAGATTTGAAGGTAAATGTATATTTCGATTCATGTATATTTCGATTTGAAGGTAAATGTATATTTCGATTTAGCAAAGTTTGTTTTTTTTTGTATAATATATAATTGTTTCTACTTTTGGCACAAGGCCAGCAATTATCCCAGTGTATTACTGGTACTTTATTTTATCGACCCCGTAAGGATGAAAGGTAAAGTTAACCTCGGCGCGATTTGAACTCAGTCCGTAAAGGGACGTAACTGTGCTGCAAAGCATGGCGTCCGGCCCTCTACCGATACTGCCAATCTACCGCCCTTTTTTTTGTATAATATATAATTGTTTCTACTTTAGGCACAAGGCCAGTAATTACCCAGTGCATTACTGGTACTTTATTTTATCGACCCCGTAAGGATGAAAGGCAAAGTCAACCTCAGCTATGCATAACAGTTGTGCTATTTAATTCAGGGGAAATAACTCCTAGAAATATATTAGAATTACCTTTCTTGTTTGACTACCTCTTACTGTTTTGAAATAATTACTACGACACTCGAACCAACAAGAAGCCTTTAACTAGTCGTTCAAGTTGCTAGAAATAGATTACGAATCTCCATTGAATTTCATTGAATTTCAGAAAGCATTGGGTAACGTAATCCTTAATGTATTATACTTGAAAAATAAAGAGAAATGATGAGATTTCCACTGCAGGAATTCTTTGGATCATATCCCATGTGTGAGGCTAATGAACAATAGCAACTACAACGTATTCTTGTTGTTACAGTTTATTCATTTCTATTATTTTCACATTTGTCTCATTAGAGATTGTTTTTATTTAGATTTTTAATCAAAATTTTTTATACAATTTCAACTCATTAAACAACTACAGTTGACCATCAAGTCACTTGGACTTAATTTTTTAAATCATGCTATTAAAAACAAAACAAATTTTAGAATAAGCTAGAAATCAGAATTGATCTAGTAAAATCGCAAAATATGTAGTATACTGATAATAAAGGAGACAAATTAAATAAAAATATGTAATTTTTAACTCAATAAAAAAAGGCACAAAATAGACTCTATTCATGTTGAGGGGTTTATTTTATGCTTTTCTTTCTTACTTTTTTTTTTTTTTTGCTGCACACCCAGCATTTTCCAGATTGTCAGAGTTATGTGTGTGTCAGTAAAGCTGTAGTTGTATATCATAGATTGATATATATTATATATTGGTAAATATAACATATATATATGTGAAGGCGCATGGCTGAGTGGTTAGAGAATTTTGACTCGCAATCATGAGGTTGTGAATTTGATTCCCGGACTGGGCGATGCATTATGTTGAGTAAAACACTTTATTTCACATTGCTCCTTCTGCCTGGATTTGTGACCGGTAGATAGTATTAGCAATTGGAAAGACCCCACTCATTAAGCGAATGAGTTCTGGGATCTTTTCAATTGACCGTTATATTGGTAAAACATTATCTGGTTGTGTATTGGCAGTATCGGTAGAGGGTCAGACGCCATGCTTTCCAGCATAGTTATGTCCCTTTACGATCTGAGTTCAAATCCCGCCGAGATTGACTTTGCCTTTCATCCTTACGGAGTCGATAAAATAAAGTACCAGTAACGTACTGGTGTCGATTTAATTGACTTTCCCCTCCCCCCAAATTACTGGCCTTGTGCCTATACTAGAAAACATTATCTGGTTTAGAACTTCATATGAAATCATATGAGTCAAATAATTATATTTTATATCATTTATATCAGTTACTTGCAAGTTGCAACTTTGTAAAGGTTTGCTATATGTCATATCTGCAAACTAAATTTAAGAAATTCTTACTTTTGAATTTGATTGACATCTTTGGATGTCGTTTCTGTTTTTAGGTTGAATCTCAGCATCATTCTATGTGTATGACTATATTCATGTACTTTTAATTTCCATTGTTTCTGAGGCCCCCAAATATTCTGAAGCCTAGGGCTCTTAGAGACTTTAATATAACAGCAGATAGTATAATGTATCCAAAAACTGAATTGATAAATTTATCATCACCTGGTCTTTTATTGCAGCTTCTTGGAGACAACCTGACTTCTAACTTAAAGAAGTTTGTCAAGACAAAATATGGCACTAACAACAACCAAGTTACTTCAGCAACTTGGGATATCATTCAGATGGAGGTAAATAATAAACATATTCATTTTTCTGTGTCTATGCATATGAGTGGACATGTATATGTGTGCATGTGTGTGATTTTAGTTTTTTAATTTAGTATTTGTTAAATTTGTTTTGTTTATTTTTTTAAATTCAATTTCAATCTCTAAAAATGTTACACTATTTATTTCATTATTATTTTTTCTTGTGGTAGTAAAAAGTGTGTGTATATAAAGTTTCTAGTTCTGCTGAATATTTTGAAAAACTTTTTTATAGCACTAGCATGACCACCTTACAGAGTGAACTGGGTGGTTTTGTAGTGGCACCAGCACTACCACCGTACTGGGTGGACGGTGTACTTTTTTCTTGTGGCACCAGCACTGCCACCCTACAGAATGGACTGGTTGGTTTCGAAGTGACACAAGTAAAATTACCTTACAGGTGTCTATCTAAAATTGATGAATGGTTTTGTACATTCTAAAAGACTATTGGTTGTTTAGTGGTGTACAAGGGTTAAAGACGTTTAGCTTCCAGATGGATTCTCTTCCCTTTGATGCATTCAAAGAACATTATATACATAAGGAAATCGTTTCAACAACAATGATGGATGAAGGAGTGGCAGTAATAACGATAATTATAAGGACGACGTCACCAATGATGATGATGATAATTGTGAACATCCCAAAGATCATAGCATCAAAGATTATGATAGCAATGGTGGTGATGATGACAAAAATGGCAATGACTAAATGCTTATGTTTTACCTTCATGTTTCTATATTATTTTTATTCAGTTTTGTATGTAATTCACTGTGAAATAATTCCTTGATAAAGGATTAATGACTCCTATATTTCTGCTATTTCAGGGTAAGTGCTGTGGAGTATTTTCGCCCAAGGACTATATGAACAGCACATGGTATGAAAGCTTCAATAGGACTGTGGTAAGTATGGCACTGCTGATAATACTTATATTTTTCATTTCTTCTTCTAGTTTCAATCTTTGTGGCATTTTGCATTAGTCACATTACTTCATGTTACTTCAGTCCACTCAGTTGTAATTCAAAGGACCAGCCTTGTCACACACTGTGTCAAACTGAATCTCTCTAAAAGCTATGTTAAGGATATGTGTGTCTGTGGAATAATCAGCTACTTCCAGATTAGTTTCATGAGCAGACTGTTTCATTATTCAAACAACTGAAGTACTCATTGGACCAATGGAAGTCCAACAGGTACACACATATATGAGACAGTGTGTTGAATTCCAGGTGATAGTGTAGACACCCAGGTTTGTTTTAACAGTAGTAACATTGACACATTGAAACAAGTCAAAGTTTCATACTTCAGAGCATGTGTAGTTAAATGCTATCAAGAGCCTCCTAATCAAATCACAGACCATATGGGTTGGCCACATAATGTACATGAAAAAATCAAGAATACCCAAGCAATACCAAATCCTCCACAATGAAGAGACAGGTCTTTGATTCACTTCAAGGTGGAATAGGAGAACCATATGAATGAACATAAATTCCTGGAATTCACTCTTGTTAAACCATACATTTGGAAAATAAGGAGAGGAAACATTAAGTAATGTTTGTCCTACATACTTACAAAAAGATGGGATTGCTATAGCTGTACTGTACTCTATCAGAGCTAACCTAGGACAAACAATACCAACAATACTGCAACTGTAGAGAGAAACAACATAAGTACTGGGGTGTCTTGACTGGAGGAAGTATCATTAGAAGTACCAGGGTGTCTTGACTGGAGGAAGTATCATTAGAAGTACTGGGGTGTCTTGACTGGCAGAAGTGTCATTATAAGTACTGGGGTGTTGACTGGAGGAAGTATCATTAGAAGTACCGGGGTGTCTTGACTGGCAGAAGTGTCATTATAAGTACTGGGGTGTTGACTGGAGGAAGTATCATTAGAAGTACTGGGGTGTTGACTGGAGGAAGTATCATTAGAAGTACTGGGGTGTCTTGACTGGCAGAAGTGTCATTATAAGTACTGGGGTGTTGACTGGAGGAAGTATCATTAGAAGTACTGGGGTGTTGACTGGAGGAAGTATCATTAGAAGTACTGGGGTGTCTTGACTGGAGGATGTATCATTAGAAGTACTGGGGTGTTGACTGGAGGAAGTATCATTAGAAGTACTGGGGTGTTGACTGGAGGAAGTATCATTAGAAGTACTGGGGTGTTGACTGGAGGAAGTATCATTAAAAGTACTGGGGTGTTGACTGGAGGAAGTATCATTAGAAGTACTGGGGTGTTGACTGGAGGAAGTATCATTAGAAGTACTGGGGTGTCTTGACTGGAGGAAGTATCATTAGAAGTACTGGGGTGTTGACTGGAGGAAGTATCATTAGAAGTACTGGGGTGTCTTGACTGGAGGATGTATCATTAGAAGTACTGGGGTGTTGACTGGAGGAAGTATCATTAGAAGTACTGGGGTGTTGACTGGAGGAAGTATCATTAGAAGTACTGGGGTGTCTTGACTGGAGGAAGTATCATTAGAAGTACTGGGGTGTTGACTGGTGGAAGTATCATTAGAAGTACTGGGGTGTTGACTGGAGGAAGTATCATTAGAAGTACTGGGGTGTTGACTGGAGGAAGTATCATTTAGAAGTACTGGGGTGTCTTGACTGGAGGAAGTATCATTAGAAGTACTGGGGTGTTAACTGGAGGAAGTATCATTTAGAAGTACTGGGGTGTCTTGACTGGAGGAAGTATCATTAGAAGTACTGGGGTGTTGACTGGAGGAAGTATCATTAGAAGTACTGGGGTGTTGACTGGAGGAAGTATCATTAGAAATACTGGGGTGTTGACTGGAGGAAGTATCATTAGAAGTACCGGGGTGTTGACTGGAGGAAGTATCATTAGAAGTACTGGGGTGTTGACTGGAGGAAGTATCATTAGAAGTACCGGGGTGTTGACTGGAGGAAGTATCATTAGAAGTACTGGGGTGTTGACTGGAGGAAGTATCATTAGAAGTACTGGGGTGTTGACTGGAGGAAGTATCATTAGAAGTACTGGGGTGTTGACTGGAGGAAGTATCATTAGAAGTACTGGGGTGTTGACTGGAGGAAGTATCATTAGAAGTACTGGGGTGTTGACTGGAGGAAGTATCATTAGAAGTACTGGGGTGTTGACTGGAGGAAGTATCATTAGAAGTACTGGGGTGTTGACTGGAGGAAGTATCATTAGAAGTACTGGGGTGTTGACTGGAGGAAGTATCATTAGAAGTACTGGGGTGTCTTGACTGGAGGAAGTATCATTAGAAGTACTGGGGTGTTGACTGGTGGAAGTATCATTAGAAGTACTGGGGTGTTGACTGGAGGAAGTATCATTAGAAGTACTGGGGTGTTGACTGGAGGAAGTATCATTAGAAGTACTGGGGTGTTGACTGGAGGAAGTATCATTAGAAGTACTGGGGTGTTGACTGGAGGAAGTATCATTAGAAGTACTGGGGTGTTGACTGGAGGAAGTATCATTAGAAGTACTGGGGTGTTGACTGGAGGAAGTATCATTAGAAGTACTGGGGTGTTGACTGGAGGAAGTATCATTAGAAGTACTGGGGTGTTAACTGGAGGAAGTATCATTTAGAAGTACTGGGGTGTCTTGACTGGAGGAAGTATCATTAGAAGTACTGGGGTGTTGACTGGAGGAAGTATCATTAGAAGTACTGGGGTGTTGACTGGAGGAAGTATCATTAGAAATACTGGGGTGTTGACTGGAGGAAGTATCATTAGAAGTACCGGGGTGTTGACTGGAGGAAGTATCATTAGAAGTACTGGGGTGTTGACTGGAGGAAGTATCATTAGAAGTACCGGGGTGTTGACTGGAGGAAGTATCATTAGAAGTACTGGGGTGTTGACTGGAGGAAGTATCATTAGAAGTACTGGGGTGTCTTGACTGGAGGAAGTATCATTAGAAGTACTGGGGTGTCTTGACTGGAGGAAGTATCATTAGAAGTACTGGGGTGTCTTGACTGGAGGAAGTATCATTAGAAGTACTGGAGTCTATTTAATTATCCTCTCTTTCCCAAGTTCAACACCATTGGAGTTGATTTTGTCTTTCACTCTCTCCAAAATCATAAAATGAGTACCAATAATATATTACATATTACACAGCCAACTTCATCCTTTCCCTTATATTCAAGTAAGAAATAATAATTCTAATGACAATAATTCTTTATACTTTTGGCACAAGGCCAGCAATTATCCCTGTGTATTACTGGTACTTTATTTTATAGACCCTGTAAGGATGAAAATCAAAGTTAATTTGAACTCAGAACGTAAAGGGCCATAACTTTATGCTGCAAATGTCTGATGATAATTGTGATAACAGCTGGGTTTTTAATCAGAGTAATAAACTACTTCTCTTATTCTAATCAGAAACTGCCCAAGTCTTGCTGTAAAATGTCAAACAACAACCCTCTGGACCCTGAGTTTGTTGATGAAAATGACTGCATTAACATGGGCTCAGAGTACAACACCAAGGTAAGTTTAAAGTTACTATGGTTACCATAATGATATAAATTTATAGGGATTTCAGAGTCTCTAACAGTGATGTAACCACATGCATACACACACACACACTCACCCAAACACAAGATAAAATCAATCTTATTCATTCTACACATCAAAAGTACACATCAGAAACAACTTGAATCATTAATAAATCTTACCCACACACCAGAGTCAACCAACACTACTCTACACACAATACAATTCATCCCTATACACAATGGGCAACTTATGTGTCTCATTCCTACACACCAGCAATGTCATTTACCCAACTAATATAACCTATCTTCCCAAGCCAAGGTTGTTTCCTTCCATTAATCTAACTTCTATATATTGTCACCCTCTCCCTTTATGCTAATTAACCCATTTGTAACTGCATAAAAACAGTCATGGTTCTACAATATAAAACTACTTATTTTAAAGTGTTTATATTTATCTACAAATTTTCCATTATAAGTTAAGTTCCAAACACCAAATAAATGCCACCAAATTCTTGATGATTCATCATCATTTGAAATTTATAGGCAGTGTCTTTCATTAGTATCAAAAGAGTTAATTCTATATAATATTGTACCCATTTCTATATATCTCATGTAAGTCTTTAAAAATGTATCTGGTCTCTTTCCTTTTCCATTGCTGAGAGTCAGGGACCTAGACAATTGCACCAGTACACATCTATTTGATGCTGTATACCCATGGTTCTCATAAGTTAAAAGGTGACATCATTGGGTCCTGAATCTTTATCCAACTATTACTCAGAAGCTGGCTACTGAGCTGCAACTCATCTGCCTTCATCACAAGGATGTTGTTGTTTGCTACTTGAATGGTTGTTACCAAGGTGACTAAGGAGTCTCATCCACACAAGTTTTGAAATCTGAACGATCTGTCTCTTAATCAGACTGCCAACTAAGGCTCACAAACTCTGTCTTTCTGTTTTTTTATACATTATTGGATGGCTGTTGACTCTCCTGAGTTCCTCCACCCTTTGACAGGTTTTGTATTTCATTGTGCCCATGCTAGCATGGAAGAATGACATAAAACGGTGATGATGAAAGTGTCCAAAACTCACTCTTTGCATTAACCAAGCTTAGTGGTTTTGCTGGTGAAGTTGGCAATGACTCAACCATGTGACAAGTTGTACTAGGTTACATATTACCAATAACATTTGAGAACAACCTGACATGATTTGAAAATATAACCTACTTCTATACTCCATTAAACATATTTTTATTCCTTAAATTTTGGGTGGTATGTTTAATCCATCCTAAAGTTTATCTCCTGGCCCTTAGCTACCATCAATGTAGTCCACTCTGTTACAAGCACTCAGACCAAGTATAACTACCTAAGAATAACTTGATGTCTTAATCACATGATTAGGACCTTGCTAATGAGGATGTGACTGGAGGAGAGGTAGGCCAAGGCCACCGAACCTCACAGGAAGCTTTGCCTGTTACCAGCCGGCACTGTTGAAACTAACAATGCAGCTGAGTTTTGCAAATATATGGGATGATGGCATCGAGTTCACTGAGGTGATGTGTGAGGTTGACAAGGTATCCTGTGCAGCACAAACAAACATTTGAGAAGGGAGAAGCAGTTCCTCAGGAGGAAGAGCACCAGGTGCCTGGTCTACAAGTACTCTTGTATGGATCTTGAGAAAATTAAAGAGCAGAGAATGCAGGTGGTGTCATTGGGCATGAGTTAGGCCCCGAACAAGATGCGATGGTGCTGAGTATGGTGTCGTGGAATTCAGCCTCACTATAGTGAACATTTATCAGCTCAGACTTGGATGGATTGATCTTGAGTCCAAGGAGCTTTAGAGCTGGAATGATTAACCGAAAATCCTCAACAACTGACTCAGCTGAGCCACCCAGGATCACGTTGTGCAGTTACCAGACGTTGAAGCACGACTGTGCAGAGTGGACAATGTCATCGACTGCCAGCGTAAAGAGGAGTGGGCTGAGTAGGTCTCCTTGCTGGACACTCGTAGTAAATAAACAGACAAAAAATACCTAAGCTTGATTCTCTTCCTTTTGTTTTTTCTTTGCTCAGGGATGTCGAGCTGAAATGGAGAACTGGATCAGTAAGCACATGGATATTCTGATAGGTGTGGGTTGTGGTATTGCAGTGTTGGAGGTAAGTATTTTTTCCTAGGTAGCATATTTAATGTCATAATTTTGTTGTATGAAAATAACACTCTATTACTACTTCAATAGTACACCATACAGTAAGAAATTATCTATGTGGGTTCAAGCCACGAATTTAGATCAATAAGAGCTGGTGCATTAAATGACTTTTGCAAAAAAATTCTCAATTAAATGAAATTTGCTTTTTAGTTGGATAAAGAAAATAAAACATTTACTGCCCCTCTGTTGTAAAGAAGCCATATTGAATAGATAAACATAAAGAACAATGTTAAGAAAAACTAAAATAATTGTGATAGTCTTCCACGCATCCTGAAGTCTCCTATTTACAAAATAATTCAAGAACAAAATGTTTCCATTCAATAAAGCTTAGTACCAATCCAATTTTTAAAATTCACAGAAAGTGATCCAGACTAAAGAGAGTATGGATATCGGGAATCTGATAAGTGATACCAGCATGTTCCAGATGACTGAGAGAAACTGTATAAACTGGAACAAATCAGACCCGATATTGTAGTTATGCACAGAAATAGGCATGAATGCCAAGTTATTGATATTGCCATCCTAGGGCACTAAAACATAGCCTTGAAGGGAATTGAAAAAATAATGAAATACACTGACTTGAAGATCAAAATTAGACAAATATGGCTAGTACTACATAACAATATCGAGATAATTCCAGTTGTTCTGAAAGCTTTTGGACTTGATACCACAAAAACTGAGAGGATGTCATGAGCAAATAGACTTTAAAACACAAATTGCTCTCCTACAAAAGACTGGTTGCTTTGCTGGGTCCCAGCACATACTCAGAAAAGTACTGTTTAAGGTCCTCTTTGAGATTCAACAAACCGTAGAAAATTCAGTAATGATATTAAATGTATTACTATATTAAAGTGGTAGTGCTAATGCCCCAATAAAATACACCCAGCCCATAATGCAAAGTTGTAGTTCTGGTGTCATGAAAAAAAACACCCAGTCCACCCTGTCAGATGGTTGTGGTGGTACCACAAGAAAATACACCCAGTACATGCCATGATGTGATTGGCATTAGGAAGAGCATCCAGCCATAGAAACCATGCTGAAATGGAACTTATGAGCATGGTAAAGTCATCTGATTTGCCTGTCTAGCCCCTGAGAATGACAATACATCTAACCCAGGAATGCATGGAAAATGGGTGTAAAACAGCAATGATGATTACTAAATCTTAAAATCCTTATTTCGCAACTTTTGTGAGTTTTCAGGACACATGGAATACTTTGACTATATAGTTGTCCCCTGGTATTTGTGGGTGTTATGTTCCTAGACCACCTGCAAAGAGTGAAAAACTGAATATTGGACATGGTCCATAAAAATGCCTATAAACGTCAAAACATAACATAAAATATATGCCAGCAAATTCAGTATATTGTTATTAATAATTTAGCATTAAAAAGTGTGAAAAAATATGTATTCCCACAAAGCCATAAAAAATTGCGGGAGATATTTAAAATTCCGTGAATATCCGGTGGTTTCCACAAACAATTATTAGTTAGATTCTGGGGAAATTTCTGTGATAAACCAAGACTGCGAATGCTGGGGTTACACTGTACGCCCTACCTAAAATATGCACCTTGTTTAAAACGCTTTTTTCTTGTTTCTCATCTCTTGCAGATGTTTGGATTGATTGTATCCATCTTCCTATGCCGAGAAACAAACAGAGAAACTGCTTCCTGTTGATCTGCTATTGATGTTGTTGTTGTTGTTGCCGTTGTTGTTGTTGGTGATATGTGGCCATTCTGCCTGTACTGTCGTGTTGATTCTGCCCCCACTCCAACCCAACCTTTCTCTGGCTCCCTTCTTCCTTACCATCTTCTACAGTTCAAAACACATAAAAAAAAACACACACAAAAAATGTTTTTGCTTCATAAATTTGAATGTTTTTATTATTTTTTTTACTTACTTTTTTTAAAAAAAAGAACATTTTCTGGGTCAATTTTTTTTTTCTTTTTTTACTAATCCCACTCCCTCCCGTTCCACTACCCTCTCTTTTTTTTCTCTCTCCCCCTCTCAACTTGACATCATATGTCACTGCTGCAGCACTTATTCTTCCTTGTACTTACAAATACAAACACCATCAGTACCTCCACCACTACAACTCCACCTTTACTACTGCCACCACCACCACTATAACCACTGGTGCCCTCTCTAGGTTCTGCTATTGCCTTGCCACACACATACACACACATAATACCCATCAAACTTTTTAACAAGTAAGTGACTTAATCAAACATAACTAAATTGAAATAAGTATCTTACCTTAAACAGTGACATTAATCTATTTTATCTAAACATCAGTTTATTCACTTTGAAAAAGTAGTGGTTAAGTATTTTATAAGCAGTGGCAAACCGTAATTAAACAGTGGCTATAATGATGATGATAATACACACCTATATATATATATATATACACTTATTTATATATATATATATATATATATATATATATATATATATATATATATATATATATATATATATATATATGAAAAGTTAACAAGGGAAAAAAACACCAAGAGAGAGCAATACAGTTCAATGACAGTATAATAGTTTAATACATGATATAGTAGGAAAAAGTTTTAAAGAATATATATATTCATTTCATTCAAAATTGACTTCTACAGGAAGAGTTGTTTCATTTATCTGAAATAATAATTTTTAATAAACTTCCCACTAAGCAGTGGCAAATTGCAATCTTCTAATTATTAGCTGTTAACTACCTTAATTAAACAACAGATAATAGGCAAATGAAAAAGAAATTAAATTAAATTTGAATGAGCAACAGTTTATTAAATTTTTTTTTACCAAAGTGACTTTATTTTGTTCAAATTTAGGTGTCTTAATTAAAATATTTGTTCATTACTCTTCTCTTTTTAGTATCCATCTTACTTGTGTGTGTGTGTATGTTCCAAATAGGCAAGCAAATTACATACAATTGGTTTCTTGCGTTGTCTGCTTGTGTTGTTTCTGGACTAATGTCTGAGAATACATCACACTATGGCTTGTCATGCAAATAAAGACCTCTCTCACTATTATGGTGGATACTTTTATATTTTTCAATATAAGTGTGTTGGTTATGGGTTTATCCGAATACACAAGAAATGGACAAAACAATAACCAAACTGTTTATATATATATATATATATATATATATATATATATATATACGCACGCATACAGTGTGTCCAAAAAATATGTATACATTTTGGGGACATTGTGTTTTTATATATATATATATATATATATTGCCTAATTCAATAAATGCTAAAGTATTTACCGAGTGACAAGCAAAATAATGGATGTTGTAGTTAGTGTGGCGGAAGCTGATGGTTATTCAACTCCTCTTTCCCTTCCTTATATTTTCAGTCCTCAAGTGAACTAAATTATTTACCTTTTCCCCAACAAGCAGTCACGAGGTGACTACCAGCAATGACTACCTATTCGACCCACCTAATTTTTCTCTTTCTATATTTGCCAGCAGCATCAGTTGATGGTGTAAGCTATTTGTGGGGTCTTGTCTGACCAGATTTTCATTATTGTATAAACAAAGGATTTAAAATATCATGTATATATATAATATATATATATATATATATAATTATACATCATATATGTATATTATGCATCATATATGTATAAATAAATATTTATCTATATCATATATGTGTACATGTTTGAGTATATATATACATATATATATATATATATATATATCTTTATATCTTTATACATATATATATTTATACATATATCTCCTCATAAATGTATATATATATATATATATATATATATATATATATATATATATATACAAATTATATATATTATATATATATATATATATATATATATATATATGCATATATGTATATATAAGTATAATTATTGCTATCCTATTTGTCTCTTTTATTGACATTCACATGGGTGCATTTGATTGGGTGGGTGTGTTTGTGTGTGCATGTGTTTAGAAATAGTTTCAAACATATATACATACACATACATACACACTTAATAATTTGTGTTATGTGATGTGTGTGGATGTATGTATGAACAAACACATTTACATGTGTAATAGCTATTTTCTACAACAATCTTGTATAACATGAGGTATACAAGAGTATAGAAATACAGACTTCTATGTACTCATTGATTTTGGTTCTTATCCTGGGGTTTTCGTTTGCAAATACTCACCTCCTCTGTCCGCCTAATGCATGAGAAGTTTAAATCTTGAAAGTACACCTTTGTTAATTTTGGTTTGAGAGGAAAGTAATGCTCAAGATATACTAAATAGAGGATCCACTTTCAGTAAATCACAAAAAAAAAATATGAAAATTTAAAAATAGCAAGATTTGATGAAGGTGCAAAATATTTAACCAGTGATATAACCCTATAAATGTTTATTTGTAAACCAAAAGACTTGTAGATGATAGTAAACAAGGAACTTCCATAACCTTTTGAAGGTGTGTATTATAAATGTTTCATCAATGGTGTGCTGAAGATACTAGACTTTTTAAGTTGCTAATATTTTAGTGCATGTCTGCAGCTTTCTCAGACTGAAGAGGCTTACATTCTTAACATAGAAATCCTTAAGTATGATTTTAATCATCACAGGAAAAATGGTACAAAGAAGAGAGACAAGTATAACTCCCTACTTTCAACTAGATAGAGAAGGCAACACACTGTTTATGTAAATATCAGCATCTATTTTATCATGAAAAAGCTGGAGGATGTTAACAAATTTTTGTGGACAGCATATTTTTGTACCCAGAGTAGTTCACAATTAATGTTAAATATTTTAAGCTGTTTAACAAACACAATATAAAGACACATGCTTCTTTTGTGGCATTTTTTGATGGGGTATCCATCTCAGAGAGAATATTATGTCACATGTGCTTCAATATCTTCCAAAATCACATTGAGTCTCTGAAATGAGTTTAACAAAGCATGCCAATAGAAAACATATGAGGAATTTGCTAGCAGCTGACAGCAGAAAAATACCATGGCTACTGTGGATACAGATGCTTATGTCCCACTCTTTGTAGATTTGTACAATGTTGGCCTTTTCATGGGTTTAGAAATTTCTTCATGCCTAATCTAGCAGACAATTTCATATATATATATATATATATATATACTCACGTATGTTTTGTTTTTAATGATTTCTTTGAAAATACCATCATATTCTATGTTTTACTGTTTTCAAGCTACCAGAGTGTGGAGAATTGGTAGAATCATTAGGGCATTAGACAAAATGTTTTGTGGCACTTAGGTATAGCCCTTTGCGTTCTGAGTTCAAATCTCATCAAAGTCAACTTCGCCTTTCATTCTTCCAGAGTCAATAAAATAAAGTACCAGTCAAGTACTGAATCGTCATCAACTTTCCCTTCCCAACAAATTACTGGCTTTGTGCCTAAATTAGAAATCATTATTTTCGAGCCTTTGATTGTAATAGTTACTTCAAGCGGTTCCGAAAGGTTATCCAGTCAATTATAAACAAGCACTTGAAGGATCGAATGCTATTGGGAAAAAGGTTCATAAGCTTTTTATGCTTCAAAAAAGTACATTAATCCTTTTGTCTATACTAATTTACTGGTACTCTTTGAGCATAATTGTGACTTGCAATTTGCTGCTTTCTTAAAAGCCAAGTTATATGAGAGCTCTTGAAAGTTTAATTTCATCATAAAAGCAAGGTTTGCCATCAAAGATTGATTGATTTTCTTCAGTTTTGTTACAATTTGCCATTAGCATTGAGAAATATCATGGAAGATGTTGAAGTAAGCACTAGACATGGTATCTCTATGGACCGATAAGGTGCCAATTGTCTTTAATATTATTGTTACCATGACCACTAGGTTTACTATTTTAGGGAGTTGAGTAGTAGATGATGATGATGGATATTTAAATTATTTTTATTTATTTATGTATTTGTTTAAATTTTATACGTTGATAATGAAATCTACAGGTTTGTCATAGAAAACTAGCTGTTACTTGTGTTTTCACATTAATATATATATGCATGCATGTGCATATAACCTGCAATTTATGTGAAGATCTGTGTGTATGCACAAACCACTACCCCCCCCCTGCACACATGCATAAATGCTCACACACATAAACACATGCATACACATATACACACACATACACATATTTCAGTGCTATGTTTGTATGTACTCTCAGTGTTTCATAGTCTGGAATTGGTTGCCTGTATTCCTCCCTATCGTATTTCTCTCTTCCACTCTCACTACTACCCCTCTCCCTCCCTCTCTCTCTCTTCCTTCTCTATCCTGCTCTCTTACCCCCTCTCTCGCCCCTCTCCCACCCTCTCCTTCGCCCCTCTCATTTTTATCTATCTATCTAAACATATATCTATCTATATTATATATATATATATATCTTATATCTTTTCTAATATATTTGCAACACAATTTCACCTACTTTACACCCCAAACCCCACTTTTTTAACTTCTTTAGACTATTGAGAGTGTGGCAGGGGGTTGAGTAATAGGAGGAGAAGGAGGCAGGGGAAAACCTCAGACAGATTTTTTTTAATAAATTATATCAATAATAAACAACATTTGCAAGATCCAACAACCAAAATAACAACAAATAAATAAATGAAGAAATAATACAAAAATAAAGAGTTACCTCCCCTCTCAAACTACAACACAACTCTGGAGAGTTCTATATAATAATCCTGGGTACATTTTTTCTCCTGGTTTTCTTCATTTTTTTTTTATTTTGTTGTTGTCCATGTTTTGTTTGTTTCATTTTTTTTTTTGTTTTGTTTTATCATTCTTTGTTTTGGTGCTGTAAATTAAGCCCTTTCAAACCCAGGAGATTTACTGGGCTGGGATAATCAACTCAATGTTATCAAATAAATTTATTCCCTTTTTTTGTTTGTTTTCTTTCTTTATTTTCTTTCTTTTTATGATTTTTTTTTTTTCTTTATAAAAACCTTTCTGAATAGATAAGTAAATAATTTCTAGGATATCGTTCAAATTCTCTTAAATTAACACCTACAAATTGTTGAAGTACTTGATAAAACGTTAAACATTAAAAGACATAAATGAAGTAATTTAAAAGGCAGCATGCAAAGATCTTGAAATTTAAAAATTTTAAGTAACAACTAGCTCTGTAAGCATTTAATTAGCTACTATATCTGGATTCCTAAAACACTGGCCCAAACACATGGCTAGGAATTGGATTAAAACACATAATTGCCAAAATATTTAAATGCATGTATCTTTATGCAATTCATTAACTTTGTGACTGCATAAATTATTGATTAATTAAAGGCATGCAAAATTATACAAAATTTAATTATAATACAAAAGAATATTTAAACATACTTTCACAATGTTTAAAAATCTGAAAGTCATTAGCATATATTAACTCTTTTACTCAGGCTGTAACCTTACTGAGGTGCCATATAATAATTTCATATACTAGAAATGATATTGTAGTCGTAGATACTCTTACAAAGGTATCATAACTAGAAGGACTTTCATCATAGGTCTGCTTGATCAAGATTAAAATGAGGCTAGACAACAACAATTTAGCCATCTGATCACACATAGTACATGTTAACCCTTTCATTACTGCATTTATAATGAAATATACTCTCTTTTAATTGATTAATAAAGAATTTTGAAGGATTTACTCAAATGATTAATTATTTCGTTCCTAATATAATAACTTAAAATATGGCTCTTGTATAATATCATGTTGGAAGATATAAATTTATACAGGAATCGTTTGAATTGGGTGGTTTTCTTTCATAGAACCAGGGCCAGTTTTGGCCAGGTTGGTATCAAAAGGGTTAAACATGATAAACATGTAACTGCTTGAAAGAATATAATATTTCTTCTATTATAATTCGTAAGGATTACAAGAATATGAAATTTACCCCAGTATTTGACAGGTATTATTTCATGGTCCTTTATAATTGAAACCCATCAAATGTTAAAAACCTTGTTATATATAGCCATCTAAGTAGAAGCTACCAGATGATAAACACAACTGCTTGAAAAATATTAATAAAAATCACACACATTAACATCTAAGTAAATATGAATCACCACTGAATTAAACATAGAAATAAGGTAATGATTAAACCACATGGTGCACATGAAGTTTTATCCATGCAGTAATAATCAGAGGAATTACATGTATTCCATAAAACCAAACACCACTCCCCTGCCAACCCAACTAATATGTTGGCCTGCCTGCCACAAAATAGAAACAAAGTACTAAATAGGCACAGCCATAACTACTGTGTAGTTGAGAACTTTGCTTTACAAAACCACTTGTTCCTGGGTTCAATCCCACAGTGTAGCACCTTAGGAAAGTATCTTTTAGCATAGCCTTGGGTTGAATAGTGTCTTGCATGTTGAATTTTGAAGGAGAAAATTGTGCGAGAGCCAATTGTATATGTATACATACATATATACATATTTTCCTTTATACATATATATATATAAATATATAATCTTTCACTGATACATATCAGAGAACGATAGAAATATTAGATAAAACTGGTGCTTACAACAAAGTCCTAAATGAGATTTGTTCTGCCCAAGTTGCACAAACACTCCCTTGTTACTCTCGACATCATAAATGCAGTGATCCATTGACTGGCCCATTGTAAACCTGTGACCAAAGATGCTATATTTCCCAATATGAGATATAAAATGAATTGATAAAATGTGTCTGAATATCTAGAAAATCTCAAAAACAAATAAGAAACTTCTAAATACAGAGAAACCTCTTGAACAAATGAGAATACAGAATACTCCTTTAATCTTAATCACATAAAATTACAGAAAATCTTGAAACATCATTCTGAAGACCATCATATTCCTACATTACTACCACCACTTTCTAATTAAATTCTGCTGCAAATTATAGTTTTTAGATACAATACAACAATAAAATAAAAATGTCAGAATTATCATTTTTACTAAATTTCTTGACTGATTCTCATCCAAACTTTACTGCCACACTGACTTCTGGCCCCACCCCCACCGTAAAACCCCACTGCCATATTGAATCTCCCCTTCTCATACACCAACTATTACCAGACTGCACCCCTGCCCCTCATTCTGCCTCACTTTCAACTTTGTTGGTCTTCACAGTCCTTGCTCTGGGTTTCTTTCATTGAAATTTCATTTTCTCCTAGATTTTAACTGAAATGATTCCACTGTAAAAGGTATGACCTTCGAAATAAATAAGTATAAGAAATGAATAAATAAAAGGTCAAAAACAAAAGAAACAATTAAAAAAAGAAAAAAATTCAAAGATTTTTATTATTCTTATTATTATTATTATTATTATTATTTATGATTTATGAGATATATCAAGAATTTCCTTTCTTATATGTAAAAAAACAAAAGAAAATAGGTCTGTCTTGGAAAACTTGCACACAAATGTTCAAGAATAATAAATGATGTATGAGATTGGTCTCCAACAACCTTTCCAGACCTTAGTTTTGCTATTTTATGAATATATGACTGTCTATCTTTATAAGTAACTTGTTTCGGTCTCTATAAAATTGATTGTGTATCGTTCCAGTTTGATTTCTTAACTGTCATAATATCTTCAATTAATAGGTATGTCAGTAGACTTTTCAACTAAGTTCTACTCAACATTATAAACAATTATTATCCCACCAAGGTTAACTTTGCCTTTCATCCTTACGGGGTCGATAAAATAAAGTACCAGTAATGTAATTGCTGGCCTTGTGCCAAAAGTAGAAACAATTATAAACAATTATTAACACACTATTGTCATCTGTGTCATGGAAAATAATGTCAAGACTTCTTATGTGTTAATGGGTTAACAGTCAGTTTATTCATGTTCTATAGTATTTTCCTATTGTCAATTTCTAAGAGAGATGGAGATTCCATCTGAATGGACACCACAAAACATTCCTCAGAACATTTGGATCACCAGATGTGTATAGAGCAGTTTTACTAGACTGTTGTGTTTTCAAGTATATTTCATGAAAAGCTAATATTTGACATCCTAATATAATACAGTGAGTTGTTTAAGAAAATATACCACATAGATAACATTTGTCATGTATAAAAATTATAGATATTCCTTTAAATATATCTAAATGGTGATGGCTTGTTTCTTTTGGTAAATTTTGCTTCTGTTGCCTTATTTAGGCTATCACCGTTTTACGTCCGTTCTTCCATGCTAGCATGGGTTAGACGGGTTGTCCTGTTGTGGGCAGTGTCTGGTCGGCTGACCATGCCTTTCTCATGCAGGAACTGATTTTGGCTTGATTTCTACAGCTGGATGCCCTTCCTAACACCAACCTCATTTACAGTGAGTGCTGGGTGCTTTTTTTTCCATGGCGCCTACACGTCCACTTTGCAGTGGGAGGGTGTGTGGGCATATTGTCTATATGCTTCGGCTTGTACCCGTGGGAGGTTGGGTACTCTGTATTACTGCGTGACGCCAGAGGTCACGGTCGTGTGTCATCGCCTTTGAGAGGTGTAATTGGGTAAGGTCGGCTTTTATCACCTCATTCCAGGTCTTCTTGGGTCTCCCCACTATATTTGAGACATTCAGTTCATAGTATTGCCATTTCAAGGGAATATCTTAATGGTTGTTCACCACAATTACCAGTTTGTCTGTTATTATTGTTACCTTAGGTTTAAATATTAGTTATTCAAAATCTAATCCGATTTTAGGGAAGAAATTTATTACTTTTCATGCAATCATGGTTAACATAGGACTTTCTTTTGAGATGGAAAGGTAGTGGACAAAATTGATAACTGTTTAGAATGTACAATTATGTAATATATGATACTTTTTAAGTATCATATACACAATAATTTCATTATTATTATAAGGGCGGTGGATTGGCAGTATCGGTAGAGAGTTGGACGCCATGCTTTCCAGCATAGTTACGTCCCTTTACGATCTGAGTTCAAATCCCGCCGAGGTTGACTTTGCCTTTCATCCTTACGGGGTCGATAAAATAAAGTACCACTAATGCACTGGGTAATTGCTGGCCTTGTGCCTAAAGTAGAAACAATTATTATTATAAGATTCAGTGTTGTTGCTGTTGTTTAGCCCAGATCATCCTTGATTAACCAAACCTATGATTAAAGGTATTCTAAAGCCCTTCAGTCATATTTTTTTTAGCAAAAGTATATCTAGAATATATATTATCAGATGTGTCCTTTTTTTAAGACAGTAGAGATGGACTTTACTTTGTTTTATTTAGCAAGTCAAGTGACCATGTAGAACAGTGTTTTCCAAACATATTTTGTCATGGAACCCTTACACAATTACCAGTAGCACTATCATAGTGATTCCTATTAGAGGTGTATATGTGAGCATATACAGTATGTTTATGTATAATAAACATACACAAGTCTTACTATGAATCTTTTAAGCTGTGATCATGCCACAACACTTTCAGAAACATATTCCTGGCATTCTCACATAATTACCTGATTACAGCTTAAATCATTCATAGTGAGACTCGTGTATGTTTATTATACATAAACATACTGTATATATGCCTTCATATACACCTCCAATCATGTTTTTTTAAATCATATATTTTATGGACAATCCCCATCAATCCAATTTTAATACAGTATTAAATGAAACAAAAATTTTAGTGAGGCTATTTATTGATAGAAAATGAAATATATAATAGATTTTTATTGAAACTACAGAATAATTTCATAGAACCAACCCCCTTTGCGAAACACTAGTATAGAGACTCCCTTTAAGCATTATTGATAATTGTATCTAAATCTGTGACCTTCAGCCCAATACTACAAATTCATATTATAGCTGGTATTGCAAATGTGTTAATGGTATAGATGAAATTTTTGCCATGTAAATGAATTTTTAGAATTGATTTATGACTTTATCAAAATATCCGTTTTTCATTTTTATTTGCTCATCTTTGACCCATCATTTTACTCCCATCTATGTTCAAGTATTTACAGAATTCAGTATTGTCCAGCTTACATATCATTTCCTTTTTATGGGGGTTCCAACTTGTCTATCTGACTTGCCAGTTTCTCACATTGGTCAGTTACTGACACAATGCTAGAGTAGGGAACCTGGATCTATTTAGTATGTCCCTTTGCATTGTGAGTTCAAATGCCACCAAATTCAAATTTGTCTTTTGTCCTCCTATGGATAATAAACTAAAATACCAGTCATGCACTGAGAATGATTTAATCAAATACCTCCTCTCCTAAATTTCTAGTCTTATGTTTAGGTTAGAAATGATTAGTATTGATCTTATGATGGTGGATTGGCAGAATTTGTTGAGTATCAAACAAAATGATATGTGGTATTTAGTTACAACTTTCTATGTTCTGAGTTCAAATCCCACCAAGATCAACTTTGCTTTCTTCCTTCTGGGATGAATAAAATAAAGAAAGAGTAATTTACTAATATTAAAGAAAAAAAGATGGTATGGATTAGCATCAGGAAGGACATCTAGTCATAGAACAGCCTCAAAAAGTTTCATCTAACCTTAGGCTATCATGTAAAAAGAATGTAAAAATGATGATAAATAGAATAAACAGACACATTAGAACACCAGAATTACAGTATAAATGTGAATCCCAATGTGATATGAAATTAAAAAAACAAACAGTTGGCTGACTTTGCCCTATACCACTATGCATGTAGGAACCCATAACTCCTGGTAGAATCATAAAGGCATTGTAGTTATATATGGTGTGATTTGGGCATTGTAAACTTGGTGCAGCTCATCTCCTTATCAGGTGATTTTTCCAGAAAGTAGAGAGGAAGCCAGAAAGAGATATAAAGAAAGAATCAACTTCAGTACAAGACTGATACTAATTTTATCGATCACAAAAATGAAAGGTAAAGTTAACCTGAATGTCCTTTGAATTCAGAGATCACAAAGAACGAGAATGAATACCGCAAAGTATTTTATTTGATATTCTAATGACTCTACCAGTTCACAACTCTGATATATCACTATTACAATGATTAACTGTTTTTCCACCAACAAAAATTGTCCCCAAACCCTGTCAACAGATCTTTAATTAGAATATTAAGATAACTTTGCCCCTATAAAGCAGAAGTAGACTTTAGTTAAAGTTAATAATATATCAAGTTATACCTGTGGCTAAGTAGTTAAAGAATTGGATTTGCAATGATTTGCAATTAAGTTTGATTTCCGGACTGGGCATTGCATTATGTCCTTGAGCAAGACACTTTATTTCACGTTGCTCCTTCTGCCTGGATTTGCAACTGGTAGATAGTAATAGCAATTGGAAAAACCAAAGGAAACATTGTTTCCTCAGTCAGATTTGACAAGGTCTGGGATCTTGTCAATCGTCTGTTGACTGTCAATACCCACAACCCAATAGCAGTTATTTCACTTTGTTTAAATCATAAATATCATCGAGAAAGCTGTGAACAACATACATACTATTTCTCTTCCCTTATGAACTTAAAATGTTCCTTTTATGAACCTAAATTATTCCTATGCATAACTGGCAATAGGCCTAGGCCAGATGTGAAATGTAGGTTCCAATTCAAAATACTTATTACATATATTATTCAGTGCTAAATACTAACAATTTATGTATGGATTAAGGACATGTATATACATGTACATTGACAAATGCCCAAAACTCCGAGTTGGAACCATCAATGTAAGCACAATGAAAGGAAGAGCAGGAGAAATCGTAGAGATGCTAGAGCGAAAGGAAATTGATGTATGCTGTGTGCAAGAGGCTAGATGGCGAGGAGAGTCTGCTAGAGTCCTTGTAGAAAAAAGTCAGTGCTACAAATTTTTCTGGGTGGGAAATGACGATGGGATGGGTGGTGTAGGTATTCTACTAGCTGACAAGTTGGTAGATAAGGTAATCTCAGTGAACAGGGTGAATGCAAGAATCATTAAACTCAGATTAGTCCTGAATAAAACAATTACCACAATAATATCAGCTTACACACCCCAATCGGGGTTGCCAGACGAACTTAAGGATAGGTTTTACGAGTCCCTAATGCACACTACTGCTCTAACAAATGACAATGACTTCCTAATCATTGCAGGAGATTTTAACGGACACATAGGTAAACACTATAACGGCTTCAATAGAGTCCATGGAGGCCATGGGGTTGGCACAAGAAATGAAGAAGGCTTCAGGCTTCTAGAATTCTGCGACGCCAATGACATGTCGATATGTAACACAAACTTCAAAAAACCCGACAACCACCTGATCACCTATAGATCAGGGGACCATTCTAGTTGGATAGATTTTATCCTCATCAGAGGATGTGACAGATGGACGGTCGTAAACACAAAAGCCTTCCCTAGTGAGGAATGTACCTCCCAACATAGCTTAGTTATCAGCGACCTCACGGTCAGAACTAGACGAACCTGGAAACAGAAGCCAACCTGGAGAAGAAAGATCTGGAAGCTGAAAGACCCCTCAGCCAGTAACAGATTTAAAGATATTTTACTCAACGCCTATGACAGTAAAGAAGAACAGATAGAGACATTCAATGTAGAAGAGCACTGGGAGTTCCTAAGAAATAACTTACTAGAGGCGACGGATGAGATCTGTGGCTGGAGTAAGACCACAGGCAGGAGGAGAGTGACTTGGCGGTGGAACAATAAGGTAGATGAAGCAGTCAAGGCCAAGAGACAGGCATGGAAAGAATGGAAGAACGGGGGGAAGCAGGATACATTACATAGAGGCCAGGAGGGAAGCTAGGCGACAAGTGTACTTAGCTAGGAGGGAAGCAGAGGATAGAAAATTCAAGCATGTTTTGCAACGTGAGGACCAGAAACAGGAGGTGTTCAAGATTGCAAGGCAGTGTGTCAGAGAGAATTGTGATGTCATTGGAGAGAAGTGTATCCGGAATGATAAAGATGAGCTTGCCCTCACAAGTGCTGAGAAGAAAGATGCATGGAAGAGTCATTATGATAGATTACTAAATAGAGGAGAATTCATGGGAAGAAGAGACCCTACCCCAAGTAGACCCTATAGAGGGGCCAGCAGTACAAGTCAGCAGCAGCATAGTAAGTAAAGCAATCAAAGATGTGAAGACGGGGAAGGTAACCGGTCCATCGGGTATAGTTGCCGAGATGCTGAAGGCATCTGGGTCGGGAGGTCACACCATAACTACACGTATTGTTAACCAGGTAATACTAGGTGTCATACCAAAGGATTGGTGCAGTAGCATCATTGTCAACTGCTACAAATGTAAAGGTGATGCACTAGATAGAGGAAACTATAGAGGTATAAAGCTGATGGACCAGGTCATGAAAGTAACAGAAAGAGTTATAGCACAGTTGATTAGGGACCGGGTGAAACTAGATGAGATGCAATTTGGGTTTGTGCCAGGAAGAGGCACCACTGATGCCCTCTTCCTTTTGAGGCAGTTACAGGAAAAGTACCTAGCTAAAAGTAAGCTGCTCTACCTGGCATTCGTCGATCTCGAGAAAGCCTTTGACAGAGTTCCCCATGCTATAATCTGGTGGGTTCTAAGAAACCTAGGAGTAGATGAATGGCTTGTGAAAGCTGTACAAGCCATGTATAGGGGAGCAGTCAGCAAAGTTAGGATTAGCAATGACTATAGCAAGGAATTTAGCGCACAGGTTGGTGTCCACCAGGGCTCTGTTCTTAGCCCTCTCCTGTTCATCATAGTTCTGCAGGCAATAACGGAGGAGTTTAAGACCGGATGCCCATGAGAACTCCTGTATGCAGATGACCTCGCACTTATAGCTGAATCTATGGTAGAACTACAGAAGAAATTCCAAACTTGGAAGCAGGGACTAGAGAGAAAGGGTCTCAGTGTCAACCTGACAAAAACTAAGGTCCTTGTAAGTAGACGAGAAAACAGAACCCAGATACCCTCAGGGAAATGGCCTTGCTCAGTATGTAGGAAAGGTGTAGGTAGGAACTCCATTCTTTGTCCCAAATGCAAACAATGGGTACACAAGAGATGTAGCGGGATCTCAGGAAGCTTAACTAAGAATGTAGGCTTCACAATTAGCAGCTGTGCTGGGACAGCAAGCAGCAAACAGCCACAGGAAACAAGTACCACCAAACTCTGGGAGGGCTCTGTAGAAACAGTAGACAGCTTCTGCTACCTAGGTGACCGAATTAGCAGCGAAGGTGAGTGTTCGGAAAGTACAATAATTAGGGTAAGAACAGGATGGAAGGAGTTCAGGGAGCTATTGCCACTGCTAGCTGCAAAAGGCTTTTCCCTCAAAATGAAAGGCAGACTGTATGATGCGTGTATACGAACAGCAATGTTACATGGTAGTGAGACCTGGGCGCTGAAGGTGGAAGACTTACGTAGATTAGAAAGAAACGAAGCCTGCATGCTCCGATGGATGTGTAATAGTAATATACGCGAATGGCAAAGCATAAATGAATTGAGAGAGAGACTGACCATAAGTAGGAATCAAATGCTGTGTGCAGGAAAGGAGGTTGCGTTGGAATGGACATGTGATGCGTATGAAGGATGACAGTTGTATAAAAAGATGCAGGGCACTAGAAGTCAATGGAAACCGTGGAGTGGGGAGACCCAAGAAGACCTGGGATGAGGTGATAAAAGCCGACCTTACCCAATTACACCTCTCAAAGGTGATGGCACACGACTGTGACCTCTGGTGTCATGCAGTAATACAGAAGACCCGACCCCCCACGGGTACAAGCCGAAGCTGAAGCATATAGACAATATGCCCCCACCCCTTCCCACTGCAAAGTGGTCGTGGAGGTGCCACGGCAAAAAAGCACCCAGCCCACACTGTAAAGTAAACATGTAGGCGCCACAGAAAAAAAGCACCCAGCACTCACTGTAAATGAGGTTGGTGTTAGGAAGGGCATCAAGCTGTAGAAATCAAGCCAGAATCAGTTCCCATATGAGCAAGGCATGGTCAGCCGACCGGACACTGCCCACAACAGGACAACCCATCTAACCCATGCTAGCATGGAAGAACGGATGTAAAACGGTGATGATGATGATGATGGTGTGTACATAAAAATTCCCTAGATCTTGAGGGGTATAAACCTCCTAAAATTCATGTGCCTATACCAACTAGTGACCTACTTGTCTCCACCACTATCTCTGGTCTGGCTTATACTTATGAAACTGTAGCAAGGCAGTCAGCAGTGAAATAAAAAGGTGTATAAGAAATCATAGGGCGTTTTGATAGAAAACAAACATAGGAATTTATTAAGTCATGTGACAAGCATGACTAATGCAGAATATATGACAAAAGTGTATGTGAGCAAGTCAGTGGGAAATAATATTCAAGTCCATGAGTGTTGCAAATATTCGCTTTTAGTTACTCACATTGAAGAAGTAAAAAGTCCTTGCTTCGAATAAGAATAATGCCATGTTGTGGCATATGAAATGTGTCAGCTAGTGGTTTCCTGAGTTGCTGATGACGATAGAAGGAGCACTGGACATGGCTTGGCAGGTTGGAAATCTAGCAGCAACTGAACTATTCGGTTTAAGTTTTCGTGCCCATCACACTTGGGCAGAAGTGATGTCACCAAGCCTTTGCGCATGTATTCACTACAAAACCAATCATGAGGCGTTCGTTACATTCATCATCATCATCATCATCATCGTTTAACGTCCATGTTCCACGCTTGCATGGGTTTGGACGGGAGTTTTCCCACTTGAGGCAAGAGTGGTTGTCTTGCTCGCATAGGACTGTCTGGCGGGTTTTCTACAGCTGGATGCCATTTTGGAGATGTCCTTTCATTTGAGAAATATGATAAAATTATATTCAATCTATTCAATTATATTCCCCCAAGGGCGGTGCCCCAGCATGGCCTCAGCCGGATGGCTGAAACAGGTAAAAGAGTAAAAGAGTAATCTCACAAATCTAACTGTATAATTTTGACTGATGTGAACCTCAACCAGTTTTATTGAATTCTGGGTTTTTTTCTATGTATAGTTCAGTATTTTATTATTCCAAGTTCAAACCCTGCAAAAGATCTTAATCTGTACTAATTATCATCATCATCATCGTTTTACACCCATGTATCCACGCTGGCATGGGTTAGATGGGTTGTCCTGTTATGGGCAATGTTAAGTCAGGTGACCATGCCTTGCTCATACAGAAATGATTTTGGCTCGGGCTCTACAGCTGGATGCCCTTCCTCATGTCAACCTCATTTACAATGAGTACTTGGTGTTTTTTGTTGTGACACCTACTCGATCACTTTACAGTGTCAGCTGGGTGCTTTTTACCATATCATCATCATGACCACTTTACAGTGTTTTGGCCTGTCCTCATGAGAGATGTATGAGAGGGTGGAATGGGCTGGTGCATACTGTATATAAACTTCAGCTTTGGCCCGTGCCCATGGGAAGTCGGGTCTTCTGTATTACTGCATAATGTCAGAGATCTCAATCCAGTGTCATCGCTTTTCAGAGGTGCAATTGGACAAAGTCAGCTTTTATCACTTCATGCCAAGTCTTCCTGGGTCTCTCCACTCCAAGGCTTCCATCGACTTTGAGTGCTCTGCACCTTTTTATGCAGCTGTCATCCTTCATATGCATCACATGCCCACACCAACAGAATTTCCTCACTTGCACACAGCATTTTATTCCTCTTATGCCTAGTTTCTCTTTCAATTCGTTTATGCTTTGCTGTTCACATACATTACTATTACACATCCATCGAAGCATGCAAGCTTCATTTCTTTCCAATCTATGCAAGTCTTCTGCACACAACACCCAGGTCTCATTACCATGCAACATTTCTGTTTGTATGCATGCATCATATAGTCTGCTTTTCATTCTGAGGGAAAAGCCTTTTGTAGCCAGCAGTGATAGTAGCTCCCTGAACTTCTTCCATCCCGTTCTTACTCAGGCTACTGTACTTTCAGAACATCCACCTCTGCTGCTAATTCGGTCACCTAAGTAACAGAAGCTGTCTACTGTTTCTACCAAATCCTTCCAGACTATTATGATATATTAAGACTGAGTTAATCAGCTAAACATCTTCCTTTAAATTGTGACAAGATGAAAAATTTATTACTATGGCTTGGCAAAATTGTTAATATTGGGACTCCTCCTCCTACTGATTCCTGAGAGGGCTGTGGGGGCAGAGTCCTGAAACACTCCTTCCAGTGGGTCCTGTCAGTAACAACTATTTCCAACTGATCCAGCTGGATCCCCAAGCAAGATGAGTCAAGCATCATGGATGTTAAACCATCTTGCTCGGGGTCTACCCCTGGGTCTCCTGGCGGTTGGTTTTGCTGTAAAATCTGTCCAGTGATTCTTTCCTGGGACATTCTAACCACATGTCCATAGTATTGGGCCTGTGATCTCTCAATTTGGAGAAGTAGTAGCGCTACCTGGAGTGACTCTTATCTCTGAACTACACACTCTATCAAGTAACGTTACTCCATTTGGAGGAACCCCATTTTGGCCACTTGTGTTTGCAATCATATTCTTTCGGTCCTGTGGAGTGTGGTCATATGCCTTTTTGAGATCTACAAAGGAAGAATACACCTCTTGGCAGTACTCCCATAAACTTTACTGGGGTGGCTTAACAAGGAGATCCCTTTGTAATTGGAACAATCTCTCTTGTCTCCCTTTTTAAAAATTGGAATTATCACTCCTGAGTGCTATTGCTTAGGTTCCTTTCCAAAGATCCACGCCACCCAGTTCACATGAGTCAGCCAGAGAATACCTTCACTATGTAAGGCATTTAACATCTCAGGCCAAATTTCATCCTCCCCAGTAACCTGGTTACGTTTGAGCTCTTTAATTGCTCTTGTGACTTCAACCTCCGAGAGTTTAGTCATTACTCCCAGATGCACCTCCTGTACATCAAAAGATGCTGTTGTGTTTGGGTTTAGAAGATCAGCAAAGTATTCTTTCCATCTTGCGAGGATGCACCTCTTTGAAGAGAGGAGAACCCCAGATGCATTCCTAATAGCAGGTGTTGAGGAGGTCTTCTTATTATGAAGTCGGCAGATGGTCTGCCAGAACACTTTATTTGCTTTATTTATCTGAAGTCCAATTCCAGCTTAACCTCAATGTCCTCGCATATCTTAACTTTGGATGCCTTTACTCACTCTGCTGGGATTCTTCATGCCTGATTGTACCGCAAGTGCAAGAAGGAGGACTTATTTCCAAGCCAAAGAAACCCACAAAACTGGTGGGTCCTACCTAAAGGATAAAGTGGTAAGTGTTGGTGGATAAGAAAGGCAGGACCAATTATGCAGATATTGCATCCAAATTCAGAGAACTCCCTGAGCAAACTGAGGACATTGAAATGGAGTGGAGATGGTTCAGCCAGCAGTTTGTGTTTGAACTGTTAAATGCTGAGGGCAAAACAGGCTTGGTGTGGGGCCTGGATAGTGGGAGGACCCCTTGGTTCAATCAAAAGGTTAAAGATGCCATCCGAGCAAAGAAGAAGGCCTACAATACTGGGACTGTTGAATAAAATGGCTTAGTACTTGTTCTGTATTTTTACATTTTGAGTTCAAATCCTGCTGAGGTCACCTTTGCCTTTCATCCTTCTGGGGTTAATACTGGGATCAATATAGTCAGCAAATCCTTTTCCAAAAATGTCTAGCCCAAGACAAATGTTAGAAAAGTTTATCGTCATCATTATCATGATGATCATGATCATCATTATCATCTTCTAAGGGTTTCAAGATATGCCATGTATTGCCAGGATACATCTGGTCAGATACTGCTGAACTAATTATTATTTTAACTTTATGGCTATAATTGCAATCTTAAAACAATTATTTACTTTACATTGCATATAAAGGCTTGAAATAAAGATTCCATAAGATTATTTTGGTGAAGATATTAAAACAAAACATTTACAAATTCTTTAAAAAGGTATATGAAGGTGAGCTGACATCTGACTGTTCAAAGAAAACTACAAATGTAACTTGTAGTAAGTTCTCTTGAAAATAGACACTATTTAGCACCATGGTGTTATAAAGTACCTGCAGGAAAATAGTTTAGCCCCCCCAAGGACATTCAAACTGACATGGTTACTACATTAGGGGATGATGCACCAGCTTTATCAACAGTACAAATGTGAGCACCTAAATTTAGAAGGGGAAGGGAGAGTTTTGAAGATGACCCAGAGTATGGCCATCTTACAACTGCCATCACCGGAAAACATTGAATGTATTCACCACATGGTGACGGTTGACAGACAATTGAGTATAAATCAAATAGCCAATGCTATTAACATATCTCGTAAGAGAGTTATGAATATTCTGCACAATAGTATATATAAAGTGTTTTATTCAAGGGCACAATGTGCCACTGTGAGTCAAACTCATGAGCTTGCAGTTAGAAGCTAAGCAGCATATCCACAAAGTCATGTGACTTCACCTATATATATATTCTTACTAATTATTATATATATATATATATATATATATATATATATATATATCAATGATATTAATAAATGGAAACAATATTTATAAAACCATATTTATTCTATTATATATATTTCAAGGGTATACAAAGTTTTTTTAATAAATATTGACATATCCAGGAACGAGATCTTAACAGTTCAAGTTTTACCTGGATAGTATATATATGGCTGAGTAGTTAAGGAGTGCACTTAACTAGTTGGTTCTGGGTTCAGTCCTGTTGCATAGAAGTTTGGGCAAGTGTCTTCTACTATAGCCTTGGTTTGACAAATGCCTTGTAAGTGGAAATTGGTATCATAAGCTGCAGAATGACAATCATTTCAAATATTGCCAAGGTTAACTTTGCCTAACATCTTTTTGAGACAAAACAAAATAAAGCACTAGTCCAGGGCAATGAATTAAAGGAATACAAGATGGTTTGTAGCATTTGTTCTGACTCATTGTATTCTGTCTGTGTGTCCCACAATTAGAGATAGATAAAATAACAGATTTGAAAAATATATACGGTGGTCAACAGAATCAATTAAATCAAAGTTGTGCTCTGCATTGCCGGAGTAAAAGAATACACATATATATAAACATATAGTATGTTTATATATGTTTTCATATATACCCATATTAGACATAAACAGTGTCTTAGTGCTATAAACCAATTAATTATAATCAGCCAAATTCACGCTATATGCAAATGAACATCTCTAGCAAACGTTCATCATGCAAAATTCTATATAGACTAATCTATTTCCATGTCAATACTGGCTGAGTGAGTAACACTGATGAATGATTTACAAATCTTGAAACAGTGCTGTTTAGCATTCCCAACCATTCTGACAGCAAGTATCAAGTATGTTATTTTCCATAATATAATTTGAAGTAATATACAATTCAAATCTATTTACACATGTTTTCAAAATTTCATCTCTTACATTTTTAGAACTAGTCAAAACTAATTTGTTTCTAAACATTGTATAAAGTATTGTTCTGTATTGCTGAACATTGTTCAGCACACTTTTGTTTTTAAGTATCCTGTGAACAACATTGGTTATTTAGTGCAGTTTATGGGAATAATTTGTTTGTTCAATATTTCTCACAGGTCTCTTTAATAATGTGAAACAAAGAAAAACATTAATTAACTGGTTAGGGGGGAAAACACAGAATTCAAAGCAGCATGCAATAATGAAATGCAAAGCAAAGAATGAAAGAGAGAAACAGAATATTCTTTTTTTATTTCAGATAATCATAATAATAACAACAATTATATTGCTATAGTTGTTGTTGTTGTTGATGTTATTGTTATTATTGCTGTTGAATATATTCTGACAGCTGAATGAATTAGCTAAGCCATGGGCAAACCAGCCTAGATGAAGAATCAACATTCAAAATAGTGGAGTGAAGAAATAAACGAAAAAAAACAACACTAGTGTAGTTTAACTATCTCACAGAAACAATCATCAAGCATATATATATATATATATATATATATACACACATATATGATCAGTTGTTTATAGTTGTTCAACAATGACAGGAAAAAGAGATGGAAAATATAGGATCAGCAGATAAGAGTAAGTTTCCGTTAGGAAAAAAAATGCCAATGAAAGATAGAACTCTCTCACACACATATATAAATATATAAATATATATATATGTATAATAAATTAATTTAAAAAAAAAAAGAAAGAAAGATTGGAAGTGCTTAAAGCCTTGCGAAAAAGATTTGAAAACTTGCAATTGAAGACGGCAGGAAAGACAGAAGTTTGCTTTAAGAAGATGGTCTTGATGATATCTGCTCTTAGCCTCATCAGTAGTAGTTATAGTGCAGCCTAAAACCAAAGATGTTACATATTTGGCATCAGTATATGTGGTACAGTAGCTTCAGCTGTTCCTTTTCAGTTGTTAAAACTGGTGGATGTATCTAGTACAACACTGAACATTAAAACAGTTGAGGTACTATAAATAGTTTTAGATGTTTGATTAAACACTAAAACTATTTAGATGTATGTCACCACTTAATTTGTTCTAATATTAGGATTGTTAGATATCCTTTTTATTCTTCAATTATACAGCTTGCAATTATATATACATACACCTGACCATTAGATTACACATATTAGTGATTGTTAAGATATACCATTAACCATTACATGTGTCCACACTGTAGATATACTATTGTGCATTAAATATATCTAATATGCAGATACACATATGACTATCACATATATTAACATTATTGAATATACTACTGGGCATGAAATATACATAGTACTGACCAGTACTATACTGTTAGCCATTAGATATATCAAGTTTAGATATACTATAGGCCATTATATATATGTGTGTGTGTGTGTGTGCGTGTGTGTGTGTATGTGTACGCGTGTGCCATCTCGGCCTTTAGAAATATATTGTTAGCCAGTATAAATATTATTGACTAAAAAATATATACAGATTAATGACCAGTGTGATATATAATGTGCTAACTACTGACCATAAAATGAGTTTGTAAATATACTGGCAAATACATTAACAAATGATGCACTGAATGACATAGACAGAATAATTCTTAATAAGTTGAAATTTGTCTTTTAGCCGGAGAAAGAAAACAAAAACCTAGAGGTGATTGTTAGCAACTCTGAAGGAAAAGGGGAAATAATTTCAAGAAATTAATTATTAATCTCATAAAATTGTTTTACAAGGTCAGAGGAAAATCTGATTCTGTTTGCAGACAAAATGATAGCTATGGACATGTTTTGGTCTTATTGGACCTAATCAACATAGTACAGTTTAAGTCTGCTTTGATCAACTGACAATAGTGTTTATACACAGAAAAAGAGTAACAAAGACTTTTGGTCAGTATAATTTGCATAATTTACAAATAATAAAATGAGCTACAGTAAGTAACTTAAATGCACCAATGGCATGAACTGAGATAAAATAAGTTAAGGTGTGATGTATTGAATGACTTATGCAAGAAAATTATCAAGTAAGTTAAACTGGTTATACTAATGACCTTTTAATACGAGCAAGTTATTTCATGTCCTTCAATACAATAGCAAGTCCTTCAGGGATTTGTAAAGAGTTAGGAAAAGAAATATCTAGCTGAAACAGGAAAATAGATTAGCTGGTATTAGAAAGTGACTTTTCAGTTTACAATTTGAACTAAAATGTTAAAATTATTTAAACTAACAATCATATGGTCAAAAAGAAGACCTTAAATGAAGAATATAAAGAAACACAAAATAAACAAAAAAGACAAAAAATCATCTATTTCCAGATGAGATGTCGCATACTCTGAAGATAAATTTATTTATTAATTAATATTTATTTTGATTGGTGTTTCAACATATGTCAGTCAAGAATGGAAGATTTCATGTTTTCTTATACAACTAAGTAAAAATTTAAAAAAAATAAAATAAAAAGATTCCTGTTCCAAAGCTAGATTTTATTATTTTTTTTTTTCAATTTTTACAAAACATAGCACTCAGGGAGAGACAGAGGTGGAGGAGTGGAGAAAGGGGATCTGATGCAGGCTAGGTTTGGAGTAGATGTGTTTTCTGGCTCTTTGTTGTTGATTCACTGGCCTGCTTCTCACCCTTACATCAAATGCCGACCTCCTACACCTCATTCTTCTGCAAAAGAAAAAAAAAAATGAAATTAATGCAAAGAAAAAATGAAATTAATGCAAAGAAAAAATGAATCTAAACGTAAATCTAAAAACATAAATCTAAACATAAATCAGAATATATAATCATCCTTATTATCCTTATGTCCACTTTTCCATATTGACAAGAAATCGATGGAACCTTTTAAAGTAGAGTTTTGTGGTCATTGGCCCTTCTTGAAGCCATCCAGTATGCAGGAATATGAGGAACATATTCTAAAAACTGGGATACACTAAGAGCAATATTTTGTCAAACATTGATTTCTAACATAAACACAAGGACGCATTTTCAGGGAAGAGACCAATTCAATTATATAAACCAAAGTACTTGACTAATACTTTATTTCATCAACTCTTGAATGGATGAAAGACAAAGTTGGTCTCTGGGATTTTAACTCAGAGTATTAGACAAAATGCCTTTATTTATTTAGTTTTAAGTCTTTACATACAAACAATTTTGGCAACCCGCCACCTTAATACTATACAACAACAACAACATTAATGATTTCTAATTTAGGCACAAGGTCAGTAATTTGGAAGCATTTGGAAAACCAATCATATTGACTCCAGTTCTTTACTGGTACATTGTTTTCCATCCTTCCGGGTTCAGTCGACCTCAGAAATATTTGAACTTGGAATATAAAATCATAGTGGTTTCTAATTTTGGTTCAAGGCCAACAATTGGGGGAAGTTGATTAAATAAATCCCAACACTTAACTAGTACTTTATTTTCTCAAACCTATAAAAGCGAAAGGCAAAGTTGATATTGGTGGGATTTGAACAGAATGTCAACAGCCAGAACATGAACTTTTAATGAATCTGCCAATTTACCACCCTAGTTTTCTAATATTAACACAAATCTACAACCTTGGGGGTATTTTATAGTCAATTATATTGACCTAATATTTGAATGGTATTTATTCCATTGACCCTAGAATAATAAAAGGCAAAATTGAACTTGGAAAGTATAATAATGATATTCAATTAAAGCACAATACCAGCAAATTTTGTTGAAGAGAAAAGTTAATTGAATCTGCTTTATTTTGTCAACAGTGGAAAGATAAATGGCATAGATAGCATTAGCATAAAATGAACTTAAAACATAAAGAGCTATGACTAAATACCACACAGTATTTTGTCTGATGCTCTAATGATTCTGCCAATCTGCCATAATCACAACAACAACAAGACTACTAACCAACTTCATCCTCCTTTTGGGATTCATGTGTGGATTTCAAAGTTGGGCGGAAGTTTTCTGCCTTCTTCCTTTCCAACTTGGCAAGCCTGTGGAAAGAAATAGAGAGAGATTTGATGAGTTGAAACACACATGGAAGGTTGAATATGTATGTAAATGCAGCAGCACTTTTCAATTTATCTTGATCCTGTATCATTTAAAAATTCTGACAATAAGGCTTTATCAAAGAAGCATTGGTTTTTTTTCTTTCTTATATTACGATAAAATTATGACTTATATTTCAAAACAATCCATTACAAGAAAAATTTGAAATTCTTTAAAAAAGAAAAAGAAAGTTTAAGCACATGTCAAACAGCAATTATAATTTTACAAATAATTCTGATTAAATCATATAATAAAAATAACTATGGTATCAACAATATTTCCTTGCAATTAAAAACAACTGAGTAATTTATTCTTTAAAACCAGTGAATAACATTCTACATTCATTTAGTGATCCTCTCAGTGATACTTCAGTGAAGAGGTCTATGCTTTGCTGAAGAGATCTAGTAAGACTGAAGTTCATTTAGAGCTATTTCTTATACTTACCAAAATAATTAAAATCCTCAAACTACCTGCTACTGTCATCAGTGAACAGTTATTTAAGTTGAACATTAGTTACATCAACCATACTAGTCAGGGAAGGTCTGCAAAGACTATAAACACTACCCTGCTTTATAGGACTATGAAATAAAAGCTGCAGCAGATATTACAGAGAAACATCAATAAATTGTTGTACTTACTTAGCTTCTGTTTTGGATACTTTTCTGAGAACAGGTTTTACGCTGAAAAGATAAAATTGATAATTGTTTAAGGTTCCATTGAGAGAGAGAGAGAGAGAGAGAGAGAGAGAGAGAGAGAGAGAGAGAGAGTGTGTGTGTGTTTGAATTATTTCTGTGAACATTAATATTTATGGCAGTAATTGATACTATCAAAATACTAGCAGACATTGAAGAAAGTATTTATATTAGACTTGTAATTTCTGTTATCATCTCCCATCTTGAATACATTAATGTACTTTATTCTGTTTAAATCATCATTTAGTCTTAGTACAGTAGTTTGTTGTTGTTGTTTAGCCCTAGATCAACCTGTGACCAGTTATAACCACCACCTCGTTTGGCAATCATATAGATGCTAAATGATACGAAGCATAACTCCAGAATAAAAACGATATAACTGAAGTAGGATATATATAACATGTATGTACCCTTTTCACAACTGTCTCACTTAAAAATGAAAGATTTATATTAAAATTGCATTTGTTATTTGCAGTCATTTATATAGGGTAGGCATGCATTGCCTGTCTTGGATTTGAGCAAGAAATACCATTGCTTCATAAAGTAGTTTGTATTACACTAAGGGGCTAATAACTATGAAACTGAAAACTAGCAGTTTCCAAATTTCAATCTATTTCATTAAGATTTATCAAAAGTGATGTAATTGTTTCACAAATACCAATTCTTTTTTCACACTTGGTACACTCATCAAAATCCCCAAAAGGGTTGTACCTCCATCTTTAGAAACTACTATTAAAATCTCCAAAAAGGGTCATACCACCATCTTTGAAAACTACTGCTCTAGAGGTATCATCTTCCAGATGAATAAACCTTTCAAATGTTTGTTTGTATAGAATATACCTTAAACAGCATAACAGGTATACTATACTGTTGAAAAGAACATCACTAACTTTATCATCATCGTTTAACATCTGCTTTCCATGCTTTAGACACATCATCAACAGACTGTGTTAGTACTCAAATGGAGCTACCAACCTCTTGGATGGCCTGAGAGCCTATATCTTGCTTACATATGTTCCTGCACTCTACCAAGTGCTCAGGCAGTTTGGCAGCTCGCAACTCACATATGATCCCCTGCTCTGCTGAATGAATTTTATCATGACTCTAGCACTGGGGAAATTGTCATCTCCTTGACATAGCTGAAGAGTTCTGCCGACCCTTTGTTTGGCAGATTTTCTATGGTTGGATGCCCTTCCTATTCTCAACCACTTTACAGAGTGCATTGAGTCTATTTATCATGTAACTCACCAACACTAGGAAGGTTATGATGTCTGATACATCTATTTAGTAATCTATCTATCGAAGTTTCAAAAAGAATGTCACAGTCTTTAAAGCATAACTTCTTCCACTGCTGACTATAAAATGATATATAATTTATGATATTATGTATCATCAATTAAGTGGTCTGACTAGGAGAGGCGTTTATTCCACCAACCAGTCATATTTGAAGATTGTCCATAGACAAGGCCATGAAACTGAGCAATGACATGCTATAAGCTGCCCGAGGTTAACTTTGCCTTTCATCCTTACGGGGTCGATTAAATAAAGTATCAGCAATACACTGGGATAATTGCTGGCCTTGTGCCAAGAGTAGAAACATGTATTAAATGCATGTTCTACTATATATATATAATACCCACTCTGCATCCCATCATGCATCGAGTACTATATTTGGGGTCTTCTCAATCTTTGCACTGCAGACACTCTCACACACACACATATATATGAGAGAGAGAGAGAAAGAGAGAGAGAGAGAAAATGAAAATTTAAATTAATATATAAACTGAATAAACTTAATACTTACAATTTACCTCTGGTGTCATTAACCTTTATTGTGAGGTCATTGATCTGAAAACAAAGAAGGTAATGTTAACTATAAATATTAGCTTAGACATCATCTAGAGAATCTTCACAGTTCATTGTAGTTTTATGTTTTAAACATTTGACTTGGATATTTCTACTAAAGGCTATAATAGAAATATAACATCTATATCCTAACACCTACAGTCTAGACACCTCTAGTGGATCACTGCTTCAAATAAACTTTCGATTGAAGTATACTGCCAATGTTTTTCTATTTTTTTTTTTAATTAATTTTGAAATTAATTTAAAAATTGAGGAATTTAGTAAAATAATATTTTTATTAAGCTGATATTTGGAGAATTATTAAGCCAAAAATGTTCTTATATAAGATTATGATGGACAGTCTTAATGTAAGAGTGAATACTTTAAAGTAGACCGTGTTGTATTACAGATCTAGGGGTAATTTCAGATGGGTGGTGTTGGAAAGGTTAACATAAATTTGCAACATTTCTAGTCTGTATGTGAGACAAACACAGTTTAATAAATATATTTTTACTTTTTTTTTTTTTTACATACATCCCTTCCTGCTTCTGTTTGTTGTTTTGTTTCGTTTTTATCCTTTTTTTTTCTTTATTCTTTTTTTTTTCCTTTCATATTTCCATCAATATTTGCAATGCTATTTATACAACTGTGAATTTTTACTTCTAACAAAGACTTAGTGAATAAATATATGAATATTTAATAAAGTTAAAATTTGTTGATGTTGTAGTTCGAAAGTGATGAATATGTTGAAGAGATTCTAGAAAATAAATTCATTTATTCTATTTTTAATTTTCATACATGTAGTGTTGTCAATGAGTTTTCAATGAAACTAGTCTTTGACATAGTTTTCTCTCCTTTTTAGGACTATTTCATTCATTAAAAATTTGTACTTTTAAATTCCACATTATGCCTATAAATTTGAGGTGTCGTACACATTTTAGAAACAAATTTGATTGGTGAATTATTTAAATATTGATATGATCTCCATGTACACAAGATGACATTAGTCTGTCTCAAGTTTAGCTTTATTGGTGTTAAGTGATGAAGAGTGAAAGATTCCCCACTGGATGTGATTCCAGTCCACCATAAGGTTAATGTCAAGCGTCTGCTGGTATCATTTTCTTTTCAACTGAGTGTACTGCAGCAATGTGAAATGAAGTGTTCTGCTCGAGTACATTATGCACCACTTAGTATGGGAATCAAACTCACAACACAATAATCATGAGCCCAACAACCTCACAATATTATTGACAATTTATCTGAGTAGACCTGAAACAAAGTTAGTAGATCTCATACTGAAGAACAACCAATAGATCCTAATTCCTAGGATATTTAGATATATAGTGTCCAGTTTCTTAATGTGAACTCAATCGTTGTGTAATGTTTATTCTATGACTAGCCAATCCAAGCTTGACAATAGGTAAGTTGTCATTAACATTTAGAATGTAAAAACTGTTCCAACTTTTAAGACAAACAGAAGTATTTTCAAGCAAATGGTAATGCTGCACTGAGCAATTGTAGTAACTACATAGTACCCTATTCATCTTCTGTGTTTGAAATAAAGGCATTTGTCAATTGTATAGATAAAATAGCTACATTGTACAGGATTTTCTTGAGAAAGATATTCTAGATTGGTTTCCCCAATTCCTTTCTATATCCATGAGAGGATGAGCTGTTACTGAGCAAAAGTTCAACTACTGACAAAAGTTTAATCCACTTTTAAACTACATGGGATATTCATGGAATGGAACACTAACTATTAAGTATTGTGCTTTAACTTTCTACCTATGTCAGATGTACTTATTTTAATTTAATATTTGATCTGCCCAACTTACAATTTTACCAATCATATTTCACTAAATTTCACTAAGTATCATTTAAATACATATTTCACGAAACATTTATTCTAGTATCTTATTTCATTAAACATCATTATACAAATTCACTAAACATCATATATTTTATTTCACAAAATATACTATATTTTATCTCCCTAAACATAACATAATATATTTTATCTCACTAATCATCATACCTTATATTTTGTTTAAAAAGTACTGAAAAACAATTGTGATTATATTGATTTATTTTACCTCTGCAAAAGAGGGACAACAAATGTGTTTTGATATAAAGCCTTAGATTCAATCCTAAATCAACAGTAGAAGTTTTAAAATTGCTAGATATGGGCACAAAATCCAATATTTTCAGAGAAATAGGATATAGGAATTTAATGCATTCGTGGTTTTCTCAAAATATAAGGAATTTAAAGTGATATAGTAACCTGAAAATTGAATTCCTAAATAAAAATTTTGTGCCCTATAATTTATTGAATGTTAGAGGAGAGAAGGGTGAGAAAGAAAGAAACAAAGGACAGAGACACAGACAGACAGACAGTACCTCAAATTCTTGTCTTCTGATTTTGAATTCCCAATCATAGACTTCTTCTTCAAGCTCTGCCATTTTCGCATGGAGTTTCTTTACCAGATCTTGCAACTGTGCTGTAAGAGATGTAGCAGAATTGGTAACAAGAGTGGAATTGGTTACAGTTAAAAGCTTAGTTAGATCTGTTTTACCTTACCTTTTGTTATATCTCATATTAGCTGTTCCTGCTTCAGCATAATTAACATAATTAAAACTTGAATTCATATTTTAAAATATGACTCACAAAGCCGGAATTTAGCAAACCTTTGACATTTTCTTTTGTAAATAATAATATCAAAACAAAAAAAGTTATATGATTATAATTTTTAAGATTATGTAACCTCATCTTTAAGATGAGACATTTTTAATTATTTACTTCTATACTACATTTTGATCTGTTTAATCTCTGTTATCGAGTATCTCATTCCTGGATATGTATATAGCATCAGATTAGGAGCTTTTATTTCTAAATAAAGGGTAGTAATATGCTTATCCATTATACCACTAACTCACAAACATTTAATATTGTATTTTTAGATTATCTAACACTTTCATCACCATATATCTAATGAAATATATTGTATCTGAATTAATTAAGAAAGAATTAGAATTAATTTACTAAAATCATTAACTATTTCTTTATTAAGATCACATATGTAATATAACTTAACAGAAAGTTTTTATATTAAATTATGTTGGAAGATTTTAATAATTTAAGTAGGAAGTTTTTAAAATGGGTGGTTTTATTTCATAAAAACAGAGGCAGTTTTATGCAAATTGGTATCAAAAGGGTTAAATATGTATTTCACCAAAGACTATAATATTAAGCTGATGTCAGTGCTAGTTGGTAAGAGTATTAGTATTCTTATTTTAAAAATAAGGCTTCCTAGTTTGAATTTAGTACTATAAATATCCAGGAATAAGATGCCTAATGATAATCAGATATCAAATTGACCGAAATGTAGTGTAGATGTAAATATTGATTTTAGACATAAGTACATGAGCCCCCAAGTATGGGGGGGGGGGGGATAATAAAATATATCAAGTCCAGTACTTGAGTGGTACTTTATTTTACCAAGCCCAGAAAGATGAAAGTTAAAGAGAATCCTAATGGAATTTGAACTCATGATATAAATAGACAAAATACTAAAAGATATTTTGTTTAATGTTCAAATATTTCTGCCAATTTACAGTTCTAGTGAGGATGAAAATAGTGATTTTTAACTGAAACATAAGGCCAGCAAATTGGGGCTAAAGTATAGATGTTTAAATCAACTCCAGTATTTTTATTTTATTGATCCCTGAAGAATGAAAGGCAAAATTATCTTGGTGTGATACAATGGAATTTTATCTGATGCTCTACCAATTGGGGATAATAGTTTATAAAATTATTATCTTATTAAAAATAACTCATCTCAGCCTTTGTTTCCAAATGTTTATCATATTTAAAGTATAATTTTCAAATTAATTCTGTCAATTTCTTTCAGTGACAATAACAAATATCACATGATTTAGGGGGCTTTGAATTTCTAACACAACCCAAATTCTAAAGACAAAAATACTCAGACCCTTGAATTTTGAGAGGAGCTTAGAGTGGGAGGAGGGAAGCAGTACTAGATAGGGTATTAAATTTTGTCAGGTTTCTGGAGAAAATGTTATACCCCTGTAATTTGAATAAACTTTTAAAGAGAATATTGAACATTTCATGTCCCACATATCAACAGCATGGTAAAAACAAGACAACTGATTGGATGCATACTAAACTGACTAAAAGTTAGTGAGTGTTTTATTAATCTACACTACCAAGGTTGAATTGCTTATAAAACAAGGATTCAATGTTCTCTTAGAGTGTGCAAAAATCTTGTGTAGAATTTGTTGTGACAAAAGTATATGTGCACTGAATGTATGCTGGTCGTCCCTAGAAGACATACACCAAGCAACTTAAGGACGATACTGGATGCACTGTGGAAGAACTGGCAAGCGCTATGAGAGACAGAGATGGATGGAGGAAACGTGTCGTAGAAAGCCGAGCAAGCTCGACCTGATGATGATGAATGTATGCTAAGTATAATTATTAATTATTATATTATTTTAAGCAACTACTTGTTTGCATGCTCATTGACTTTTGTGCATACATACATTTTTGTGCACTGATTTCAGAATGTATGTATGCATGCACATATGCAGAGCTTAAAGGGAATAGTGCTTCATATAACAGAATATATTGCTATTATTGTTTAACATGCATTTGTACATACTAGCAATGAATTGAAGGAATCTTTAACACAGTATCTCCTTGAATCTTGATTCTACAATATTTCATTCTTGAGGTGATCCTAAATTCTCAGGTCTCACTTAAAAGCTTTTCCTAAGTCTTCCTTAAAATATCTTTAAATCTTAACATCCTGTTATGTTTTAGTAAAACATACCTAAACATGGGGTTTGTTAATTCAAATGGTTATAGTATTCTCATTACAGATCATTGTAAAAATTTGCAGTTTTAGAGTAAAGACTTCAATTTTAATGTGATGCAGTCATAATGCTGTTTTGATCTTTTCAATGATATTGTGTTAATGTGATTTCATATGGTACAGGATATTAAGGGTTCATATTGATTCTTACTGCCACCAGTCTATGGCATTTCTTTACCTAGTTTATAGCATTCATTTGCATAACATGTCCATATTAAAGTAGCTGAATTTCATACAAGCAAGTATGATTAACTGTTTCAGAAATGAATTCCCAATCCTTAAGCTATGTCATCCTCAAGCTATATCCTTTGAGTTAAATAAAATATTTAACCTGAAATCTTAATGTTATAACAAATAAAATTGTCTCCATCAATGTTTATGGCTGTGAGATTTCTATATATATCTTAGAGAGAGAAAGATATTTCAGTTAAATTAAATTTATAGTGTGAGACTAGAGTTCATAAATATTGGAATAATTTTATTATAAAATATTGAATATTGTTTTATGATATTTTGTCTGCCATTCTTGAAAGTCAATAGATTTACACAAATATATATATTACAAAAATATATATTTAAGATATTTTGAATTGTGCATAAAACTCAAAGAAAGTTCTTTATAGCTGTAGAGTTTCAAAAAAGATAATGCAAATAGATTAAATAACATTATTCAATCAAACAGATAAATGATTCCATTAGACAAATAATAATAGATATTTTTAAAAAGGAAAGAAAGTTAGTTTGTTTTTAAACATTCATAAAAGCTGATCCTTGCATTGATTGGGATTAAAACAGATAACATTTTTATATTAATTAAAAGAGCTTTAATTTACTTTTTAATATTGATATTAAAGTAATTTTACAAAATACAAATTAATGAAATAGAAAATTACAATAAACAAATAAATAAAGTGGTTTTCAAAAGAAACACAATTTATCATTCAAGAACGTTCAATTTATGTATAAGGTTCAACTTATGTTTAACAAATCTAACTTATCATTAGATTGAAAAGATTATTGATGTGAGCATTTTTCATAAGAAGTGCAACTATCACCTTTCTTATTGGTCCAAACTACAGACACTTCTCAATTCATAGCTATCAAGGATACTGTAATACCAGGAAACTGAATTTAGTACTATTGATGTGTAAACTGGTAGTAACCAGAAAAGTTCCCTGACTATTATAATATTATTGACAATGACGTCTAGATTGAGGAATATAGCTCTACGGACAATCATTTTCATAAAGATTAGTAAGACTTTGTAAAAGGGCTTTAAAATAAAGCCATGATGTGATAACATTTTCTCAGAGGGATTCAAAAGATGAGAAATGAGTTGATTGACTGTCAGAATAATATTACTAGCAAAAATAAGCAAAAGATAGAACAGTCCAAACTAAATATTGTGAAGTAATTCTTTCACTACAATGAAGATTTTATTGGTAAGCAGACCTATAAAGATAACCTTTTGATGTTTGCATTCTAGAAAGATGGATGAGATGTCAAACTTTCATTACATTTATTGAGGGGTGACAAACGTTTCGCGATTGATCAGCTCAAGGTTCAATCTGTATTGATCGGGCCTGACTCTGGAATCAAAAACTCTTCAGACTTCTGCTAGCTTAATGACGGAATCATTGACACCTCATCCATATCTTATTATTGTTACACTCTGCTCAGTACAACCCCAAAATACATACTGGAAACTACGCATAGAGTGCTCACTTTTATGAACCTACAGTAACTTGATGTTACAATCCCTAAATTATATATATATATATGACATGTAGGAATCCAAAGGCAGAAAATAACTGTAAAAACAGTCAATTGCTCCAAATAATATTAGCTGTAGAAAATCTGACAAAGGTGGCTAGCAGATGTTACAGAGAATATATATATATATATATATATATAAGGTAGCTCAAAATGGAGTGGAACTAAGAAGAAAGCAAGAACGAGGGGGGGGGGGGGTTCCTCATCAGTTGTCTACTGGGGGTCTCGGATATTTCTACGCTTTAAAGACAAGATATCTACCGCCCAGAGCGTCAATAACTGGGTAAGTTATTGGGAAAACGGAGGTGGGAGGAAAGGAAAACAAATGGGCAGAAAAGAGAAAACAGCAAAAATATAACAACAAACCGAGCAATGTGCGAGCAACGTAAGGTAAGAAAATCCAAGACCATATATATATATATAATTATCACTGTTTAACGTCGATTTTTCTATGCTAGCATGGGTTAGACGATATATATATATATATATAATGTTTTGAATCATTTTTATTCCCATTTTATAGATGCCACAAATGTGAAGTAGATTCCATATAAGTTTTTCCAGTAACCTCAATGCCTCTCAACATGTTAAGGGAATGGAATGATGTCTAAATAGTAAAATTTTTGAATTGGTGTCAGCAAGCAAGCCAGCCAAACATAAATTAGGTTGTATCATAAGTCTTCTACTATGATAAAAATAGAACAAAACAAAAAATGAAATGTAATATAAATTATTTGATTGGCATGAATAAGAATCTACTGACTCCACACCATGCTATACTTAAAGTCCAAGTGGTGATAATTCATAAGCTTTGTAGCACCCCCTCAGTTATAACTGTTGATGAATTTGCACCCATGAAGGTTTCCTCCATGGTACAAATCCAGGCAAGGTACTTTTGCAGAAGACCAACACACTATACATACCAGTCTCCCCTGTTCCTGCTAACGATGTTGACTATGAGAAAGCCAAAGGCTAATAAAGTTTGGCACTATGATGTTGCAATTCCTTTTTTCTAAGTGAATGAACTGGAGCAACATGAAATAAAATGTCTTGATCAAGGACACAATGTACTGTCTAGTCTGGGAATCAAACTCACAACTTCACAATTCTAGCTCCTACATACATATATACATTTTCCTCATCATCAACAATTTAGGAGTATATAAATTCCAATGGCAAATGCTGTTTAAAGATTACATTCTTTAGTTTCAGAATTTGACTTAATGTATATCAAAAATATATTTAAAGACAGCAGCATAATAATTGTTTCTACTTTTGGCACAAGGCCAGCAATTATCCCAATGTATTACTGGTACTTTATTTTATCGACCCTGTAAGGATGAAAGGCAAAGTTGACCTCGGCGGGATTTGAACTCAGATCATAAACGGAGGTAACTCTATGCTTCAAAGCATGGCATCCGACCCTCTACCGATACTGCCAATCCAACCGCATAATAATGTAGCCTTCTTAGGTCTGATGAATCAGGGGTTATACACTGCATTGATAATTTTGTCAAAATCTTTAACTGATACCTTGATATAATTCATAGAAAAATAAGAACCCAAATAAAAAAAACTTGCTCAGGAAGAGAAACTGTAGAGTTCAATTATAAACTGTAAAGCATTAGTTATACCATTCTCTCAAAATATACTAGTCACAGACAAAAGAATTGTTTACTTGGACACCACCAAGAAAATTAAAGTATGGTAGACCAATAGCCCCTACAGAACAATGAATTATTTAGAAGTGCTAGATTCCTTCCTTATGAAGTGAAATTCAGCATTAGGACAATACTAGATGTCACACTAAAGATTTCACTAATAGAAAGAAAATTATAGAGATAGTAGTGTAAACTCTTTAGCAAATATTTCCTCTCACCCAAGATGAGATAAACTAACTAAAGATATCATCTATACATGCAGTTAAATCTGCAAAACAAAAGACATTCAGGACTAGGTAGTACAAGCTAGTTGTGGTAAAAACTAGGAAGGGAACATCTTGAGAGATAAAAGAGGGTAAAGAGAGAAAAGAGAAAGACACAATTATATAGAAAGGGAAGAGGAGAGAAAAAAGTAAATGAATATAAAACGATAGGGAGAAAATTTTCTTGAGCATGCATCAGTGATTTGAATCCATTGTTGACATTAGAGAAAGGACAAGTTAAATAAAATCAAGTCAAGGCAAAATAAGTACTGATAGGGCGAAGATAAAGCTCTTTTAGTTATATGTCCCATTTTTCAATTAAGCCAGATTTTTATTAATTTCTTTTATTTTTTTGTAATAACACACAGTATATAGGAAGTTTTGACCTGGATCAAGGAAGAAAAAAATTAGATTTTGGAAAAGAAAAAAAGAGATTCTATAACCTCTTTGAACAAAGATTGCATTCCAGGTGACCACGGGAAGAGAAAAAAATAGATTAAATAAAAAGACATGGGACTGATGTAAAATAAATACAAAAACTGGAATTGGAAATAATGGGAGCAAAATATAGCAAGATATGGATTATAGAAAGAGGTGAAAAGTAAATGTTTCAAATCCATTTGCTGAAAATATTCTAAGTAAAAACACACACATGGTATGGCATCATCCTGCAGGGAAGAGGTATGCACATATCGGCATGCACAGCACACAGCAGGCAACGCCTACCTTCATTTAGACCATCGGTAACCAGTGGCTCAACCCTCTCGCTAATGAAGCGCTCTTTTTCTTCTGCTTTCCGTTTAGCTTCATTTTTCAGATCTTCAGCAGCCTTTTGCATAATAATTTTCTACAAACAGACAGCAACAATGATCTTCATATGATGGTATGAACAAAACCAAGGGTTTGACAATGTTTATACAAAGATGAAATGAAGAATAGCAAAACAGAAAACACCAAGTAACATTAATAAGACAATGATTTCTTATAACAGTCATGAAACCTGAAATTTGTAAAGGAGGAGATGTGGGAAGTCGTGATGTTCCTAAGAATAAGGCATTAATAATTGTTTCTACTTTAGGCACAAGGCCAGCAATTACCCAGTGCATTACTGGTACTTTATTTTATCGACCCCGTAAGGATGAAAGGCAAAGTCAACCTCGGCGGGATTTGAACTCAGATCGTAAAGGGACGTAACTATGCTGGAAAGCATGGCTTCCGACTCTCTACCGATACTGCCAATCCATAATAATACAAGTGAATTGGTCCCAACTACAACTAAATCCAAGCTTTGACTAATATTATTGAAATTTGGTACTTCAAGTTAGTTAACTGGCTAGAACTCCACCAATCCTATGCAGACCACTAACCACAGCAAATAATGTTTCATCTCTAAACCATCCAAGATAACCAAGCATTCATGTAAGATTTTAAAGTACTTCAGTCACAACTTTAATAAAGGACAAGAGGTGAGTAAATTTAACTCTTAGATGTTGATTAAAATAGAAGTGATTGTCTTTTTTTTTTATAGAAAACAAATGTATTTCCAGTTTAACATGCCTGTAATTTATTTTCTAAAATATCCATTCATAAAAATTTAACAGAATGAAAGAAATCTAAGTTCAAATTAGATGATGTAAGGACATGGAGTTTTAATATTTATTCCACAAATTTATGCCATGAATATCAAGTTAGATCTAAGACATGAAAAAGAATGCTAACTTGCTAAACAATTATTGCTTATGCAGACAAAATATTTCATATTCTAATAAGTGAAGAATGGAACAGAGTACAGCTCCTGCCTTTTTCTAAATTACATCATGAAAACACAAAATATGCAAAAAACAAATCATGGGTTCATGAAATGAAGTGATCAAGGTCTTATCTTTAATAGACAATACTTGGAGCTCATAAAATAGAGGTCACCTAATTACAGAAAGTGGCATAGTTGCAGATGTCATGAAGAAAGATTTTAAACCTTTAAAAACAAACTGCTTCTATGATACAAAACTTTATTTTACAGTGTTTATATTTATCTAAAAACTGCCATCATAATTTTCTCAAGTTATATATCAAATATCAGATTAATAATGAGAACATTAACTATTTAGACAAAATCCCTTTAAATTCTCAATTATTTTCAAAATTATTTGAAAATGACAGGCAACTTTTATCATTAGATATGTGATAATGAAATAGTTGAATAATAGTCTGTTTAAAACTCATTCAGTCAAAGATTCTCTCCATTCTTTACAGCAAATCAAAGAATATATGACAAAGAAAATATCTATAAGATGCCACCATCACAAATAAGAGCTCCATCATAACACCAGCAACAAGAATAATACTATTGGCTAATATAAAACACATTGAGATAAATTCGAAAGTGGTGAGATTTATTTAATCTAGACAGAAAATATCTTAATGGAACAATGAATAAACAACAATAAAACAAAATATTCAAACATATATGAATAAAATAATACAATACTGATTAATAGAACATTATTCAATAATACAATGCTGAAACAATATCAAATCTATATGATTAACTAGGAACTTGCCCAGTTGGAAGTGTAATTTTTTTAAAGAGAATTATAGCTGGAAAATATATACATATATATCAATGTATGAGAATGAATAATAAATATTATTATTAACAATAACAGAAATAATAATAATGATGATAATAATAATACTAATAATAACAATAATATTGTTGTTATTATTATTATTGGTATTATTTTTATTAATATTATTATTATAAAAATATCAAGAGTCAATGAATTTATGAAATGTTTAAAATGTTTGATTAAAAATATTAAAAATATTAAAAAATAACAATATTAAACATAGGTAAAGGTGTTTTACACATGCAACATGCAGAAAATAAAGCTTATAATGCTAATATGATTTTTTTATGTAACACATTCTGCATACCATTGCCACATATAATGTAAGAAAACTGGTGAAGGGCATCAGAGGGCAAATGGGATCTTAAAATGCCAAAGGTTTGGTTTTGAATTTTACAATAATGTTGCTACTATCATCATTATTATCATCATCATCATTCCAGCAAACTGCCTATTGAACAAATCATTGGGATAAAGGAAAGTGGTGGGGTTGGTACTAATAAAAGAAGGCACCATTTACAATTAACATCTCTTCAGTGCCTTTCCACCATTTGTGGCTTCCTGTTTCTGAGTTCAGTTTTTGGCATAATCAACTTTGCCTTTCATTCATACTTCCTGCAAAGTTTATAAAAGACGTACCAGAGGTAAACATAGACGTTTTTCACTGGATTTGATATTTACCAGTAATATACTGGAACTGAATCAAACACCTACATGACATGACATGACATCACATCACCTGTTGAAACAATATTAACATATGATGGATACAAACTCTTGCTATGTAAATGAAGTAGAACATGGTTTCCATGCAATATTGAAACCATGTTACTGATTTTTACCACCACCCAACACAAAAACAAATACATTGAATGAAGCCTGAGAATGTTTATAGAAATGCTAAGTTGTTACATTCATGATTCTCTCTAAGTAAGTTTTGTTAAGTAGTTTAAACTGAAAGCAAATTAGTCTGGGACTCAATTAACCAGGAACATGTTACACATCACCTGTTACAATAACAATAACAAAACAGTAATGATGATAAAGGCGATGATCTACTGAATAGATAGATATGAATCTTTGGCAAGTAGTTTTGTCTATAGCGACATCAGAAAGGTTTTTATAGTGAGATATGAATAGATCTGTATAAAATTATGTCTTATATAATAATAATAGATTTCTACTATAAGCACAAGGCCAGCAATTTTGGGAGGTGGGAAAAGTCGATTAAATCAACCCCAGTGCATTACTGGTGCTTTATTTTACGAACTCAATAAGGATGATAACTTTGGCGGGATTTTAGCTCAGAACGTTAAGGACATAACTCTATGTTGCAAAGCATAGTGTCTGATACTCTACTGATACTGCTAATCTACTGCCCTCAATAATGATAATTGATCCTGCTTTAGGCACAAGGCGAACAATTTTGGGGTGAGAGATTAATCAATTAAATTCACCGTAAGTATTCTATTTTATTGACTGTGGAAGGATGAGTAAAAGGCAAAGATGACCTTGGTAGGATCTGAACTCAGAACATATAAAATTAACAGTGTTTTCTTTAACTCTTTACATAAGAAATAATAATTATCATATTTATATATTTTAGAACTGAATGAAATGGGAAATTATGGCATCTCCTAAGAGCATTAATAATGTAACTAAAATAGTTCACATTCTGTAATGAACAGAAAATTCAAACTGGATCTTATTGAGAATTTCCTGCATACTTGACTACTTCCCAAAACAATAGCAATAATAATGATGATGAGAATTATGATGGTGCTAAATATTAATAATAGGACTCTATGCATTAATAAATTACAGGTATGTCAATGTATCACTGTTTCCTATTCAAATTAGAAATAACTTCATAAAATCAATATACTTATACATTTATGGAATCATTCATATATGTCGATCAGAACTAAAGAAGTTTGTGTTCAGTTGAAATCACAGTACCTTTACTTAGTTCTTCAAGATTGTCAGGTAAATGATTTATACGTTGTGAAAGTATTAGTTTCTTCCTTGTCTCATCATCAGTGTCATCTAAGTCTAGCTGACTGACATCAGTTAATTTTGTCATTTTCTCTCCTGCAGCACGAGCATCATGAAATGGCTATTACAAACAAAAGACAAATACTCATGCACCAGTGAAACTAGAGCAGCAAGCAAGGATTGGATTGGATTGGATTGATTACTTAAGATATGAAAATGGAACAGATGAAGTAAACAAAATAATACAGCAGCAAAGACAAAAATTACCTTTGGTAATTAAAGCTATTGCTTGTATTTGATGAGTGTTAAAAATGATGAATCTGGATGAGTTATAAAGGAAGGAGAAGCCACTCCAGGGAAAGAAAGATTTCATAAAAAAATACATGTTATGTTATGTAGGGAGGAGTACACACAGACAGTAAATACAATAATACTTAACACATACAAAATTAAACAGCTCAAAATGAATTACTTATCAATTCTACTATTATTGTGTACCCAAAGTGTTTGTGTAACAGAGTAGAGTTAAGCTCCCAATAACTTGAAAACAAGTCATGCCTGCAATCCAGTTTTTATTCTGTTGTAGGCTTCATATAATTTTATATTATTAATATCTTTGAGAAAGATATGAACATAAAACAATTCCATTTACCTCTTCCTTCCGCATAAATTTGAAGCCTTGTAAACAATTAATTGATGGTGAATGAACATTATGATAGTTGAAGCTATTTCCCTTTTCTTGTGGAATACATAAATGTCGTAATATCATATTTCTCTTCAAATATCTCAGAATGGCCATAAAATGGCAATTAAAAATGAAAACAATGCACAAGTTTTAGTGGAGTGAAGAAAAGAAACCCTCCAAAATCTGTACAAATATACTTACAAAGAGAAATGAAACAAGGCACTAGTGGTTTAAAATAATATTGTTTTCTTATACAAGCATAAGCTCTTGGGTGTGAGAGTTGGGTATATGTGATTAAAGTAGCCCCAGTATTTGATTGATAATTTATTTTATCAATCTCAAAAGAATGAAGGCAAAGTTGGCTTCATCAGGATTTCTGAAAGCAATTCTTCTTTCATGAAAACAAGCCTTTTTATTTCTTTAATGCTTTTGCACTGTAATATTTAAATTATGCATCAATTCAGGAGCGATAATTTGCATTGTAATTTAAAGAAATTTGCTTCACAATATTTATATTCTAGTGGTATTTTAAGCACATCTGTAATTCAAATGGCCAAGTATGTGATAGTCTGCATTACATTAAGGGAATACATGCCTGTGGAACATTCAGCCATTTGCAGGTTAATTTCAGTTTGTTCCAATGATCAAACAACTGAAAGACTCATTGATGGAACTGATGTATGTCAATTCCATTTGAATGTTAAGTTCTGGATTAAATTGAGATATTTGTTCCAAAGCTTTCTTTGTAAACTTTATCTTGCTTTATATGTTCCTCAATGCTTACAAAGTTATACAGGAAAGAAAGGGGGGAAGAAGAAAACAAGCAAGAGACCAATCAATGCTGTTCTACATAACTACATACCATCTAATTAAACATAGAGCAATCACTGCAATTCATCTCAACTGGAACTATTTTCTACATGTAGCAGCAGCAATAATAATGATGAGAATGAAAAGTTCTGGATGATCTATTTTTATTTAATTTTACAATAATCTCAAGCATTTCATATATGATGATAATAATGATGATAATGATAATAATAATGATGATAATGATAATAATGATTATAATGATGATCATAATAAGATGATAAGGATAATTTGTGTGGGCATTAAGGCAAAAGCAAGCAAGGTTAAGTGTCTTGCTATAAACACAGACTAATATCTAGGGAACAGGAATTTAGTACTTTATTCTGTTTTAAATTATTGTATCTTGCAATAATAATTATGATGATGATAGTGGGTTCTCACATTGACATATTGCTGTGAATTTATTACAGATGGTAGCATTGAGTGAAAAGAACCCCATGCTTGACTAGTCCTTATTTTATCAAACCCAGAAGGACAAATGAATAATGGTTAAAAAACACTAGAGACCTCCATGGCATCTAAACTCAGTTTAAGTGGAGATAACTAAATACCATAAAGTATCTAGTCTGGTTCTCTACTGTTTCTGCCACACCATAGCCCTTTTGATAAATAATAACAACAATAATAATGGCTTAATCATGTAATGAAAATAATGGTGCCATGTTAAATAACAGGAAAAATAAGTATCAATAAAGAAACCATATAGTTTGATTTCTTCAAGAGTTATTAATCTAGAAACATCGAATGCAAAATTCATGCTAACATAGCAATTTAACAACTGAACATTCCAAATGTGATTTAAAAACAATGCATTTTTTTTTATCCGCAGTTACATTAAGAAATATTGTGCAATAGTGATATCAAGAAGAAAAATGAAATAAAGGAACGAGTTGAAAATTGAATGAAAGTGAAATAAATAAAAAAATATAATATAGAATAATACATAATAATAAGTAAGAAAGCAACAACAATAATAAATTAATAATAAATAATAATGATGATGATAATAAGGATGATAATAATAATAAAAATAATAATAATAATGATTATAATAAAAACTGATGATAATGAAGGTGATAGCATAGAAGAGCTGAAAGTAAATTTACTAAAAGAATGTTGTCATGCATTCACTAAGTGAAGAACCTCCAAGTCAAGGTGAAGTGAGAAAGTTATAGCAATAGGGATATATACAGGGTGTCCCCCAAAAATATATACACACTTCAACAGCCTTCTAATAAATATTGCCTCTACAGGTAATCAAAGTGTGTATACATTTTTGGGAGAGACCCTGTATATATATATATATATATATATATATATATATATATATATATATATATATATATATATATATATAGAGAGAGAGAGAGAGAGAGAGAGAGAGAGAGAGAGAGAGAGAGAGAAATAAATAAATAGAGAGAGAGTAAGAAAGGATAAAGAAGTGAGTTTTATAATTATTAGTGACATTTTTAATGCTGGTATATTTATAGTCCTATATTTGTAACCATTGTAAATGGAAAATTGACAGTGAAAGATATTATTGGTGATAGATTGCAAAGATGTACAAGAGTCATTTAAACCATTCAAAATCACACAAAAACTGTCATATTCCCTATTCATTTTTTCCTTTTATGGTGTCAACATTTTCAATACACTCTTTGCAACCTGGTCATTGACACATTTTCACCGCAGAGGAAATAAATGTAATGTGGATTTAAAAGTTTGTATTTTTTATTGTGTATTTATTTTATTTTATTTTATTTTATGGTTAAAATAACTATTCAACAATGTAATTCTTCAGTTTCAACATAGTGGTTCAAATCAAGTCAGTTGCCAAATAAGTACAACTTCAAGATGGAAAAATAAATGACGAAAATAACAGCATAAAGAGAAAATAAATGGAAGGTAAAAATAAAAGGAAAAAATAATATATTTTTCTTATTTTTGAAAATAATTTTTTGTATGGTTATTTAGTGTCTCTTTCAATAGTAATTTCTTTTTATCATTCAGTAAGGAGAAATGAGCAATACCCAAGACCATTTTCAGGGTCAGTGAGATTTTGGAGGGAGGAAGGTAGCCTCATACAAGAGACCTGTCCCAGATATTTACAACAGAGTTGATTCAACCAAGAGTTAGGTACAAATATTAAACCAGACAACAGGCCATGGCAGAACTTGAATTCAGAAAGCAAAATTCTACAACAAATACTGAGAAGTATCTTGTCCAATGCTATAATAAATCTGCCTGGCCATTGTCTTGACTGCTTCTTTATTTATCGACCCAAGAAGGATGAACGGTATAATTGACCTCAGTTGGATTTGAACTCAGAATGCAAGGAGCTGGAAAAATACCACAAGGCATGTCTCCCATCCCTCTAATTCTTCTGCCAATTTATAGTAATAGCAACTAAACCATATAAATCAGCTTGGAAAAACAGGTTAAATTGGTGTTACAAAGCATAACATCACACATGTGTTTCCTTCTTTACTTAAACCTACATAAACACAAAGACACACATACACATAATCACAGCTTACCTAAGATGATAAGGTGTGTGTCGTTGGTGTAAAATATTTGCTGTTATTTGTTGATGAATGCATAAGCAATGGGATGACAAAATAAAATGAGAAATAAAAAAAATGTATGTTGCTTTACAATTGATGATAACAGAAGTACATGGAGACACACAAATACACAGAATTGCTTCAAAAGGAATCAGGAAAAAAAAAAGTTAAATAAGGCAGTGCTCTTCTTACTGTGTATATATATATATAGAAGTGGTTACACAACAGTTAGTTGTGTAACCACTTCTACCTAACTCATCCCATGGACTGAGTGCTCTACCACTATATATATATATATATATATATATATATATATGTAGTGATGCCCATCTTCTCATTTGTATCCCATGAGAAGATAGATTTAAGCAGGATGTGGTCAAATCTGCAAAATATTTTGCCATATGTTTGTGACAGGAGTTTGACCCAGTTGTAAAAAAGCCCTCAGCATATTCAACATGAAGAAAGCATGTATAGATATCTAATATTCAAGGTGCAGAATAAAGAGTTGTATGGTAACAACGCCTTACAACTTACATGATGGAAGTGATATCTGGATATTTAACTGAGAGAAACCAATCTTGATTGCAACAACAATTATGTAGTTTGTTGGAGTATTTGAGTCTCAATTTCATATACGATAGATTGTTACTAGTGATGTTGTTGCTTATCCTATACTAGCTCTGACATAGAAGATCTATTTTCAAAGGATTTCCAGCCACGACTATCCCACCTTTTTTACATATCAGTGAATTCATTGTCTAATGTGTCCTTTCTTTGGTAGTATGGTAGATGTAAGTTGAGAAAGATTTGGCTGGTATTTCTAGCAAGTCAAGCGATCATGTGGAGGCTAGTTCATTTGATATGGGAAGAGCCTCATATATAAAATTACAACCAAGAAAACACAAGACCAAAAATGATAAAGTGCAATTAGAACATAATTCTACAGTCAAATAAGACATGAATGTAAAATAAATTATATTTTTCTTTCCTAAAACATTTTCTTTTCCTTTTCTAGAAATATTACATTCCTGAATGATTTTTTAATAACTTGAAAATAGTTTAAATAAATGTCTTGAAAATGTACCACAGATGGAAACTACAGCAACAATGCAATTTAGGATCATAAAACTATTGATTGATAAAAATAAATTAAATATAATTGTTTCTACTTTTTGGCACAAGGCCAGCAATTACCCAGTGTATTACTGGTACTTTATTTTATCGACCCCGTAAGTCAACCTCGGCGGGATTTGAACTCAGATCGTAAAGGGACGTAACTATGCTGGAAAGCATGGCGTCCTACCCTAATCCTATTTAGTTAGATGACTACTAACATCTGCTTTCTTTACAAACTTACAGCGTAACTAACTTCAACATTTAAATTAGTCAAGAATTGCATACAGACAATCTTGTGTGCATTATCATTTAACGTCCATTTGCTAGCAAGGGTTGGAAACCCACACAAAGCTCTGATATATAAAGACACATACCTACTATCTAGCCCTTTCTCTCACACTAACATACTTTGCCAAAATATGGAAAATGTTTAAGTCTGTTCATTAAAGTTACTGCCCGTAAAAGTGACCTCTCACTTAATAAGAATCTAAGTCCCCTAGTAAAGTTCTTAGATGACTTAGGAATGACAATCTCATACAGTGTTCATTTACTAACAACTAATAATTGTTTCTACTTTAGGCACAAGGCCAGCAATTACCCAGTGCATTACTGGTACTTTATTTTATCCTAATAATGTATGTGAGAAGTGAGTACAACATGGAAAACATGTAGAATGTTGTGGATGAAGATACAGTCAGAGTGGCATGAAGGAAAGCTTTCCACAAACATAAACCCTTTAGATATCAAACTGTGTGAAACTACTCCTGGTTCTACAATACTAAACTGTTTATTTTAAAGAGTTTATATTAATCTAAATCCCTTTCACCATAATTTTATGTTAGAACATTTCCTAGATTATGCTCCAAACACCAACTTAGTGAGAAAGTTAGTTATATTACTATATCACTCCAAATTCTTGATTATTTAAAAAATTATTTGGAAATTAAAGGCAGTAACTATCATTAGAAATGAAGCAATGAAATTGTAAAAAATTGCCTTTTCACACACTGACTAGCATGATGAATGCCAGCAACTACTCCAATGTCAAAGAACATCATTTCTTTAATACAAACACACACATATATACAGTACTGATTCAATATTGCTTCATATATCCTCAGACACATCCACAGTATTGCTAGTTTCATCTCAATACTACATATTTTGGCAAGCAGAGAAACCTTGACTAAATTTGATGTAAATAGACGAGGTATGATGGCTAACTTTTGGTTTTCTTAAAAACAGAAATAATTGTTTCCACTTTTGGCACAAGGCCATCAATTACCCAGTACATTACTGGTACTTTATTTTATCGACCCCGTAAGGATGAAAGGCAAAGTTAACCTCGGCGGGATTTGAACTCAGACTGTAAAGGGACGTAACTATGCTGGAAAGCATGGCATCCGACCCTCTACCGATACTGCCAATCCACTAATAATCAGTAGACACGATTCCAATAGAAAAAATAGTTTGATGAGAGCATTTCTGAGAAATATAACACCCTCCAGATATACACACTCACATATATGTGTGTAGTGGGTGTTATAAAGACACAGATATAAAGAAAAAGGAAATGGAGGAAAAAGTGATGTATTTTTTTTATACATTGCTCCATTATTTATTAATGCTAATGTTCCAATATTTGATGAGCAGAATAATATAAGATATTCTCATTAAAAAATAAAATGAAATTATATGAAGCTTTATATATATGGATATACTGCAGTAGGTGTTTTATGAAAGATCATACACAAACTCAATAAGATAATTGAAGGAGTACTCAATGTATATGGGAAGAGTATAGGTTATATTTTTTCTAAGAAATAAGAGCCACTGGATTTGACATTTCAACTTTTATGAGCACATTCAGACTACCTAGCTATATATTCACATGCATACATGTATCAACATTTATACACACACACATACATATATTTATAGTCATATATGTAGATATACACACACACATACATGTATTTATAATCATATATGTACATGTATGTGTACATACACACACTATATTGTGTGTGTGTGTGTGTGTGTGTGTGTCAATACAAACCTTTCTTACAGACAAAGAAAGAAGGACATCTGTTTTATATGCTTTGAGGGGTTACAAAGTGAGTTAGCACTGTTTAACCCCAAGTCAACACTAAAGAAACAGAACTATGATTAAAAGACATTGAAGCATTGACCAACCCATCCTGTTTTTATATTTGAGCAGTGGGGAACTACATTATCCAATATAATCTTCCTTTTTAAGAATATGATCATGTAATTTGAGGAAAATTTGGCTGCTCTTTCTAGCAGGTTGAGTGACTATATACATAGGTTTTATAGGTGTTTGTATCATTGATTTGAAGGAAGGAAAGAAGAAAAAAAATATTGATCTTACTTAATTCATGCAGTTAATGTAAGCATTAGTACTGACCATTTCCATCTGCATTCTTTTGCCAATTGTAGAAAATTTAAATAAACTTAACCAGTTTGAATTCAGGAAAGAAATTTATGAATATTTATCTCTTTATATTTTCTTGATGCTTGTATCGTGAGTTTACAAATATGTATCTAAATAATTATCATATTGGGTTAGAATTTCATTTTTAAATTTACTTTATATCACATTTTCCTTAATAGTAAAAGGATATGCTGTTGTTGGATGTTCTTCCAATCACTAATCACTTAACAATAAATATTATCAACAATAAAGTAGAAACTATTTTGTCTCCCAGGTATTTTAGACTGATCACATGAAATGTTGTTATGGCTCACCCATGTGAAGTTACATCTCATAGTCATTTTTCTGGTGACAGCATGTACAGAGCTGGAAATGATACCACAAAGCATTTAATCCAATGCCTTAACAAATATGCCAACTTGCCACTAGTGGATTCAATCAGGTATAATAAATCAAGCAGAATTATTTGTCTTGATCAGGAGAACAATATAGTTAATTTTACAAAATAGTATAAAACAATTTTTAAGAAATAACAATATAACAAATTATAAACCTAGTTGGGAAATGATATAACTTTGTAAATCAGGTAATGATGGCTGTGGTCTTTATATATATAAAAAAAAATTAATATATTATTCCAGAGGAATTCTATCATAAACATCCATTCAGAGCTAATATCCTTTTGTTGTCATAAATCAAAATATTTGTTGAAATATTTTAAATGCCTAACACCAAAGAGCCTTATACCATATAGATACACACTACAAATAAATTGAAATCACTATCTAATTTTGCTATCATAAATTGAACATCTTATTGAAATATTTCAAAATATCTTACAAGTGAATACTGGACAACCTAGTATATTATTAATGTGCATATTCAACGTTATTTTATTTTGTATAACATAAGAACATTTGATTTATTCTTTTATTGCTTAAAAATTTTCTAAAATTTCAGCTTAAAATTAAAAAAAATATATATATATATATATATATTATAATATAGGAGTTAAAAAAATTGGGTATGAGAGCTGTTTATTACACAATGCCAAAAAGTTCAATGTATTAACAATGTATGGAAGAATACAAAGCATAAAATCTTTTAAATCTATAGAAGTGAAATGATGATGTATATATAATATAATACAAGTAGAAAGTAACTATATGGCTGTATCAAACATGCATAAACACACATATGCTTGTCCATTTATATGCACATATATTTTAATGATATTTTTTAATCATATATAAGAAAAACATATGCATGGTGTTATTTGAAGTGAAATTGTGAGTGCGATAATTTAGTCTCAATGTATTTATACTTTTACAAATAAAAATATAGGGAAGAGAATCTTAAAAGTAGAATAAAAGTGATAAAATGTTCTGCTCCCTTTACTCGCATTAATGGATCTTTCCTTGACATTGATTCTTCAGTCTTCCAATGAAATACATACCTATTTAAATACATACTAATGGTAAAATATATGTAATTTTCCTCATACTTGTATTATTATTTGAGGCTGCGACATCTCCAGATATTCTGCCTCAATGGTGAACAGGTGTGGTCGCCGTTTATCAGACGAGCCTTTCCGCAGCTCATTTCTTTGACTGAGCTGCAGTCCTGGGTCAAGAAGAGACCAAGACTGGGTGACTGGCACCTGGAATGTTGCCAGGCACTCACTGCCCTCTACCAAGCGGGCAATGCGATCAGTGGAACTTCCACTCTCAAGTTCTATAGAGGATTAGTGGTGGGCAAGTGCGATGACGCACTCGGAGAAGCTTTAGGCCTCGACGAAGTCGAACTGACCAGTCTGTACCGGAGGACTTTTGAGCCAGGGACGATGGACAATTTCCAGAAATCCCTCGCTTGGCAGTGCTACCGGGGGGCACTGTCGGTTCGGGATAAACTCTACAGGCACGGAAGTGCTGTCAGACGGACCTGCCCAAGATGCGCACAGAACGACGAAACCGTTTTGCACGCACTTGTCCAATGTCCGTGCATTACTGACTTGTTGAGTTATGTCGAACAGCTACTGTCGCATGTGGAACGAATCCGGCTATCGGCCGAGTCCATAGTGAAGATCGAGCCGCCACCTTCCTTAGGTCAGGAAGAGCAGGACATTTTCCTCTGTCTGGTGGCAGTTGCGAAAGAGATTATATGGTGGACCAGGTTGAAAGGACTAAAGACAAACATTTTTCTCTTCGGCCAATCCCTCATCAACTTCTTCAAGTTTCACCTGGAAAGGAGGGTGAGGGTGGAGAGAGAAGTGCTGCCCCCCAGTACATTTGCTAAAAGGTGGATGAATGTGGTGAGAATGGCTCGTGTGAATGGGCCTACTCTGACCATGCGCCTATAGGCTGGCTAACTTGAGGAGAGGGGTGCTCTCCCTGGGTGCCCTAGAAGCGCAGGGTGGTTCAGGATTGGTGGGGTACCTGAAGCACCCCAGGGTCGTACACCCCCTATCGGGGAATTTATTTTGTTATATTTATGCATAGTTTATTTTATATTTTTATATTTTCATTGTTAAATTAGTCTTGCCATTGTGCACTTTTACTCGACCTTATTGTAAACCCCCACTGTCCCTGTCTTTGTATTGTCCCCTACATGTCGGCCCTTGTGGCTAATAAATGAAATCATTATTATTATTATTATTGTTACGACTATTATTATTATTTATTACATTTTGTCCATCCTAGTTATGTATTTAGTGAAAGTTGCATTGAAACAACTGTAATTAAATTCAATGATTTAAGAACTTTTATTTGTCATCTTAATTTGTTTTATATAATATATATTTGTGTTTGTATGTGTATTCTATCTTCAGTCATTACAGAAAAGTAATAGTTAAATGGATGGTAGGATCATGAAGATATAAAGACAAAGATAATCCAGTTTTATGTGGTGGTGGCTAGAAAAATGTTGAACATTTGAAGTTGAGTAGCTCTAATGACCAATTTAATACAATAGAAACATCCAATGAGATGATCATCTTAAAATAGCATACCTAGTGAAGACTAAGTGTCAATTTACGATGAATTTCACTGTATAACCTTCTAGCTATAACTATTCCATATTAACTGCAGAGCTTGTGCTAATATTTGTACTTAAACCACAATGTTACCTTTTTAATCATTATTAAGAAATTTATAGCTAAGTTGAGTGGATCAAACAGCTCTTTTTTGTGTATCAACAGTAGTATCATATTTTCTTTTTGTATGTATTTTGCATAAAATCAAACAGAAAAACTGAACACTTATTTGAATTAGAATGATACAGAATATATCCATCTGTTTGTATAAGTGTTTACAGTTGTTCTACAGTGTTGCCATCATTAAGACTATTAAACAAACAAATATTTAGGGATGTAGTGGACAGCACACATGTTATATATTAATCATTTGATATGTAGCCATAATATACAGAGTCAATATTTTTAGGTTTTGTAATCAGAGGTATTCACCAAGAAATAGTTGATTTTATTGAGTTTGAACAGAGAGGGAGGGAGAGAAGGACGTTTTGTGCCCATAATTTTCTAAGAAGGAAATAGTAAACTGAGTGAAGTGAAATAACTTCAATCAGGGATAAAAAAAAAGAATTAATAAGTCACTTGTTTCAATTTGCTGGGAGCTTACCTTCTACTCTACAGCATTCACCATTATTATGCATGTGTATGTGTGTATGCATGTGTGTGTGTCCATGTGTATGTGAACTTAAACACACACACACACACTACTAGTCCCAAACCTACAAGAGTCATGAAGCAGAGGGAAACGATCCAACATTCAGTCATGCAGAGAATGAATGTAAATATTTATATATATAAAAATTAAAGGAGAGAACAACAACACATGCTGCTTGCTTTTGATGAGAGTAACAGGAAACAGTGTGACCAGAACAAAATACAGTGAAAACAACAGTGTCTGCAACAGCCAGAGGGGCTGAACAGATATGGCAGTACCTTGAGTAGTTTCTTCTTCTCTGGAGACAGGCCACCCAAACCCTTTCTTTTGCCCTTCTTTTTCTTCTCTTCCTCCTCGTGCCTTCGCCGGGCAGCCTGGGCAGAGAGGTTCTTATGTTATACTTAGTAGACAGGTTCACGTAACAGCGGATCTACTACATTCTGGGTCCCATTAAAGGGGTGGGGAGACTGGGCCGGGCATATCAGAGCAGAAAGAGAGAGTGGGGGGACAGATACAGAAGACTGATGTGTAGTATAAAAAAAAAGAACAATAACGGAGTGAAGGGGACGAATCATTGATATTTCTTCAATAAATTGAATTGGTTTCACATATATTGATTATCAGTATAGAATCTGATGAAGTCAGAGTGTCAAGATATTTGCATAGTAATCATAACATTTTGAATGTATTTAAAAAAACTTTTACTTTGTGTATGTGTGTGTGTTTATGAAAATATATTAAAGATTATTTACAACAAAAAAAAAATACATAAAGCGCAAATTTATCTGGGACAGAGTTGATAGGTAAAATAAAAATTCAATATTGAATAATCATAACTATAATCGATTATTATTATTATTATTATTATTATCATTATTGTATTTTGCCTTTGTGATGTCTTCTATGTCTCGAGCCATTGTGACCAATAAAGAAATTATTAATAAATATTACTATAAATTATTATTATTATTATTAATATTATCAAAGGGCGGTGGATTGGCAGTATCGGTAGAGAGTCGGACGCCATGCTTTCCAGCATAGTTACGTCCCTTTACGGTCTGAGTTCAAATCCCGCCGAGGTTCACTTTGCCTTTCATCCTTACGGGGTCGATAAAATAAAGTACCAGTAATGTACTGGGTAATTGCTGGCCTTGTGTCAAAAGTAGAAACAATTATTAATATTATCAATATTTCAAATGTATTTTATTCGAGGAGATTAGTAATCATAGACAGGTGAAAACAGATTGTTTCCTTCTCAGAGAGGATCTTTCCTTGTTCAAACTGCTTTAAACCTCTAATTAATCTATAAAGACTTGTGAGGGAAAAACTGTAGTCTAAAATGATAAGCCAGTACAGATAATAGAAAGATTAAACTTTTTCATTGCTATATTTCTAATGAAAGACACTGCCTATAATTTTCAAATTACTTGGAAAATAATCAAGAATTTGAAGGGATTTAGAAATATAATTAACTTCCTCATTATTAAGCTGGTATTTGGAACATAGCTTAAAACGGCTTTTACATAAAATTAACCAGGGGCAATTTTAGGCAGTTTGGTTGCCAGAAGGGTTAAACAATGTTTTGCTATTTTGGCTCACTCTAAAAAGAGGGAATACAGTAAAATATTAACATTTTTTAAAAGGAGACACTAAACTGAACAGGAAATGAAATGAACAATTTTACATTTTGCAAACTGTTGAATTATACAATCCTAATGTAAATAATAGTAATAATTGTTTCTACTTTAGGCACAAGGCCAGCAATTACCCAGTGCATTACTGGTACTTTATTTTATCGACCCCGTAAGGATGAAAGGCAAAGTCAACCTCGGCGGGATTTGAACTCAGATCGTAAAGGGACGTAACTATGCTGGAAAGCATGGCGTCCGACCCTCTACCGATACTGCCAATCCACCGCCCAAATAAATAATAGTAATAATGGTTTCTAATTTTGGCACAAGGCCAACAATTTGGGGGAAGCAGATTGTTGATTAAATTAACCCTAGTATGTGACTGGTAATTTATTTTATTGACCTTTGAAGAATGAAAGGTAAAGTTGAGCTTGGTATGATTTTGACTCAGAACATCAAGAGCTGTAATTAAATACCACAAAGCATTTTGTCCAATGCTCTGATTCTGCCAAATAGTAATAAATAATAATAATGATAATTGTATTGATAAAATTAATATTGATAGTCATATCAATGAATATTTGTTTTCTTGTATGGAATGATTTTTTTTTCTTTTTAGTAGTGCTTATTCATTTATATTATTTCTTTTTTACTTTTAATTTCATACACTTAAATGTAGGCAAGATGCCGTCACACTGGTTCCAGTAATTTAGCCAAGATTTGCTACAAAAATCAAACAATAAAAAATATCTATCATATTTACTGCTACATAGAAAGATTTCACTATACTAAAAATAGGGGGAAAAACATTGGGCAAAGGAAAAAAAATTTATATTAAAAATAATTAAAAAAGGAAAATGTAATTTCACTGCATCATTCAAAGAGGTTATATCATCGAGTCTGTGAGAATTGTTTAGATAACTTCAGCCAAATATCATGTCAGCCATTCCTTCACTTAAAAACCCAGCATGCATTGCATAAAATACTTTCACATATTTTCTACAACAAAGCTTTCTAAGCCTTAAGCTTCATTTGGTTCAAACGCATATTTTTTGAAACTTTAACAGTGAAAACAATATCTTTGAATTTATTTTTAAAATGTCATTTATCTAAAATGAAATTTATGAAAAAAAAGTCAATGTATATACAAAATGAATATACATATGTGTGAGTGTGTGTAATAGAAAATATGGAGAAAAATTGTAGAATAAAAAGCAAAAATATTCATCACAAGTACTTGCTTGTATTTTGTTTGAATATTAAAAATGCGTGATGGAACTCAAATTATGAGTTAATAAATCATCAACTAGTAATTTCTATCATTGATGAAGGGCTAAGTAAATTGACTGATTTACTCTTTTACATTATCAATAGTGAAAATAAGTTTCAATCATATTTTCAACATATTCAAGCATATAATATTGATGTTTAATTTAGGCACAAGGCCAGCAATTAGTGGACAGAGGAAGTCAATTAAATCGACTTCAGTACTTTACTGATACTCTGTTTTATCAGCCCCATGACGATGTCATGAAAAGATAACCTTGGTGGGAATTGAACTCAGAATGTAAAGGGCAATAACTAAAGGCTGCAAAGCATTTCATTCAATGCTCTAACAATTCTGACAATCAACTGCCCTATTTAAAAACATAATATTAAAAATGTAAATTATCATATTTTTAAATATCAGATTTCAGTATTCAATAACATTCCGGAAAGGAAAACTAAATATTTTGGTTGAAAACTAATAATTGATAAATTAAAACAGTAACATAAATAGATGGGTAGGAGATAGAGTCTAAGGATATAATGATAAATACATCATTATTACATAATAGAAGAAACTAACAAAAATCAGCATGGACTGAAAACCTCACAGATAAAACAACATAAGATGGAGAGTTTGCTGTCTTACTTCTCTACTCATAGCAGTTTGGAACAGCTGAGGGTGATAATGGTAGTGGCTTTAGTGCTTCTGTTAGCGGAGGTGATGCTTGTAGTGGTGATAGTAATGATGACATGGGGTTGGTGGTAATCATGAAGATTTAAAACGTGTCAAGTTCAAATAAATATCTGGTAGAATAGTGGAAAGGTACTTGACATATCAGAATGGAGCAGAGAACATTTAAAATTTGGTGCTCCACAGAGGAATTTAAGTTTGTGGTAGAGGACTCAATTGTTTGTATAGGCAGTGGGCAGGATATAATTTTACTGTTGCTTCTACTTGTTTTATTTACTACTTATGCAGTTATACAGGAATTTAATCTTGATTTTCATTTTCACTCTTAATCTTTCAAGGATCATTATTATTAAGAATATTGTTTCCTGAACTTTTTCAATCCATGGCACACTTTAGAGCAAATAAAAATATGCAAAGATGTATCTAAAAAATGTTGTTTCATTTCATTTCATTTTACGTCCACTTTTCCCTGCTTGCAAGTGTGGGACGGGAACTGATTCTGGCTTGATTTCTACAGCTGGATGCCCTTCCTAACACCAACCTCATTTACAGTGAGTGCTGGGTGCTTATTTGCCATGGCACCTCCACGACCACTTTGCAGTGGAATGATAGGGACCCCAGTCCCTATCATCTCATTTCTACAGCTGAGTAAACTGGAGCAATGTGAAATAAAGTGTCTTGCTCAAGGAAACAACACATCACCTGGTCTGAGAATTGAACTCACAACCTTTCGATTGCAAGGCCAATGCTCTAACCACTAAGTCATGTTTATATATTAGAAATAATTTATATATAAATAATTTAAACTATGAAAATGAATACTTACATCTTTGTTCAATAAATTAAGTAATGTATATATATATTTGGAATTTTTAGTTTTATTTTTCATATTTTTTAATTATAATTTTGTGATTGTTTGTAAATCACTTGTCTAGATTTTGCCATCAGCTTGTCACCATTGTACTTTGAAATTTGAGTACTGGGAATACTATATGGTATGCCATTTTGAAATAATTCTTATTTATGAGTTAAATAATGGATAACTTGAAGAGAAATCAGGTTTTGTTTGTTTGTTTGTGTGTTTTGTTTGCTCTTGGATTATTTTCTTCATATAAAGCATTAACTCCTTCATAAAAAAACAAATTTATGGGGAATTTCTTAGATAGAGAGTTGTAGAAATGTGTGTGCATACACTCAAGGAAAACAATTGATGTGGGTGAGGATCCAATTACTACTCAGAAGACAAATATCAAAGCAATTAAGCTATGTAATTCGATAGTGAGAGGCAATCTAGTACTTCAGGTACTTATAGAATGGAAAATAATGGAATTTGAATTCTCAAAGAACAATTTCAAAACAGATAGTATGAATTTACATAAGTGAAATTACCAGATCTTTAAAATATATACAAAAATTAGAGCATAATAGTTAATAGAAGACACTTCTCAAGAATAATGATAAGTTTAGGAGAATGACTAAAGGATCAGAATTATTATTAAAATGTAGTTCTTCATTACTCTAGCATAAATATAAGACATATGTAGGTGAGTGTCTCAGAGAGGAATGAAATTCTGGAGAGAGTGAGAGACAGATACTATGCATCCATTAGTAATCTTTGAAGAAATTTCTTAAATGGAAAGATTTAAGTGTATGCTATAGCAGTCATGGGCAAACTGCAGCCCGGGAGCCACATTTGACCATTTGGGTTTCTGAATGACAAGCCTAATTTCAAAAGTGTCTTGAAGTTTTTAGTAGTGTGGCCTACATTATGATGAGCCACATTCTATGTGACCCACTGCTTGAAAAAGGTTGCCAACAACTGTACTATATGTTTATGAGCAGAAATGTAAGTACTGGCTAAATAACATTGAACTGTGTTGATCAGTTTGTTATATGTAAATTGACTTATTAATTAGCATGGAGGAGTTAATTCTTTTGAAACTACAATCTAAATTATTAGAACCCATTTAATTTTCTCTTCATCTTGTTGGTGAGTTTGATTGATATACAAGTATTTTCCCAAAATTCACCAACGCAACACTTGATATTCCCCCTCCATACACATGCACGCATGTCTCTGTGTGTATATCATGACTCATACACTGTTCACTTTCCTGACATTTGTAAATTATTCTATGTACTCTACATGTATCATTGATGAGTTGTAGTGCCCCTAAGCACTGTACACAATAATTTTCATTATCATTATTCAATATTGAACAGGTATAGTATTAACTTCTAATTTTAATAACACAAAATGTGAACAAATGGAGCAGGAAGTAGCTTAATGGTCAGCGTCACTGATATATAACTAATTAATTTATTTACTAATGATCTGATACATCACCATCGTTTTTATGTTAACTTTTCTATGCTGGGATAGATTGGACAGGATTTTTGACACCAACCCTTTTAGTTGATACTTACAACAGGTAAGGATATGGTGTGTCTATTCTAAACCAGATACTTACATGCCAAAGAACCAACCATTGACTATGTTTAACTATTAGAAGTTAGTATGGTGCTTGCTTGGTAAAGATAATTTACTTCTTCAAACAGAAATATCATAGCTGATCTTTTGAGTCTGTCATTATGAATTGCACCACCATAAGATGAATCATCAGGAAAACATATTGCAGGTGGACAAAGTTTGAGCATTCAATGTTCTTTGAATAATCAAAGTAACTACCAACTGAAGTTAATGAAATAACTTTGTTCTGGCATCTCAAATCTATTCAAATCTACTTGTTACACCTACCTATCTGATTCTAACCAGCCTTACTTTGTATCTTTCCCTACCATATATACTATACATCATATACAATTTCAATTCCAATCACCACTCTTCTGTACAAACTATCTTCATTTTGCAAGTATGTTCACAATACCATAACTTTTATCTCTCAAAGTTTAGCAATAATTACACCAATTTCACCTCACCTTCTGACCTGAGAGAGATACCACAGGGTTTGAGCAGTGCCTTTCTTCTTCAAACATAATGATGTAAGAAAAGAAATACAGTTCTAGTCACACTTTAAATATACCATTCTGATGCATTGTTAAGAAGACATTTCAGAAAAGGCACACCAAGGAAACCAGATAACAGCAAAAAGCAACAAAAACAAAGTAAAAGAGAATGAGGAAGGGGTAGTATAAAAAATTGATTTTTAAAAAAATTAAGGAGACAAAATTTAAACTAAACTAAATTAGTCATTTATAATCAGTAAAAGACAGGGAGGGGATAATGTTAAAAAAAACCTAAAGCTGGACAATACTTCCATTACAAAGTTAGGTCTAAATAAATAGATAAAATAAATAAATAAATAAATGCAAAGATAACTTTTCTATGTCATTCCATCAGTATAATGCAATTGAAGCAGCTGAACTCCTTGCCACACACACATATACACATGTACTCAATCATTTCATAATAAAAGAAAGCATGCAGTTCTATCTACTAAGACACACTCACAATCCAAAATTTAAAAAGGTCAAAGCAAGAAAGGAGATATTGCTTCACCAAGAAAATATTTTGAAATGATATTTTTTAAATAAAAACAATATTAACAGTTTACAGATAGTTGAGTAGAGGTGGCTGAGAACATTGGGTTGAATTGCATTACTACATCTAATTTGATACCTTTCCATTCATAGTTTGTAACTGTCAAGTTTGCTTTCCATTCCACTTTTGGAGATCAATAAAATATTTCAAGAGAGATGATTGATGTAGTGTTAAAAGTAAACTCCTTTAAAAGTTGAGACTATTCTTGTTGGTAAGTTTTTCACTTCACTCAGGTTATAACCGTCATCCCATTCCCCAAAATTGTTAGCAATAATTATCCATGAGTGAATACTTTTGATTACAAAAGTCAAACAATTTACTATCAGATTTTCAACTCCAAACTTTCTCTAAAGCAGAGGAGCTGTGACCAGTAAAAGTATTTTAAGTTTAATGCTTTTACATGCATAGATCTTTTTACTCTTCATTTGCACAATTGGAAAGTTCTACAAATTTACATATTTATTCCAGTAGTTGTAGTTGGAGCATCTCTATCATTTTACAACCATGAGAAATAATAGCTGTTTTTATAGGCAAATTAGAATAACAGCAAATTAGTAACCATATTGAATTTGTTACCTTTGCATCATAAATCATCCAGCATTATAACTATTTCATCAAGAATGCTATGTGATGGATTGGAATATTAAGGTGGCTTGGAATAAAGATTTCTAAGTGAATTTTATATTTAGAATTTAACCAAAGTAATAACTAAAATGTCTCAGCAGAAGTTTACATATAATATTATAAGGAAGCAAATAGGACTCAATGTAATATGGCCTGTATTTTAGTGTTGATGATGGAATAGAAATATATAGTTGCCCAATCTTTGTTTCACTTTTGTTAACTGATATAATTGTTAACAGCTTTCTCTTTACTTATGTTAATACTGCCATTGAGAAAGGCATGAATGCCAAAACTTTTTGTTCTCCCTTAATTTTAAAACAATTATCAAGATTCTTGTAGATGGAAATAAACACCAATATATATTCTTTGGTTGTGAAATGATTGTTAATATCAGTGTAAAAATACAAAATAGAAGAAAGAAATTTACTATAAAATTAAATCCATAAAAATAAATTCATGTGACAATAAAATCTTGATAAATAACAAAGCAAACAACAAGGAAATATTCCAGAACAAATGAGAAAATGATTGAGCTAGGAAAAATTTAGCTTAATAATAGTTACTATCATTTCTTTTTCAAAGTTAGGATTTAAACAGGACTGGAGATGAAAGAATATATAAAGCTAAAGAGTAAATAAGAAGAAAGTGTGAGGTAAAAAATTAGGAGGAAGGAGAATGAGTAAGGGGGAAAGAGTAAAAAAATAAATCCAAGAGGCATCCATTAATGTGTGTTGTTGTTTAGACTCTTGTCAACCCTAAATGAGCACACCATTTGTAAGGGTTTCTTGAATTACATTATTAATGTCTTTTTTTAAGAAGGTAGGGTGTAAGTTAAAGGTGATTTAATTGCTATTTCTTGCATATTGAGTAACCATGTACAGGCCTCCTTCCTAGCTCGTTAACATGTATGTACAGATTTCTGGTATTTCTGTTACAAACCTTATGTATATGTTATAAATCTCTTAATAAACTTTGAACTTGGCTGTAAGATATCAAGCCATCATATGTGTTAAAGACTTTTTACTGATTACTTATCACCACTATCAACAGCATCATCATCAATACCTCCATAATATTTGAGACCATCAAGAAATTTGGCAACAATTGGAATAGAATCAAGTAAGTCACTAGTTTTATCATCAGCTCAGCAGGTTCAAGTTATAACTAATAACTTCAACAACAACAATAATAATGATGATAATATTATTATCATTATTATTGTGAAACATAATTCAGATTTGATTTGTATATAATCAATTGATGGTGACATATCATCTCATCATACAATAATAGCTTGTATTAAAGAAAAAATTATAAATAGAGTATTCAAAACAGAATATGTAATATAAATATATATAAATATATATATTACATATTGTTTTATATTCAATATATATATTGAAAGTCTGTAGTGCCAAGACTGGGGAGACCAGAAATCAAGGTGATACTCTACATATGGGAAGGAGCAGATTATGTATAAAGAAAGGTATAAACCCAACCACAACACCTAGTTGACAAACCACTAGGCATAGTGGTTGGTTTTATACCTTTATATATATATATATATATTAGCATCTATTTGTTTCAAATTGGCTAGTGTTGGGGATTATTAGTAATTATTACAGGTAGTACTTGTTTTAGTACTCAATGCTTTTCCATCAATTAGATATTCAGTGCTAAAAAGTACAGATTAACACCAACATTTATGTGTTACATATATATATATAACACCAGTAACACACAAATGTCAGTGTTAATCTTCCATCTGAAGTGCCAAACCCTCCTCTATTTCCTTCTAAGTACGATTCTAATAAGATTTTGTGTTTCTGCATCCCTGTGTTTGTGTTATTTAACTATATATGCATATATATATATTTATTAAAATAACAGATTAAAGTTTAAGCAAAGAATCGGGTGAAAGCAGCGATTCTTTGCTTAAATTTTAATATATTATTTTAATAAATATTTGCTCTATGGTTTTATATATTTATATATATATATATATATATATATTATCCTTATCAAGCCCTCTTTGGATTTTAGTCTTCACATTTATTATTATTACTATGCATATATATATATGCATACACCAGGAAAGTGGTTATTATAT